>CM069066.1:10642500-11242500 GCA_035220775.1 Malus fusca
ACTACTCATTTTGGATGGAAAATAAGACAATTAGATGTTAAGAATGCATTTCTGCATGGTGACTGAAGGGAAATTTATGAGATTTCATGTGGGATTTCGAATGACTAGCATGCATATACAATTCAAGATTTATATATATACGAAAGCAACGGAAGCATGTTATCAAATAATATCAAAGCAATAGTCATGCAAATCCCCTTCAAGATGCATAGGTTTATGTAAGATGCATCAAAAACAAATTTATATGAGAACAAAGTTTAGGAGTAGTTTTATACCTCTTGATCTAGATCTTAGACCAAGGACAGACCACCTCCAAGCCCTTTGCTCCTTGAACTCCTTGAGCCTAGCCTCCTTCCTTGCCTCCTCCACTTTGTTTAGAATGAGTGCTCCTAGGTTCTCTTCAAGTTTCCAAAATTGAAAACCTCTAAAGATCCTCACCCACTAGTGTAGTGAGAAGGATGAAGGAATAACCAAAAGAGAGATTAGACGATTAGCTAAAACTCCCCCTTGGTGGCCGGCCCTTTGAGTGTTAGAGAGATATTTTTCTTTTCTCTTTTGTTCTTTAAACACTTCAAAAAACCCTAATGAAACATTTGCTATAAAGTTCCTTTTATAGCCAAAAAGAAACAAGTCAACATTTGACCTTTCTCTCCCTCTTCACTCTATATGGCCGGCCCCTTTAGTGTTGTTTGGGCTTTGGGCTTTTATTTATTTCAAGTCATCCAATGCTTGAATAAAAGCCCAATGGGTTTAGGCCCAATGGGCCTAATTAAACTCGAACGTTTCTTTAAGCCAAAAACGATCTTATATCGCTTTTATGATTCATTTAGACTTTCTAATTAATCACAACACTTAATTAATCCAATTAATTATTTCCATCATCCATTAATTACTCATTACAAGAGTGTATTGGTGAACAATCGTTTTAGGTTCTAATTAGCAAGGCAATGAGGTGATTGGCACCAATCCAATTGATTATATTTAATCCAATCACTTAGTGAATTAAAACTTACTTTTAATTCACCTTCTTCTTTGACGACTACATTTAATCATCTAGAAGAACTCACAAGCCATGAGTGACATCTAACCATATATCATGGCTACCCAAGCTAATGTAGAAGTTGTTCGGAGAACCTATTCAGTTGGAATTACAATATAATTCGATCATTCTCTAAAACAATACTCTCAATCACATCACTAGGGTATGGATATAACGCTTTCCTTCATTACGCTCGATACTTCGGCCGAAGATTCCAGAATCATATCTTAGAGTATTCATCATCTCTTAACGAGGATTAGAGATTCCTTGTTGCGCATTCACTTGCCTTCATGACTAAGTGGCTTAACCCCAACTATGCCGTGGACACTCGCGGATGGAGTGACTTTGACATAATCAAAGATCAAGTACTTAACCACAAGACAACGATGATGCCTCAGGTCAAAGGACTACTTACATTATTCCAACCATTAGAGTTACTTGCTTGACATGTGAGCAGACCTCCATGCAAGTACTCTCGTTCGATTGTGTTCAGTGAACTCATTCCTTTAATGAGCACCTACATACTTGTCTTAGTGTCACTACACAAATGGGATGAGACTTTCCATCCTTCTAATTGAAGCGGACACAGTATGTACCGGTCTATGGATTGTCAGTATCCCTCCGACAATCCTATGACCAAGAACCTTTTGGACATGATGATTATGTGAAGAAGGTCTATGTAGTCTGACTTCATTAGATTACTTCTTCAATCGATCCATTGTCCATGGATTCACTATTTAGGACATATATCATTTATAGAGATAGTCCTAATTAGTATCTTTGCCATTTGATGTATAAGAGTCATCTATACATCCATTTATTGTCCTGAAAGGTTTCTTCCAAAGATTGACTTTCAGGGCATATTTCCAACAGTGACCTTGAAGAGGAAGTTTATATGAAACAACCTCAGGGATTTATAGATCCTACTTATCCCAACCATGTTTGCAAATTAGTAAAATCCCTTTATGGCTTGAAACAAGCTCCTCGAGCATGGAATTCAAAGTTTACTAGTTACTTACCCTTTCTTGGTTTCAAAACATATTTGTCTGATACTATCTTGTTTGTAAAAGAAGATGATGGAGATATTATTATTCTTTTACTATATGTTGATGACATCATCTTGACTGGTTCCTCTATGTCAAAAGTTCAATCTGTGATTGCAACAATGGCTGATGTGTTTGATCTAAAAGATTTGGACATTTTACCTACTTTCTAGGGCTTCATATTTAGTATCAAGATGATGACTCTCTATTTGTTAGTCAATCAAAGTATGCTAAGAAGCTGTTACTTAAAGCAGGTATAGATCAATGTAAGCCTACTTCCACACCCTTTAAACCACATGCTCAGTTACTTGATGCAGAATGCTCTCCTCTCAGTGATCCTACACAGTACAGAAGTATAGTCGGGGCCTTGCAATATCTGACTTTTACAAGACCACATATTGCACATGCTGTTAACATGGTGTGCCAATTCATGACCAAGCCTACTGATCTTCATTTTCATTTAGTGAAAAGGATTCTTTGATATTTGCAAGGAACAATTAATTGTGGGTTGCGGTATACCAAGTCTGCTTTATTATCCATAAATGCTTATTCTAACTCTGATTGGGCAGCAGATATAAAACACCAGGAGATCAATTACATGCTATGTCATTTTCCTTGGTTCTAATCCTATATCATGGCAGTCTAAGAAACAATCGACTGTATCTAGGAGTTCGACAGAGGCAGACTATAAAGCTTTAGCTCACTGTGTTGTAGATGTGTTTTGGGTTCGGTCTCTGCTCAAAGATCTCAATCAATGTTTACCTTCTCCTCCTTGCTTACAATGTGACAATCTGTCTGCACTTGCAATATGTTCTAATCCTGTGTTTCATTCCAAGATTAAACATCTTGATATCGATTATCACTTCGTACGAAAGAAGGTTCAAAAGGGTGATCTTCTAGTTCAGTACATTCCCACTGAAGAGCAAGTTACATATGTGTTCACTAAAGGTTTACATAGTCCTGTGTTCAATAAACATTGTCATAATCTTGGATTGGGATCTGTCAAAGCGGTTTCTTCTACTTTCATCTGATTTTGGTCTGATTTCAACCACAGCTTTAAGATTCCTTCCCAGTTATGGTTGAGGGGGGAGTAATGGGAGTAATGTATTGGTTGAATTAGTTAGTCGGTTGAGAGTTAGTTAAAACTGTTGAGGGCACTATTGTAATAAGAAAAGGTTGATAAGGGTAATGTTGTAATAGGCAAATGAGGGCTGTTACTATATAACCTCTTGATGTAATTGCTTCAAAGGATTATTGTGTGAAATACAAAGTCAGACTGCATATTCACTCTAATTCTCTTGTTCGCACTACTTTCTTCTTCCTAAGCTTCTTCAATTCCTCCATAGTTAACAGGACAGAGGTCACCAGACATTATCATCGTAAAAACATTAGTTCTTTCCGTATTTTGGATCTTAGCCGCCAAATTTTTACATTTTATTTAAAAAGGAGATGGATGTTTCTTTTGATTGGATAAATCCTATGCTCTAATTGGAACAAATGGATAGCACATCTAATATGTTTGGCTCTTGGATAAACTAAGCCTTTAATTGGACAGCTCCTCATATAAAGCTATGAGTCACAAACATGTGTTGATTTCATGCAAATTTATTGACACCTCCAGCTTAGTGCATGTAAACTCAATCTAATCACTTACTAAAATCTCAACGTAAGTAGCATGGTGGCCGCAAGGATCTCCTCTAATAATAATGATCATGCAAAAATACTTTTATAATAAAGGCATTAATATATCAAACTAGAAGTAGTATAAATATTACTATACCAAACAAAGCATAAGCTAATATGTAGATAATATTAAAATACGGGTTCTCACAAGAACGAAAAAATAAATTTAATTTTTTTTATTTTTTATTTTTGCTCGATGAATACCTTCGTCTTGCATAATTTTTTGTGACTAATCTGTTTTCGTCGCGCAAGAATAACATGTCGCCGCGCAAAGTTTTTAGAAATGAAGATTAGTCGTCCCATGTATGTATCCTGGCATTTTGTGCGACAAATATGTTCTTTCCTAAAAATTTGATGCGATGAAGGCGAAACTGTCGCGCCTTCTTCTCCGCGACTAATGTGTTTATTCGTTGCGCAAAGTCTTTCTTCACTATCTTTGTGTGATGGATTCTGCGCGACGAAGTTTTCATCGCGTAGACGTTTGTGCGATGGAAATACGCTTTGCACGACCAATTTGTGTTTGTCGGCCTAAATGTTAAACGTAGTAGTGACCTAAATCACAGTATCTAGTTGAGTGCACCGAAATATGTAATCATAGTATCTATTTGAATGCACCTACATCATAGTATCTACACGAATGCACCTAAATCATAGTACCTACATGAATGCGGTACACGAATGCACCTAAATCATAATACCTATATGAATGCACCTAAATCATAGTATCTAGTCGAATAGACCTAAGTATTCGTACCTTAGGTTCCATGGTAAAAAACAAGTGATGGCATTACAATATACTATGTAACATCCCACATCGTCCAGGGGAGTGGATCCTGTAAGCCTTATATGTATATTCTCATCTCTACCTAGCATGAGGACTTTTGGGAGCTCACTGGTTTCGGGTTCCGTTGGAACTCCGAAGTTAAGCGAGTTCGCGCGAGAGCAATCCCATGATGGGTAACCCACTGGGAAGTTCTTGTGTGAGTTCCCAGAAACAAAATCGTGAGGGCGTGGTCGTGGCCCAAAGCGGACAATATCGTGCAACGGTGGAGTTGAGCTCGGGATGTGGTGGAGCCCAGGCCGGTATGTGACAATTTGGTATCAGAGTCAATCCCTGGCCAGATGTGTGCTGACGAGGACGTTGGGCCCCTAAGGGGGGTGGATTGTAACATCCCACATCGCATCATGTAAGCCTTATATGTATATTCCCATCTATACCTAGCACGAGGCATTTTGAGAGCTCACTGGCTTCGGGTTATGTTGGAACTTCGAAGTTAAGCGAGTTCACGCAAGAGCAATCCCAGGATGGGTGACCCACTGGGAAGTTCTCGTGTGAATTCCCAGAAACAAAACCATTAGGGCGTGGTCGGGGCCCAAAACGGACAATATCGTGCTACGGCGAAGGCAGGGTTGGGGATATGGTCCCACATCGCCCATGGGAGTGGATCTTGTAAGCCTTATATGTATATTCCCATCTCTACCTAGCACAAGGCCTTTTGGGAGCTCACTGGCTTCGGGTTCCATCGGAACTCCGAAGTTAAGCGAGTTCGCGCAAGAACATTCCCATGATGGGTGACCTATTGGGAAGTTGCTCGTGAGTTTCCAAAAACAAAACCGTGAGGGCGTGGATGGGGCCCAAAGCGAACAATATCGTGCTATGGTGGAGTCGAGCCTGGGATGTGGTGGGGGCCCGAGTCGATATATGACAATTTGGTATTAGAGCCAATCCCTGGCCAGATGTATGCTGACGAGGACGTTGGGCCCCTCAAGGGGGTGGATTGTAACATCTCACATCGCTCAGGGGAGTGGATCCTGTAAGTCTTATATGTATATTCCCATCTCTACCTAGCACGAGGCCTTTTGGGAGCTCACTGGCTTCGGGTTCCGTCGGAATTTCGAAGTTAAGTAACCCACACAGAAGTTCTCGTGTGAGTTCCCAGAAACAAAACCGTGAGGGCGTGGCCGGGGCCCAAAACGGACAATATCGTGCTACAGTGGAGTCGAGCCCGGGATGTGGTGGGGGCCGTGATGTGACATACTATATACATAGCCTTCTTAATTTTAGAAAATGAATTACTAATTTCTAGAATATTAACTAAAATCAGTTTGAAATTGGAATGAGAATATAAAAAAAAACTATTGCAAAGTATCATATACATTATACATCCTAAAAAAAAGCTATAATAAATGACGTCCTATGATTATTTAAAAAAAAAAAACGATCTTCGTTACAAACATTTACAAAAGGGTATAATTGGAAAAATAAAATAGAAACCAACAAAGAAATAAATGACAACCTAATGTGGAATAATGTAGGTTGACGTGGCTATTTGCCCAAAGATTTAATTCAATTGTTAATCTTGCATACGGTATTATTTTAAACTAAATATTTTTCAAGAATTAATATCTAGTTTTCTATAAATATTATCCGACCATGATATTGGAATTGGATCCTCTCATAAGCCCAAGGTGAGGATCCTCCTGACCAACACACGTGGACCGTTGGATGAAAATCCAACGGCTACAAACATGGAGTCTATTTAAAGTTATAATAATTATAACCGTTGTATTTTCATCCAACGGCCCACGTGTGTTGGTCAGGAGGATCCTCACCTTCGGCTCAGGAGAGGATCCAATTCCCATGATATTGACCTAACTACATGTGGCAACATATTATTGGAGGTGTGGGATATCATGGGTGCCACATCAATCATCAACGAGATGGAAAAACCACGTTGATGTGCAGTCCTTAAAGTCAAGGACAACATTTTTTATTTTTATTATTAGGGGTCAAACTGAGATGTTAGGTCAATCTAACGAATCATTTTTTACTAAAATCCTGTAATAATATAAGAGCATCTCCAACAAATTAACTAAGAGAGGACTTTTTGGCTATTTCAAGATAAAAAAAGCAAAACTCAAAAGTGTCAAGTCCAAGATACTAGCTATCAGGCTAAAGCTAAAATAACGCAATGAACAGTTTCTCGCTAGATTTAGTGATGAAGGAGAGAGAAATTATTTTTCTTCTGTGCACTTCCTATTGATATGTCTCCCTTCGAAAGTAACAAGATTGTAGATTGGTCGTTGGCTGGCGGATGCGTCAAGATCTAATATCAGGGGAGCAACAACAGAGCGATGAGATTCTTCAACTTCTGAGTGGGAAAGCTTCTAGGTCCTCAAATATGGATTGACACATAGCGGAGTGACAGACCGATCGACGGAGAGATGATATACTTCGACTTTGAGTGATGGGGTTTCTTCGATTTCTGCGAGTCAGCTTCTGAAGTTTATGGTTGTGAACTATTGGGTTGATTATGGAAGATATAAGGGAGAGGTAAAGTTGAGAAAGAGTACTTCACTTCACGCGAAAAAAATTTAAAAATTTAAAGAGAGCTTCACATGTCCATAACTTAACTAAGAGATACCTCTGTTACCATTTTTCATCATATTCTGGACATTTTTTTTTAATTCTTAAATAGCAAATGAAAAAGTTATCTCTCAGTTAAGTATAGAACAAATATCAAAATATTAGTAAGGAGACACAATAGAGATACAAAAATGGAAACACCAGACCCTTCGCTATAAAAAATTTAAGGTGTTAGATTCTTAAATAATAAAATACTATAGTATTTGTTAAAATATAGCTGGGAATGATAAGTTAAATTCACTAGCTAAATTGTTAAAAAAAAAATATTCACTTGCTAATGTTTGGACCAAAACTTAAACTTTGGGCTCCAGAAAGGGGCCGGCCCAAAGGGAGGCCTGAAGGGAGAGTCGGTCGAGGCCCAGCAATTTGACCGAAGCCCAACCGGAACCCAGCAAAGCAGGAAAGGGCCTATTCTGACTTATGCAGCTCATGAAGACCACTTGCCTACCTACCCAAAGGCCAAGTGGTATAGACTGGCCAGCTACACAGCCCATAAAGTACTTTATGGTGGCATTACATGTAAAAAAGCTGATGAGTCATCACCCTCAAACCGCATTCGGGCAAGGATGCTGCTACAGGAGGTCATGCTAGGTTGTCTATAAAAGAAGAAAGAGAAATCAGGATTAAGGACACTCAAACAAACAAACAAAGCACAAACTCTGCTCAAAGCCAGATTTGCCTTCAAACGATAGCTGTAGTCAGCCAAAGCCTTCATCCCTCTCGGGATCAACTCCCACTCAACCCTTTTTGTAAGCTCTGCTACCTTGTCCAAAACACTTGCCGTAGTATCGATCTCCCTCTGAAAACTCACATCTCAAACCTCTTTTCCTCTAAACTCTCAGCCCACTGATAAACCCCAATCCCAAGAAGTTACAAGACGCCCAGTTTTGCCCGACAAGGTGAAAACCTTGCCTGTCCCTTCTTGGTTTTGTCTTTTCATTTATTAAACTAGCAGTATGTTGTGTATTTTCAGTTGTATTCAAGTTGTTTCTAGTAAAATGATGATTAAGAAACTCTCTCAGTTCTTGAATCCTATTTAAAGATGTCTTCACTATTTAAATCAGATCTAAGTTCTAATCTCCCGGACATATAAGAGTGATCATGTAAAAGTCCTTGGTCTCAAGGCATAAAAAAGAACTTTATGTGGACTTAACCCATCCACGACAATCCTTGATAAACAAAGAAGTCTGAAGTTACTTGGGGCGTAAGTAATCGACTGATCTAGTAGTTTTACCGCTGTTATATTATGATTATGCTAGAACGTTTGAGTATGGAATGAGTTCTGATAGGAAGCCTCAAGGCCTACACCTAAGGCCCCACAAAGGCACCTATTTGGATTCGTTCTAAGCTCTACGGGCTAGAACGGTTGAGTATGGAATGAGTTCTTATGGGAAGCCTCAAGGCCTACACCTAAGGCCCCACAAAGGCACCTATTTGGATTCTTTCAGCTCTGCGGGCTAGCTGGTCAAAAGTATAACGGTGGTAATACTATGTGCGTCAATGGAACCAGCAGTATATATGTCCGAGAGCTGGATTGGTTATGGATTGGAAGCCTCAAGGCCTATATCTAAGGCCCCACGAAGGCACCTGTCATAATCAATACGGTCCCTCGGATATATATATATATAATTGGATTCAACATCTGTTCTACGTCTGCCATGCTAAAGATGACAGTGGCACGCTTGAGCATCCAAAAGTTAACCTTGATTGTGAGCCTTAAGGCCTACACCTAAAGCCCCATGAAGGCACATTTCAGAGTTAACTCTGTCATTCTCTTTCAGCCTTGCCCGACAAGCCGTGCCCGACAAGCCCGACTGTAAAAGCAGAAGCCCGACAGCAGCCCTCAACCGACGCCAAACCTCTCCCGGGGAGCTGTGTGCTCGTCGGCCAGGAAGCCTCCCAGACGGAAATTCCTGACGCGAACATAGTTTTGGCACGCCCGGTAGGATTCCCCTGATCAAAGCAATATGTCAGAATTATCAGAAGATCTGTAAACTACCCTGCTGCAAATGCTACAGAGATTGGAAGCTGGTATGGTCCCAAGACCAACTATTCCTACATCTTTACCTCATCCTGGGGAAAAAGAGAATAGGGAGAAGAAGAGGCTCAAAACTAGCCAGTTAGAAGAAGCAGTGATGAACAGACCCGCAAAGCCCTTCTCAGAAGCCCCAATAAATATGATCAATATGGCATGGGCGGAGAAGGGGAAGGAAAAAGTCACGGAGCCAATGGAGGAAGAAAAATTGGCTGACAAAACTATAAAAGGGGTAATTAAGTTGCCCGAGTATCCAAAAGCTGCCATAATCAAAGGGATGGTTTTATGCAGCAAGTGCCAATGCGAGTGCGAGCTCGAAATACCACCCTCAGGAGTTCTCATTGATCAGGAGTTGATCAGAAGAAATGAGGCCCGTGAGAAATCTAGACGGACTGCAGGAAAATGGGCTTCTCGAAGTATCTTTCAAAACCATGAAGCTTTATCAGAAGTTTTTCGAAACCATGAAGCTTCTGAAGAGGTAGAAGAAATAGAGGCCAAAATACGAAGGAGTGCGGATCATCCTCAATATGACCATATGGGGAGAGAAGCTAAGGAGAATGATGGGACAACAAATCCTGTCAAGAGAAATAACCCTGCCCACCTCTGACGAAAATGGTACATGGTTGGAAAGAATGGACAGCCTACCAAACCAATGGGAGCCTCTATGATCAGGAGAGTTCAAAGACATCACAAAGCCTACATGAATTCCCTGAAGACCCCCGCAACATCAGAAGCCTCCCAGAAGAAAAAACTGGAGAAGACATCATCTGACGGAAGTAATCAACTCCGTTGGAAAAGTAAGAAAGATGTGGAGAATGCCAGTAGCCAAAAAGAAGGCGAGGGGAATCACGTGCCGCAGAACCAGCACCCTGGGAAGTATATGATCTTGAGGCGGGCTCAAGAAGATTTAATCATGGTGCCAACCCCGGGGTGGAAGACGGAGCAGACAAAGCCTATTTGTTTTGGAACTGTTTCACCCGAAAGAAAACCACATTTTCTGCCATTGGTGGATCCTTTTGGTGAGGTTCCAAAGAAAACGTTGGATGCGGGCAGGAATCAATTGGAGGAGGCACCAGAACCACTACTACCACCCGATGCCATGGCCTGGTTAGATGAATTCATGGACCAGATCGAGAGCAAGAAAGAAGATGTGCTCAAGCCTAATGATTTTCATATCAACATGGCATACATATTATCTGCCACATTTGGTGCCCAACCTGATCAGCCCGCTACTATGGAGGGTGATTACTTGACAACTGAGCCAATGATGGCACATGTCAATATAGAGGAAGTCGAAGAAGGAGAATCGGGCACCGCTGAAACTTCTGAAGCGTCCAAAAGAGGTCCTGTAAGGATTTATACCAACGAAATGGTGTTTAGCCGCCCGAACATCTCGATGGCCAATCATCTGAAGCCCATATATGTCACGGCTCATTTGGAAGGAGTGCCTTTCAAAAGAATTTTAATAGATGGCGGAGCAGCGGTTAATGTGTTACCAGCCAAACAGATGAGGAAAATGGGAAGAAGTACGGATGATCTTATTCCTACGGACCTCACAGTCTCTAGCTTCTCAGGCGCCATCACCAGGACCCACGGGATATTGCCCTTAGAAGTGGATTTGGGGTCTAAACAAATCATGCTGGCATTCTTTGTGGTTGACTGCACTTCCACTTATGGAGCATTACTTGGAAGAGACTGGATCCACCAAAGTCTTGCCATACCCTCCACCCTGCATCAGCAAGTCGCTGTCTACCATGAAGAGGGACAAACAGGACCAGGTTTCTGGGAAATAGTGGAGGCCGAATCACGGCCATTCCTCCCCACAGCCAACGTTGCGGAAGCAAGTTTCTACAACCCCAATGTAGGAATCTTGAAATGTTCAGGAGCTGACGAGAACGGCCGCCCTACCAAGGTGACGGCCCAAAAGCTTTTGGAACAAGGAATGCTCCTTACTAGAGAGGAGTGGGATAGACCTTGTATCATCCCAAATCCCCTACGCCATCAATGACTGGACAAAAGAAGAAGGATCAGGTAATGGCAGTCATATCTCTGATTAAAAGACTGTTGATATATGGGAAAGAGAAGAAGCAAGAAAGGGAGCTTTTAGGAGAAGAAGAGCAGGAATGGCAACCAGGAACTTCAACCAGCCAAGATGAAAGCAGGGAAGAGCTTTGTAAAAAAGAGTTGGAGAGGGCCATACAAATCGCCGAATGCATTTATGACCTGGATGGGCCAGACGACTTGCCCGGAAGCCCGGAGTTAGTCGAGTTTTTATGTGCAGAACCTGATAAGCCACCACCAGAAGTGCAGGATCCTTTGGAAGTTATTGATCTAGGGACAGAGGTAGATCCAAGACCAATACAAATCAGTGGCTTATTGGAGATTCATGATCGGGCAAAGATTATTTGTCTCTTGCAAGAATTTAAAGATTGCTTTGCTTGGCATTATACTGAGATGCCAGGTTTAGATTCAACCTTGGTGGAACACAGGATGCCTATCAAGGAAGGATATAAACTTGTTAAGCAAGCACTACGAAGGATGTCCAAAGAGATAGAAGAGAAAGTTAAAGAAGAAATTGAAAGGCTTGTAAAAGCTGGATTCATTAGGCCAGCCAAGTATGTGGAGTGGTTAGCCAACATTGTACCCGTTTTGAAAGCTATAACAAAAGCAGTGCGCTGTTGTGTTGACTACAGAAATATTAATGGTGCTACACCGAAAGATGAATATCCCATGCCCATGGCCGATCTATCCATAGATGCAGTAGCAAAGCACAAAGTTCTATCTTTTATGGATGGAAATGTCGGGTATAATCAGATAAAAATGGCCCCTGAAAATATACATAAAACAGCTTTCAGGTGCCCCGGACATGTGGGGGCATATGAATATTTGGTTATGCCATTCGGGCTCAAGAACGCTGGTGCAACATACCAAAGGGCAATGAATGCCATTTTTCATGATCTAATTGGACAGAATATGGAGGTATACATCGATGATATCGTGGTAAAATCCAAAACAGAAGGACAACATTTGGTAGACCTCAGACAAGCTTTGACAAGGATGAGGATCCACAAGTTGAAGATGAATCCGAAGAAATGTGCGTTTGGAGTAAGAGCGGGCAACTTCTTGGGATTCCTGGTTCATCAAAGAGGTGTGGAGGTGGATAAAAACAAAGCTCGGGCTATACTGGAGTCACCTTCACCTACCAACAAAGTGCAACTTCAAAGGCTGCTGGGAAAAATTAATTTCTTACGAAGATTCATTGCTAATTTGGCGGGCAAGATCCAGCCACTGACTCCTCTGCTAAGACTGAAAGATAAAGAGAATTTCGAGTGGGGACCACCACACCAACAGGCATTCGACAGCATTAAAACCTATTTGACTTCTCCACCAGTGTTGGTGCCACCTCAAAGGGGAAAACCCTTGAAGCTATATATCTCTGCTTCAGAAAAGTCAATTGGGAGTTTGTTAGCTCAGAACAATGAAGGAGGAAAAAAGCAAGTAGTATACTACCTCAGTAGGATTCTGACCGAGATAGAAACTAGATATTCCCCAGTAGAGAGATTATGCTTGGCTCTATATTTCACTGCCAGCAAGCTAAGGCATTACATGTTACCTTATCACGTACACATCATCGCCAAGACAGATGTGATAAAGTACATGTTGTCAAAGCCAATGCTAACAGGGAGGATTGGGAAGTGGATTCTAGCATGATCAGAATTCAGTTTCCAGTATGTACCCCATAGGGCGATCAAAGGCCAATCGATTGCTGACTTTCTGGCCGAGCATCAGGAATCTCAAGACGAGGTAATCAATATCCCAGGAAGCCTGGAGGTCACTAGCATTTGGATCCCGCCGAGAGAAGATATCTCGGGCAGAGAGGATTGGGTCCAACAAGAGATAAGAAGAGTGACTGGTCTCTGGATCACTCCTTGGAAGTTATATTTTGATGGATCTCACACTCAGAATGCTTCAGGAGCAGGAATTGTGATTATAAACCCTCATGGGGTCTATCATTATTATTCATTCCTCCTAGACTACCAAGGAAATACTAATAATCGGGCAGAGTATGATGCTTTGATAATTGGTCTGGAAATCTTAATGGAGCTGGGGGCAGCAGAGGTGGAGATCTTTGGAGATTCAGAGTTAGTAATAAACCAGCTAAACGGGGAGTTCAAGTGCAGACATATTACCATGGCAGGATATTACTTGGCGGCTACGCAATTACTGAGTTTCTGGGATTCTGAGATATCAGTCAATCATGTTCCCAGGGGATCCAACTTAGCGGCCAACGAGATGGCACAACTAGCCTCAGGGGTGCCAATACAGGAGAGAAGATATGGAGTAGATGTCGAGATCCAAAGAAGAAACCTCCCTTCTATCTTAGAAAGGGGATTTAGCCTGGATGTAATGAATCTAGAAACTGAAATAGAAGATTGGAGGTCCCCTATCATTCATCATTTGAAGGATCCCTCTTCGCCTACGAGCAGAAAGAACAGACAGCAAGCGACCAGGTATGTCTTGTGGGTGAAGGACTTGCTAAGGAAAACTCCAGATGGATTACTATTGTACAGGTATGGGGTGCCCATAACTTCAGCCGCGGTCAAGAATTTTATCGAGACTAAGATTTTGCACAGGTATGGGGTGCCCGAAACTATAGTAACGGATCGTGGGCCATCTTTTATCTCAAAAGAAGTTGAGGAGTTTGCGAGCAAGTACAAAATAAAGATGATCCAGTCCAGTCCATACCACCCTTAATCAAATGGCCAAGCAGAGGCCAGCAACAAGATCTTGGTCAACATCATCAAAAGAATGGTGATAGATAGTCCAGAAAAGTGGCATGAAAGATTGGGGAACACTTTGTGGGCATACAGGACTTCCAAGAGGGCCGGGACAGGGACAACTCCTTATGCTTTAACTTTCGGGTAGGATACTGTGCTCCCCATGGAGATAAATGTAAGTTCGGTCAGAATTCAGAACCAATTTGGGTTACATAGTGAAGAATACATTGAAGTCATGTGTCAAGGAATTGAAGACTTGGATGTAGCCCGAATTGAAGCCTTGAACCAGATTTAAGAGGGAAAGAAAGCTGTCGCCCGAGCTTATAACAAAAAGGTAAAGATAAAGTCTTTCAAAGAGGGAGATTTAGTGTGGAAAACGGTCCTCCCTCTAGGAGCTCAGCTCAGGGGCTTTGGAAAGTGGAGCCCGACATGGGAAGGGCCTTTCATTATTAGTCGAGTTTTGGATAAAGGAGGATACTATCTAGCGGACCTCGAAGGAAATGGGCAGAAACATCCCATTAATGTTAAGTTCTTAAAAAAATACTGTCCTACATTATGGGATGTTAGAGATTGTTACATTGAAGAGGAGGCAAAGTAAAGCAGGCGCCGGGAGTTTCAGATACAGTCTTTATTCATCAATCATTCAAGCAAAAAAACAAAAATTGCTAAACAATATTCATTTCATTTCGACAAATTGATGAAGATTACAACGATTCAAAACCAACATACTACATTCAATTCTGTTGGAATACAATGATGTCTCAACTGGTTTTTCCGATGTCTTCACGGATGGAGCCCGATTAGATGATCGGGTTGTGCGGCCAACATGTGCCTGGTAGAGGATCCTCAAACCAAGTCACCACCATTTGTGATGGTGAAGCTTGACTTATGACGGCATCAAGCAGAAAAGCATACCTTCATGAGGAAACCGCCTGACCAAGGGTGTTGGAGATAGCGGGATGTTCGACCAATGGTGTTGGAGATAACAGTCGTTTGATGAAAACTTTTTTCTTTTCTACGGAAAGGAAGTTTTAGGAAACTCCATTCAAAACCTGAGGAACCCATTTCTCGGTTTTCTCTCAAGAAGGATTGGATGACTTGATAGAAGGGGTTCCAAGTCAGAATTTATAAGACCCAGATGACAGCTCAAAGGTCGTGGGAAGATCAAGAGACTACGGGTGCCATTAATTTCATCCAGAAAACACAAGTTCCAAGAGCAAGGATGCGGCCGCATGGGGATTTTCAATCGATATTGGCACCTGGAATTCCAGGCTAAAAATCAATTGAAGGGGGCACTGTTTGGACCAAAACTTAAACTTTGGGCTCCAGAAAGGGGCCGGCCCAAAGGAAGGCCTGAAGGGAGAGTCGGTCGAGGCCCATCAATTTGACCGAAGCCCAACCGGAACCCAGGAAAGCAGGAAAGGGCCTCTTCTGACTTATGCAGCTCATGAAGACCACTTGCCCACCTACCCAAAGGCCAAGTGGTATAGACTGGCCAGCTACACAGCCCATAAAGTACTTTATTGTGGCATTACATGTAAAAAAGCTGATGAGTCATCACCCTCAAACCGCATTCGGGCAAGGATGCTGCTACAGGAGGTCATGCTAGGTTGTCTATAAAAGAAGAAAGAGAAATCAGGATTAAGGACACTCAAACAAACAAACAAAGCACAAACTCTGCTCAAAGCCAGATTTGCCTTCAAACGATAGCTGTAGTCAGCAAAAGCCTTCATCCCTCTCGGGATCAACTCCTACTCAACCTTTTTTGTAAGCTCTGCTACCTTGTCCAAAACACTTGCCGTAGTATCGATCTCCCTCTGAAAACTCACCTCTCAAACCTTTTTTCCTCTAAACTCTCAGCCCACTGATAAACCCCAATCCCAAGAAGTTACAAGACGCCCAGTTTTGCCCGACAAGGTGAAAACCTTGCCTGTCCCTTCTTGGTTTTGTCTTTTCATTTATTAAACTAGCAGTATGTTGTGTACTTTCAGTTGTATTCAAGTTGTTTCTAGTAAAATGATGATTAAGAAACTCTCTCAGTTCTTGAATCCGATTTAAAGATGTCTTCACTATTTAAATCAGATCTAAGTTCTAATCTCCCGGACATATAAGAGTGATCATGTAAAAGTCCTTGGTCTCAAGGCATAAAAAAGAACTTTATGTGGACTTAACCCATCCACGACAATCCTTGATAAACAAAGAAGTCCGAAGTTACTTGGGGCGTAAGTAATCGACTGATCTAGTAGTTTTACCGCTGTTATATTATGATTATGCTAGAACGTTTGAGTATGGAATGAGTTTTGATAGGAAGCCTCAAGGCCTACACCTAAGGCCCCACAAAGGCACTTATTTGGATTCGTTATAAGCTCTGCGGGCTAGAACGTTTGAGTATGGAATGAGTTCTGATAGGAAGCCTCAAGGCCTACACCTAAGGCCCCACAAAGGCACCTATTTGGATTCGTTTTAAGCTCTACGGGCTAGAACGGTTGAGTATGGAATGAGTTTTTATGGGAAGCCTCAAGGCCTACACCTAAGGCCCCACAAAGGCACCTATTTGGATTCTTTCAGCTCTGCGGGCTAGCTGGTCAGAAGTATAACGGTGGTAATACTATGTGCGACAATGGAACCAGCAGTATATATGTTCGAGAGCTGGATTGGTTATGGATTGGAAGCCTCAAGGCCTATATCTAAGGCCCCACGAAGGCACCTGTCATAATCAATACGGTCCCTCGGATATATATATATATATATATATATATATAATTGGATTCAACATCCGTTCTACGTCTGCCATGCTAAAGATGGCAGTGGCACGCCTGAGCATCCAAAAGTTAACCTTGATTGTGAACCTTAAGGCCTACACCTAAGGCCCCATGAAGGCACCTTTCAGAGTTAACTTTGTCCTTCTCTTTCAGCCTTGCCCGACAAGCCGTGCCCGATGGGCCTTGCCCGACAAGCCCGACAGTAAAAGCAGAAGCTCGACAGCAGCCCTCAACAGACGCCAAACCTCTCCCGGGGAGCTGTGTGCTCGTCGGCCAGGAAGCCTCCCCGACGTAAATTCCTGAAGCGAACAACTAATTTAGTTTTTTGACACTACTCAGTAGCTAAAGTAACAAAAATTTAACATTTGTTGTTGGAGATGCTCTAAAGGCTATCTCCAACCCAAGGTTGGAAAATCCGAAAATTCAGCCCTATATTTTCAACTAGTCATCTATATATATGAGGTTAATTAGTTTTTTTTCTTTTCCTCCAAGGGTAAGAGACTTATAATTCTCACCATCAACTTTATAATTTGTTAAATTTTTGTATATCATTGACTTTTTTTTTTTTGCTAATAATTTTGGAATTAGTTTTTGTATAATCTATCTTGTTTATTTTTACAAACATTTTGATATAAAAAAGATTCAAATTTTGAAAAAAAAAAAATGTTGGTGTATTTTGAGTGGGATTCATATGATGAACAAATGGATGAGTATTTATAAAGTTTTGATGTTAGATCTGATTGGAATTAATTAATAATAATATTTTGACCATTGGATTTTTTTTTGAGCTGTTAGATTTTTTTATTGTTAAATGGATGAGTATTTATAACAGTTGAAAAAAAATTTTAAACTGACTGTTGGATTGCAACGGTAAAAAACATTAAATAACCGTTGGAATCTGATGTAGATGGGCACGCCATATCGGATCAAAACTGAGGAGCACGTGTAAGCCATTTGATGCCAACGTGGCTATTATTTGGGCGGTAGAAGAGATGTTTGTCATTAGCTCGCCTGCAACAATCTGTCTGGTATATTGCATCCGATGCACGAGCCCCGACCTCGTTTGGTCATGCCATCTCCAACCGAAGGGTCCAGAGGGCCAGAGGGCTGAAAATAGCTCGAAAACCGTCTCCAATCGAGGGCTAGGCGAGAGGGCTCTGGAATCTGGGAGGGCCCCACAGAATCGGAGAGGGCTGGGGGGCTGGCCATTTTTTTTTTATTGTTTTGTTATTTCTGTCGGTTATAGCCGACATAAATAATATATACTATATTATTAGTGTCGGTTATAACCGACACTAATAGCAATGTTAATATAGTATCAGTTTGAACAGTGTCGGTTAAAACCGACATTAATTTGAATTCCATCGGCTAGCCAGTCACTAGCCGTTGTATTCAAAAAAAATTTTTGTTTTAATGAATTTAAACCTTTTTTTTTCTATAACTTCCTATAACTTTTTTTCTATAACTTATATTTTACAAAATTTGGTTCATATTTTTTTTTCGTATAACTTCTATTTTACAAAATTTGTTTCATATTTTTTTTAAATTCCATTTTTTTCCTATAACTTCTATTTCACAAAATTTGTTTCATATTTTTTTTAAATTCTATTTTTTTCCTATAACTTCCTAAGCCATTATTGTCACAGCTCGTCCCGAGATTTTCTTATTAAGGACGTGAAAGGATGAAAGTACCCTTGACGTTATTAAGGTATGTGTGTGTGGCATATTATTGGGCTAAATATATTCCTAAGCTTTTGGAAATAATTTAAGTTGGATTAAATTGGGTTGTTTGTTTTGTGTGGATAGGATTGAAGGGGACTTGTTTTGAATGACCACACACACATACACACGGTCAAACCCTTCCTCTTTCTTCCCCGTGCTTTCTCTCTCTCCTCCCTCTCCGTTTCAGTCACTCTCTCCCTCTCGAACCGTACGGACAAAGAGCAAAGTCCTCAAATCTTCACAGATCGAAGGTTCTAAGGTAAGCATCGAACTCCCCTTGAGTTCCTGAGTTCAGTTATACTAGTTTTAGGACGTGAAACCTTCGAAATCACGTGAAACCCGAACCCCCATTTTATGTCACTATTCATGCAATCGTAATATGTCGATTTTCAGGGAATTCTAAGCTTGTAGTGAGCTTAGTGAGGTCCCAAGGAAGCTCGGAGTGCTTCGTTTGAAGGTTTTGGACGTCGGGATCACTGGGTTCGACTTTGGTCGGTTTTCTTGGAATTTTTCCGGTGAGATTTCGTGATTTTTAGAGCCTTAAAGTAGTGTAACGTGAAACTACATTCTTAGGGCTTCATTTTGATATAAAATACGAAGAAAATGGTTGAGAAACGAAGGAGAACAAGGCGTTTGAAAATTGCCCAGTTTCCGGCCACCGGAAAAACCAGTCCGGCGACTGGTTGAGGAAGAAGACATGTGTGGGGGCGCGTAGGTCCGTGCCACCCACGGCGCGTGGGGGCGCGTGCCATGTCAAAAAATTATTCTAAACATTTGTCGACGTCCGTGACGTCGAGTAGGTCACTGTGGTATATTCATATACCCAAATTGAGCACCGTATGAGAAGTTATTGAGAATTGTTGGTTATGTGCTTTAAATAACGTTTTTATAGTTATTTCGCATATAGGTGACACCTATCCCGAGGACGAGCGCATCCAGGGACGTCACGGGGGCTACGATCCTTCGACTTATCAGTGAGTGGGCAGTACTTTCTATTTATACCTATATACTATGAATTTTCCAAGAAATTGATTTTTAATGAAAGTATGTTTCTAAAATGCCATGCACGCATGATATGAATGATATGAGTTATATGAATTGATAATTGATGCATATATATATGTGAATTGGTGATGTGGACGCACAGGTAAGTATCAGGTGAGTTTTATGTTATTCATGTGCATTGTTGATGATGTGTATTATGTTGATAGCTTGATGCGATGAAAGTTAAGCACTCAAATTAAACCCTCTTGTTGTCAAATTGTAGTAAAAATGCAAGTAGGGATCGTTCTAAACCGGGGATTAGGAGGGCTTGCTAAAACCTCTAAACTAACTCAAAAACATAAAAACAAAGTTAAAAACGTTTGAATAGACTCAAAGGACTCAAAACATATTCTAAAGACGCAAAACAACTTAAAAACACTCAAAATTGCCTAAAAACACTTACTGGGCAGATTTGACTCTAACACAACTTTGGATGAATTTAGTGTTTTGGTTTGAATCAAAACACTCAAAAACACTAACGAAATAGAAATTTAACACTTTGAAACAACAAAGTAAAAGGGGGATTTTGGTTTTGACGAATTCGAAACAAACAAACAAGTTATAAAACTAGGCAGATTGTAAGACAAATTTGAGGAATACAATGATGGATAGATTAGTTAGAGGTCCGTTCTTCACACATGACACACTTGTACATGAATTGATTTCCAATTGCTTTTCAATAAACTATGATGCTCAACACCCCAGATTAACCGTGATGCACAAATTAACCCTCAGATTTTCCTTTACTCATTGAATTGGATGAATGCATGCGACAACCCAAATCATTCTCTAAAAGTCCCTTATATGAATGCATAATAGAGATACAATCAGAGATCATTACGTTCAATGAAAATCATAAGTGTTGACGAGGCAATTATAACTATGAATGCATGATACAATTGCCAAGAATTCAATTAACGCGATTGTGATAAACAACCTTCACTACTCATGAATATAGACTTGTAACGATTAGGTGAAACTCATTTATATTCTAGCATCTAATTCATGCATGAAAACTAAGTATGCATCCTTAATAAACATACAAGAATCAGTTATGAATAAAATAGATAATTGAATTGCAATCACAACTTATCAAATCACAATTGGAAGAAATCAATTCAAATCTCAAGCATGTTTATGGCTTCAAACTTCCCCCTAACTAAATAGGGGTTTAGCCACTCATAATTGCAACAAAATTAGAAAATAACAAAGTAGACATTGAAAGCAAGAACGAAGTACACCTAAAACGCTCCAAAGTTCCAAGCTTGAAACGCCAAGGACCTTTGTTTTCACCACCTTGTTGTAGCACAAGTGTCTAGGATGTGTATGGATATATGGATGGAATGGATTTGCACGGCTAAGAGATGAAAGTGTATGGATTGGTGAGATGTAAAATGTAGTGTCTTTGGATGATGGCTCCCAAATTATGGTGAAGGGTGGATGTATTTATAGGCTAGGGAGAGAAGTGTATGGAGTTGTAATGAGTGGATGTAATGGGTGTAGTGGATGAGTGTTTGGTAAGAGTAGTGTTT
Organism: Malus fusca; assembly: GCA_035220775.1. Lineage (NCBI taxonomy): Eukaryota > Viridiplantae > Streptophyta > Magnoliopsida > Rosales > Rosaceae > Malus > Malus fusca. Next base: position 10,663,566 of record CM069066.1, read on the forward strand.
GGTAATGAGTGGATGTAATGGGTGTAGTGGGTGGATGTTTGGTAATGAGTGGATGTAATGGGTGTAGTGGGTTGTGGTAATGAGTGGATGTAATGGGTGTAGTGGGTGGATGTAATGGGTGTAGTGGATGAGTGTTTGGTAATGAGTGGATGTAGTGGTAGGTGAATGGATGTGTTGAGTGAAATGAGTGTGCTAAAATGGTTATTTATAGGGAGAGGATGATGTACAAACTTCAAATTTCGTCCATTCCTTTTGCTCCAAGCATATGCTATCCATTCCATGCCCAAAAATGCTCGAAAATGCTCCAAAATGCACTTCTTTGCCACATTAACCCTTTGGACCTACAAACACACGAAAATAGCTTAAAATACTAAAATAACTACGAACTAACAACATAAATGCCAAGAAACAAGCTAACTAAGTCGCATAAATATGCTCCTATCAAATTCCCCCACACTTAGCTTTTGCTAGTCCTCGAGCAAAACAAAACAAACAAAACAAAACACAACCTAGACCTTCCAACAATTGCCTCAGAGATTTTTAATGAAACATGACATGTTAAAAATCATTATTCCCACAGATTTTAGTTATCTTCACACTTGAGCACATACTTAATCACAGTCACCACTTACTAGTTCACATTTAACCAATTAAAACGATGTTTTGAATGTAGTAACATGCCTTAGAGAATTTGCTCAATTCCTTACAAGATACTCTCTATTTTCACACATTTTCTGACTACACACCCTACACTAGTTATATGTGAGAAGATTGATGTAAACATGAAAACGAACACTCACATATATGTATAACAAAGAAAGCAATTTTCTGGAGTTATTAAGCATGTTTAGATATGATCTCATGAATGGAATGCTACTACTTAGATGCAAGAACCAGTGACACCATATGCTCAAACCAATTCCAAACTCCACATATTGAAACGCATAACACTCAAGATAAAGTTAAGGGTTGTAACGGGGTTTAAGGGTAATGGCTAACAAAGAAAGGATAAGGATAACAAACGTTTTGAAAGCAATAGCAAGCAAAGTAATGAAATAGACACTTGGAATTCACTCAATAATGCAGAAATTAACTTTTAAACACAAAGGGAAGATTCAAGCAACACTTAGGGCCGAATTCAATGTTTTGGACCCTTTCTTCAACAAACAACACTTTAGAGCTCTTTTTTCACATATTTTTCAACTCTTTTTCACTCGTTTCACAACTTTTCTTCTTTTCATTCTATTTTCCACGAATGTTTCTTTTTTTCTTTTTCTTTTCTACCCGTGCCTTATTAAGGACTTTGGCACACACACACACACACACACAAGAATCACTTCCCCCACACTTGTTTTTCTGCAAAAGTTCAACAAAAGGAATTCCTTCTAAATTATGTTTTACTATGCTTCAAGAACAAGGGTATGGATGGTCCTAATCTAGGCTAGGTGAGGATAGTGTGGGTTAACAAAGAACATAGGCTACAAAAGGCTCAACAGGGTTAAACTTAAACACATAATAAAATAGGGCACAACAATTTGGCTGTGGTGGTCACTACACAACTTCATCTTGAATATGTGTTATGCAAATCAATAGCATGCTTTGAATGAAATAGGCATGAGTTCTAGCATTTGGAACTAAATGATGAAACGTGTTCTAAGTAGCAACCAAGCAAAGAATAATGAGATCATGCAACGACTTTAGAAAACAACAATGCACAGATTATTAACTCTCCAAATAAACGTTTTAGGCTCAAGTCTCACAAGGTTGTAGCGTTACTTTGAGTTCCTTCCTTCAAGCATGTTACAAAAACAGATTTTTTTCCTTTATGATTGCATGTGAATTTATAAATTATAACCACAACCAAGCATAAACCAAGGAGTAAATCAAACTTCCATCCATGTTTATAACTCTCTTTAACAGTCATGCAATTAAAAACCAATTCCTCATCACTGTGTTGGAAGGTACCCTAAGACACAAATAAACATACAAAAACAACTCTTTTTGGGTTTTTCAAAACAATTTTTCAAATTTTTATGAGATTTTCGGATTTTTATGTCAAAACACACTGAAACACTCCAAAACAGCTTAAAAACACTTAAAACAGCAAGGAACAACATTAGAAGTAATGGGTGATAAACTCCTACGAATTTCATGCAAAACAATGGTTACCCCCCCACACTTAAATCAAACATTGTCCTCAATGTTTCAAGCAAAAACTCACACAAAAACAAGCAAATAAACAAACAACGAATAAACATGACAAGTATAGCAAAGTAAAAAAAAAAACAGACAGAGTAGAGTTTAAGAACGCAAATCTGGTTATAGAGAGATGATCTTGTTGACTTTCCATAGCTTTGATCTTGAACTGGGCTAGGGAACTTCTTAGCAAGGAAAATGAGACTTGATTGGTGGTGGTGATTTGATGGCCTTGTACGGCGAGGCTTTGCTCTTTGGCGACTGATGCATCCATATGTTGTTGAAGTTTCTCGAGCTCTTGGTTTCAACTCAGACTCCTTCTGCTGGGTTGATTAAGTCTGCATGCAACATTCTTCTCTGCTTGTTTCTTCTGCACGGCAGGTAGGCACGATGTAGAGGTGATGGTCTGTTTCTTTGTTCAATCTGTCCAAGTGCCGACCGATTGCTTTCTTTCTCCTTGTCTCGCAGGCAAGAGCAAGGGTAAAGGAAAAGCATGCCATGAGATATCTTTGCCTTTGGCTCTGATGATATGAGATACTTTTGCTTTTGAAGAAGTATCTTTCCACATGTGTATTCTTGAACTGGGCTGAGGAACTTCTTAGCAAGGAAAATGAGACTTGATCTTGAAGATGAATTAGCACGTTGTCTCCACATGCTTCAAGGTATCATTTTCACTTGCCTTATCTGTTCTCCAGGCAGATGTGGCATCTTCTTCGGAAGTACATCAGCAGTTGAAGATGAGCACTCGAGAGCAATGCTAGGTAAGCAATCAGGAATGAGTTCCAGGCAGTCGGTTCTTAGATCTGAAGATTGACACCAAGTGCTGGCTGATTGCTCTCTTTCTCCTTGTCACAAAGACAAGGAAAAAGATAGGGAGAAAGCATGATATGAGATACTCTTGCTTTCAACCTTTATGATATGAAATACTCTTGCTCTTGATGACTTGTTTGCAGAGGTACCCCAAGGGATGAAAAACAGAGAGTAACTCAAGAGGCTTTGTTGGGAATGCATTTTCGGAGATGAAGAATGATTATGTATGTCTGCCTTGCTATGGAGGGTGAAGGACGACATTTATAGGAATTAATAACCGGTACTATTCTTTCACTCTTGTCGGCACCCGTTGGATGATTGAACAGTAAACTTCACGTGCTTTCTACTTCACCAGAAATCTTCGACAGATTGCCCGTAATTTCTGCAAGGCTGAGTGTGCATGTGACAGATGCTGACACGTCTGGATAAAGCAGATGCCTCTTCAATATCTGGAATCGGTGCTTCGACAAACTGCCCGTGATTTCCGCAAAGCTGAGTTTGCGTGTGACAGGTGCTGACGAGGCTGAAAAAGACTGGCGCCTCTTCGATATCTGAGATCGGCGCTTCGACAAATTATCCGTGATTTTCGCAAAGCTGAGTGTGCAATGATAGGTGATGACACGTCTGAAAAAGCAAGTGCCTCTTCGATTTCTGAGATCGGCCTGTGGTTTCTGAGCAGCCCAGCTTTTGAGAAAGCAGACGTCTCTTCGATCTCTGAGCTTGCCTCTTCAATTTCTGAAGCTCCGTCGAGTGCTGATTTTTAAAGAGAGGCACACATCATATTCCAAAGCACACTTGAATTTTCCGCCTGTAGAAGCTCCCTACTTGCACTTTTAAGAACTTGATTTGTCCGACCTCTTCTTTTTCTTCACACATTCGAAAATGTCTTGCCCTTCTGACCGTCGCCTTAACTTGAATGTTGGGGAAGATATTGATATGTCTTATCCAAACAACATTTGGCAGCCGTCCTTCGTATCCCCAAATGGTCCTCTTACAGTTGGGGATTCCATGATGATGAATGATACAACCGCTTCGGTGGTGGCCAGAAATATTCTCACTCCTAGAGACACTAGGATACTTTCCAGGCGGTCCGACAAACTGGCTGTTCAGGACTCTCTAGCCTACAGCGTCCGATGTGCAGGTTCAGTATCAAACATGGGCCAGCGCCTTCTTGCTCGATCTCGTCAGGTTGAGTCGTTGATGGCTGAAGTGGCTAGTCTTCGGCAAGAGGTTAGAGTGCTTAGGCATGAGAATAAAGAGTTGCATATGCTCGCAACTAATTACTCAACAAGCATGAAGAGGAAGCTTGATCAGCTGCATGAGTCCGAAGTGCGGATTCAGAGTGATCATCAGAGGTTTGTGGCGTTACTCCAGAGGCAACTTCTGCCTTCGTCTTCTGGCGCTTCACCAAGTGTTGAGGCTCCGGAAAATCAGACTCTGGCGCTTCGTCTTTCTGGAGGTCCGTCGAATATTGAGGCACCACCTGACCAATGAAGGCTCATTCCTGCTTGTTTGCACTTTCTTGTATTTTTCTACCTTTCTACCTAATGTTCATCTTCCACAAAAATTAATGTAAAAATACTTTGTTTACCTGTCAAAGTTTCAAACATAAATCCACACAAAAAACAATAAAAAAAGCAACAAATAAATATGACAAACAAGGCAAAATAAATGCAGTAAAGGGAAGGTTTTTAGAAACGCAAAACTGATTGTGAAGCGATTCATCGATCTTCCTTATTTGAATACATGGGCTGCCTCCCAATAAGCGCTTGCTTTAACGTCTTCCAGCCGGACGAAACTTCCTTCTAAACTTGGATAAGGCCCATAGCTTGGAATTGATCCTTGAATGGAAGGTGATACTTGACGTGATCCGGCAATGGTTTAAATTCTAGTGTAGGTGCCTGAATCATCAAAATCAGCAAGTTAGTATATAATAAAATCGAAGTTGGAGAAGATGGCTTACTTGCTTGCTCCAACACAAACTCAATTACAAACACCACATCTTTGAAGGTTGCAGGGATATGGGACTTGGCCAGATTTGGTGTTTTGAGAGTTATGACTTTTCCCGTGTCATAAAATCCAACTTCTTTGGGAATTTTCGTCTCAAGTGTATCTTCTTTGATGAATTCTAGACATTCGCCCTCCACTTCTTGCTCTTGATTCTTTGGAAAGGTTTCGAAGATGCTTTTCTCACCCTCTTCTTCCTTGGATTGCATGATCCTACAAGGAATAAGGACATTTGGTGAAACGGGGTCAGGACAAATTGAATTTAGGCTTACCTTGGTTGTAGTGGACGGCATAGAGGGGATATGGGGTTGCGGCAAGGGTGGTTCTTCCCTTGCCGTGGCCTTGTTATTCTCCTATTCTTCGAGCAGCAGTTGTTCATCCATGTTTTGGCTTAGTTTGGATGTCTTGGGTTCACCTCCAACCTCCATAGCACTTCCCAAAGTGATAGCATCATGGATTTCAAAATCTTCCTTCAAATTTTCAATAGTTGAGTTGGAGAGTTCACTTTGCTCTTGAATTTGTGCCGTGAACTCCATAATCTGCCCAATTTTCTTCTCTAATTCGCCCGTCTTCTTGGCTTGATTTTGCACCTCTGTGTTTCGATTTTCAACTTCCTGGTTCAAAGAGATGAGTAACTTATTAAACATATCATTATCCAAAGACGTACCTGAATCGAATTGGGCAGATTGTTGTGGTGGCTGCATAGGTCTTGAATAGAACTCCTCTTCTTGCTGCCAATATCCATCTTGTTGGAATTGTTGAGGTTCTCCCCACATGCAATCTGAATAATCTCTCTAATCCGAATTGTAAGCATTGGAAAACATGTTGTCCCATGATTGGCTATGGCCTTGATAACCCCAAGCATCTTCATTCGCAGCGAATTGAGAACATTGATGAGTTGGATATCCTTGCCCATAGGACACACCACATGTAGTGACACTTTGCATTGTGGTCCTTTTGGCATTTTGTGACAATTGAGAAGTAAGTTTCGCCAATTGAGCTTGAATGGTAGCAAAATCCATGTCTTACTTCTCTAGTATCTGAAATCAAGGAAACAAAACTAAATCAAATATCAAAAGTAAAAATAAAAGACACAAATAGAAACAAAGTCATTAACTAAAACAAAAGACATGAAAAAGAAACAACGGGGGATTAGCAAAGTAGCTAATCCCCGGCAACGGCGCCAAAATTTGATGCGATGAAAGTTAAGCACTCAAATTAAACCTTCTTGTTGTCAAATTGTAGTAAAAATGCAAGTAGGGATCGTTCTAAACCGGGGATTAGGAGGGCTTGCTAAAACCTCTAAACTAACTCAAAAATATAAAAACAAAGTTAAAAACGTTTGAATAGACTCAAAGGACTCAAAACATATTCTAAAGACGCAAAACAACTTAAAAACACTCAAAATTGCCTAAAAACACTTACTGGGCAGATTTGACTCTAACACAACTTTGGATGAATTTAGTGTTTTGGTTTGAATCAAAACACTCAAAAACACTAACGAAATAGAAATTTAACACTTTGAAACAACAAAGTAAAAGGGGGATTTTGGTTTTGACGAATTCGAAACAAACAAACAAGTTATAAAACTAGGCAGATTGTAAGACAAATTTGAGGAATACGATGATGGATGGATTAGTTAGAGGTCCGTTCTTCACACATGACACACTTGTACATGAATTGATTTCCAATTGCTTTTCAATAAACTATGATGCTCAACACCCCAGATTAACCGTGATGCACAAATTAACCCTCAGATTTTCCTTTACTCATTGAATTGGATGAATGCATGCGACAACCCAAATCATTCTCTAAAAGTCCCCTATATGAATCCATAATAGTGATACAATTAAAGATCATTACGTTCAATGAAAATCATAAGTGTTGACGAGGCAATTATAACTATGAATGCATGATACAATTGCCAAGAATTCAATTAACACGATTGTGATAAACAACATTCACTACTCATGAATATAAACTTGTAACGATTAGGTGAAACTCATTTATATTCTAGCATCTAATTCATGCATGAAAACTAAGTATGCATCCTTAATAAACATACAAGAATCAGTTATGAATAAAATAGATAATTGAATTGCAATCACAACTTATCAAATCACAATTGGAAGAAATCAATTCAAATCTCAAGCATGTTCATGGCTTCAAACTTCCCCCTAACTAAATAGGGGTTTAGCCACTCATAATTGCAACAAAATTAGAAAATAACAAAGTAGACATTGAAAGCAAGAACGAAGTACACCTAAAACGCTCCAAAGTTCCAAGCTTGAAACGCCAAGGACCTTTGTTTTCACCACCTTGTTGTAGCACAAGTGTCTAGGATGTGTATGGATATATGGATGGAATGGATTTGCACGGCTAAGAGATGAAAGTGTATGGATTCGTGATATGTAAAATGTAGTGTCTTTGGATGATGGCTCCCAAATTATGGTGAAGGGTGAATGTATTTATAGGCTAGGGAGAGGAGTGTATGGAGTTGTAATGAGTGGATGTAATGGGTGTAGTGGATGAGTGTTTGGTAATGAGTGGATGTAATGGGTGTAGTGGGTGGATGTTTGGTAATGAGTGGATGTAATGGGTGTAGTGGGTTGTGGTAATGAGTGGATGTAATGGGTGTAGTGGGTGTATGTTTGGTAATGAGTGGATGTAATGGGTGTAGTGGATGAGTGTTTGGTAATGAGTGGATGTAGTGGTAGGTGAATGGATGTGTTGGGTGAAATGAGTGTGCTAAAATGGTTATTTATAAGGAGAGGATGATGCACAAACTTCAAATTTCGTCCATTCCTTTTGCTCCAAGCATATGTTATCCATTCCATGCCCAAAAATGCTCCAAAATGCACTTCTTTGCCACATTAACCCTTTGGACCTACAAACACACGAAAATAGCTTAAAATACTAAAATAACTACGAACTAACAACATAAATGCCAAGAAACAAGCTAACTAAGTCGCATAAATATGCTCCTATCATAGCTCATAACCTGCAATCATGGTGTTAGTGCTTATATTATTCACCTCGCACCGCACGCTCACCTTAGATCCAAGTAGGTGCATGTCGTACAGACCATGAGAGGGTTCCGACATGTCGTACAGACCATGAGAGGGTTCCGACTGATAGGTGACCTTAGATTATGTGCACAGATGATTGATGAGAGAAGCACTAGAGCGTATTATTACACCATTCATGTCGTACAGACTACTTCAGGTAGTTCCGACTTGTATGCAGTGTAGTGCCGTACAGGTCACCGAGGTGACTCCGGTTGGATTGGATGTTGAGCTATAGAATTAACCGTACAGGACCAACTGCAGGGTCTCCGGTTAATTCATCATTTCACCTGTTACATTGATGCATCATTCATTCTGTTTTTGAAATTATAACGTGGCATACTTTCTGGTTTTTGAGAAAAATTGATGATTTGATATTTATGAAAAGTTATATGCTATTATGCTATTTTCTGGGAAAGTATACAGGTTTTACAGCGAGGGGTTAGAAATGTTTTAAATGAAAGGTTTTCGAAAAGCTTTGTTTTACTGACCCACTCAATTTTGTTTTGTGCCCCTCCAGGTTCTAGTTAGCAGTTGGTGGTTGACGAGGGCTTCTACGGCATTCTGACCGACTTCCCTAATGTAGGACTCACCTGCGGGTGTTGTAACTTAATTATGGTCCTACTTGACTGCACCTATTGCTTAAGCTCTGTTTATGTGTGCACTCACACTTTAACTCACTCTAGCATGCTATTTGGTTGTTCTTGCTAGTAGTTGGGTTTTATTCTTTCGTAATTCTCTTATCTTTGCTTCCGCACCGCACTTATGGTTACGTCACGCTCACGTGACGACCAGCATGCCTTGATTCTAGGATCGGGGTGTGTCAATTATACAACATTAAATTAAATTAAGTAACATGAAACAACATTAAACAATATGAAACATCATTAAATAACATTAACCAACATAAAAATTAACCAACATGAAACTTAAACATTTTTAAAAACATTTAGCCGTTGGATTTGAATTTAAGTTGTAGTTTTTAAATAATAAATTATGTTTGGCCCTATGGCCCTTTGGCCCTCGGTTGGAGACGGTTTTTTGTGACAGGGCTAAAACGAGCCCTCTGGCTCTCGGTTGGAGACGGAGACAAATATGGCCATGTAATGTTCATTAAAATATTAATATCTTGGAGGGCCAGAGGGCTAAAACGAGCCCTCTGGCCAGCCATCGGTTGGAGATGGCCTCACTTCCTTCCCTTATCCATCAAAAGAGGAGGATGGAGGGGGGGAACCTACAAACACAAAATTCCATTTTTTCCAACCCAAAATACTTTCTTGGAGATGTTTTGGGCTCAAATTTTAGTGTAGGATTCTCTTCCCCTTTTTTCCCTCCCATCCCTTACCATTTTATTTGAACAGTCACGATTAAATCATTTCAATATCTTATATTTTTTTTTTGATAGAGAAGAAAAGATAAAATGAAAAGTATGAGATGAAAAGATAGAAGGATACATGCATAAGAGAGGAGAGAATCTACCCCTCAAATTTTGAGGGAGGTAGATTGTCTGCCCTCCTGTTATGGTGCCCTTCCCATCCCCTCCTATTTGTGAGATTACGGTTAAGTCACGTCAACATTTTATATTCCTATTGCTTTTTGTCTTATTATCTCTATAAAAAAATCAATATAAAATGTTAACTTAGCTTAACTGTGATCGCACAAATAGGAAATGATGGAAAATGCACCATAACAGGAGGGCGGACAATATGCCTTCAATTTTGAGTTCCCCTTCCCATCCCCTGAAGACAGCCTAAGGACAGCAATGCATTCATTAAAATTAAAACCCAACCCCCTGAAGACAGCCTAAGGACAGCAATGAATTCATTAAAATTAAAATGTCAACCATGACCCATGGATTTACTATTTAGGCAGCCAGCCTTTTCATCCTCACAAGGGCCACCCATTTACCAAGTCAACTTTTATCAGCCGATTGTTTCATTTTTATCTCGTTTCACACGTTTTATTTATTTATTTATTAATTAAATGATATTTCAAATCATTGAAGAGCATTACAATTACATTCAAGTGCCATTGATTGAGACTCTCTCGTTTTACATTTATCGTAGTTAAGTTACCAACTAGAAACACTTATAAAACGTTTTATTTGGGGAATTTTTTTTTGATATCAACACTTTACAAATGCAATCATGCACATTCAAAGTGAAAAAATATAAAAAGAAAAGAAAAGTGCATAATGACTGTTTAAAATGTTAAACTGACGGTTGTTTTGTCATATTCACCAGCATCGAGCTCTTGATCTCCAACAACTTCACCAACATTTCAAAATTTACGATAAAGTCCGGCTATAATCAAGATGGATACATGGAAGCCGGAGATGAGAGAGATCTATAGAAATGGGAGAAAAAGGAATTGGATTTTGGGAGAGGAGAGAAGTAGGACGCCAGTGATGAACTTTGGGTACTGAAACAATTGACAATCAGGTGGAGAAAAGAGGTGAAAAGAAATGCGTTTGGATTTTCAATATCACTTTCAACCCATTTGTAGATTTTCACTTTCTATAATCTGATTCGTCGAATGAATTCAACCAGTGGCGGATCCAGGAATCTTACCCCAAGGGGTCGCAGTGTAAAAGTTCAAATAAAAATTTAGGATGGAAAAACATATTGAAAATGAAATCATAGTACTTTCATTCATAATTCATAATGGAAACAATATTACAAACTATAATTGTCCACGACGAGGTTTCATATTTTGAAAACGAAGCATTATAGCTTCATTTTCAATACAAGCAAAAATATCTCTCTCAATATAAACAAGCAAGCTATCACTCAACCATTGATCTCCCATTTTGTTCCTAAGTGGACCCTTAACAATATTCATGACAGTTTCAACTAGGTGCATATGTTTGCGCTTAGCACAACCATTCTATTTTGGAGTATTAGGATAGCTAAGTTGATGCTGAATTCCATGCTCAACTAAGTAATTAGAGAATCCAGTACTCAAGAATTCACTACCATAATCAGATCGAATAGTAATTATCTTAGTGCACGACTTATCCTTAATGAGGGTTTTGAATTGCATAAATGTTGAAAACACATCGGATTTACATTGCAAAGGGAAGAACCAACAATCCTTGGTGTAATCATCCGCAAAAGATGACACAATACCTAAAACCATGGACAAAGGCTATAGGTGTTGGTCAGTATGAAGTAGTTCTAAAGGCTTGCTTGTATGACAAGTTGCAGATATAAAAGAAAGCCTAAAATTTTTCCTTAAGAAAAAATCTAAACAAAAGGATTTATTTGAGCTACCATATATTGAAATACATGAGTTAGAAACCAATTTATTTAGTATCTTAATAGATGGAAGGCCCAATCTTTGATGCCAAATATCCATTGAAACTTTAGTAATTGCAGCAAGAGCTTTAAGACTATCAGTTACAGAGTTGAATGCTTGAAATGGATATAAGCCATCACTCAAGGACCTTTAAAAAACATCATCCCTAAAGAAATATTCTTTACAGTGATAGTCTATAACTCTTTTATTAACACTTGGTAAAATTTTTAATGACATTTGGTAAAATTTTTAATGACATTCTTTTATTAAAAATGTTACTAAAATAATACTATGACGCAACTTAAAAAACACATTTGGAAGATTCTATTAAAAGGAAAAGTGGAAGACTTATCCCTTAAATTTCTCAAAGTTCACGACTCCATTAACACCACTACCTAGCAAACTCCTAGACAGAGTGAAACATCAACAAAATTAAAAACAGAATTAAAAATCCAGATATTGAAAAGGCTAAATAAAAAATAATTAAAAAGCATACAGCAGTAACCTCCCACCCATATTCTCCACTTTCCTAGTAACCTCCCACCCATATTCTCCACTTTCCTCTTCCTGCCGAGTCTTCTTCTTCCTCTTCCTGACGACCCCGACGACCCCAGCTCCAAGAGATCGCATATGGGAGCTTCAAGGTTGTTTCCATGGTATCCAAGGGGTCGTGCGACCCCGACGACCCCACTGTGGATCCGCCCCTGAATTCAACAATCATAATAGTTTACTCCACAGCTAAACCTTGCACAATACGTCCGCAACCGCAACAGCTTGGTCGGTTTACATTAGGAAGACCAACTCAACAAGTATTGAACTTAACAGAAACGTTCAACTCGTCACCAAATGGTGGGGAAATATCCGGTCACTCGTCTTTAAATTGAATATCAAACACGAAGAATAAATAAAGGGATTTATTATTAGCATTTTAAAAATTTTATTCTACACTCCTCATAAGTGTATTTTTCTTTCCAATTATAGAAAATTTGAAATGCAAAACGAGATTTTTGAAGTGCCAATAACAATTCTCTAAATAAATGTGTTTTTCATATTTTAATCTCAACTACTAATATAACGAGATTCTTGAAGTTAATCCAATTTTTTTTTAATTTAAAAAAAGGTAATCCAAACTGGAAAAACAGAAAAATCTTTAGAGGAACTCCACACCAGTGTGGTTTAGGGTTTAAACAGAGACACCGATCGCTCCGGAAGGACTCCTGGTTAAGTCGATTCGACACTCACCGCCGCCCAATTTCCGAAAAAGATGACATTTTGAAGGCAGAATTCGAAAATGAAACCCGAACAAACCCCGTCCCAGCTCGACCGATCTCACCGTTCTGCCGGCAACCAGCGCAGCACGCGTTCCCAAGTAGCCCCGGACTGGAATCCGACGGACGAGCTCATCCTCGTGAACGAGGTCGCCGCAGTCGAGGCCGACTGTCTGAAAGCGCTGTCGTCGTTTCAGAAATGGAAGATCATAGCTCAGAACTGCTTTGCCCTGGGCGTGTCGCGGACATTGGACCAGTATCGCCGGAAGTGGGACGCTTTGTTCGGCGAGTACAAGGGGATCAAGCAGTGGGAGGCCAAGTGCCGAGCTTCGGATTCGTACTGGGTTTTGGGAATTGAGAGGAGGAAGCGGAATGGGTTGCCGGAGAATTTTGATCAGGAGCTGTTTAGTGGGATTGATAAGCTTGTAAGGGTGAGGGGAAACCAATCGGATACGGACCCGGATAGTGATCCCGAAGATGAGGCGGAGGCTGAGCCGGAGGAACTTGATTCCGAGCCAGGTATGCTTGTTCACAAGCCCCAAATGGAAATCTGTGTTGATATGTAATACTGCATTGCTTGATTACAATGCAATTGCGTGTTTGGTTTCGCATTTTCGTTTAATTTTGTGTTGGCATCATTGGTTGCTGAATGAATGTTTACATTGTGAAGTATGCCTTCTATATCAGCTCATTACTTTGGAAAATTATTAATGAAGCGGGAGGGTCCAACCGAGCGCCCTTTGTATAGAATGGTGTTATTTTGCCCACTCACAAATCGCTTACTAACGGATAGATGCAATATGCAGGGGCTTGTAGCTCAAGTGGTTAAGAACTATTACTCTTCCACCCGATGTCTTGTGTTTGAATCCCTCATCCCCAATATCGCTTAGATAAAAAATAACGTACAAATGATTAAGAGATTATGGGCTATGAAATCTGGAGAAGAACATAATCTTGGTTGTTAAATGCAAGATATCTTAAATCTAAGTAGTAAACAAAACTGGAAAGTTTCTTTTTTTTGTTTGCCTATGATTTTTGTAGGTGAAGGGGTAAGTTCACTCCTTAAACAGTGTATTTACGCACCAAAAACGAATTGATACTTAAATCATGATTCATAAGGTTGGAATGCTGATGTGCATGAATGTTTTATTAACAAGGGTTGGTTGAGACATACAACATATGCATACCCGCTTAATATTTCTGTTGTTTGTGAGATTGATTACTCTATAACAGTGTGTATACCATTTCAAGCTTCAATAAATTCTTGATTAATTGAGTCTCCCGCTCCTGGTATTATTTCTAGACGTTAATGGGTGATGTCGTTAAAAGTTTAAGGTGGTTGAATTTGCAATGTGAAAAGTTCTTTAGATAGTTTTTATAGGACAACTGCATAAGTCGCTTGAACTTTTGAGTAATGGGTGAGTAAATGAATAAGTAGTTACTGTTTAACTGTTTTTGTGCTTGAAGTTGTGAAAATGCTAACAATCAGGTTGTTTGCGTAAGTAATTCTCACCATCTCTTTTCTTATAATTGCCTTGTATGCTAGAGTCCAAGAGGAGAAAGCGTCGATCAATACCTCAGAAAAGCTGTCCTAAAGAAAATTCATTTAGAAGCTGCAAGAGAGAAAAGCCTCGCGAAACTCGTGCTCAAGAAAAACCTCAAGAAACCCATGCAGAAGAAAAACCTGTGGGAAGCGGCTTAAAAGCAATTCCTACGAAGAGCCTGGCAGAAGAATGGCCTCAGAAGAGCTGTGTGAAGAAAAAACTTACAAATAGTCAAAGAAAAGAGGAGGCAATCAGCATTGAAGAACAAGAGAAAACAGCAGCTATGAAATTGCATGAAAGTGCAGAACTAATCCGTGCTATCGTTACTGAGAAACCTGACCATGAGGCTGCTGGCGTGAAGAGCACCGGGGACCTCCAAACTGATTTTGTTAGGTGCCAAGGGGACCGGGTCATTGCATGCCTTGACGATATTGTGAAGACTCTCGACCAGCTCCGTCATCTTGTCCAGGAATGTGAATAGTTTATCCCTAACTTTTAATTTCTTTTGAACTGAATGTGAATATTTAAATGGTTAAGAGTTTGGTGTTAAAGTTTATCTTTAATGGTAGATGCAACGTTGGAATTAGTTTCATTACTGTTCTGTTTGCGTGTGGAACACCAGTTTAGCCATGAATGAGAGTAGTTCCCGGTCTTTTTCGCATTATAGTCCACTCTTTCAAGTCATAAGGGCAAGGGTAAGTTGTCATCCTAGATACATTATTAATCTCAGGTGATTGCTCCCGGGTTATTGTCAGCCTTTGATGCATATAGATCTCATTGTAGGCTTTGCATACATCAACAGTTGACGACCACCATCATACACGATGTTTGCGTGTGGATGACTATCGAGAACAATCCTCTAGGCAACAATGCCAAATTGTAGTTGTGTAGTATGACCACGGGGTTTCACAAATCTTTGAGGAGTTGTCCTTCATTTTGCTTCTTTCTTGGAGCTTCACGTGTGGAAGTTTGAGACCATTGGAAAGCAATAACTATTACTTGTATCTGGCAATGGACCCGTGATTGCCAACTGAAGAAACGAATGTGAAATGACATTGAAAATTAAAAAAAGGCTAGGCTGGCGGGTTGCAAGGAGACCTCTCACGAGATTTCCAACTTTCGTTTTGTTCGGGTTTTGGATCGCTTCTATTTTGATGATTCAACCCGAACTAACCAGAGAGATAGAGCCCGGCAAAGGGCTCTCTCCTTTTTACAAACAGCATCTTACTCTTGCCCAAATGCCAAGCAAAATCTTTCTCAGTCTTCCAACATTGTTGCTTCCATTAATTCAGTTACTCTCCAGCACTAACAGAACCAATCCATGAACAATCAAATCAATGTCCACTGCACCAGCCACCCTCAAATTTCATCTCCCGGCCGCCCGAACAACAATTCAAACGAACCTAACACAGCTCCCTTACTTCTCCAATCCTCGGATGAACTCTGCAGCTTCAAAGTCAGCCTAAAATGGTGGGCACTTGACCACTCCTCGTGCTTCGGAAAATTCCTATCTTACTTCACCTTCATCTTCTTAACAGTCCTAGTCCCAATCCTCACCTCCCTCTCTCTCAAACTCCCATCCGGGGACCCCATCTCATTCAACAAGCTAGTCCAACTTCCCGAGTCCAGCTTAGCCGCCATTGGGTTCATTACTCTTTCTGGCTTCTTCCGAAAATATGGACTGAGGCAACTCCTCTTCCTCGACGGTCTTACAGATGAGTCTGGCTTTGTTCGTCGGGGATACACTCGTGAGCTCGATAAGGCCTTCAAGTACCTAGCTTGCATACTATTGCCTTCCTTTTTCATTGAGCTTGCCCACAAGATCATATTCTTCTCCACTGTCCAAATCTCACTGCCTCATATAAGCTCAAGCATCCCAGTCAACTCAATTATGTTTGTTTTGGTTTTGGCTTCTTGGGTGTATAGGACTGGGGTGTTCTTGCTGGTTTGTGTTATGTTCCGGTTGACTTGCGAGCTACAAATACTTCGATTCGAAGGGCTTTACAAGTTGTTTGAGGGGCGTGAATACGAATCCAGAATCATATTCCATGTATGGTTTGAAATTTCGATAAAATTCCCTATATTTATCTTGGTAACATGTATATACTTTAGCCAATTTTAGTTAGTACGGTACTATTCTACAATACCTGGTACATTGTGAGTATTTAATTAATACTCTGTCAATATTAACAAATATCAATAACGCACAATATTTTGTGTACACATTTGACAAAAAAATTCATATAATTTCAGGAACATGTAAGGATAAGAAAGCAATTGAAGATCACGAGCCACAGGTACCGCTTCTTTATCATCGGATGCATGTTTACCATCACGGTGAGTCAATTCGGGGCCTTGTTGCTGGTTTTGGCATCCAAGACGGAGAAGACTTTCCTCAACTCTGGTGATCTTGTGGTTTGTTCTGCAGTCGAGCTTAGTGGCTTGTTTTGTTGCCTAATGGAGGCAGCAAGAATTACTCATAGAGCTCAAGGAGTTGTAGCAATTGCAACAAGATGGCACATGCTCTTGACTTGTCCGTCTGCCGGATCAGACCAGCAGTGGAAAAGCCGGCAGATTAGCTCAGAGGCAAATGGACGCTGTAGAGAGAGTGACTGTGAACATTCATCAGACATTTCCACTTCAGTTCCTCCACAGCAGCCTTCCTCATTTCAAACCAGGCAAGCTCTGGGTGAGTATGCTTGCTTTCTAAGTTTATATTCCTTAATTTCGTAGTAGTACAGTTATTTTTGTAGGATAACCAGGAAAATTCAAGACCTACTTATTATATAAAGGACAAAGGCATATGATGAACTCTGAATATGTGTAGTCACCTTCAAGTTAATTAACCCCACGTATCAGGTAAACTCGTGTGTTTTTAACATGTGAAAACACAAGAGTTTACCTGATACATGGTGATATGGATGCTTATGTATAGTTTGGTGTACGTTTGTGCGTGCAGTGGCGTATTTGAGTCACAACAGCGGAGGGATCACGCTGTATGGGTTTGCGCTTGATCGGGGGTTGCTTCACACACTCTTTGCATTTGAGTTCTCTCTGGTGCTGTGGGTGCTCAGCAAAGTGGTTGTTTTGTCTTAAGAACAACTTAGAGGTTTGCCGAATGAAGCTTCCAACACCAACATGTCAACGTTAACAATGCTGGAGGTGGAAGAGCAGTACCAATCAGATGAGCTCAAAGACAGATAGGACTATTATATTGAAATCTTCAAAATTTTCCTCATGAAATCGGACAAATACTAGTTAATTAAACATTAATATATACATGAGGATTGTCGATATCGAAAACACACAGAAGGAAGATGTAGAGAGAAGCATTGGTGAGGCAAAAAATCAAATGCTACAACCAAACGTATCCGAGTACATATATACATGTTCATGAACTCGGCTGAGCCAACAATGAACTTACTACTCATCCTCCAAAAAATAAAAGAGCAACTAGCTAACAGCAAAGATATAATACAAAGACTAAAAAACGTTTTTTCCATTTAGTTTACACGAAGTTTCTCTTACTTGACTTCGTCCCTGTAGTTTCATGTAATTTGCCAATTGTTCTAGGTAGAGGACATCTGTCACTTATATTGATTTCTTGTACGAAGTCTGTCAGGCTAACCCTTTTGTGTACCATGTACGTGACAATTTGTTAACAAAATATATATAGAAAATTATAGTCAAACCTTGTGAAAAGTTGAGTTTAGTAGTACTATTTGATGTAAACTATTGTTTTTTTATCTCTAATATACCCATATTTATTATATTATGTATCCTAGTTTAATATAAAATGTACTAATATTTAAAAATAAAAAACCATATCAGACTTTCACAGCATTATGAGTAAAAAATCATTACTTGATACTAATCTTTGCCCAACATTAGGGTGAATTATTAGTTATTGTAGAAGATGATTCTTTCTTAATCACCAAACGTGCAGCAGTACAACATTTATACAAATATTACAACCATAACAGCCCTATTCTAATTACAGCCATAATAGTCCTAAACTAATGACATAGGAATGACAAATAATTATCGAAACGGAAAACCATTACACAAACAGTCATTGCATTGGTGGTAAAGGTTGTAACTCCCTAACGCTCCCCCGCAAACTTAACCTCGGTGAGAAGACAAGTTTGGAAATTAGACGATGAAATCGATCTGAGGGAAGTCCTTTGGTAAAAACATCCGCGAGTTGGTGGGTAAAAGGAGTAAATTGGACTCGATGACTGCCATTTGCAACTCGTTCTCACACAAAATGATAATCGGTTCCAATGCGTTTGGTTCAAGAATGAAAACGGGATTGACCGCCATGTAAGTGGCAGTAAGATTGTCACAATTAAGAACAACTGGCCGAGAGAGAGGGATTTGAAGTTCATGTAAAAGACCTTGAATCCAAACAATATCAACACAAGCATACGCGAGAGCACGATATTCAGTCTCAGCACTAGACCGAGAGACAGTGTGTTGTTTCTCAGCACTCTAGGAAATGAGATTGGGCAAAAAAAAAAAAAAAATACAGTATCTGGTAGTCGATCGATGTGTGTCTGGATACCCTGCCCAATCAGCATCCAAGTAAGCTATGAGAATGGAAGACTGAGCGGAGCGACAAAGTAATTAATAAACCTTGACCAAGGGTGCCTTTTAGATAATGGAGAATGTGTTTCACAACTTCAAAGTGTGTATCACTGGGAGAACTCATAAATTGAGAAACATTCGCATAGGCTATGTCGGGGTAAGTAATTGTGAGATATTGAAGAGCACCCACAAGTTGACGATACGACGACGACGTAGGATCAGCAAGAGATGTATTCCAATCCTTTTACCCATTAACATCTTAGAAGATTTCACAAAGCCCTTATCGCTTAGTTTTCGACTTTTCGGAAATATTTTAGCTGATGAATTAGTAGTGGTTGTTCTTGTTTCTTTAGTACCTTCAGTAGTTCCTATACCTGTCATATTCCTTGGATTATTTACAAGCAGTATTCGAGCTCTTATTTTTGCAACCTTAGCTGCGGCTTATATAGGCGAATCCATAGAAGGTCATCATTAACTAGTTACATAGTCTTAGCCTGACGCAATGTATGCACGACTCAAGGTAATCCACTTGGTGAAAGATAAATAAGGTATAAATAAAGGTATATACGATCTATAGTAAAAAAGATTACGATATGATATTAGGGAATTGAAAAAAAAAGAAAAAGGAAAGAGATCTAAAAGATCTTTTTCCTAAAATTGTTGTTTGGCCCATTTATACCTCCCTCCAATGAATATTCTCTTTATAGTGTTTTGTTTATATCAGTTCGTGAAGCAGAAGTTCGTGAGGCCATGGGAGTCGAAACCGGCTTGCATTCCAGAAGATTACTTTTCTTGAGGAGATCAACAGTATATTTATTTTGAGTAAGGCAAACAGAATCAGATACATGCCAAGAAAATAATTGAGAGGTCCCAAATCTTTAACTTCAAATCCACACAAGAGAGTTGATAAAAGCTGAAATATGAGATGGATTACCACTCGTAAGCACAATGTCATCAACATAAAGTAGTAAAATCATTATATTAGCACCATCCTGATAGACAAACATTGACGAATCAAATCGACTTTGTAAGAAACCAACACGAACAAGAAAGGAACGGAACTGGAACCGGGGGGGGCGGGGGTGCTTGTTCAGACCATAAATCGTCTTATGAAGCTAACGAACATGATTGGGACACGAAGAGAGTCAGTGAAACCAGGGGGCTGCCGCATATAGACTTCTCCTAGAGATAACTGTACAAGACTGCGTTCTTTACATCAAGCTGACGAATTACCCAGCTACAAGAAACAACAATACTCAGAACTATTTGAATAGTGGTCAGCTTGACGACAGGACTGAACGTATCAAAATAATCAACCCCAGGCTGTTGATGAAATCCTTTAGCAACAAAACGTGCTTCGTATCTTTCAACGGAGCCATCAGAACTCCTTTTCACCTTGAAAACCCATTGCATCCCAGTGTGTTATGTCGAGGAGAAGGAGGAACAAGAGACCAAGTGCTCTGTTGAAGAAGAGCATTGAACTCTTCAAGCATGGCCTGTTGCCAATTAGGAGATTTAGACGCCTATGTGTAACATATGGGTTCCATTTCAGTGTCAACTGTGGCCATGAGAGCCAGAGGAATCAGATAGCGAACATATAAGTTTGACTGATATTTGGAGTTTGGTTTGAAGATGCCAGACCGAGAACGCGTACGAATTGGACTGGTGCGACTAGAGATGGAGGAAGGAGTAGGCTCGGCCACAAATACCGATTCGGTGACAACAAGGGGATAAGTGACAACAAAAGTAGATTCTGGAGTGGGTGGTGCAGCAGCAAGGCAGCGCCTGGAACAATCTCGGCAGTGACAGGTTGTGCGGCTCGTATATTGGACTCGGCTGCAGGAGCAGTGGTGTGGGGAGGAGCGGTTACAACTGATGTGGGTGACATGGGAGTACTCGGATGGAGATCCGAACTTGGGCTGGTGACTATAAGTGGTGGGGCAGGTCCACTGTGTGAGTGACGGCGTGGAAGCCCAACGAGAACAAATGCAAATTCTGGTACAGTGGGCGTAGGAAAAGCAGCATCATCACACGGAAATGAGTCCTTATGAGACACAACATGACGAGATGTGCAGAGACGACCAAAGGGATTATGGAGACAACGGTAGCCTCGCTAGTGATCATTGTACCCTACAAAAATACAAGCTAAAGAACGAGGTTGTAATTCATTAATTGTACAATATCCAAGGTATGGAAATCAAGCACAGCCAAAGGTCCGGAGAAGGGAATAATCAGGATGTTTGCCATATAATTTGAAAAATGGAGAAACCCATTGGATGACAGAAGTTGGAAGATGATTGATTAAATGAACAGCAGTACAAAGGGCTTCAGGCCATAAATTGAGCGGGACTTGAGCTGTGAGGAGGAGAGTACGACCTATATCAGCTGTATGACGGTGTTTGCGTTCAGCAAGGCCATTTTGTTGAGGGTGTATATGGGCAAGAGTAATGATGTAAAATGCCCTTAGCGTTACAAAATTGTTTGAACATCCAAATTATCAAATTCTTTGCCCCCGTCACTTTAGAATTGTTTAAGAGATAAGGAAAATTTGGTTTCCACATAAGCAACAAATTGAGAGAAATGAGAGAAATTTTCATATTTTTGTCGCAGTGGAAGGATCCAAGTGTAACCAGTAAAATCATCAGTAAAAAGTACATAATAGCGAAACCAGAAACAGACAGAACATGTGACATCAAAACATTGGAATGTATTAATTCAAATGGAGTACTTGCACTATGATCATGAGACAAAAAAAGGAAGACGAATTGACTTAGCTAGTGCACACTGGCTACATTTATTGGAAGATAAAGAAAGACGAGCCCCATGTTGAGAAACTAATTTGTGTAGAACGTGATCAGATAGATGGCCAAGACGACGATGCCAGAGAGAGATGGAACAACAATGGAGGCTAGAGCTTGTTTAAAACCAGAAGAGGGAAACGAAGATGGGAGAATGGGATATAGATCATCTTTATCTCGGCTTTGATACCGTGTAGAAAATGATTATTTCTTACTCACCAAACGTGTAGCAGTACAACATTTATACAAATATTACAACCATAACAGCCCTATAATAATTACAGCCATCATAGTCCTAAACTAATGACAAAAGGAATGACGAATAATTATCGAAACGGAAAAATGTTACGCAAACAATCATTGAATTGGTGATAAACAGTTATCATGATTAAATTTTTTAACTAATATTAAAATTTAATATTTTATTTTTCAATCCAAATCTTTAAATCAATTATGTTCAATACCAGGAACAAGAACCAAAATTTTCACAAATAATTAGTGAGAATCCATGTTAAATCGGGATGATGATTTGGTCACACAATAAAAAAAATGGAACTTTAACGAAAATCTCCCGGTACTGTTCACTTTAACGAAAAACCACATTTTTACATTAAAAAGTCAATCTTGATACTATTCACTTTACTCTTTATTTTGTCCTTATCGTTAAAATTCAAAGATTTCAAGTTATTTTCATTAGTTTTCCTTAAAAAATACTCCTGTGGATGGCTAATACAATGGTGAAATTACAATTAACGGAATGAAACACTTCCCCAACACCATTAACAAGAACAAAACAGAAACTCAACACAGCACACACAAAGCTAAAGACAAATAATAAACAAAACCGTTTAATTTAATATTGCCAAGAAAATCAAATCCAAATCTTTTAATTAAAATATTAATGCTGGCTTTCAACCCAGCTCATAATCCCTCATTGGGAACAATGAACCTTGTCATTCTTGCACCCCCAAATCTTTTATTTCTACCTTTACATCTTCCCCTACTCTATTTCTGTCATCAAATCCACTTAACCTAATCCCATATTTTCCATCCCTCCATTCTTCTTCTTCTATCAAACCCTAGCTTCCAAACGAAAAAACCCTAATTTTTATGATGGCACATATTCACAAAGCATCATATGATCACCATCACTGGCTTTTCATGCTAATTTTCTTAGTAATATCATACGTTGCTTCGTCTTCAGATCCGACCGAGCCAGCCACCCTCCTCAAGTTCAAGTCATTTCTATCCAACGACAGTGCTTTGGACAACTGGACTAACGCCACAGCTCCCTGCAACGGTACGCACAACCTCTGGGCAGGTTTGCTTTGTGATGGCGACGGCAATGTTTTCGGGTTGGCTTTAACAAACATGGGTCTCCTGGGGATAATCGATATAGACACACTTATGGATTTGTCTGCCCTGAAAACCGTAAGCTTCATGAACAATAGCTTTGAAGGTCCTATCCCTAGTGTGAACAAACTTAGTTCACTTACATCAGTTTACTTGTCGTACAATCAATTCAATGGTGAAATCCCAGATAATTTTTTTGTTGGCATGAATTCCTTGAAGAAAATTTATCTGGATGGGAATGAATTCATGGGTAAAATACCAAACTCGCTGGCTGCATTGACTAAGATTGTGGAAATGGATATTCGGGGAAACCAATTCAGTGGGAAGCTACCAAATTTTCCACAAAATCCAAATGCATGGAAGACTATGAATGTGTCATACAATCGGCTCGAGGGTCCTATACCGGCAAACCTAAGCAATTTCGATGCAAGCGTTTTTGTGGGTAAGCAAAGTAATAACCTGCGGTTAGTGCTTGGTTTAGTAATACTTTTCTTTTTAATGTTGAAAAAATTCTCAAGTTTAAATGCACCCTGCTAATCGATAAAAAGATAAAATCATTGGTTGTATCAAAACTTTGTCAATTGAGATTTTCATTAGTTTTTGGATGTGTACTGTGTAGGAACTTTCTGAAAAATATATTATGCAGGAAACAAAGGGTTGTGCGGGAAGCCTCTTGCGCCATGCAAATCTGATGCAGAAGACAAATCTGATGCAGAAAAATTGAGTGATTATATTTCTTATTATGTATTAAGTTATGTTTTTTATTTTATTTTTCATAATTACTAATACGACAAAGAAATTAAGTACGTTCCCACTGTATTTTAATTTTCTAGAACACTACGTCATTTTTTCTATTACAGCATTATGTAACTAGAGTTAAGGATGACTTTTGAATTAATAATAACGACAATGATTCCTTGCGTTTTATCCATTTTTGTTATTTGTTCATTGTATTATTGTTGATGTGAGCGTTTCCTGATCTGCATCAAAATGTTTGAGGAAGATGATCAATTTTATGGAGTAACGATTGAAAACTCCTACAGTGAGATATTCGCCAATTTTTCCTAAACTTAAGAAACTACCAATTTCATCCTTGAACTTTAAATTTAACCGATTACCCCCTTGAACTTTTATAATTTTCAATTTATCTTCTGACATTAGATTTGAGAATTTTCAATCCAATTTGGTCACCTATATGGCACATGCCAATTGTTTGAGGAAAAAAAATGTAAATATGCACCACAACCAAACCTAATCGCTGCTAGATATATCGGAAGGCGAGCGCCACAGAGAACGTATGAGGAATTGGGCATCCAGGGTTAGAATCTGAGAAAATATATGAATAATTGACCTGGGAATCAACAAATTGCTACAAAATATCGAAGGTATCTTAGATGAGTGTCGTGGTAAGAGACGGTGGGCATCCTCCAATGTACAATAAGTCTTCATTTTCCTTTTTCAGTTTGTTCAATATGTGAACGGGTTGCTTTGTCTGTTTTTTCAGCTTTAAAAGTCGAATGGAGTGTGTATATGGGGTCTCTTGGTTGTTTTCTAATGAATTATTCTCTCTTGCTTCAAGATTCCATAGATTGTGGCCCCGAAACATGTGCTTTGCGTATTTGGTCTAATACAGAGAGGAGGGAGCTAACAAAAAGCAGTTATATTAAATGGCGTTTAAAAATGAGAGCAAAGCTAGATAGAGGAGATTTTACCATCCGGTGTTTGTATGCTATCATCTTTGCACAAATAATGTGTTTACTTGTTGCTTCAATTAAATTTTTTAAATAATTAGCATTGGGTTAGTAAATGTTGTAGATTGGTGGATATTTGTTTAGTACGTGTTGTTTGGGTCTTCATGTATTTGTTGTAGGTGATCTTGGCTTATTCACTTAAAAAGATGCATTTCTGGTACTGGAGAAGCTCTTAGGGAAAAATCTCTTTCCTAATTTTTTTTTTTGTTATTGCGCTCCACGAGCAAGGAGCGAAAAAATCAAGTGGGGTATGGTGATGTCAGAATTATACACTATGGTGGTCACTTTAAAGCTAGTCAGTATGTGATGCAGATGTAATAAATGGGGTTTTGCCAATTAAATGTGATGCAGATGTGTTCCAATGGGTTTCACCTATGTTTTAAGAGAAATCACAAACAACTTTGGGAGTGAGCTATTTGCATCTTCCTTTGT
This sequence comes from Malus fusca, assembly GCA_035220775.1. NCBI lineage: Eukaryota > Viridiplantae > Streptophyta > Magnoliopsida > Rosales > Rosaceae > Malus > Malus fusca. The sequence goes on from CM069066.1 coordinate 10,688,674, forward strand.
TGATTGGATGTTCAGTTTGAGGGGGTTTAATGTACAAAGTGAGATAAGGAAAAGTTTGGCCGTAGATTATCAATATTGATGACGAATATTGTTTTTGCGGATGATGAACATGAAGTAAATTTTAGTGTGGAGGCTGTTGGAGACATTGTAGAAGGAATAGATGAAGAGGTTTTAGATTCAAAGAAAGAGGAAGATGATGATGGGGTTACCCTTAAGTTCAAGGATTCTGACTATGAAGGACGATGATGATAAAGATGCAACAAATGCAGAGGCAGATGACATCTTGTTTAATCAGATTGTAGTGGGTGATGTTATTTGATGAGTAGATTTTATATTATATATTTTATCCTAATTTTAGTATATTTTGAAAGAATTTTGATACTTTGAATTGTATTTTCAATATAGGACTTTCGACTTCCTCTGGAGCAAAATAGGATCAAATGGACGATTTTGCAGTAATTCCAGTTGGAGGACGTTCGTGAGTCACTTAGCTTGATGGTATCAAAATTTGGGATTTTTCCACCAAGCGGTTATTTTCTGGCAATAAAATAAAGGAGCAATGTACGGTGCTGGAAAATGACGTTTCTGGGCTTAAATTGCGTTTTTGGAGCCCAATATGACCTCAGATGGTTTTGTGGCCTTCTGGATAAGTGTTCAGAATATTCCAAACATTAAATCCAGCTATATTGGGCCAGTTTTGGAGCAGCTTATGGATCCAAAACGTGGCTGTTCAGATTTTAGGCGAATTTTACCATTTAATTTAGGGTTATGTTTCCTATTTTATTTGATTTTTATTTTTAGTTTCCTAGTGGGAATAAAGGACCTGTTTTTAGGGTTTGTGGGGGGGGGGGGGGGGGGCTGAGCAGATAGATTGCTTGGCCGTCTACCACATTTTCTCTACGATTTTCTACTTGCTAGGGTTTTGGAGATTTTCCACTTAAAGGTGTTTTCAATCCTTTTCTTAATAATATTTTCTATGATTTCAATTATGAATATGCGTAACTAATTTCTTTTGCTAGGGCGTAGCCTTGAGCCTTAGCATGAATATGTGATTTTTATTTAATTGCTTATAATTGATTGCATGCATACTTTGAATTGTTAATCACCGGGATAAAAACTATCTAATTGTCTTAATGCCTGATCACCATTAGGATCTTTAGAAAAGTAATTTGATGCAATTTTGGTCGGAAAGTTCCCTGAAATTGACGCTGGCTTCTTGTGATTAATAATTGTAAATTCACTTAAGATGAACACCATGTCTTAAGGGTTGCATAGTTTTTCAAAGGGTTTTCATAAAACATAATGAGTCTTTCATGTTCAAATTCGATCCGAACGTTCGGACGGGTTGCATGTTAGATATACGTTCTATGTTGGAGGTTCCAAGTAAAATATGAATTAGGAAAATCTAACCTTCAAAGTGGCATGTGTAGATCATGAGTAATTGGTAAAAGTTCATAGGATTGTTAGGTGATGGTGGAACCCTAGTGTTTTCTTAATTTGATTTCTCCCAAAATTGTTTTCTTTTCCTTCTAGTTTTCAATATTGCAGATTGTCTTATTTTTATTAATTAAATTCGTTTTTAATTTAAGTAGGTTATAAAATCAATCATCTCAATTTCTACTTTAAAATAATTAATTGGAATTTGGTTTGCTTTGAATTATTTAATAATCCCTGTGGAGAACGACCTTGCGAGATCCATTTATACTACAACAATCTTGTGATTCTTGCAAGTATAATAGGAGTTTTTAGCCCATTCACATGTGTAGTAAAATCCCTATCACTATTGAAGAAACACATAAAGAACCTAGTGAGATCTACCCTGATGAATACAATTTAGAAGATTTAGATAGCATTACATCTGAATCTGATGAGCATGAAGCCAATGTGGCGGTTAGAAGAAGGCTCAAAACACTTAAGCTACCTCAATATAGGATAGAGACAAATAAAATTAATCCCACTCTTCATCTTGGGTTGAAATTTCCCAACAAGAAACATACAGGAAGGCAATAAGGGCATATGGTGTTTCAGTTAGTGGACCACTAGATTAGGCAGTAAATGACTAACATATTGTTGATCAAGTATCTAGGAATAACTGCAGTACCTTGTCAATAGAAATTGTATGCTTCTTTTGCACAGAAGGGACCAATAGTGAAAATTAAGAACCTATAATCCGAAACACATTTGTGTAAGGGAGGAATATTCTAAATTTGCCACCTTTCTGTTGGAAGTATGCCCACAAAGCCACTCATTTGATGTAATAGCTTTTTGGAATACTTAATATGTTAAACTTTTATATGTTTAACGGAAGGGCAATACTTATTGTTAATCACTATTTATTGTATCATGTGTTTAATCAATAAGAGAATCCAAGGGATGTATTTGACATAAGAGATAAGTGATCTAATGAGTTAGATTAAGGAGACCTTTCTCTTATGTTCATTCCTAAAACGTTCCTAGCCATAGGATTGTCAATTGGGCATTGACAATCCGCTAAGGTTAGTATGTGTTATGTTGACTCAAACGTGAGTATGAACTAGTCTCAAGCCATTTGGTGTTGGACACTAAGACAAACACATAGGTGCTCGAAAGAGTAATCGAGTACACTGAACTGCGATTAATGAGAGTTCAAACATACATGTCATGTACGAACTCTAAGGTTACAATATGCAAAGTAGTCCTTAGACCTGAGGCATCATAGATGTCTAATGGTTAGGTCCTTGATCTTTGATCATGACAAAGGCATTCCCTCGGATTGTCCACGGCATTGTTGGGGTCATGTGATCTAGTCATGTAGGCATATGAATGCACAACAAGGGATCTCTAACCTTCCATGGTGGAAGGAGTATACTCTAAAATATGATTCTAAAGTCTTTGGCCAAAGCAAATGAATATGACTAAGGAAGATGTTCCAAATCATATTCAAGGGAATCATATAAGAAAGTATCACATTGGATATTAGACATGAAACAAACTATCACTTAAAACAATGTGGTTAAGAGTATTGTATTAGAGAAGGACCGTATTGCATTGTAATTGTAACTGGATAGGTTCTCCAACCAATTCTACTTAGCTTGGGTAACCATGACATACTGCTAGGTGTCACTCATGGTTTGTGGAAGCCCTATTGATTAGCAAACACTAATCATCAAAAAGGGAGAATTGAAATGTGGTTTCAATTCACAATCGATAGTTAAGAGTAACATCGCCCACTGCCTCGCTAATTGGAACCTAATGGATCGCACACCAAATAAGGATATATGTGAAGCAATTAAATGAAATGGATAAGCAATTAAATGGTTTAATTGAAGAATGGTCAAGATTAATTAATTAGTTAATTAATTATACGAAATGTTCGTATTGGGCTTTTAAGTTGGTTTTAGGGCTTCGGGGCCCAAAAGTGTTTTGGTCCACAAGGCCCATTATGTTTAAGTTGTATGACAACTAAAACAAAATGGGCAATAAGCCCAATAACCATATAGGCCAACCATTTAGGGTGAGGGTATGCAAGTTTGCTTAATTGCAAGTTTGCCACTCACCTAAGAAATGAAGTATAATTTCATCTTTATAGCTTTGTTTTCAATTAGGGTTTTCTAAGCTACTTGGGGATAGTTATCTAGCAAATTTACTTCCCTAAGTGATCCATTTTCATTCTCACAAATTACATCCTTGGTGAAGAGACATAGAGACATCAAACTTTTGGTGTTTTGGAGAACTAATCCTCAAATCCTCAAAGAAGCAAAGGAGCACTAAAAGGAGGGAAATCACAAGGAAGATCCAAGGAGCAAGGAGGTGACTTGAAGGCCCTCCACTTGGGTGAATCCCTTGTGTAATCAAGGATGAGCTTCAAGGGTAAAGAATCTCTAAATTCTTCATATTCTTTAATGTTGTTAAAGAGTCTTTTGATTCACCATATACTAGGCTTTGAAAGTCATGGGTTTCATGAATTGTTTTTGGATGCATGCCTACTTTAAAGAGTTAATTGTTAGCATATGTATTCAAATGTTCATACATGTTCTTAGCTAGGACAAAATTTTTCCTTCACTTTCATGGTTGGTTGATGAGTTTGACCCAATACGAGTGTGACTGGTTTCATGGAACTTGTGAGAAAGTATTATAGATGGTATTGACATAACATAAAACCAAGTTTACAAAGCAAAGAGAATTGCAAAAAAAATAGTGGCAGAAGGTAGTATAGATGAGCATGAGCAGTATGCCAAGCTTTGGGATTACCTTGAAGAGTTGAAAATGAGAAATACTGGCAATACTATCAAAGTAAAAGTAGATTTCTAAAGTGAAGAACATTATTTTAAAAGGTTGTACATATGCCTTGATGCATTGAAGAAAGGTTTTCAAGAAGGGTGTAGGCTTATAGTGGGTTTTGATGGGTGCCATGTTAAGGGTGTAGACCTATAGTGGGTTTTGATGAGTGTCATATTAAGGGTGTAGGCTTTATAGTGGGTGTTGGTGCCAATAATGGCACGTTTCCAATAGTATTTGCTGTTTTGGAGGTGAAAAGAAATTAACCTTCAGATTTCCCTAGATTCATTGAATTGGACGGGAAACGCATCTCAACCAAATTATTTTTATCAAGTTCCCTAACTATGGAATACGCATGATAGAGAGACATATCAAAAATCATTAAGTTCAATGGAAATCATAAGCATCGACCAGGCATTCATAACTATGGAATACGCATGTTAATCCAACTTAGGGTTTACTAAACACAATCGTGACTAGCGATTTTTACTACTCATGGATATAAGTTCATAACGATTAGGTGAAATTCCCTTATATCCTAGCATCAAGTCTAAGCATGCAAATTAAGTGTCGACCCTTAACCCACATACATAAACAAGTTATTAATCAACACAGAAAAATAAACCACATCCATCGTTCAAGAATTCATAACTGGAGTAAATCAAATCATAATAAACATTTATCCATGGTTTCAAATTCACCTCTAACTAAACAGAAATTAATTACACATGTTTAACATAATTTAAAAGTAAATTAAATTAAACATGTAAATAAAAATAAAAGGAATAAAACCAAATGAGAAGGAATAACACCGAGAGAGGAAAGTGCTTCAGTGCACTGTCTGTCCTTCGTGCTGCGCGCGCCAGCTGCCAATCTACCTGTGCTCGAGAGAGCAGCTCCCCCGCCACCTGTCTCTGCGTCAGTCTTGCTGCCAGCTGCAAGGGCAGCTCCTTCCTCCCTTCACTGACCTCACTAAAACCCGAGCATCTGACCTTTTTTAAAAACCTTCCCCCGAGACCTGGTTTCTGCGCCCTTTTCTTCGGTCCTTACATGCTGCTCAAGGCAGCATCCCCTTTTCTGCCAGCCCCCCCTTCAAAGCTCCCTTCACACCCTTTTATTCTTCTTTCACGTAGCTTTTATTATTCCTTCCCCCCACTATTTCCTTCTTTATTATCTTGATGTCTGCCATGTTCCCTCTTTTTCTTTTCTTATTCTTTCTGCGTGCTGACTGCCTCTCTCTCATCTCAGCTGCTTCTAAGCAGCACGCCCAATACCATTTTCTTTATTCTTGTAAACCCCTAAGACCGCACTCAAGGCTCCCCTCAAGGCCGCCCAGCACGTTCTATATATCTTCCTGCTTTCCGCTAAAACAGCCATGCTGACCTCCTCCAATCCCTGCACGCCAACTGCCTTCCACTCAAAATGCCGAGAGTTCAAGTTCCTTTATTTTTTTCTTTTCCCCTTTGATCCCCCAAAACAGCCCATTTCTTTATTTCTTTTTTATATTTTTCTTCTTTTCACCTGCCAAGGCAGGCAGCACCCACATGCACATCCTCTTCTTTTATTATCTCATTTTATATAAAACAAACATGATATGAATTATTATTATTTATATATATATATTTTTTTTATTTAATTTAGAAGCTAAACAGTTTTGACACGAGTTTATTACATAAAATCACACTTATGCTATTTTTATTTTCTTAGCTAGATAAATTCGATAAAACACAAAAACAAAGTAAATAACTCAAAAATATAAGAAACTAACTAACAAAAGATAAGAGAATTTGATGTTAAATATGTATAAATATGAGCTTATCAAAAAGTAAGACTTGGACTTAGTTTGGAGATATTTTTCGAGAATGTGGGAATTGAAAATGGAAATGTTTGGGCCTTCATCACTGACAAACAAAAGGGGCTAGGCGATGCTATACAGAATCTGATGCCAATTATAGAACACAGACATTGTGTTAGACATTTGCATAGAAGTGCAGGTCACACCGAAATTGCCTTAAAACAAAGATTGTTTGCAGCAACTAAGGCAACTATTATACCTGCTTATGAAGTTGAAATTCAATTGATGAATAATCAGTCTGATAAGGTTGTGAAATGGCTAGCTGATAAGCCTCTTTACCTTTGGAGCATATCTCATTTCTAAACATCGGTAAAGTATGATTTGTTATTGAATAACATGTGAGAGTCAAAATTTCCACATTACCTACTATGTTAGGCTAAGAGAAGCTCATGCCATCTCCAACCAATTTGGCCAGAAGGCTAAAAATGGCCCGAAATGCCTGAGGGCTAAGGCAAAAGGCTCGTGGGGCCCAACGGGCCAAAAACACCAAAATGGGCCAACCGGCTGGCCTAAAGGAGCCAGCCCAATTTTTGAACCTCAACGACTACCTGGCATCAGCATGATGCCAAGTGACTCTTGGATTTCAATTTTTTTTCTTTTTTATTGTAGACAAAATTAAAAAAAAAAAAATTAAAAATTCCACTTTTTTTCCTATAAATACCTAAGCTATTCCGACACCATTTCTCACATAATTTTCACAATTTCATACTATCTTACTTCACTCTATTTCACTTCTTCACATTCTATTCTCTTACCTCTTCCAATAATCTTTCCTTCAATTTTTTCAATAATTTTCAAATGGCCACATCTACAATGAAAGGTAAGGCTTGAACCTAAAAAGAAGATGAAGCTCTTTGCAGGGCTTATAGATGGGTCTAAAAAGATAATGTGAGGGGAGTTTTCAAACAAGTGAAGGTGTTTGGACTCGTATGTCAAAAAAATACTATGAGTTTTACGAAGGCACCACTCCACCTAATGCCCAAAACCACGAGAGTTGTTCTTCAAGATGGAAGAAACATCTTCAGCCAAGTTTGAATAAATGACATTAAGCGGTGTTAAAGGCCACAAGCAGACATAAAAGTGGAGTCAATTACTACGACGAAGTAAGTGTTTTCCCAACTTATTTTAAATATTTAATTACATTACATTTAATTTCATAAATTAATTTCCTTTAATTTTTGTAATTATATTTTCTAGGTAAACCAAGCGGAGGAATTGTACATGGAGGACAACTCCAAACCCTTTAGTCATCACGGTTGTTGGGAAATTTTTAAAGGGTGGGTGTTATTTGAAGATCCACCTCAACAAAGAGTTAGTCCTCCGGTGTTCGGAAATGCATCCTCAAATGTAGATGGGGATGAAGATGGATCTCCTACCATTCAAGAAACAAGGGTAGAAAATCCGTCTCCGGGTGAAGGTTCCATACCTAGGGTTACGAGACAAAACAAGGCTCGAAAATTGAAGGAAAAGGGCAAGGCAAATGATGATTACACCTTTCAAAAGGAAATGACGGCCTCATTGCGATTAATGGCGGAGCAAAATGCCATTGCCATGAAAGAAAGGAATCGTAGGCACGAAGAACGAGCCAAACAAATACAAGAGGAGATGGATGATAGGAACATGCAAAGGAACACTTTGGATTACACTCCAATGAGTAAGGCCGATTTTGATAGGAAAAAGAGGGAAATTATGGCCTGATAGGAGTTGTTTACATCCTACTATACTCTTACAATGGCAGATGATGATGATGATTATAGTCTTTAAATTTAAGTTGTTGTAGTCTTTAATATTTAAGTTGTTGTAGTCTTTAATATTTAAGTTGTAGTTTCTAAATTTAAGTTGTAGTTTTTAAATTTAAGTTGTAGCATTTAAATTTAAATAATAAATTATGTTTGGCCCATGGCCCTTTGGCCCCTCGATTGGAGATGGTTTTTTGTCACAAGGCTATGTTTGGCCTATGGCCTTTTGGCCCTCTCGGTTGGAAATAGTTAGAAATATGGTATGACACTGTTAATTAAAATATTAATTTCTTGGATGGCTATAGGGCTAAAATGGGCCCTCTGGCCCTCATTCGGTTAGAGATGGCCTAAGTAGACCCAACAGGTTGGAACTAGTTGGGTCTACATGTGTGAATAATTAATTTGATAAGCCCCACTATACCTACTATGTTGGATTCAAAATTATTTGATATTGAGGATGGCTAGGCTAAGAGAAGCTAAGTAGACCCAACAAGTTGGAACTAGAATTTTAAAGATTGTTGATAAAAATCAAGAGGACAATTTCACTTGTATTCCCAATTATTCAGGGAATGGTCAATATCAAGTTGCATATTTTGGTTGGTAGTATGTTTGAAGCAGAGCTGCTCTCTTAAGGTCCTTCATATGAGGACTTGTGAGGTCTTTTTATATATGAACCCTTAAATTAATTTTAGGGTAAATTAAACCATCATCTTAAATGATTCATGTTACACCGAAACAAAAACTAATTGATAAAACCAAATTAAAAAAAAAAAGAGAGAAGAAGACTTCCTACCTTTTTTATTTTGGTCAAAGGAAATATTTCATTTGCAACAAAGTACAAATACATAAAGGTCTAGATACAACAAGTTAGATCAAAAGAAAAGTGGGACCACATACTAGTTCCCAAAGTTAGGAAAGGGCCTAGAGCAAAAACCAAACAAACCAAAAAACCTGAGTAATTTACACCCCTGCCATCACCATAACACCACATATTCTACATCATCTTGCAACCTAAATTCTGATTAGACAAATCTAGGAAGGGAAAAACACATAGCTTTATCCTCTTTGAACCAGCACCAGACGATTCGCCACCATAGCACGATAGAAACTAATAGGGAAGCCGATGGAAAAACCACATCCATCCATTCTAACAAGGGCACACAACTAGAAGGTGGTGGTGTGAACACCTGAGCCTGAGCTCTGCACACCTTCCATAAAATCCGTGTTAAAACACGTTTAGGAGATATAGTTGCAGATCGAGATTGGTGTGAAAACAAGGGGGATAAAGCAAGTTTAGAGAATGAGAAAAAGAAAGAAACAATAACATAGTGGAAAGAAATTAGTTGTCTGAAACATGGATTAAGCGGAAGGAGGACAAGAATTTGAAGATCGAAGATTAGAATTGCAAGGTAAGACAACAACAGACGGGATGTAATATCAAAATATAGCAGGGGAAATATACACAGCATATATGGGAAACGAACTAGAGGTTGCTGCCCACCTTTTTTGACTTCTTCTTCATTGTCATCTCTCTGAGTTCATATGCCACAAAAATCACATAACCAAACTCTCTAATTCTTGGAAACTTCAGACTTTAATGATCCAGCAACATAATTTTAGCTTTAATTTCTCTAAAATTTTCAAAATTAACAACAAAATAGAAGAAAATTCAATCAACACAAGTTCCAATACTCTTAATTAAGCGTAAAAATCGAATCTTTTTCAATTAATTTCAATTAACACAAAATTAATGAACCTTAACACATTGTTTAGGTGCTGAGTGATCAGTGATGGATCATGGAGCATAAACAGAATTCGAAAATTCGGTAATTCAATTCATGTGGCTGTGATTTGGCAATTAAAATTCACCATAAATTAATCTGGTGGTGGATAATCAGAATGAGAGTTCAATAGTATTCAAACCCAATTAGTTATAAAGCATAAAAAAAAAATTAAGATTATGTGGTTTTGAAAATTGGGATCCCTTCTTCTTGAACACATGAACTCTTTTTTTCATTTGAAATTTTTTTTATGAAGATAAAAATTTTGAAACAAGTCATTCTCCTTTTTTTCAAAAGGAAAAAATAAAAAAACTCAGAAGAAGAGAGTGGGAGTGAACAATCAAGAGAGAGAAGACGAAAGATTTCACACGAGAAATTTATATTAATTTAATAACTTCACCAAATTATTGTGTTTCAATGTAAAAGAAATTATTTAAGTTAATGACTTAGTCTGCCATACGATTAGTTGGAGAACTCATGAAAAATGACCTTATAGGTCCTCAAAATGAGGACCTTAGGAAAGCAGCTCTGATGTTTGTGGTTGATTTGGAAGGGCACATTTGCTCTTGTAGGAAGTGGCAGTTGCTGCATTATTTGTCCCTTGCTATATATGCAATTTTTAGGAAAAAGGCTAGTTCATAGGTGTTTGTTCACTCACTTTACAAAAAGGTGATTATGATAGGTGTTATGATGAAGGGTATATTGCTCATATGCCTAGAAAAGAAGAGTGGAAAAGAAGGCCTATGAAACCCCATTTTTACCAAAAAAACAGCCTAGAAGATCTAAAGGCAAAAGAACAAAAGAGTCATATGAGATAAAGAAGGGGGAAACAAAGCTATGGAGATATGATGTTCTAATGCATTGCCAAACCTGTGGATGGGAAGGAAACAACATACCAAGTTGTCCACAAGGGTTACTACAATCACAACAAGGTTTTGGAATCATAAAAGAGGTAATTTGACCAACAAGGGTTGTATTTATTTTGAGTTTTGTTATATCCCTTATCATAGTTGCTAAGTGAACATAAATAATGCAAGGTCATGGCCAAATAGTTGGTATAAACAGTCAGAGGTGAAGGTTGTATTCATAATCTTTTTATCTTCTTATTATGAATGCAAAAACCCTAGGGCCAAAACCCTCAAATATCCTAACGCCAATATGAGTAGGGAGAAGCTTATGAATGTGGTTGGTACAGTTCGCACTGGCGGAAATGGCAGTGAGGAGGAAGAAGGTTGTTCACAAGACAAGCACCACAGACGACAAAAGGCTTCTGAGCAACCTTAAGAGAATAGGGGTGAGTGCTTCCTACAATCGAGGAAGTTAACATATTTAAGGATGATGTAGTTATCTGGTTTATAAGCCCCAAAGTTCAAGCTTCAATTGCTACCAACACTTAAGTTGTTAGCCGTTCTCCTCAAACTAAGAAGTTGCAAGATATTCTTCCCAATATTATCAGTTACTTGGGGCCAGATAACTTGGTACAATTTGAAGAAGTTTGCTGAGCAGTTTCAGAGGCAAGCACCTGGTACTGGTGAAGCCATTCCACAAAAGCATAATGATGATGATGTTAGAAGTTCAAATAAGAACATGTTTTCAATGGTTATGTGCTGCTAGCTGCTTTTTTACTCATACTTCTTGCAACTACCAAAGTCTTGCCATGTGCTGGCTGAAATTGTGGAATGCAACCAGTGGAATAATGCAGAGTGTGTGTGCAAAAGCCTAAAGCTACTTCATGTGTTTTAAATGGTGTAAAGACTTTGAACACCTTCATTTATTTGCATGTGTTAGTCTTTGTTTTGTATTGTTTATTAAAACCACTTGTGTGATTCTTTATTTTCTGCATGTATAAGTACGTCTTCCCCATAAGGCTTTTGTAGTAAATCATATTTCCAGCAATAAGAGTTGTAAACTCTTTTAATATATCAAGTGTGTGTTTTCCAAGCAGCTTATTGCTTCTTTCTTTTCTTTGTTTCTATTTGTTTAACTTCGTAGAGAGTGGAAAACAAGTGTGAGAGGTGTGATAAAGTTCGTAAACTTATCACCCACATTTTGGTATTGAGTTAGTTAACTTTTAAATATCAACAATTGGTATCAGAGCCAATATTCTTTTTGGCAAAGTGCAGCAGCTATGGCGTCCAACTTGGTGCCAATCCAGGTTCCCATATTGAAGAAAGAAAACTATGAAAGATGGTGCATCCAGTTTAAAGCTTTGTTTGGATCACATGAGCTATGGGAAGTTATCAGTATTGGGTATAAAGAGAACTCTTAAGGCCTGCGAAAGAAGGCATTGTATCTTCTCTGTCAAGGATTAGAAGATTCAACGTTCAAGAAGGTTGAAACAGCAACAACCAGCAAGCAAGTTTGGGACATTATGAACATAATTTATGAAGGAGTAGATCGAGTAAAAAGAGTCCAACTTCAATCATTAAGAGAAGATTTTGAGGTTGCTTATATGAAAGAAGGAGAAAACAATTTAGATTACTACTCTCGACTACTTGAAATTATGAATGAAATGAAAAACAATGGCAAAAAGCTTGACGATGTTCAAGTCATGGAGAAAATCCTTTGATCCCTCACATCTAACTTTGAGCATGTTGTGACAGCTATTAAGGAATCCAAAGAATTGGAAACTATGAGCGCAAAAGATCTGCACTAGGATCCCTCCTAGTTCACTAGCAACACATTCAGAATAATGCAAGCCCCACAATGTTAGAGCAAGCTTTGGAGTGAAAACTAAATATTCACAAGTCAAGTAGAGGTCGTGGAGAACAGAACTCATGATGTGGGTGTTCATCTAGCCGTATCTGATGACTAGGCAAAGAAAAAAGCTGAGGCTATGCACAAAATTGAGGTCAGTCTCAAGAGTGGAGATTGCTCGAGGAAAATCGCATATCCAGTGTCACAACTACAAGCAATATGGACATTACGCCAATAAATGTTCATATAAAAATGGTAAGCATATCAACATGGTAGAATCAAGTGGAAATGCTAGTGAGTAACTTACTGTTTTATTAGCACACCATGATTCCAATAGCCAACAAGATATTTGGTATTTGGATTCTGGTGCAAATAACCACATATGTGGGATGAAAGAGTTCTTTTTCGAATTCTAAGATGGGGCCTATGGATCTGTGAGTCTTGGTGACTCCTCAAAGCTGCCAGTTGAAGGCAAAGGGAAGATCAAGATCATCTAGAAGGATGGTAGATAAGAATACATCTTTGATACCTACTACATACTAGGTATGAAGATCAACATTCTGAGCATTGGTCAGCTGCTTCAGAAATGGTACATTATGCATATGAAGAATATATTTCTCACTCTCAGAAATGCAAGGAGAAAACTTATTGCACGTGTTCGAATGTCAAATAACCGAATATTCCTTGAATTTGAGCATAAGGATTGAAAGCTGCCACATAGGGGCGATGGAAGATGAGTCATGGAAATGACACCTTCGCTTTGGCCATCTTCATTTCCATGGCCTAAAGTTGTTGTCAAGTGAAGGAATGGTTCGTGGTCTACCTCATATAGAAACCACAAACCATGTGAAAGTTGTGTGCTTGGTAAGCAAGCACAACTCTAATTCCATCTTTGTGATGCATGGAGAGCAAATGCACAACTGTAGTTGATGCACATAGACATATGTGGTACATTGGATCTCATGTCCTATGGAGGTAATAGGTATTTTATTACTTTCATTGATGATTTCAATAAGAAGACTTGGGTTTATTTTCTTAAGGAGAATTCGGTTACCTTAAAAGTTTTCAAGGAGTTTATGGCACTCACAGAGGCTGAAAGCAACCACAAGCTTGTGGCTGTCAAATCAGACCGAGGTGAAGAGTACACCTACAATGTTTTCCAAGCATACTGCAAGGAGTAAGGAATTAGGCATCATCTGATTGCTGCCTATACCCCACAACAAAATGGGATAGCTGAAAGGAAGAATTATACTATCCTAGACATGACAAGGTCCATGATTAAAGAGAAGCATTTTCCAAAAGAATTGTGGCATAAGCTGTAGCTTGTTCGGTTTATTTATTAAATTGATGTCCAACAAAGAGTGTCAAAAGGGTGACAACACAAGAAGCTTGGACTGGATACAAGCTGAATGTTGCACACCTAAGAGTTTTTGGGTGTGTTGCATATGCTCAAGTTCCAAAAGCCAAAAGGAGGAAGCTCGATGATCGATGTGAGAAATGTGTGTTTGTGGACTATAGTGAAGAGTCCAAGGAATATAAGCTCTACAACCCGCTAACTGGCAAACTAGTGGTTAGTAGAGATGTCATCTTTAGTGAAGATGAGACATAGAGGTGGAACGACAAAGCAGTTAGTGATGAGAAGATTGTTTCCACTGATTTTGAAGAACGAAAAGTTGTACCACCTGTTGAGTAATAACCTACTCAATCAATCATAACAACTCCATTACATAGAACTACAATGAGTAGTCCTACATATAGTGAAGAAAGCAGCTGCTTAACTCTAATGAGGCTAAGAAGTCTCACCGAGATATATGGACAAGAAGAAGAAACCAACCTTTTCTGCTTGTATGCAGACCATGAGCCTTTCTCATTCAATGAAGCTATGGAAGATCGTTGGAGAATAACCATGGAGGAAGAAATCCATACCATCAAGAAGAATGACACTTAGGAGTTAACAATGCTCCCACCAAATCAGAAGGCTATTGGTGTCAAGTGAATGTACAAGATCAAGCCCACTGCAGATGAAAGTATTGATCGGTACAAATCTATGCTTGTAGCAAAAGGCTACAAATAGAAGTATGTAGTGGACTATGATGAAGTCCATGCTCTAATTACAAGACATGACACGGTAAGATTGCTAATCTCTCTTGTCACTCATAAATGGAAAATTTATCAACTAGATGTCAAGTCAACCTTCCTTAATGGAGTTCTTGAAGAAGAAGTGTACGTGAAACAACCAGAATCCTTCCAAGTACAAGGAGAATAAGATAAGGTTTATATGGCCTCAAACAAGCACCACAAGCTTGGAACTCAAGGATTGACAACTACCTTCACCAAAATGAATTTCAGAAATGTCCATACGAGCATTCAGTTTACACGAAGAATGGTGCAAAAGAGGAATTCTTAATTCGTTGTCTCTATGTAGATGACTTGTTGTTTACAGGAAACAATGAAGCAATGTTCTATGAGTTCAAGCAATCCATGTTCAGTGATTCGAGATGACTGACAATGGATTAATGTCATACTTTCTTGGAATGAGAAGGTGAGTTTGTAAACTTAATTGTGTACAAAAGCCTAGTTGGAAGCCTAAGGTACCTTACAATCACAAGACTGGAGATAGTTTATGGTGTTGGACTTATGCATGGAAACACCAAGAGAGTCTCATTGGCTGGTTACAAAGAGAATTTTGAGATGAATAAAAGGTACTCTAAACTATGGTTTGTTTTATAATTTTGGTGAAGGTGCAAAATTATTTGGTTATTCAGATAGTGATTGGGGAGATGACCAAGATGAAAGGAAAAACACATCTGGCTATGTATTTTTTCTAGGATCAACAACTTTCTCATCAACAACTTTCTCATGGACTTCAAAGAAGTAATCAATTGTTGCTTTGTTATCGTGTGAAGCCGAGTACGTTGCTGTAGCCTCAATAGTGTGTGAGGCAATTTGGTTAAGAAATTTGTTGAAATCCTTATGTCATCCATAAGTGGAATCAACTGCGAATCATGTGGACAACAAATCAACAATCAAGCTTGCAAAGAATCCTTTTCAACATCGAAAAAGCAAGCATATTGATACCAGGTTCTATTTTTTGAGGGACCATGTGAGGCAAAAGACAATCAAGCTTGTGTACTGCCACACCAAGGAACAAGTGGCTAACTTCTTCACTAAGCTATTGCCAATTGAATCATTTTGGCTGCTGCGTGAAATGCTAGGAATGAAGGCGTTTTGATTTGAGAGAAAGTGTTGGAAGTTCAAATAAAAGCATGTTTTCAATGGTTGTGTGCTGCTAGCTGTTTTTTTTTTCACTCATGCTTCCTGCAACTACCAAAATTAAAGCTTCCCATGTGTTGGCTGAAATTATGAATTGCAACCAGTGGAATAATGCAGTGTGTATGCGTGTATGCAAAAGTCTAAAGCTACTGCATATGTTTTAAAGGGTGTAAAGACTTTGAACACCTTCATTTATCTTGTATGTGTTAGTCTTTGTTTTGTATTGTTTATCAAAACCACTTGTGTGGTTCTTTATTTTCTGCATATATAAGAAAGTCTTCCTCGTAAGGCTTTTGTAGTCAATCCCATTTCCAGCAATAAGAGTTGTAAACTCTTTTAACATATCAAGTGTGTATTTTCCACGAAACTTGCTGCTCCTTTCTTTTCTTTCTTTCTTTTTGTCCAACTTCATAAAGAGTGGAAAACAAGTGTGAAAGGTGTGATAGAGTTCTTAAACTTATCACCCCACATATTTTGGTATTGAGTTAATAAACTTTTAATTACCAATAAATGAGGTCCCCGAGCTTGTGAATGGGGAGAATGACAAGGAGAAGAATCAAGCTTCCTAAGGAATTTTAAGGGAATTTTGTTTTTACATTGTTTGTGTCTGACCATGTTTGATGAACTCTCCTTTTGATACATTGGGTAGTAGTTACTCTATCTTTTGTTTAAAATTTAGTTTACTATTTTCCTAAAAAAAATGTTGGTAGAAACACATCTAGAGGGTCTAGCTCAAATACAAAAGGACCTAAAGCAACAAAAGGACACAACAAGAAGACGTAACTCAAAAGCAAGAGGATTGAGCTCAAATGCAGGGTAACAACTTGTATCAAATACTTATATTGTGTTTGACTCTACTATGCACTTGTATGAAATTAGTAATTAGCTGTTGCATATCTATGTAATTGATAGGTTTCTTTGATAGGTTTGACCCTACTATGCACTTGTGATTATCCTGCATAACTATGTAATTGATAGGTTTCTTTGATCTTGACACTAGGTGCAAGACTGTTGCATATCTTTTGTGTATTTTGTTAACTTTTTTAAAACACTCGAAGTGCAAAACTAATTGTCGTAAGAATCGTTGATTTCGTTTTGGTAAATTGGGCTCAAAGCCAATACTTTGCAATTATTAATTAGACTTTAATGATTAATTCAAACAAAAAATGTATGGAGTGAACTAGTGGAAGAGAAGAAGCTAAAAAAATAGATATTCTACATTACGAATAAATTAAAGTTCATAGGAAAATTGGCAGCTCCTTACAAGTTCAAGTAGAAAATCGACAAATATCCCTCTACATTAAGATACATTTTAATATGTGCAATCATTTACAAACTATTGGAACTTTGTGTTTATTTTAAAACCTAATTATTGTTTTTTATCATAAACCTATCTCTCATATTTTTGTGGAAGACCACTTCCTGATTTTTTGCCCACTCTTTCCTCAGCCTCCTTAACGTTAAACTTTGATTTTCCTTCATAAATAGTAGGGTTTTTCATCAGTAAAAAATACAAGCAAGAAGTGAAAAAAACTGAAGCTATAAACACTTGAGTTTTCTGAGCAACTAAGGGGTAATAGTATTCGGATCTTCCTAAGTGTAAGGGAAGGTCTAGACAGAGAGATTTGGGCTGTCTAGGGATGACATGGTGTTAGTGAACTGTTTGCATACATTGGCAACGACTAAACATCTTAAAGAAAGCCACCTTGTCTGCGAATCAACAAAATAAGTTCTCCATTCATTAGTTCTTTATTCATTGGTAATTTCGTTCTTATTTTACAGTGCAGCAACACAAACTATGTTTGTTGGTGGAAATTATATATTATAATATATAATTTTAATAATTGAATGAAAAATAGTGTTAACCATATTTCTTAGAAAAGTTATGTTATTTAGGTGCATTCTCTTGTCAAATGATGTATACTTATAGATGAACAGTTACATCTTTTTAACAAGAAGTACTTGAGTTCTATATCGTGAAACCATTATCTTTAATATAGAAAATCAAAGTTAATTTTTACTCTTGAGAAATAGGGTTTCCTCACTTTGTTTCTCTCATTCTTTGTTTGTCAAAGTCCGAGTCGTGTCTTGAGAGTATGAAATATAAAGTTCGCTATAGTCCGAATATTGAAGTGCTTCGACTTCGAATTATAGATTGTTAAATTCTGGGAGACGAACGCCTACCAAACTACAAGCACAAGAGTAGTGGTGAAATTATGTCTTTAAGACATTGCATTTATGCAAGTCTCAATCTCCTAGTTTGTCAGTCTTTCTTACTTTTTCTCTACGTTGTTTATATTAATTTTCTACACATTTATATTGTGATTTTTTATGCTTATTATTGTTGAAATTCTTTTATTATTTTCATATTTTTTTTAATATTGCTCCAACAATTTCTACTACAAAATTGAATATTTTATTATGCTTGTGCCAAGAAACAACATATACCAGTGAATAGACAGCAAGGAACCTAGATCCTCTTTGGATCTAAAAAATCTAAGCCTAAGGATCAAATGATCTGGGCCGTTGAAATTTGATCCAATGACTACAATTATTATTATTTTTAGATGAGCCCCCTGTTTGTAGTCGTTTGATCAAATTTCAACGGCTAAATTTGTTTGAGTTAATATTTGAACTTTGGGTCTTATGGTGACGGAGGCCCAAGAGTACAAATACAAAGGAAGACTGGGCTCAGACAAGCTCCAGCCCAGAAAAGGATCTAGAAGCTTTTTTTTCTTCAGAAAAACAAAGGCCACTTGCCTTTCTGATGAGTGGTAAATGACAGAAGGGCAAACAACATCCTGAAATTAATACATTTTGAGGGTATTAATGGTAAATTAAATGGTGAATCACTATTTACTGAAGGCTATCAGCAGAAAGAAAAACTCAGCAGTCAGGCTAAAATGTCTATAAAAGCAGCAAGAAGCAATAGAGACAAAGACACTCAATCAATCAATCAAAATACATACAAACTTTGCTCTCAGCCAAAGCTCATACCCAGAAAACAACTCTGCATGCAACCCTTGCATCTATTAATCTTAGAAAGCCTTTCTTTCTTCAAGTTTAGAAGCTCTGCTAGTGTTTTAGTATCGATTCCCTTTAGTTATTTCCTGGTTATTTGTCATTTCCTTACTCTGCAAACCTTTGTTAACATAAAGAACGATGGCTGCAAGAGGTTGAACCTTGCCCGACAAGGTGAAATCTAGCCCAACTTCCTTCTATTTGTACTTGCATGTTGTGTTTTTGTTGTTTATTGCATTTACCTTCATGTTTTATTTCTCTTTCTACTGCTTTCCTTTCTAAATCTCGTTTTCAGTCAAGTTTGAATTAAGCTAATTAACTTACATTTTTCAAGTAATTAACTACAATCTGAAAACTGAACAAAAGGGCCCTGGACTCCCTTCGACTTGAACATATGAAACTGTGAGTAAAAGTCCTTGTTTACAAGGCAAGAAAAAGAACTTAATGTAGACTTAACTCATCTGTGGCAATCCATTGAATCAAGAATTCTAAGTAACTTGTGGCGCAAGTAACCAATTTAACTCACAACTAAAAAGAACAAGATGTTATATAAAGATAACAGTGGCACGCCTAGATCCTTATTAATGTTGATTGCGAGCCTCAAGACCTACACCAAAGGCCCTACAAAGGAACCTTTCAAACTAACTCTGAACTCTTCTTGTAGCACACCAAGCAGCAAGAAGTCGACCGACAATCAACATCAACCAAAGTGCCATACCCTTGGGGAGCCATGCAAGGGATGCAAATCTAGCCCGAACAGGATCATTTGATCTTTAAGCTCAATTTTTTTAAATCCAAAGAGGATATGGGTTCGACAGCAAGCTACGAATTCGATGGGCAGCAAGCAAACCATTCTAATAATAAAGTGTTGCGAGTTAACAAACAGTGGAGGATCTGTCTTGTTAATTATTTTATTAATTATCGATGTTATGAAAGATATCTATCCATTGAAATTTTAGTTATATTTTATACAGCTTTTTTATTTGAGTATATTATGAGAATCACTGTTTAGAACAGGGAATACTCTTTAACTACTAAAGTAATAGTTTATATAGTGTACACGACTCATTTTTTTCAAATAAAATACGTGTAATCACTTGCAAATTCACGTCTTATATATATAATTACACAAGTTCACGACCTATATATGTGTATATTCCATGAAAGTGATGTTACCGTCTACATCACAAAAAATTTTGGCTGAGCCAAGAATGAAGTTCGCGATCGTCATTAACAAGAACAAAAGAGCAACCTAGCTAGCTGCACTCACCAAGCTGGAAAACTTCTTAGTATACATAATAAAGCAACGTTGGATCAAGGTTTAATCCAAATAAATTAAAATTTAAATAAGACAAACTACAAAATTGATCCAAAAAAAAAAAAAAACTGAGCAGTATGCACCTAATTAACCTGCGACAATTACAAATATGTTGTTGGTCTATTTTACTGATGAATTGTAGAAAGAAGGCTAGCGGCAAGAGAGAAAAGTGAGATTTTTTGTTGAATTCACTACCAAAAAATATGGTTCTCCTTACAAAATCTTGATGACGAACCATATTTCGTCGGATAAAGGCTCTTTACCCGACAAATTTTTTAGTAGGTAGGGCAAAGCTGGACAACATTTAAGGTTTATCAAAAACTTTACAAGACGGAAAAGGGTCGTAGGGTAAGGTTAAATTCATTGAGAAAGTTATTGGCACCAAAAGAAATAAAATGGCTTATGTGTTTGTTGGCTAGGTCACCTTTACTCGACAGACGTCTTCGTCGGCCACTATTTCGCATCATTGGACAAAGGCCCACGATGATGTATTAAAAAATCCAACGAGAGTCTTTACTCGACGAATTTAAAAACTTCCATCACGCAATGGCGTAATTAGGTCTTAGGCTTAATTAGGTATTTGGGTTTAGGAACCTTTCCCAACGAACTTCCAACAAACTGCCACTGCTATTTGTTTCAATTATGGAGGTCTAGGGAATAGTAATGGTGGTAAAAATTAGAGGAGTAAGTGCCAGAGGAGGAAGGAGTGGTAGCTACTTGTGGGAGTTTCGTAATGTACATCTATAAGATTTCTAATGGTAATATTAGAACTAGTGGTAGCCAACAGTCAAATATGTTTGAATATACTTCGAGATCTCCTACACCAAAAATCACAAAAAAAAAAAAGTTTGGAGATTAGGTAATAAGACAAAATCATTCGACAGTTCGAAAAGGAAAATCATGATTTAACGGTCGTTTTAACTCCGATTTTATTGATCTTTTACAAATACAATCCTCAACCCTAGAAGAAAACGATGAACGAACCCAAACATCAATTTAAAATATTTACACTAGTGATATAACCAGGGTCGGCCCAGGCTCAGTGCAGGCAAAGCGACCGTCCATGGCCCAAAAAAATTGGGAGCACCAAAATTATTCGGACGGTATATTTATATATGTTTTTATAAGAGTATAAATTTAAAAAAGCTGGTTTAATGACAAAGGAATTTAACTAGAAGTGGTGGTTTTGTAATTTGAAATTAATGAGAAGGTCTTGGGTTTAAGACACCATGTGTGCTTATTTACTTTCCAATTTTTACAATTTTTTGTTTCATAAGAGTATAAATTTATAAAATTTGGTTAAATACTCAAGAAGTTTAATTAAAAACAATGATATATTTGCTGTTTAAAATTAACGAGAGGTCCTAAGTTTGAAATGCTATGTTCGTGTTTATTCTTTTCAATTTTAACAAATTTTTATTTGGTTGTTAATTTATTTTTAGTTACTAGCTAGTAGCTATATGGGTTGCTATTTTTAAATATTCGTTCCAATTCAAGTCTAATATTCAACAAACAGTAATGCGTAGACCAAATTTTTAGAGCAAATTTACAATCATATGACGTGTCATCATAAGGTTTAATTTAGTGCCCATTCATTACTTGTACATATCAATTAAAGACTCGAAAACATTATTATGTTTTTAGTCCCATATTGACAAGGTTAGTAAATAAGAAAAAACATCTCACGATTTATACAAAAACACTTTAAAAGTTCAAATGGGAAACAAAACTCATTTATCTACTTGTATGCCAGGAGTTTTTTGGTTTCCTTCTCTTGAAACAAAATTAGTCTTTCTGTGTTTCAAAATTATTGAGTTTGAAATGTTTTTCTAAGTATAATTTTATCGAAGTCTTTTATGTGAAAATAAATAATTTTCTTATGTGAAGTTAAGGCATATTTTTTAGCGTCGCCCCGGGCCACAAAAATCTCTAGACCAGCCCTGGATATAACAAAAGTTTATATTCTACTTAACAGAAGTATAAAATAAACTCTAAGTGTTTTGAAATCCATTCTTTTGACGAGACACATATTCTACGAAATTAAATTCAACAATCCAACATCAAACATGTTTTAATACACTTTGAGATCTCCTATGCCAAAAAAAGTTTGGAGTTTAGGTGAAGGGACAAATCATTCGATGGTTAGATACGAAAAATCACAATTTAAAGGTCGTTTTAATTCCGATTTTGTTGATTTTTTAGAAATACAATCCTTAACCCCTAGAAGAATACAATAAATGAACCCGATCATCAATTAAAATATTTACACTAGTGGATACAACTAAAGCTTCCATAGATAAACTTTAAGTGTTTTGGAATCCACTCTTTTGACGAGAAACTGTTTGGGCCCAAAAGTATTGTTTTGGGCCGAGTTTAGAATTGTTCTCGGCCCAGTGTTGGTTGGGCCGAGTTTAGAATCCTTCTCGGCCCAGAGGTTGTGTACAGGTGTCATTGGGGGTTATTTAGCTCATGGGCCACGCGGTCGAAGTTGGCCATATCCCATCGTGGAATTGGGGATGTGGATGAGTCCTGTTATGAGAAGGAATTTCGACAGGATCATGATGCTGGAATTGAATACGGCCTGGTAACGAGTTATGTTCAAAGTCCTAGTAGGAATAGGATTGGCCGAGATAAAGTTGGATCAGGGAAATGAGTTCTAATCCGGGAGTGATTAGGATTCAATACAGGTTGGCTGCTATAAATAGGGAGGGAAGACATCGAAACAAGCCTCTTCAATTCAACACACAAATTGCCCTGCACATACCCTCGCTCTACACGAAACCTCTCAACAACCTTGAGATTTTTGTTTTCTCTTTTTTTGCCAACACATCTTCAGTTTGGATAAACAGCACTGTGAAGGCAACCGGTGAACATCTTTAGTTTGGATAAACAGTGTTGTTGCCGTATAATCAGCCGACCGTGGAGCACCTTCAGTTTGGATAAACAACACTGCGACAGGGCCGACTGGTTATCTATCCAAGTCTCGATCGAGAAGGATTTTTGAATCCTTATCGGCAAAGGTCATCTCGTTAGCCTTCTCGGCGAAGCGAGGTGTTACAAGTTACTATACTCGGCACATTGAATGACATGTCGTTTATGATTGGTTATTCGCAAGTAGGTTCTAGAGTTCGGTATTCAGACGGCCGAACCACTTTCACAATCAAGACATACATTTGTTTTGAGAACTTGTGTCCTTATACTCTGGTGTCGATTCGGCGTGCTTATACTCTTACAAATATAATCACGATGACCGAATCCGACGCCGACGATTTGTGAACTTCGCAGAACTAGTAGCTTTGTCTTCAAGCTTTAGAACCTGAAGGCCGATGTGTGTTCCTTCCTCGACCGCAGTCGCAAGATCGAGAAGTCAACCGCGCACCCAACGCAACATCAACAAATTTTACTCCTCGGCCGACGAGTTGGCATGCCCCGCATAAAACTGAAGGACGTAGTTAGCTTACTAATTATTCGGTCTACGCGCCACGTAGGCTTGGTAGTTTTTAGGGTCAACAGAAACGTATTCTACGAAACTAATTTCCATGATCCAACCGACAAACATGTTGCATATAATTCGATGTCTCCTACCCCAAAAATCATTAAAAAAAAGTTCGGAGATTAGGTAACGGGTCAAAATCATTCAACGGTTAAAAAATAAAAAATCATGATTTAACGATCATTTTAAACTCTGATTTTGTTGATTTTTTTACAAACCCCCACTTGACAGTAAAATCACACACTAAATACCAAATCATCAAATTTTGATGATCCTATGAACTATTGTTCAAATTTTGAGAAATATTTTTTTTTAAATGTGTCCGACGGAAACTGTGTATTTGTCAAGTCAACTTTCAAAGTTTCGTTGAGTAACAGCACAATTTTGTCGAGTAAAGTAAAAAAAAAAAAAATCACCGCCACCCCCGCCCAAATTTTTTTCCCAAAAGAAAATTTTGCCCCCAAAAAATAGGTAACCTGGTGACGTATTTAAAATTTTTGTCGAGCACACTTTATTCCCCACCAATTATTTCACCAAAATAAAATATTTCAGAGGACCTTGCTTGATGAACTATTAGGGTTTGCCCGACGAACTTTTAGGTTTTAAACATGTGTCATAATTTCAAAAGCCTTTTCCCGACAAACCTTCAGTCGGGCAAAGTTTTAAAATGTTACAAACCCCCAGACCTTTCTTCTTTCTTCCTGCTCGCGCTGTGTTTGTGCAAGCTCTCTCTCAAACCTCTCTCTCTCTTTGTATCTCTCTCTAACCTCTCTGTCTCTCTACTTTCTCTTAAACCTCACTCCAACCCCGTGGGGCCAGGGTAGTGGGGTGGGGCGGTGGTGGTGGTCTAGGGGACGAGGTGTGGGTGGGTGGGCGGATATGGGGGTGTTTTTTTGTGGGTAGGGTGGTGAGGGTGGGGGGTGGGGGTGGGTACAGTAGTGGTGGGGTGGGGGTTTGGGGTAAAATTGTAAAATGGTGAAATTTGATTTCGGGTGGTTAGTTTGTGAAATTATAAAATTTGAAATGGTTAAATGTTTGTAAAATTGTTCTAAAATGTGAAAATTGTAGTAAAGTGATGAAAATTTGTGAAATTGTAGTAAATTTAAGAAAATTTGTGAAATTTGTAGGAAAATATGAAAATTTTGTGAAATTATAGTAAAGTTATGAAAAATGAATTGTTATTAGCACTTCACAAATCTCATTTTGCACTTCAAACTTTTTATAATTAGAAAGAAAAATACATTTGTGAGAAGTGTAGAATGAGATTTTTTGAGTGCTAATAATAGTTCTTTATGAAAATATGTGAAATTATGATTCTTTTCACAAAATGTCTTCACGTTTGATCACCAGTGGCTTCCTCTCTGCTCAGAGTGAGCGATCGACCCCCAGCGCCACCCAAGCGGCAACTGCTTAGTTGGCAACCAGCGCCAGTATTTCTGCATCATTAGGGCAGATGGCCCGACCTTCTAGGCATCCTCATAGCCGTAGACACCACGAGCTTGTGGCAACCCAACCTCACCCTAATCTCACCATTCTCATAGTAGCCCTATCGCATAGGCCGATTAGCGGTCGTGCAGCAGGTGGAAGATAGTGAGTTTCCCACCAAGCTAACAAGCAAAAAACTCGGAGGATTTGTAGGAGATTAACGAGCAACCGGATCACCCGGGCCACACAAAAGCAGATTCGATTTGAATACCTCCCGAGTCACCAGTGAGTGAGTTACAAAATCAACAGTTTGTTAACTTACAACATAGGTGGCATCATCCGCACCAAATGCCCCATTATAGGTTATTCCTGGAAGACACACAACTCCGAGGTCCGTGCTGAAATGGACAGACTGATTATGGTAGGTATAAAACATTTTTAATTTATTATTTTTTTTCCTTTACTTATATGTGGTTTTAAACTTTTTTTTTTTTGGAATTTGAGGCCAACTTTTTGCGAGCACAACAAACAAGGCTTGTGTCAAGTATATGACTGAGTGTGAAGGGAACAGTATAAGAAATGGAAGTACGAGCTGCACAAAACACTTATGCGTCGCCCAAGGTAGCTCTGACAGATCCACCCGATGCGTATACGGAGAGGATGTGCAAACCAAAAAATTTAAGATAAGTTTTATTTATATTTTAATTTTAGTTTAATTTTGATAATTTTTTTAGTTATGTTTAATTAATATGTTTTAATTTACAGAAAAAATGGGTGATAAATAAAGGTAATTAGGAAAAGAAGTCATACCTTCATCACTTTGGTTTTTGACCCCTATATTACTGGATCAAGGAATGGCGGGCGACTGGTCAGCATTTTCCAGGGTGGAGGTTTAGGGGGAAAATGCATGCTAATTATGGCAACGAGGTCACAGACGATACTTTTGTAAGTATTCATTTCTACGTTTTAATTGTAAATTTCATTACAATAAATAAAGTTTAAATTATGATCTTCTATGATGCAAAAGAAAGACGAGTACTTTGCCAACCTCTCACAGCTGAAACCAAACGTGCCTATGAAGGAGTTAACACCTGATCTAGAGGAGTCTCTATAGTTGCTGATGGATGAGATTGGACGATAGAAAAGCAAGGAAGTTCACGGCTTATGAGCGGGTCGGGTTTGGGAACTCGGAGGTCTTCTTCTTCTTTGAGCTCTAATCCTTCGACCGAGATGTCTTCCAAACTTCAGCAGGTGGAGATGGAGTTAACGCGCCAAAAAGAAGAAGTTGAGAGCCAAAGAGAATAAGCGGCGAGCCTGAGAAAAGTTGTTGCGTGCGACCAAGAATTAGTGCGCTTGTATTTTCTAGGATAGCTTAGTCCTTGTCAGCATCTGGCATAAGCATTCCCGAGCCCCTGATTGACCTTCAGGGGTCATTCCCCATCCACTTCAGCATCCACCAAGTAGTTTAGGTTTATTTGTTTAGTTTTTTATTTTTAACATAATTTTACAAACAATTTTATTTTGAATGTACTTAAATAAATTTCTTTATTGTTTACATTAGATATAACTTTCTAAATTAATATAATTAGAATTAAATAAATTATTTAAACATTTTTTAACTCTATCTTAAGAATTAAAAAATATTAGCCCGACGAACTATTTCGTCAAGGAAATATTATATTATTTTAAAATTATAATCTCATAGAGTTGGCCCAATGACTTTTTCATCAGGGTCAAGTTTACAACATTATTTAATTTTGTGCAAGGCAATGAAATATCCTTGTCAGGCAAGATAATTCGTTGGGTCAATATGGCCAACACACATTCGTTGAGCTAACTCCGTTTCATCAGATGAAATATCAATTTTGTCGAGTAACACTGCAAGCAACAGGTTTTGCCCGACTAATCTTTCCTGACGAACTTCCGTTGGCTAAAGATTATGGCAACAAAAATAGCTTTGATCCGACAAAACTTTTCTATCGGGTGAGGTGTTTCTTTTAGTAGTGATTATGTGGTGTGTCTTCTCAACCTATCGTTAAAAAGATAATCCTTGTCCTTCAAATAATATATTACAATTAGAAAACTATCTAAAATATACTATAGAATCTCATAAGGATATTCCTAACTAATTTAGGACTGCACAAAATCTTTATATTCACTTTGTAAAAATTTTAAAATGTACCAATTTTTTTATATAACTATTGACTTGTTTAATCCATAACATACCAATGTTTATTATAAAATGTATCATTGTTTACTTTAAAATGTACTTGTGAACACGGAAAATTCCTGAAACGAAAGAGACAAGAACAAGGTGCACAAAATAATATTTGTGTTTTTGATTTTTGGGTTACAATCTCTCTCAAATTTGATCCTCTGATTCGATCTCCGTAAGGTGTTGATTTGTGGATGTGCGATTGATCCAAAGGGCCGTTGGGCTTGATCTAAGGATGAACGTTCTTCAAGGGCCGTGGGCTTGATCTTGAAGGTGGATTTGAGCGGATCTTCAAGGAGCCGTTGGGGCTTGATCTTGAGGATGGGCGTTTCTTCAAGGGCCGTTGAGGCTTGATCTTGAATAACGGTGATGAACGGATCTTCAAGGGCTTTTGGGCTTGATCTTGAAGAACAGTGATGAACGGATCTTCAATGGCTTTTGGGCTTGATTTTGAAGAACAGTGATTGGATGTATGGATTTGTCGATGTTGTTGATCCAAAGGGCCGTTGGGGCTTGATCTTAGGATGAACGGATGATGAACGATGAACACTTTCTTCAAGGGTCGTCGGGGCTTGATCTTGAAGGTGGATGATTGTTGATCCAAGGGCCGTCGGGGCTTGATCTTGGAAAAACGATGAACGAAGAACGAATAGGGCTTTCTTGATTCTTCGGGAACCTGGATGCTTGAGAGCTTCGGAGTTTTAAAGCTTCAAGGTTTTGGTGTAATATCCATTGCCCTAAATGAATGAAATGGGCTTGTATTTATAGAATTTTCCAAGGCCTAATTTTGAATATAATATCCAAGATGAAATAAGTCGTTTCTGCCAGGTGTTGACACGTGTCTTGTTTGATGACTTTTCCAACTCATTTCGATTTTTCGTCGAGTCACACGCTAAGTGTAAAATTTATGTAATACATAAGCGTTGAAACTTTGATTTATCGGTCAACATTTATTTACCGAAATTTCGATGTCTACAAATGCCCCCACTTTAAGGCGCGTCGTATACATGTGCTTGTCACGTGTAGGAGATGTGTTTTGAAGTCCCTTACCGTAGATGTCGATCCAAGGGCCATCGAGGCTTGATCTTGAATTAGGCTGGAGATTTCTTCAATGACCGTTGAGGCTTGATCTTAAAGGTTGAAATTTCTTCAAGGGCCGTCGAGGCTTGATCTTGAAGGTTGAAATTGGACCACAAGGAGCTTCATGTGGTAGATAATATTTGGCTTTGGTAGTGGATGAATCGGCACGTATTTTGTTGCGCTTGTTGACTTTCCACAGGCTTTGATCTTGAACTGGGTTGGAGGATTTTCTGGTTTCCTCCAATTGTTTGACTTTCCACAGGCTTATTCTTGAACTGGGTTTGGAGTTCTGAGCAAAGAAAAGGAGAGTTCCTTGTGCTGGTGATTTGATGGCATTGTACGGCGAGGCTTTGCTCTTTGGCGAAGGTGCCCTTAAAATGTTGTTGAAGCTTCTCGAGTTCTTCAACTCAGACTCATTCTTCTCTCTAATTCTTCAACTCGGACTCCTTCTGCTGAGTTGATTGAGTGTGCAGGCAGCATTCTTCTCTGCTTGTTTCTTCTGCACGGCAGGTAGGCACGAGGTAGAGGTGATGGTCTGTTTCTTTGTTCAATTTGTCCAAGTGCCGACCGATTGCTTTCTTTCTCCTTGTCTCGTAGGCAAGAGCAAGGGTAAAGGAAAAGCATGCCATGAGATATCTTTGCCTTTGACTCTGATGATATGAGATACTTTTGCTTTTGAAGAAGTATCTTTCCACAGGTTTATTCTTGAACTGGGTTGGGGAACTTCTTAGCAAGGAAAATGAGACTGATCTTGAAGATGAATTAGCACGTTGTCTCCACATGCTTTAAGGTATCATTTTCACTTGCCTTATCTGTTCTCCAGGCAGATGTGGCATCTTCTCTGGAAGCATAAGATGTTGAGATAATGGGTACTTCGAGAGTAGTGCTAGGTAAGCAATCAGGAAGGAGTTCCAGGCAGTCGGTTCTTAGATCGGAAGATTGACACCAAGTGCTGGCTTATTGCTCGCTTTCTCCTTGTCACAAAGACAAGGAAAAGGACAGGGAGAAAGCATGATATGAGATACTCTTGCTTTCAACCTTCGTGATATGAAATACTTTTGCTCTTGATGACTTGTTTGCAGATGTACCCCAAGGGATGAGGAACACTGAATGACTCGAGCGGCTTCGTTAGGAATGCATTTTCGGAGATGAAGAAAGATTGAGTCTGTCTGTCTTCCTGTGAAGGTTGACATTTAATAGGGATTTCTTCATAACTGGTAGCGGCACTATTCTTTTACTTGTGTCGGCAACCGTTTGATGATTAAACAGTATGGCTTCACGTGCTTTCTTCTTCATCAGAAATCTTCGACAAATTGCCCGTAATTTCCGCAAAGCTGAGTGTGCATGTGACAAGTGCTGACGAGGCTTAAAAAGACTGGCGCCTCTTCGATATCTGAGATCGGCGCTTCGACAAATTATCAGTGATTTTCGCAAAGCTGAGTGTGCATGTGACAGGTGATGACACGTCTGAAAAAAAAAGCAAGTGGCCTCTCGATTTCTGAGATCCGCCCGTGGTTTCTGAGCAGCCCAGCTTTTGAGAAAGCAGACGTCTCTTCGATCTCTGAGCTTGCCTCTTCAATTTTTTTGAAGCTCCGTCGAGTGCTGATTTTTAAAGAGAGGCACGATCACATTCCGAAGCACACTTGAATTTTCCGCTTGTAGAAGCTCCCTACTTGCACTTCTAAGAACTTGATTTGTCCGACCTCTTCTTTTTTCTTCACACTTTCGAATATGTCTTGCCCTTCTGACCGTCGTCTTAACTTGAATGTCGGGGAAGATAGTGACATATCTTCTCCAAACAACATTTGGCAGCCGTCCTTCGTATCTCCCAATGGTCCTCTTACAGTTGGGGATTCTATGATGATGAACGATACAACCGCTTCGGTGGTAGCCAGAAATCTTCTCACTCCTAGAGACACCAGGATACTTTCCAGGCGGTCCGACGAGCTGGCTGTTCAGGACTCTCTGGCCTACAGCGTCCGATGTGCAGGCTCAGTTTCAAACATGGGCCAACGCCTTCTTGCTCGATCTCGTCAGGTTGAGTCGTTGATGGCTGAGGTGGCCAGTCTTCGGCAAGAGGTCAGAGTGCTTAGGCACGAGAATAAAGAGTTGCACATGCTCGCAACTAATTACTCAACAAGCATGAAGAGGAAGCTTGACCAGCTGCAGGAGTCCGAAGTTCGGATTTAGAGTGATCATCAGAGATTTGTAGCGTTACTCCAGCGGCAACTTCTGCCTTCGTCCTCTGGCGCGTCACCAAGTGTTGAAGCTCCGGATAATCAATCTCTTGTGCTTCGTCTTTCTGGAGCTCCGCCGAGTGATAAGGCGCCACCTGATCATCCTTGAAGATCTCCTCCTGTAAATTTGATTTGACTTTTTTTTTTTCTTTTTTTTTTTTTGCACATGGTGACAGATGCACCATCATTCTTTTACATTATTATTGTACTTTTTTTTTCTTTGCTTTCGGTGGTGCTGATCCACTATTCATTTTTTTATTTTTTATTTTATTTTTATTTTTATATATATATATTTTTTATTTTATATATTTCTTTTCTTTCTTTTTTTCACGTGGTAAGGCACCACTTTGCTCCACCATCCCATTTTTTTTAATATTTTTTTTTTGTATAAATTCTGATGATGGGATGGGGAATTTGCAGGGAGCGGAGCAAGGAGGCCGAGAAGATGGTGCTTCAAACTTCACGACCGGCTAGTCGTTTGACGGCGGTCTTTGAAGTTGCTGGCAGCTGCGAGGCAAGAGACGGAGGAGGAGGGGCTGTACATGCTGCTGAAACTGATGGGCAGAAAGAGAAAGCGAGCACAGCCACCGAGCACAGCCACCGAGCACAGCCAATAGACTCCACCTCGTTAATTCCCAGGGCTCTCCCAAAGATAAACTTGCTCCACGCCGCCGTCCTAGTCTTTCCTCTCTGCCCAAAGAGAGCGCCGTCATCCTCCAATCATCGCAACCACTATTCTCGAGCTCTTCGACTCCAGCTGGCTTCTCCACCTTCACCGCTGCATCGGCGCCAGTGACAGCGGCATCACCTTTCCCCTCCATCTCAGACCTTCACCGTACTCACATACCAGAAGTGCATTTGCTCAACCAGATCGTATGTACTCGAAGTCTTGTCCCCGCGACACAACTGCAGCTCAGCTCAACCAAGACCAAACCCAATCAAAACCCTAACACTCTTCAACTGCAGCAGCAACGGCACTAGATGAGGCAGCTCGAAGATGCTACTCCAACGAATCCAAGCTATGCAGCGAGGAATTTGTCAAGATGATGCAGCAGCAGGTTAACAGTGGTGATGTTGCATGTTCTTGCCACTTCCCACAACTGTGAGTCCGCGAAAGACGTCGAGGGAACCGAGGCGTTGTTGCTTTGACATGACTTCGAGGCGTCGATGGCAAGTTGAGGAGGAAGACTGTTTGCTGCTATTTGTGGCTGAGAGAGAGACAGACGTTGGTGACGCGACAGTGGAGGATCAAATTTCGTCTGCATTTTCTAGGAGTCGCGAAACCAACTAACAACTTAGAAGCCCGTGGATGATCGAGAGCGGGACACAATCGAAGCCGTCTCATTGGTGATCCTGTCGGCCTCGATGACGATCCAGACGACGTCGTACGGCACCAGCATGAGCAAGTGCATAACGCCAATCAAGTGCAGCCTGCAAGGTCAGAGCATAGGTGGGAGTGGCGTTGTAAAACTCTTGCGATACGTTGAAGGCGGCGGGACGGGATTGTTGAACATGGGCGTGCACACCATGTGTAGCAGGTGGAGTTTGGGTTTGTGGTTTCGAAGGGCTGAGAGAAACGATGCCGAATCATCGAATTGCTTCTGTTGAGAAAACCATCCATGGGGACCTTCTGGTTTGAAACCCTTTAAACCACCAGCAACCTCGATGCATCCATTGCTTCTTTATACAAACTGCTTAGCCCCTCCTTTTGCTCGAGAATCTGAACGATCATCGACTTCGGATCGCGGCCGGAGTTGGCGAGAGGTTGGAGTTGGCTAAGGAGACTATGGATCCAAAACCCCGACTGCGGTGGGAGACGGAGCTCCATGAAAGGTTTTACAGGTGCGAAATCACAGGAGAGTCAAAATCGTCGTCGGACTTCAACGCCTCTGGCGGCGGCATGGCTGCTGCTTCTTCAATGGAGGGGATGAAGAAAATTGAAAGGAAGGTCGAGTATGGAGCAGACTTTGAGTCGGAAGCCGTCGTCTCATGGGTCGACGAGCGGCTTCGCGGTGCTGTGGGAGATGGCAGAGAGACTGGGCGATGAGTAAGGGAACTACGAAGGATCTCGATGCCGACTTGAAAGAAAACCGGATTGATGGAATGAGTGCGGGAGTGAAGGCAGGGATGGAAGCGGTTGTGAGTAATGAGGTCGAGCTTCGAATCTCTCTGCACACCCATTTTTAAAAGCTTCATCTGGCATGGACTCTGTGAAATGGAGGAAGGCTTGGGCTTGGATTTGGGTTGCTTCTTTCTGTGGACTCCAACTTGTGTTTCTTTGATTTGGCACGGGTCTTAAGTGCAAGAAGACCCACTTTATCATGTATACATACATATATATATATATATATTTTTTTTAATACAAAGAATATTGTTTTTTTTTTTTTAATTTGTAATAAAATTGACTCTATTTAATAAAACACTTATTTTTTTATTTTGATGTGACTGTACTCGAAGTTGAACGTTCGAGTTGCCTACGTACCCTTCCAAAGAAAGAGATCAAGTCAAAACGTAGTTCAAATACATATTTTTTTTTTTGGATTTTTTTTTTGGTGCCGTACGCAGTTTATGCTCTTGCGGGCCAGGAGCTTTGTGCCGTTTGCAGTTTCAGCTCGTGCAGGCAAGGAGCTTTGTGCCGTTTGCAGTTTCAGCTCGTGCAGGCAAGGAGCTTTGTGCCGTTTGCAGTTTCAGCTCGTGCAGGCAAGGAGCTTTGGTGTCGCCTTTTATGCTCGTGCGGACCAGGAGCGTAGTGCCATGCAGTTTATGCTCGTGCAGGCGAGGAGCCTTGTGTCTTACAATTTAGGCTCGTGCGGACAAGGAGCATTGGTGTCGCCTTTTATGCTTGTGCGGACCAGGAGCGTTGATGTTGCCTTTTATGCTCGTGCAGATCAGGAGCTTTGGTGTCGCCTTTTATGCTTGTGCGGACCAGAAGCGTAGTGCCATGCAGTTTAGGCTCGTGCGGGCGAGGACCCTTGTGTCCTGCAGTTTAGGCTCGTGCGGACCAGAAGCGTTGCGCCACGCAGTTTAGGCTCGTGCAGGCGAGGAGCCTTGGTTGTTCGTCAAGCGATCCGGGAGAGTCGTTCCTCACAATCTTCATAGCAAGGAGCCTTGACTGAGTAGTTGAAGAAGTCTTCTGGGAAGATGTCATGCATCGTGATGGGGATGGATGATCTTCATGTCAAAGTTTCATTATCTCCAACACTTTCACATTGTTCTGGAGGTTGACAAAAGCTGCTTTGCCCCCTTTCCCATTGGTGAACTTGTGGAAGAGATGGTTGCTGCTTGGAGAGGCGTTCTTCGCAATCTTTATAGCAAGGAGCCTTGACCGAGTAGCTGAATAATTTTCTGATGAAGAAGAGATTGCTCATGGTCAATCTTTGTGTCGAAATTTCCTCATCTTCAACACTTTCACATCGCTTTGGAGGTTGGCGAAACCTGTTTTGCCCCCTTTCTGATTGGTGCACTTGTGGAGAAGACATACGCTTCTTGTGCAGTTTCTTCGGAGTGATACGAGTTCATCCTTCAACTTCACTCGGCTTGACTGGCATGGTTTTGGAGCATGTCCCCAGCGATTGAGGTGAAGATTTTGAGTTGACAGAGCTGGAAGTGACATCTTCTTCTGGGATTTCGTCTTCTTTGTCTTTTTGGGCCACTTCTTCAGTGCGGTCCTCTTGGGTTTGTTGGCGTGAAGATTGGCCGGTATAGATGATGGTGCGCCTCCTTACCTTCAGTGGTCCTTTTGTGTCGACCTCCAAAGTTGTTTGGCGCTTCATCCTTGAAGGAATCAAGCTTTGAACATCGTCTTTTCCTGCTAGACTGTCGAGCTTTTCTTCCTTTGGCGTTGTCTTCTTGTTTCTAGAAGGCTTCTTAGTTTCTTCAAGTCTGTCCGCAGCCGACCGTTGCGGAGGAGATCTAGCTGTGCCGCTTTGTTTCTTGGGTTTTGAAAACCTTTCAAAGACAGATCTTTGTGGTGTTGGCGTCTTCAGCCTTTTGAAGACGGAAGTTTGGTCTTGACCACTGATGCGATCAAGTGTCGAAATTCTAGGTTTTGAATGATTCAGCCTGTCGAAGACTGAAATTCGAGGGGCGGGTTTAGGCTCCTCTTTTGGCCTTGTGGCTTGTGGTCTTGGCTTCCTCGTTTTTTTGTAGGTCGCCGATGTCCACCCTTCTTTATCACCGGTAGATGCATCTTGGTTGCTTGCCCCCGGTGATGGTTGTGTAGGAGGTGCCGTGTGACTTGAACATTGACGGGAATGGTCATGCATGCTTCGGAGAGGCACATGATCGAGTGATCTAAACATGATAGTAGTAGTGTGTACCGCAACCGTGTCTTCGAGGTCAAGCTCGATTTTCCCTTGTTGTGCTAGCTTCAAGATGAGATCTTTCAGTACGAAGCACTTTTCCGTTGGATGACTGATGAAACGGTGGAATTTACAATACCTTGGACTATCGGTACGATTCATCTCTTCTGGCCGTTTACACTCAGGCAAACCGATCACCTTCTTTTCCAACAAGTCTTCTAACATGGCAGCCACATCAGAGTCGGGGAATGGATAAGTTTTCTCTTCAAGCTCCTTCAAAGTGCGTCTACGCATCTCTTGATCACGAAAAGCTTCGGTTTGAATCGCCTTGCCTCGTGTAAAGACTTTGACGGGAGTTGTGTTGACCGTCATTGCTTCCTTCGTGGATTTCCACGCAGCATTCTCCACCTTTGTCCCAAGAACTTTGTCGTTCTTGTAGTCGACGATCGGTTCTTTCTTCCCATGATGGGCAATGCTTAACTCCATGTCATGGGCACGAGTGGCCAATTCCTCGAAGGTCCGTGGTTTAATGCCTTGAAGGATGTATTGCAAACCCCACTGCATGCCTTGGATGCACATCTCGATTGAAGAGGTTTCCAAGAGCCTGTCTTTACAGTCGAGGCTTAGAGTGCGCCATCTGTTGATGTAGTCAATGACTGGCTCGTCCTTCCACTGCTTTGTGCTCGTCAGCTCTAGCATGCTCACAGTACTGCGGGTGCTATAGAAGCGGTTGAGGAATTCCCGCTCCAATTGCTCCCAGCTGTTGATGGACTCAGGCTCTAGGTCCGTGTACCACTCAAAGGTGTTTCCTTTCAGCGAGCGCACAAACTGCTTGGCGAGGTAGTCCCCTTCGGTCCCTGCGTTGTTGCAAGTTTCGACGAAATGTGCAACGTGCTGCTTCGGGTTTCCCTTTCCATCAAATTGCATGAACTTTGGCGGTTGATAACCCATCGGCATCCTTAAGGCGTCGATCTTCCTGGAGTAAGGCTTCGAGTACAACGTGGAGGCATGGGAGCTCCATTCGTACTATGCCTTGATGGTGTTGGTGATCATCTCTTGCAGCTGCTGGATAGAAAGAGATCCCATGAGTGCCGCTGCTTGGTCTGGCTCTGGCTTCACATCGATTTTCTTCACCGGAGGCTCCTCTTCTCTGTCAGCTCCTCCCTTTAGTGGATCATCCTCTGGGTCGAGTTTCTCGCCGTCCTGCGTTTCCAGTCGGTCGACTAGTGCTGCAATTTGTAAGTCTTTTTCTTCCACAGTTCGGGTTAGCCTTGCGATTGCTTCATTCAATTGAGCCAGTTGTTCTTTGATAGAGGTAACGCCGATGGTCATGACTTGTGCAACCGATGGACGTAGCTTTTCTTCAGACGTCCAAGGTGCTGACGAAGAATGTTGTTGGCTGCTTTGGGATGTCATCTTGTGTGCCTCAGCAGCATGCTTCGGTACTCCCAGCGAGGTCAGGTTGATGACGGACTCGCGCCTTTGATGCTCCCCTTGCTCCTTTAGCGGCACCAACTTTGAAGTGGCATGTTGAGGAGCGGTTGTGGCGCCAATGGATGCTCCGTTCATGGCGGAAGTGCTCAGGCTTCTTCCCTTTGTGAGAACGGCTTGTCCTTTGCTTGATGCCATTGATTTTGGAAGTGTGCTTTGAATTTCTTGAACGGAGAAAGAGATGAGAGGTAGAGATCATCCCACCGGGCGTGCCAATTTGTGAACACGGAAAATTCCTGAAACGAAAGAGACAAGAACAACGTGCACAAAATAATATTTGTGTTTTTGATTTTTGGGTTACAATCTCTCTCAAATTTGATCCTCTTATTCGATCTCCGTAAGGTGTTGATTTGTGGATGTGCGATTGATCCAAAGGGCCGTTGGGCTTGATCTAAGGATGAACGTTCTTCAAGGGCCGTGGGCTTGATCTTGAAGGTGGATTTGAGTGGATCTTCAAGGAGCCGTTGATGCTTGATCTTGAGGATGGGCGTTTCTTCAAGGGCCGTTGAGGCTTGATCTTGAATAACGGTGATGAACGGATCTTCAAGGGCTTTTGGGCTTGATCTTGAAGAACAGTGATGAACGGATCTTCAAGGGCTTTTGGGCTTGATTTTGAAGAACAGTGATTGGATGTATGGATTTGTCGACGTTGTTGATCCAAAGGGCCGTTGGGGCTTGATCTTAGGATGAACGGATGATGAACGATGAACACTTTCTTCAAGGGCCGTCGGGGCTTGATCTCGAAAGTGGATGATTGTTGATCCAAGGGCAGTCGGGGCTTGATCTTGGAAGAACGATGAACGAAGAACGAATAGGGTTTTCTTGATTCTTCGGGAACCTGGATGCTTGAGAGCTTCGGAGTTTCAAAGCTTCAAGGTTTTGGTGTAATATCCATTGCCCTAAATGAATGAAATGGGCTTGTATTTATAGAATTTTCCAAGGCCTAATTTTGAATATAATATCCCAGATGAAATAAGTCGTTTCTGCCAGGTGTTGACACGTGTCCTGTTTGATGACTTTTCCAACTCATTTCGATTTTTCGTCGAGTCACACGCTACGTGTAAAATTTATGTAATACATGAGCGTTGAAACTTTGATTTATCGGTCAACATTTATTTACCGAAATTTCGATGTCTACAGTACTAATATTTAAAAATAAAAAAATTTATCAGAAAAAATTACTACTTGATACTAATCTTTGCACAATTTTAAGGGGAATTATTAGTTTTCATTATTAAATTTCCTAATTAATTTTGAAATTTAACATTTAATTCTTCAATCAAAATATTCAAACCAATTATGTTCCCTACCATGGACAAGAACCAAATTTTTTCTCAAATAATTAGTATGAACTCGTTTTAAGTCGGCATGCCACATGACGTGGCCAATAAAAAAAAAACTCTAGCATTGTCGATGGTTAATACAATGATGAATGTATAATTAACGGAATGAAGTAATTAGTGAAAGTGATCCCTGTTGAGCAAAAATAATTTCAAAAATTATGGAGCTGACACTTGGATTATCTCCCAAGAAAGAAAAAATTGCCCTTAGTAAATGAGAAGGAAGCATTCTCATTCACCACGCGCAGCTGAGGTAGAGCAGGCATAGATCAACGACTGCTTAAGGCACCCTTGCCCATAGGAAAGTCAAAGGCATTTATGATAGAATAATCCCTTATTCTTATCATGAATACATTCCTAATCAGAAAAGACCTATTTCAAGTAGGTAATCCTAATTCCATTTATTTAGGATATTTATGTAATTACCCTAAGATATTTATTTATACAAATATCTTGGAATATTCCCATAAAATATACCACCTAGGGCTAGCCATCCCTAAACCCTAGAGTCGGCCCACTTCCTCATTTTTTCCTATAAATATCCACTTTATCTCCAAAATCCAAAAGGCTTTTGCTACCCACAAACTTCTAAACACATTATTTTCAGAATTCTAACTTTAGCATCGAGATTCTTCGGCCAAAGTGAAGGAAATTTTGTGAAACATGTTCATTTAAGCAACATCTATTAGCATGCAATTAACAATTAAAGGCGGAATCATGCTTGTATGCACTTAAAAACAAAACATTAACCATGAAATTCAAAGCCTAGTAGATTGGTGAACCAAGACTCAACTCAAATCAAAGTGAGTTGAGAAATTTATACCTTTGTAGATTCCTCTTTGCATAAGCAAAGGCTAATCACCCAAGGAGAGGGCCTTCATTCCTTGCTTCTTAGATCCATGGATTTGGATGGAAGAATATGTTTCTCCAAGTTCTCAAAATAGAGAACCTCTAAGTCTCCACACCAAGGAGAGATTGATGAAGAAATGAGTGACCTTGGAGTAGTAGGATTGCTAGCTAAACCCTCCAAGGAGGCCGGCCTCTTTAGAGAGAAATTGAGAGACATGTTCTCACCAATTTTCTCCAAAAGAAAACCCTAAATGAATTTTGGCTATAAAGTCATATTTATACCTTTATTCATTGGAGTGACAAACTTGTAATTAAGTCCAAAACCCACTCCTTCTCTAAATGGCCGGCCATTGGGTTATTATTGGGCTATTTGGGCCTTGTGAATCATTATTCATTAAGTTGTCATACAACTTAAGTCAATGGACTTGACGTTCAAAGCCCATTGGGCCTTAAGGTCCAATACTATCCCGAGGTCTTTAACGAACTTATTCGTTTGATTAATTAACATATTAATTAATCCTTGCCATAAATAATTAAACCATTTAATTATTCTTACTCATCTCCGTTGTTTCTTCAATCTCTACCTTACACGGTGTACGATCCATTAGGTTCCTTTTAGCGAGGCAATGGGCGATTAGAACACTTTCAAATCGATTGTGAATTGAAACTTACTTTCAATTCTCCCTTTAGTGTTTATACACGTTTAGGGCTTCCACAAACCATGAGTGACACCTAGCAGCATATCATGGTTACCCAAGCTAATCAGAAGAGGTGGAGAACCTATTCAGTTTAGGATTACAATGCAATACGGTCTTTCTCTAATACAATACTCTTGACCACATTGTTTGGTTTGATAGTTTATTCATGTCGACTATCCAATGTGATTCATTTACTTATATGATTACCTCGAATGTGATTTGGAATGACTTCCTAAATCTCATTCATACTCTGGCCAGAGATTCTTAATCATATCATAGAGTATTCTCCCTCAAACGATTTGAAGGTTAGAGATCCCTTGTTGCGCATTCACTTGCCTCCATGGCTAAGTGACTTAACCCCAACTATGTCGTGGACACCCTCGAATGGAGTGACTTTGACATAGTCAAAGATCAAGGACCTAACCACAAGACAACTATGATGCCTCAGGTCAAAAGACTACTTTGCATTATCCCAACCATGAGTTCTCATGTGACATGAGTATGAGAACTCCTCGTTGATCGTGTTCAGTGGACTCATTCGCTATTGAGCACCTACATGCTTGTCTTGGCGTCAATCACACCAATGACTCGAGATTAGTCACTCTCCCTAAGAGAAGACATAGCATTTACTGATCTTAACGGACTGTCAATGCCCAATTGGCAATCCTATGATCAGGAACGTTTAGGATATGTATACGAAAGAGAATGGTCTCATGAATCTAACTTGTTTAAATTACATTCTCCTAATTACATATTCCTTGGACTTATCGTTTAAGCATATAACATTTATATGAGACGGCTTAAAACAATAATCTTTGCCCTTGATATTAAACTAGATTAGTTCAACATGTGAAATGTCCGTAAAGTATCATCATATGATTGGTTTTAGGGCACATTTCCAACACAAAGCTCTCCCTTCCCCAATTCATCATGGACGCGTGAGGCTTTTAGCCTTAATCTCAGGTGTTATTATTTGAAGGTGCATTTTCGTTAAAGGAAGAGACGGCGGAAATTTACATCCACAAATTGGTGATTTCATTGAGAGCTTTGATTCGAAGACTCGAAAAAGACTCTCGCATTCAACTTCCTTTGTTTGCAGATCTACTACTACAATGGTACGAAATTTTGAAACTACAACCAATCGGACCCTTACGTTGAAGGACATAGACCAATTGATAGAGATCGCGACTTGGCTCTATGTGTTGCTCCTTGAGGTTTACCACGGCAATGGCCACACCTTGCCTCCACAAGGTACCGTGGCCATGCCAGCAGCAGCAGCCGCCACTGTAGTGGCCTACAGGACAACCTCCACGTATAAGAGAAAACCATAGGGCAGGAGACTCATGACGTGAGCAGCCAGCATGCGTAGACCCAGGCAGCTGCTTGCCCTCGACGGCAACCCCTGGTGCCTACCACTTTCACTTGGACGTGAGCTGCCCAGACCGAGGCAGCTTAAGCAGCACCAACCTCAACGCAAGTTGCAACCCAGCACTAGCCCGACACACCTCTAGCTCGAGGTTAAGTAGGAGAAACTGAGGCGGCCCCGTGCCCAACTTGCTCTAGCAATTTTCCAACATGGTCTTAGACCAGTTCAACCAACCTAAATCCATATTCTAAGGTTAATGGTTGAACTGAATGTATTTTCACCCCATATTTCTGCAGATCTAACCCATCATGGCTCAAGCTTTGCATCCAGGGTTCATTACACTTTCACTACTTAAGCAGATGTCTACTGTCCCAACTCTTCCACTCTAATTGGCAAGCAACACCTGTCCTGACAGGTCGTCAAATTGACAAGCACCCTCGTGCAGCAGACTACATTGGTGAATCGGCTCCTATAGCACACTGAGATGTAGCGTGCCTCAAACAAGGTGTTATGAAGTAGGACAAGGGTAAGCGACGACATTTATCTCCAGCAGCGTCCTGGCAAGTAGCCGCTTCACCAACCACGCGACGAGCAATCAAGCAGTGTGCACTCCCACCTAAGCCCTCAGGAAAAACCCTTATCCCCCTACGCGCGCAAAGGATCATTCATTCTCGTTTAAGCCCACGAGCAAGTGTACACTCATGGATAGGTCTACGCTCCGATGAAAATGATGGGCAACCTTCCAGGCGAGGAGTCTATTCATGACTAGGCCCTCAAAGAGTATCCTCCACTTCACCTCGGAGCAAGTAGCACATCGAACAGATAGAAGCAACCAAACAGTCAAGCTCAAGTTCAACTGGAAATTTATATCCTGAGCAGCCATCAATTCATGAAGAAGTAGAAAAGCTCCTAACTGAGCAATTACGTAGATTCTAGCACATCGAGACCACATACGAGGCCCTTAGCAGAAATGTGACTCACATGGGATTCTAGGAAGGCCCTGACTAGTGAAACTGGGAGCCGTAACCTACGTCGAGTACTAGAAAAATTGATTTCGTATCCGGGGAGGAGGAGTTGGAGAGATCAAGTCTGACCAGGCTGTATATGAACGATGCACTGTACAAATGTTGAAGGAGTTGAGAAGAAGTCATTCACCCCCGTAGCAGCTACCGAGGTTCAGAATGACAATCCTGCTACCAAATAGCAACTACAACAGGCAGATCAAGATGATGACGTTCAAAAGGACACGCATATAGAAGAAAAAAATTGGAAGCCAAAATAGGACGTCGAATACATCATTCTTGATCCATAGCAGCTTGAGAAGATTGCTAGAATCGACTCACTACTAAGCCCAGTCGCACTCAACTGTTTCTTCTCGCTGTCAACCAACCGATGCAAATCCTTTTTTCAAGGCCATCAAAAAGGCGCAAAGAGACAAGTGAGACATCGAGTGTGATAGAGCATTTCAATACTTAAGAGAGATACTTGACATCTCATATGTTACTATTCAAGTCAGAAGCAGTCTAGGAATTAATTATACATTTACTTGGCAGTCTCAGACATAGTAGTAAGCTCTACCTTCATACGAGAAGAGTTGAGGCTCAACTGCCAGTATTCTACACTTCTAAAGCTCTCCTCGATCTGGAAACAAGATACTCGAGGATTGAAAAATTAATTTTGTTGTTAATAGCTGCAGCTCGGAAGGTCAGACCAAACTTTCAAGCACATACGGTCGTCGTTATGACTCAATATCCCCTACAATCTATCCTACATGGTACAGATGCTTCTCAACGAGTGATGAAATAGGCGTTGAAACTTGGCAAATACTGGTTAGATTACCAACCCTGCACAGTGATAAAAATTCAAGCCTTGGCGGACTTCATAGCAGAGTTCGCTCCCGCCTGGAAGACATGACAATACAGTCCAAAGACGCTCTCGAGCACGTCTTGGTCGAACCAGCCCTTTCTGACAAAGACTTTTGGCGCTTGCACATCGACAGCTCATCCAACTACAAATGATCTAGAGCAGGCTTGGTTCTCATCACCCAGAAGGCTCGATGCTCGAGCAGCATGCTTGGTTCTCATCACCCAGAAGGCTCGATGCTTGAGCAGGCAATCACTCTAGGTTCAAGGCATCAAATAAGAAAGCAGATTATGAGGCCGTATTGGTAGGCCTCCGAATGGCACAAGATCTAGCAGTTAAGAAGCTCACAATCCATTCTGGTTCTCAACTCATCACTAGCCAGACTACCGGGGAGCATGCAGCAAAACATCCAAAGATGGCACTATACCTCGAGAAGGTACGAAAGCAACTTGAGGTGTTTCAGACTTACACCCTTACATAGGTGCCACAGGCAAACAATGCTCATGCAAAAGATTGCCAACCTTAGGCTTCACTTTGGACTACCAGTTTAAACGCTTCATCCCGATCGAGTTTTTGGAAAAGCCGAGCATAGAAGAAGAACCAGCAACTAAGGTGTTACAAGTCAATACAACCTCAAGCTGGCAAGATCTCATCATCGACTACCTAGTCAATGGGACACTCTACAGAAAGATTGGAAGCTAGGAAACTCCAAATAAAGGCGACACGCTGCTACATATGGAACGACTTCTCGTCCGATGATCATTTTCAAGCCCACATCTCTGTTGCATGGTGCTTCCCAACAACTTGAAAGTTCTGAGCTCGATCCACGAATGAGTTTATGGGAACCACTCAAAAGGCCGATCCTTAGCACAAAATGTCTTTAACGCTGGCTACTACTAGCCCACCATGCATCAAGACGCTAAGGAATTTGTTCAAAAGTGCAACAGCTACCAACACTTTAAGCATGTACGCACTATCTTCTAGTGAGCTCTACCTGCAGACAAACCCATGGCCACTCATGCAATAGGCAATTGACCTAATAGGGCCTATGTCGCCCGCTACTAGAAGCAAGGGCATGATGATCGTGGCTACCGACTACTTCACCAAGTGGGTAGAAGCCAAGCCCATGACCACACCACTCAATTAGACATATAGAGCTTCATATGGAGGAACATCATTTGCCAATTTGGCATCCCACAATCTATCATCACCGACAACAGCCCGCAGTTCGTGGGAAAAACTTGGCAAGGTTTTTTAAAAAATATGGCATCAAGAAGCATATGTATACTCCTAGATATTCTTAAGGCAACAGGCAAGCAGAGGCATCTAATGAGACAATCCTCGACTGCCTCAAGAAATCCCTATCAGACAATAAAGGAAAGTGGTCAGACGAACTTCCTAGTGTTTTATGGGCGTATCGCACAACCAAATGACAAGCAACTGGCGAAACTCTTTTCTCTTTGGCATTTAATTCAAAAGCAATCGTCCCTCTCAATGTTATCGTGCTAAGCATCAGCACCCTATTTGTTGGAAGTATGCCCACAAAGCCACTCATTTGATGTAATAGCTTTTGGAATACTTATTGTATTAAACTATTATATGTTTAATGAAGGGCAAAGCTTATTGTTAATCACTATTTATTGTATCATGTGTTTAAGCAATAAGGGAATCCAAGGAATGTATTTGATCTAAGAGAGAAGTGATTTAAATAAGTTAGATTAACGAGACCTTTCTCTTATGTTCATTCCTAAAACGTTCCTAGCCATAGGATTGCCAATTGGGCATTGACAATCCGTTAAGGTTAGTATGTGTTATGTCAACTCAAGCATGAGTATGACTAGTCTTAAGTCATTTAGTGTTTGACACTAAGACAAACACATAGGTGCTCGAAAGAGTAATCGAGTACACTGAACAACGATCAAAAGAGAGTTCGAACATACATGTCATGTAAGAACTCGAAAGTTGCAATATGCAAAGTAGTCCTTTGACTTGAGGCATCATAGATGTCTAATGGTTAGGTCCTTGATCTTTGATCATGTCAAAAAGCATTCCATTGGAGTGTCCACGGCATTGTTGGGGTCAAGCTATCTAGTCATGTAGGCATATGAATGCACAACAAGGGATCTCTAACCTTCCATGGTGGAAGGGGAATACTCTAAGATATGATTCGGGAGTCTTTGGCCAAAGCATATGAATATGACTTAGGAAGTTTGTTCCAAATCATATTCAATTGAATCATATAGAGAAGTATCACATTGGATAGTAGACATGAAACAAACTATCAATCAAACAATGTGATTAAGAGTATTGTATTAGAGAATGACCGTACTGCATTGTAGTTGTAACTGGATAGGTTTTCCAACAACTTCTACTTAGCTTGGGTAACCATGATATGCTGCTAGGTGTCACTCATGGTTTGTGGAAGCCTTGAAGATTAGCAAACACTAATCAAAGGGAGAATTGAAATGTTGTTTCAATTCACAAACGATCGTTAAGAGTAACAATCGCCCACTGCCTCGCTAATTGGAACCTAATGGATCGTACACCGAGTAAGGGTGAAAGTGAAGAAATATAAATGAGATGGATAAGCAA
Organism: Malus fusca; assembly: GCA_035220775.1. Taxonomy (NCBI): domain Eukaryota; kingdom Viridiplantae; phylum Streptophyta; class Magnoliopsida; order Rosales; family Rosaceae; genus Malus; species Malus fusca. Next base: position 10,733,565 of record CM069066.1, read on the forward strand.
TTAAATGGTTTAATTGAGAATTGTCAAGATTAATTAATTAGTTAATTAATTTTACGAAAGGTTCGTATTGGGCTTTTAAGTTGGTTTTGGGCTTCGGGGCCCAAAAGCGTTTTGGTCCACAAGGCCCATTATGTTTAAGTTGTATGACAACTAAAACAAAATGGGCAATTAGCCCAATCAATTTGATATGGCCGGCCATTAGGGTGAGAAATGTCAAACTTGGATTAATTACAAGTTTGCCACTCACATGTGATGAAGTATAAATTCAACTTTATAGCTTAAGGGTTTTTCTTGGTGAAATGAGGTGAAAAACTTTCTCTCATTTTCTCTAAAGAGGCCGGCCACTTAGGGAAGGAATAGCTAGCAATCTCTTCTTCCCTAAGTCATCCATTTCATCTTCACATCACATCCTTGGTGAAGAGACTTAGAGACATCAAGCTTTTGATGTTTTGGAGAACAAATCCTCAAATCCTCAAAGAAGCAAAGGAGTACTAAAAGGGGGAAAATCACAAGGAAGATCCAAGGAGCAAGGAGGTGACTTGAAGGCCCTCCACTTGGGTGAATCCCTTGTGTAATCAAGGATGAGCTTCAAGGGTAAAAAAACTCTAAATCTTTCCTTCTCTTTAATGTTGTTAAAGAGTTTATTGGTTCACCATATACTAGGCTTTGAAAGTCATGGGTTTTATGAATTGTTTTTTAATGCATGCCTACTTTAATGTGTTTTTGCATATGTATTCAAATGTTCTTACTTGTTCTTAGCTAGGACAAAATTTTTCCTTCACTATTGCCAAGCATTGAGTAGAACAAAAATGAGATTACCACAAACTTAGATCTGGCACAGGAGGAGCGCAAGAATGTTATCACCCGCATTGCAGCCTACTAGAATCAGCTCATCTCTAGCTATAACAAAAGGGCAAAGATCTGGCAGTTTCAGCCTGGAGACCTAGTCTTAAGAAAAGCCTTCACCACTGCCCGTAAAGAAGGTTCCAAAAAGATAGATCTCGTCTGGGAATGTCAGTACAAGATCAGCAAAGTAGACGGCAAGGTTAGTACTATGCATGACTCCCACTTCACCTTGAGCCCTGCTCTGTCGGAATAAAGCTCGAAGACTCAAGCAGCTCAACGAGCACTACCTCGTAAACCGAGGACTATCCAGTTGTTATCAAGTTTCCACCTTTCAGCTAAATTCGATATCTTTCCTCTCATTTTTCAATGAAAATTTTCGAAGTTATTCATTACTTGGCTCGATTACGTATCTGCAACAACTGTCTACTCTTACTTTCATTGAAGATCGCACCCAATTAGGGACTTACTGCAGGAATTGCTCCCTCCCCCTCCCCCTCCCCCCTCTCGAGACCAACCATGCTCTCCCCCTAGGAAAGGGTAAACTATGCAAACTTAAATACGTTTTGATGGTAATAACATTCTCTATCCTAGAAGAATTTAAATTCCAAGTCAAAGAGGAAATCTACATCAAATTGAGACACAAACTCTATGTCTACCTATGCAATTTTGGATTCCTACACCTCCTGTCCTTTCTGCAAGCAGCCCAGCAGGTGTGCGGGCATTTGTGGAACAAAAAAAATCCCAAAAATCATTAAGCTAACAAGTAGATTATTTCCCAAGAAAGACAAGACTACCTCTATTAAATGAGTAGGGAGCATTCTCATTCACCACATGCAGTTGAGGTAGAGTAAGCAGAGATCAATGACTTGAGGTAGAGTAAGCAGAGATCAATGACTGCTCAAGGCACCCTTGCCCATAGAAAAGTCAAGGGCATTTATGATAGAATAATTCTTTATTCTTATCATAAATACATTCTTAATCAGAGAATACCTATTTCAAGTAAATAATCTTAATTCTATTTATTTAGGATATCCACGCTAGAGGGTCGGTCCACTTCCTCCTTTTCTCCTATAAATATCCATCCAAAATTCACGAGGCTTTTGCTGCCCACAAACTTTTAAACACATTCTTTTCAAAATTCTAGCTTTGACATTGGACATTCTTCGGGCAAAACCCCCCGTTCATCGTGGGCGCGTGAGACTTTTGACCTTAATTTTATGTGTTATTATTTTGCAATTGCATTTTCGACAAAGAAAGAAATGGCGAAAATTTGCATCTACAATCTCCTCGCAAATATGAATCCGATCGGCTGAGTCAACAATGAAATAGTTCCCCGACACCATTAACAAGAACAAAACATCAACCGAACAGCACACACCAAGCAAAAGACAAACAATAAACAAACACGTTTAGCATTGCCAAGGGAAAATCAAATCCAAATCTTTTAATTAGAATATTAATGCCGGCTTTCACCCCAGCTCATAATCCCTCATAGGGAACAATGAACCTTGTCATCCTCACACCCCCAAATCTTGTATTTCTACCTTTCCGTCTTTCCCTACTCATTTCTGTCATCACATCCACTTAACCGAATCCCATATTTTCCATCCCTCCACCATTCTTCTTCTTCTTCTTCTATCAAACCCTAGTTTCCAAACGGAAAACCCTAATTTTTATGATGGCACGTATTCACAAAGCATCATATGTTCACCATCACTGGCTTTTCATGCTAGTTTTCTTAGTACCATCATATGTTGCTTCGTCTTCAGATCCGACCGAGCCAGCCATCCTCCTCAAGTTCAAGTCATTTCTATCCAACGACAGTGCTTTGGACAACTGGACTAACGCCACAGCTCCCTGCAACGGTACGCACAACCTCTGGGCAGGTTTGCTTTGTGATGGCGACGGCAATGTGTTCGGGTTGGCCTTAACAAACATGGGTCTCCTGGGGATAATCGATATAGACACACTAATGGATTTGTCTGCCCTGAAAACCGTAAGCTTCATGAACAATAGCTTTGAAGGTCCTATCCCTAGTGTGAACAAACTTAGTTCACTTACATCAGTTTACTTGTCGTACAATCAATTCAATGGTGAAATCCCAGATAATTTTTTTGTTGGCATGAATTCCTTGAAGAAAATTTATCTGGATGGGAATGAATTCACGGGTAAAATACCAAAATCGTTGGCTGATTTGACTAAGATTGTGGAAATGGATATTCGGGGAAACCAATTCAGTGGGAAACTACCAAATTTTCCGCAAAATCCAAATGCATGGAAGACTTTGAATGTGTCATACAACAGACTCGAGGGTCGTATTCCGGCAGGCCTGAGAGCTTCCGACCCAAGCGCTTTCGTCGGTAAGTAATCAATTCAAGAATTTCATTATTTCACTATTGTCCACCTTTAGTTTAGAATGCTCTATTTGTTTAGTTTTCAGCCAGTACAGAATACATGATTTTCCTTTGAAATTTGACAGTTTTGTACTTTTACCATTATGGGTGAACTAGGAAATTGATGTGCACGATTACTCTATTTCTTTGTCGCAGTCAAAACTTTCTTTCAATATTCATCTCTTATGCGATACGATTGTCAGTAATTGATATGTATGTGAATTCCATTATAAATTCACATACATCAACAGTTGACAATCGTTTATCCACGTGTAAACAACTATTATTAACACTAACTTAAAATGTATTTAATTGTGCATTTGAGTTTGAGAAGGGGAAATTCAGTCTAAATGTCATGTTAATTAATGATATATATTAGAAAAATATGTGATTCCATGACTTTGTACTTTCATTTTAGAACTAAAAGTTTGAAACATTAATAGAAGAAAGAAAATCAAGACCTAATCAATTTTAAGAAGAAAAAAGGTGGATTCGTTGACAAAAAGATTGAGACATGCTCCTTCATCATTGAAACTTGATCTCCTCAAACACGATCTTTTATATAATGGAAGCACGTCGATATAATGTCATTATCTATTTATTAAGCAAATTATTTTTATCAAACAAAATGGGTTCTTTCGATTTTTAGTTTCTTGGGCCTAATTATGGGTCTCTTGTGTTGACAAACAGGAAACCCAGACTTATGTGGGAAGCCACTGGCTGCATGCAAGTCCTTAAAGAAGAAAGTCCTTCTAATCATTGCCATCGTAGTCATCTCAGTTGCTGCAATCTTGTTCCTCATTGTAGTATGCCTCAAACGACGCCGTTCAGCACAATCAAAACAAGTGACAACAGTACAAAACAAACTGGGGCCCAACCATCACACAGGCGCAATGGAGGTCGAATTGGCAGCTGAAGAAGAAAATAACAACTTCAAGAACAATGCTGAGAGAGGAGGGGGGGAGTTGTATTTTCTGAAGAAGGACATAAATTTTGAGTTGGAAGAGTTGCTGAGGGCCCCAGCTGAGGTTTTGGGAAGTGGGTCCTTTGGGTCATCTTACAAGGCAGGGCTTTTGAGTGGGTCCATGGTTGTGAAGAGGTTTAAGGAAATGAACCAAGTGAGGAAAGACGACTTTTATGACCACATGAGAAGGCTTGGAAGGTTGTCACACCCTAATTTGCTCCCACTTGTTGCTTTCTATTATAGGAAAGAAGAGAAGCTCTTGGTTCATGATTTTGTTGCCAATGGAAGCTTGGCTAGTCATCTCCATGGTATGTTCATAACCCTATTATCGCATGTCATTACATTACTGATTAATCTCACATTTCACAAAGTTGGAATTCAAGTATAATCTAAATGCACAAGTGCGTATTATTTATGCACGACATATATTAATAATGTAATAAGTAAATGTGGTACAAACAATCTATTTGTAAATTATTATAGATTAATGATTTAATATACCTCAAGATGAACCCAATTGGCTAGCTGTTAGTCGATTGGCCACCCTCGGCAATGTAAAACAACATTGGCTAGCTTCTAACAGAGGGGGCATTGGGGCAGTGTAACAGGTGTAGTGGCACAGGGTCTCGAATTTATGAGAGCCCAAAAAAAATTTCATCCTCGTAGATACTACGTATGAATATAAATTTTCTAATCAAAATATTTTCATTGAAAAGAAAAATTATCCTCATATGATTTTATCTATATTACAATTGATTAAGTAGGGGTCCATACTTAATAAATTAATTTTCTACCTTTATCTAGCAATAGAAAAACTTGTGTACTACTTTCTTTCACTTTTCTCTAGCAATAAAAAAACTAACTTGTATTACTTTCTTCCACAAACACAAGCATATTTATGTATCTATCTTTCAGTCGTGCTCTCTTTTTTTTTCATTGCAATTGGAGATTATTCCATTAGTAAGAGTGAGATGCTGGTTTCAATTAAGTTTGAAAATTGTTTGTTGAATACTATATGAATATATTGTAAGAATAAAAATAAAAAAAACTTTAAATAAAAAGGGCCTTATAATTAAATTTGCACAGTACCCCTAAAATTTCGAAGACAGTCCTTGCTCTAATTAATTAAACTCGACTGACCACATTACCAAATCACATCTGACACTGTTAATACCGAATTAATTTGATGTTTTTCATGCAATTTCAGCTAAGCGAGAACCAGGGCAGCCGGGATTGAATTGGCCAACTCGGTTGATGATCATCAAAGGAGTGGCAAGGGGTTTGGCCTACCTCTACAAAGAGTTCCCCGGCCTAACGTTACCCCACGGTCACCTCAAGTCTTCCAACGTGCTCCTAGACCACAACTTCAATCCTCTCTTGGCAGAGTATGCCCTAATACCCCTAGTCAACACAGACCATGCCCAAAAGTTCATGGTGGCTTTCAAGTCCCCGGAGTTCTATCATAACGAACGCTCGTCAAAAAAGACCGATGTATGGAGCCTAGGCATACTCATCTTCGAAATGCTCACCGGAAAATTCCCAGCAAACTATCTCCAACCCGGGAAGAGAGCGAACGCGGACTTAGCTGCTTGGGTGAACTCAGTTGTGAGAGAAGAGTGGACGGGTGAAGTGTTTGACAAGGACATGAAGGGGACGACGAACGGAGAAGGTGAGATGCTGAAGATGCTGAAGATTGGGATGTGTTGCTGTGAGAGCAGTGTGGAGAGGAGGTGGGATTGGAGAGAAGTTGTGGACAAGATTGAAGAGTTAAAGGAGAGGGACGGTGACGAAGACTACTCATCTTATGCTAGTGATGGGGATGTGTACTCTTCTAGGGCTATTTCTGAGGACGATTTCTCTTTCTCTGTTAATGCTTGAGAGAGTTTCGAGGGGCTTTGGTGGAGAAACAAAAATGTATTCATGTGGAATGGAAGTTAATTAGGAGGATTCATTTACATATGCTTTTGCACTACGTGTTGGTAAATACATTTGCACTCTATATATATAAAGGTGCTAATTTGAGGAACAATGAATAACAATGGCCAAAGAAGAAAAGAAAAAGCGCCTTGAATTTTTTTCTATTTTAATCTTATTTTTATTTGAAGGCTTATTTTTAATTTGCAATCTATTGGTATTAGTAATGTGTGAGTATGTGACATATTCTATGAACTTCATTCTTTTGAATTTCCACATGAATGTATGATCTTTTGATTTCTTTCGTCTGACTTTCAATTTGATTATGAGATTCCTTAATCTTTTTAAACTTGCCCTTTGATGTCAAATTCATCATATTTATTTGTCAGTTTTGCCCACATAAATAGAGGGAAAACCCTTAATTGTCCAATTAACTAAAAAAGGATAGGTTTGATTGACAGCAAAAAACCAAAGAGACAACATATATATACAAATTGGTGTACCAAGTGATGTATACAATCAACATTCACTGAGATATATTCATTAACTAACGTAACATGTACACATCCCTTACTACATCAGATCAGATAGTACACAAATGTGACATCTTTAGTATTTTCCTTGTTTAAAGATTTAGAAGGCTCAAAATTCAATTTCAAGTTCAAGACACACTACTAAAAATTCTCTCTTTGCCGAACACATACACAACACCATATTTAGTTGTCATTTACTTTGTTTAGGCAATGGTGCCTTAATTGGCACCCAATTGTTAAATACGTCCATCCACCTTATTTTGTTGAATTTATACTTCACTTTTACTCTTTATGAACACAGAACATATAATTAGATTGGAAGAACATCAATCTCCTTCCACAGACCAAACAGAAAATAAGACCCATTTCCCAGTCACAAGTAAATTGTCGCTGAAATGTTCTGAACATATTCGGTAGGCAAACCACCAAAGGTTAGCATGCTATTTCAGCTTCAGCCCACCGAACACATCCAAAATAGGAGAAATTGGCTAGTTTGGGAAAGGAAGCAAACAATGCAACCAAAGAGTGATATTATAGTGGGAAATGGTTCATTTTATGATCTCAGTTTACCTTTATAAGGACTTGCATGTACCAGGTTTGTCCCTGTAGAGGTAACTAAAATCAATAATGTAATCTCATGTATATTGAAGATCCCCTCATCAAACCCTATAACTTTATAACATAAAAATTTATTCTGAATATTTCATAACAGTAATGCTAGGGTGACCAAATTTTGTAATCCAAATGATGTGTTTGTTGATTATAGGATTATTACTTAACTGTTGATTAACGTGCTTATTTTCTATGGTGACACATCATCTGATTTGCAAATTTAATTTAAAAATGTAGTCTCCTTAACATTATCTATTTCAAGAACACAAAATTGCATTACCGATTCTTAGAATGGCATTCCCATTCTCTTGACATGCACATAACAAACACTAATGCAATCAAGAAATACTGAACTCAAATTTTGAAATGAATTCTACAAGCACCTTCGATCTTCCTTTGCTCTTTTTTAGGGTTGGTTTGGTATTGCTGTGCTTTGAAGAAAAAAAATTTGCTTATGCTGTGCTATGAGAATAAGCTCATTTTTGCTGTTTCACGTTTTCAGCTTTTTTCGGCCAAAACTGTGAAAATAAGTTGTTTTTAAGTGTTTACCAAACACTTTTTTGAACTCAGCTTTTTTTTTATACCCACTTTTTATAAAAGCACCTCAGTACCAAACCAGTACTTATACTCCTGCCCAAAAGCACTTTTACTCAACTTCATGTGTACTACAACACATAACTCATAGCACAATATTGAATCAATTGTTCATTCTGCAGTCACGCACAAGTTTGAAAATACACTTTGCGAGAAGCTAAAAGGAGAACGAAAATCGTCTAAATAATATTTACCCTATCAAACAAAATCTTGGTGAGAAAAGTCTTATTGTCCAAATATTCCCATGTGGATGACCAAAGAACAAATAACCTCCATCTCTCTAAGATTATCTCCAACTCAAGGACGGAATTTTTTTGTTTCCAGAATTTGGGCCCATTTCTTCTCCAAAGAGTATATTTTAAGAGTGGGAAAAACAAGATTTTGGGATCGGGCTGGGTATTTCTGTCTTGTATCCACCCCGGGTGGATAAAATTGGGTGGAAATGGGGTTCATCGTGGCAGCAAACCCATGTTAAAAAGAGAGACAACAGTACTGACGCTGGAGGATCCAATATAGCGGGGCATAGGGGTAGGACGAAAATGTGCATATGTGATTTCATGATTGTTGCCATTCATGTTGTCGTGCCTCTCGAGTTATTTTTTAAATCCAACGGTTCAAATCAAATTTAATCAATTTTAATGATAATAAAAAAAATTTAATGATAGTAAATTTGGGATTTCCCACTTGGTTGGAGGGTCTAAGCGCGCGCAGTTTCTTTCTCCTGCGTTTTCGTTTCGTTTCACTAGCCTTTCGTAACAGCTAGGGTTTAAGGAACAGAAGCTTTCTATTCAATGGCGTGGTGGGAAGGCTACGAAGAAACCCGTGTTCTCATGGCAGCAGGTAAATTTCTACTCCAATCTCTCTTTCCCAATTTTCAATTTAATTTTTTTTCGCACTGCCCCTAAACCCTAAATTCTACAGATACTACTGAATCCGGAAACGACGTTGGACAATTGATTTCACTCCGCCATCCCAAGTCCGGTATAGCACAATGCACGCATTTAATTTCTTCAAATTTTGGAAATTAGGGCATGTTTCATGTTTTTTATTCAATTTATTGACTGGAAACAAAATGTGCTGCCTTTTTGTTAATGGGGTACTTTAGGAACTCAATTGGTTTAAGCAATCCTACACTTCTTGGTTTCTGGGTGAATATGTTACTGAAGGTTGTACCTTTATTGAGTTTCCTTTTATTATATTAGTTGCTCAATTTTTTTTGTAAAGTTTTTGAAATGTGGATTATTCTGACCATTGGCTAATTTCTGTTGCAATAACATATAGATGGTGGGTTATATACTGCCACTCCAGTTGACCCTGTCTTCATTTTCTTGCCCGTTTTTGAAGAAGCTATAGGATGAAGGTACCCAAACTTCCGTGGTGATTTAATCCCACAACCTACGTATGAATCTTGTTTTAGTATTTTTGTACATTATGTTTATCCCTTTTGATCCCGGTGGTTGTTTCATTGATTTAAAAAAATGCAGAAGGGGGACGATCCTGGGAAGTTCAGGCTTTTAGATGACATAATCTTCATCGAAGGCTATCCGGGATACCATAAATTACTGTCCATTGCAGAGAACTGTATGCAATTAGTTTGCGAAATAAAAGGTGGGATGCTACCCATGCACTTGTAGTTCAGATTTTAGGTGGAAGCTTGTAAAATTGATCGATGAACATGTACTGTAGCATGATTGCATCTTACTTTGCTTGTGAAATGCGGTTTCAATGTATAACAGAACTAATGACCTCTAATTTAAGAGGCTATATGTTAGCCTGAGTTTCAATGTGCTTGTTTCGTTGGATTTTCCAATTTAAGTGATTTGAATTCTTAAAAATTTTAGTGTCAAACATTAGAACGGACTGTGTTATAGTATTCAAGTGGATAAGGTTTTTGTTTCCCTCTTTGTGTGCAGAAGTCGGATCCTCCAAATTGTTTAGGCTGGATGATTCCAAGGTTCTGGCTTGGTTGTACCACAAGGTCTGTCTACATCTGATTTCGCTCAATTTTGATGTTTGATGATTAATGATTGTTGATGAATTACTCCCCCATCCCCTGTTTTAGTTAGTTTTTGGGTATGAAAGCTTGTTGAAAAACAGCGTGATCTATAAAATATGTATTTGACAGACCACACCTTTCAGTTTAAGAACTGCATTTGTACATCATTCGTGCATCAAAGCCATACATGAAGGATAAGCATGGATATTTACTTTTATACGTTTAGCTTTTTAAAGATAAGGCACTTCATATTACTTGTACGCACATGACACGAGTGACCATCAACTCGTTGGTTTACTTATTCCTGCTGGTGTTGTTAAGTTAGTCTTCAGGGACAGTAACACCTCTTCCCCCAAATAATATGGTGAAGGGTAAGTTCTGGGGTTCAAGCAAGTGCAAGTGTTTGTAGCATGTTGAGGTTTTTGAATATATCCATGTATAACCATGTCTATGTCATCCATAGAATGTCGTCCAAAGTTTTTTATAATCTATGTTCTGTGGTGGTAGGTATGTCAGCTAAAACAGACACTATCCACTTTGGACCATAATTATGCTGCACGGGAAGAGAAAGACATGTACAATTTCAGTGAGAGACAATTTATTTATGACCTTTCTGTTTTTCTCCCCGCTTTCTCTCTAGTGTGTGTTGAATTTTCATCTCTTCAATGTTGAATGGGCTAAGTGAACTCACTTGACGGTCAAAGAATGAGATGTAGCCAAGGACTATAATGGGATGGTAAAAGTGAACCATTTCATAAACAAATAGGTAATTCACCTCTTTTACTGGTGCAGCGACTGATGCAGTTTCAGTATTGGGGGAATACGTGAAGGATGAGCCCTGGTTGAAGCTTTTGAGTGACCGTTTGAGGTATTGCATATAGAATGGTTCATAAATCTTATGCTGTTTACATCTGGGAACTATGCATAATGAACATCCTATTGTTGCTAATTGTGATGATACTTCTTTATGTATTAAATCTGGATTTCTGATTGTGTTTCCAGCATAGATTTTACAGAAGCAACAAGAAAAACATCAGATATCGAATTTCTCCCGACTGCACAGGAAGTAACCTGGGGCCTTGTAATGGTTCACAGGTGTGACCCCCAGTCCCAGACATAGGGCCAGTTTTCTCTACAAATCGGAAAAAGACTAAAAATCACTTGGTTACAGGGTAGAGCCTGGACTCTTTCCTGGGAGCCAAACACACACACACACACGACGTGCACTCAAATGTTTAACCGAGCGTTTTCAAACAAAACAGTTATTAGAGTTGATAAATGCTTTCCATATCTCATGACTAGTAAAAAGTTGGGTTAATTCTGATTCGTTTTTAATCTTTATATGCATGCTAAAATTTTTGTCAGGAAAAGGGTAAGAGTGAGATTAAGCCTACTCAAGCCAGAAGGCAAGCGAAGAAGGCGAAAATGGAGACAGAATCACATAACATCAGAGATATGTTTACTAGGGCTTCTTCAAGAAGGAAAAAGTGAACCATTTCAAAACGATTGCGTAAATCATGAAATTCCTGCATCATGATTCAAGTTGCCAATTGACCAACATGCTGTCTCCTTGTGATGCTTTGACTGTTTCGTTGATTCGTGTCACAGTGATTAGTAACTTGTTTCTCAAGTTTGATCAATTTTCTATTTGTTTTGTAAGAACTAAGCTTACTAAATAGCAACATCTGTATTTGGCACCTGATGTATTGTATGGTGCAGAACTTTTTTGAGTCTGTTGAATGTTTACTGCAATAGCTGAGCACAGTGGCCCCTGTGCCGATGGGTGACTATCAGCTGTCGTTGATGGATGAACGTAGGTCCCACCGAGGAATTCATATTCATTAAGGTTGATTGACGGACATAAGTTTCTCAGTGAAATTTGTGTTCATTAACGGCTGACAGTCACCTGTATGCTGCCTTGCAGCGATGTCCTGCAATACAACTTGCAGTATCAACTCCGCCCCACCCGTCTGGCCCACGAGAGGTTCCAATTTGTCATGAGTTGGTAGACTCGGTCAGGCTTTGAAATCCGTCGACCTTATCCGATCGTTTGAATGTGGCATATTTAATTATCTAAGATTCTAAGTAGGTTTTTTTAATAAATTAAATTAAATTTAAAAAAAAAATATTTTTTTTTAGGATTTACCGTCTGTAAGAACGCGTCTTTCGTGACGCCGAGGACTTACCGTTAGAGTGAGAATCTAAACCTATGAAATGGATATGCCTTCCTAATATTATTTATTCTTATTTATCCAACCTTTTTTATAATTCTATTTATTATTATTATTCCTTGGCATTTGTCATTTTTTTCTCCAGACTTCTCTCTCTGAGTTGTCTCTGTGGCTTTAATTCCTTGGAATTTGCATAATATATTCAAGGCACGATTTCAGGAATAACTTCACGAAAATTGTAAGGTACACTTGTTTGCTCTAACTTTGATTCACTCGAGGATTATTTTATCTGATTTATAATTATGAATTCCATAATCTTTGTTTCTGTTCATCAACACTCCCACCGGATTATCAACGTAATCTACAGATTTTCAATTACGACGATGAAAGATTTATAGTTTTTCATGTGCATGCATGTGCGTTTGTTGAGTTTTATATACATGCATCAACGATTGACAATTGCTGACATAGATGGTGGTCCCAAGCATAGCTCTTAGCGAAATACTTATGAAGTTGTTGTGGGGACTACTAGGGAGCATTTGCCTTCACTCCTTGTTCCCGAGTTCGAATTCTCCCTCCTTTTAGCCTCCTTTGTGAGTTGCAAGGATAGTTGAGCTAGAATAAGAACATGGTCTGATTCTGCACAGTTGCAAGTTCTTTATTCCATTTATGCAACACACGGTTTGCTGCATCGTGGGCTGCTAAGTTCTAGATCCTCCTACCGAAAACATCATATGTAAGGCATGTCTCACAAAAGCATAAGTTTTTGGACGCCCTCCGTAGTAGGGAACCATTTGTTGGAATATTCCTTTGTCTAGATGCCACAAAGAGTTGCCAACTAAATCAAACACGGAAGTTAATAAGATATGCGTATCACATGTTCTTTGATTTATTGGAGAATTAAAAAGGAGAGAATAACTAACTAGGCGAATCATCCTCATGTCAATGTCTTCCCTTTATCCGTAGATGAATTACATTTTGGGAGAATAACAAATTACGGATTGATTCGTATCGAAAATGCTTTAAATTCGATCCCCTTGTTGAATATTGATGAAGCATCTCCGCCTCCAGAAGTTTGTAGCTTGAAAACATGATGACGTATACACATATGCGTAATGTGAAGCAGAGATTCTTGTGCAGCAAAGTCTAGCTACTTTTGTGAATGTCACGCTTTCTTTTCGTTCCATTCGTGACTGTATCTGTGTTTTGGGAAATATAAAAGAAGGGTGGAGGCCATACTTTGCTTGTAGTTCTGATGGCAGTGCATAGCAGCAATATAGCAACCGTCCTCGAATCTGAAGGAGTTGAGTTTCTTCTATCCGGTGACACAAAGGTATGTAGTCTCGAAAAGCTTCTCTTCTTCTTTCTCTTGTTTCAGTCAGTATTTTTTCATGTTAATTTCTTCGGTTGTTGGATGTCCAAATATGTTAGTTTCACGAAGATATAGGAGCGTGAGGTTCAAGTAGTTTTATGGAAACCCTTTTTTGCATAGAAAAATATGCCTTCAATTTTAGAGGTGAATTTCTATCTTGGTTATGATAATTAAAACTTAATCTTTTGATTACGAGATTATTAGGTACCGTTATCGTCATGTAATGGGAAGACAGTGTGCCTCTACTTCTCTGCAAATTGGTGTCGGCCTTGCAAGGCTCTTACCCCTCAGCTGGTGAGACTTTATGAAGTGCTTAGATTGGAAGGAAAAGAGTTTGAGATAATCTTCATCTCCTTCGACCCCAATGAGGAAAAGTTCAATGAACACTTCAAGTGCATGCCATGGCTGGCAGTGCCCTTTGATGCCAATCTTCATAAAAGATTGAGTGACATGTACCGCATAGATCGCATCCCATCACTCATTTCATTAAGTTCAGATGGATTATCCATTGAGGAAGACTTGGTTGGATTAATTGAAGACTATGGAGCTGATGCATTTCCATTCACTAACAAGAGAAGAGAAGAGCTAAAGGCTGCCGATGAAGCAAAGCGTGAAGGGGGAAAAATTGAAGAGTTGTTGACGCATCAAGGACGAAACCATGTCTTGGCTAGTGATGGCAGAGAGGTAGAGTTTAGTATACTTCTTTCGGTTGTTAATTTGTTATAGCTTGCTTACGCGAAAATTGACATTTGATCGCCGCCTGCAGATACAGGTGTCTGAACTTGTTGGTAAGACAGTAGGCCTTTACTTTGGTGCACACTGGAGCCCTCCTTGCCGTGCTTTTACTTCCAAACTCATAGAAGCATACGAAGAGCTCATGACATCCGGTGATCAAGACTTCGAAATCATCCTAGTCTCCACAGACCGAGACCTCAAAGAGTTTGAACTCAACACTAGTAGCATGCCATGGCTTGCCATACCCTACCAGGACAAAACAAGACAAGACCTTTGTAGAATCTTCGACATCAAAGTGATTCCGGCTCTGGTTCTGATAGGACCAAATGGAAAGGCGATTAGCAAAAATGGGAAGGCCATGGTCTCCTTACATGGTGCCAAGGCCTTCCCGTTCACAGAAGCGAGGATCACAGAGCTCGAAGCAGAATTGAGAAAAGAAGGAGAGGCATTGCCTCCTCAAGTGAAGGACTTGAAGCATAAACATTTGCTTAAGTTAGAGATGGCCAAAGCATATGTGTGTGATTATTGCCAAAAACAGGGGAGGTTTTGGGCATTTTCTTGCGGTGTTTGTGATTACGATCTTCATCCAAACTGCGTAGAAAAATCGTTGTAAAAATGGGTTTATGAACTATGAAATTTGGATATTCTCAAAAGTATTATAAAATATTTGTAAGATAATAAAATTTTTGAAAGGTGTGTACTTCTAGCTCTCATCTCAAGTTAGTATGAAATCGTGATTTTGGTGCATAAGTAAATGCTCTTAACTATTTCAATTACGAGCCGCTTACGGAGCATGAGTTGTTATATCATATTTAATTTTTACATATTGCCACTCTCCCTAACTAGTGTTGCAATAGGGACAATAAATGATTTGAACATTGGCGACAATAGAGCTACTCTTTTATTATATTGTCATATTCCCAAATAAAATGATATTTGTTGTAGGGTTATTTTAGTGAGGGAATAGGAAAAAGGAGCAGGACGGGGAAAGACAGCATAGAGAGTTGGAGAATTTTTGTGGTGTCCAATAAGAAAGATTTAGAACATAATCATAAATATAATTAATATATGGCCACACACAAAGTGTGTGTGAAAATTTTTACTTTTGTTTTTAAAATTAAAGGAGAGTGGAAGAGAGTGAGAGAGAATGTGGGGGTGGAGAGGGAGGGAGAGAGGTTTGTTTTTTATTTTTTATTTTTTTTACTTTTTAAAAATTAGAGATGATAAAATCACTTGTAGGTGAGGTTTAAACAAAAAACAACAAAATTTTGTTTTGTGAAATTACGTTGCTAACCTTAACTTTTTTGTTGTGATGGAAGACAAAAATGTTTTTTCACCCTCTTTTGGTTGATAAAGAAGGTTTCATTAATATGTAGTTTAGATTAAGTTATCTTGTTTGATGAAATCTTGACTCTTGACTTCTCAGATAATGGTTTTACATTGACTATAACCTATAAAGAATTGCTCAAATGAGTTGCCGATGCACGCATGTGCTCATCCTGACCATTCATTTTTGTGGAATTGACGTGCGTGTCGTGACTGATGTTTCTTAATCTGTGAGTCAATTTGTAGTCCGAATTCTTATAATTTGTTTTAAAAATGAATAACAATGACATTTTGTCATGAATTGTCATTAAGAATGGATCAAATCTTGTCCTTGTACAGAGTGAGTGAGAATTTGAAGGAGAGGGAGGGTTGACTGAGTGCCCAAAATATAGTCATTGGTTAGGGACAGGTTAAAACACCAAAACAATCCGCAAATGGTGGAGGGTCTCTCATAAAAACAACCCAATTGAAGAGAGTGAGATATTTATGGATTCACCAGTGAAAAATCAAAAGCAGTTTGTTATTCCCAAAAGTGCTTTTTCTTCTTGTTTGGTTGCTCTCCAACAACAAAAAAAGTAACAGTAAAGTCAACACAAACACAACACATACTTGAAACGCAAATCCTTCTTGTCTCCCTTTAGAGATCCTGCTGCAAAAGAGAGATAAAGGAGCTTAAACAAAGATATAAAATTTAAAATCCCACCAAAAAAATTTAAAAACCCTTGTTAATTCTGGGATTCTAAGGCTTTGTTTGGTAGTTTGTATTGGATTTTTTGTTTCTTCTTGTTGTTTTTGTTTGGTTTTTTCTTCTTATTTCTTAAGATTAAGAAAGTACAGGAAAAGAAGAGAAAGAGAGAGAGAGAGAGAGAGAGAGAGAAAGAAATGTGGCTAACCAATAATCAAGTGGACAAGAAGGAAGCAGGGAATGGGATTGTGGCAGTGGCAATAGACAGGGACAAGAACAGCCAATGTGCTCTCAAATGGGCAATTGACAGTCTCATCAAACCAGGCCAATCTGTTCTTCTCATCCATGTCAAGGTCAAGCATTCCATAATTTCTCAGTCGCATTCTCTTTCCAATTCCACCCCAAGTACGTACATATTGTCTATGTTTTCATTTTCAGGGCAGTGATTTTCATGCTCCCGTTTTTCTCTTCTGCACTCCTCCTCTCGCTTCCGTTAGTTGACTCTCCTTTGGTTTCAATCCAAGGGAAGGTGCAGGGAGGACAAAAGGGGAGTGTGCGAAAATCACTTCTGTTTTTTTATATCGTCTCAATGTCTTTCTTCTTCTGTTGCTTGATATGCAAGTTAAATTAAATCACACCTCAAGATTTTGCATTGTGGTGTTTGATTTTTGGTTGCAGGAAGTAATCCAAATTGGGACCAACAGTTGGTATGCAAAGACCCTGATCCCCAAACCCGGGAATTGTTCCTTCCCTTTCGTGTTTTTTGCACACGTAAAAATGTGAGTTTGATGAACTTATACTTGCATTCTTGATCGATATTCATTTAGGGTTCATGAACAATTACACATCTGTTTAGGATTTGAAAATTTTTATTGCTTTTTTACTTGTGTGTTATCTTTTCCTTTTCGAATTCAGATACAATGCAGAGACCTTGTACTAGAAGACTCCGATGTAACGAAAGCATTAGTTGAATACGTTACTCAAACTGCAATCGAGCATTTAGTTGTTGGTGCCTCAGCAAAAACCGGCTTTCTTAGGTAAGTACCTTCGTTTCTAAGTCAGCTGCCCTCGAACAAATTATTTACCCTCCTAGTTGTGCTATTTGATTGCAAGTTTAAATTTCTGAAACTATAAAACCAATTCTTTAGGGCGTTACGTTGCTTTGTATGCCTTGAAATTCCACAGAACACTGTCTCATGTTTTTTTCAAATTTTATGTAGATTCAAAGCATCAGATATTCCAGGAAACATATCAAAGGCGGCACCAGACTTTTGTAATGTATATGTTGTATCCAAGCAAAAACTCCAATCAAGGAGGGCCGCCTCACGTCCTGCCCCGGCTGTCTCACCCCTACGCAACCCAGCTCGTAACCACACCCCAAGCCCAAAGTCAGAGCCATACGTCTTCCCTCCTTCTGGTAACAAAGGTTAGTTTCTTTCACCCTTAAGCATAATCTTCTCCCACTAATTTTTTAAAAGTCAAGGAACCTTAAGATGTTGGATCCTCTTCCAGGAAATGAAAAGCCACCAGAACCACCACGTCAATCCCACGATGAAATGGACTTCTTCAGGTCAGTAGCAGCTCTCAATCTCTCCCTTTCAATGAAGATGGACAAAATGGTCTTTAAAACATAAAGTAATTTATCTATTTTGTTGTGAGAACTAACAGTAATATTACGGAAAGCAGGTCTCCGTTTACTAGGAAAGGCCCGAACGGGAAGTCATATGCAGATCTCCCTATGCCGGATACTGACATATCTTTTGTTAGCTCTGGAAGGCCGAGCATTGACCGTATCTTCCCTGCATTTTATAACGAAAACCTAGATTCAGGAAGAGTCACCCCACCACGAATGTCCAACAGCACGGAAATAGACTTGAACCACAGCTTTGAGTCTATGCAGTACGTTGGACGGAGGTCCGTGGATGTCAGCTCCTCTCCACCCACATTCTCTTCGGTTTCTCAGGATAGCGATAGGTTATCCTCTGCATCAATGGTAAGTGCATCTAGTCTCTATTAATTTACGAATGTGTACTTCTAGTTAAATTTTGTTACAATAGAAATGTTTTTTGTCACTCGAATTTCAGGAAGACATGGAGGCTGAAATGAGAAGGCTAAAGCTGGAGCTCAAGCAAACTATGGAAATGTATAGTACTGCCTGTAAAGAGGCACTCTCGGCCAAGCAAAAGGTACGCGAAATTCTATCAACATTTTACACCTTTCTTGATTTCACATACGTCTGATAATTGATGTTATTTTACAGGCTGTAGAACTCCAGCGCTGGAAATTAGAAGAAGAAAGGAGATTGGAAGAGGCGCGGCTAGCTGAGGAAACCGCAATGGCTATTGTAGAAAAGGAGAGAGCTAAGTCCAGAGCAGCCATTGAGGCTGCTGAAGCAGCTAAGAGGATTGCAGAACTGGAAGCACAAAAAAGAATCAACGCAGAAATGAAAGCACTCAAAGAACACGAAGAGAAGAAGAAGGCACTTAGCGCTCTGCAACAGTCGGATGTCAGGTATAGGAAGTACTCAATTGAAGAGATTGAGGCTGCCACGGAGTTCTTTACAGAATCCCGCAAGATTGGAGAAGGAGGTTACGGTCCTGTATATAGGTGTAATCTAGACCATACTCCTGTTGCAATTAAAGTTTTACGTCCAGATGCGGCACAAGGAAGATCACAGTTCAACCAAGAGGTATGAAACAAAAAGGCGCGTGTTCTCTTTCCAAACAGTTTGACAATATAAGATACTTATGCTGCCAGACTATGTATTTGGACCCCCAGTTTGGTTGATTCTTGTATTGCCGGGCTGTCTGACAAGGGATTATAAATTTGGAAACATTAGTTTTTCTTTGGTTGATTTGCTAATTACTATGAACAGGTTGAAGTATTGAGCTCTATACGGCATCCTAACATGGTTCTTCTGCTGGGAGCCTGCCCGGAGTACGGATGCTTGGTTTATGAGTACATGGCTAATGGGAGCTTGGAAGACCGTCTTCTTCGTAGAGGAAACAGTCCAATTCTCTCTTGGCAACTTAGATTTAAGATTGCAGCTGAAATTGGGACAGGCTTGCTATTCCTCCACCAGGCCAAACCAGAGCCACTAGTCCACCGTGACTTAAAACCCGCTAACATCTTGCTTGACCGCAACTATGTGAGCAAGATCAGCGATGTTGGCTTGGCCAGGCTTGTGCCCCCATCTGTTGCTGATACCGTGACACAGTATCGCATGACATCAACAGCTGGCACGTTCTGCTACATAGACCCTGAGTATCAGCAAACCGGCATGCTTGGTGTTAAGTCTGATGTGTACTCTCTTGGGATTATGTTTCTGCAAATGATCACAGCGAAGCCGGCAATGGGATTGACTCATCATGTTGAAAGGGCTATTGAGAAGGGGACTTTCGAAGATATGCTGGATCCATCAGTGCCAGATTGGCCGGTTCAAGACACATTGAAGTTTGCCAAGCTGGCTCTCCAGTGTGCAGAGTTGCGGCGAAAAGACAGGCCGGACCTTCGAAAGGTTATCCTGCCAGAACTTAACAGATTGAGAGGGATTGCTGAAGAGACAATGCACCCAACACTGATGGCTGGTGGTCATAGCCCCTCATCCGAACACAGCCAAGTTTCTGTGCAGCTAGTAAGTGTATATGGACAATAAATACGGTCCTCTTTCTTTCACTAAATCCTACTTTGAACCCTGAAAATTGTCGGATGCGATCTAAAAGAAGTTGATTGGTTTTTGCAGGAGGGGAGTGAACCAGAAACAAGATCTGCTGAGAGCTAGGAATAGCCAGCAAACACTCACTATCGTCTCAAACCGTAGACTATTTAAGAAAACATGTCTAAGGATTGTAAGTAATTAATCACAACAAAAAAAATTGTACTAGTTTTGTAGATAAATTGACGGGTCGATGAAACTCAGCATGTATGTGACAGTTTGGTTTTTGGTATTCTAGAGTAGTCAATTACTTATGATCAACTATCAATTTCTTATATTCTCTTTGTCGATAATTGATACGAGTATGAAGATTGAAACAAGATCCATAAAGACTACATATCAACACTAGGATGAAGTTACCGGACGTTTAAGCGAGTCCAATCAAAATCGTAGTCGAACTGAAAACCTTCACGAACAAAAAGGTCACGAAAGAGTCTCTTCAGAGAAGCATAATCGGGTTTAGCATCAAACCGCAACGACCTACAGTAAAGGAAGTATACCGAAAACTCTGAAGGGTAACCAGAGCATAAGGACTCAATAGAAGTTGACATTTTCTTTTGTACGATGTTCTCATCTTTCTGCTTTTTTGTTCCCACTTTCAATCCCTGCCAAGGAAGACTTCCTCTTAGAAAGTACATAAGCACATATCCCAGTGATTCCAAATCGTCCCGGCAGCTTTGTTCAATGCCAAGATGAGTGTTTACGCTTGCATACCTTGCATTACCTATCAGACTTTTATTTTCTCTATAAGGAATATGCCTATGAGTTGAAGGGTCTCTATACTTCTTCGCGAGACCGAAGTCAATGATGTAAACCTGATTCGCTCGTCGACCCAGTCCCATTACGAAATTGTCTGGCTTGATGTCGCGGTGCAGGACTGATTTCGAATGAACAAACTCTAGTCGATCTAGCATTTTATCTGCGAGCATAAGAACCGTCTTAAGAGAGAATTTCCTACTGCAAACTTGGAATAAATCCTCAAGACTAGGTCCAAGTAATTCCATGGCAAGAAAATTGTAGTCTCCTTCAGAGCCAAACGCTCTCACGTTTGGAATTCCAGGTCCTCCATGCACTACTTTATACAACTTCGCTTCATACAGCAGTTGTGGATGCTTCGTCTTGCCACTTTCGAGCTTAATAGCAACCTCCTCGTTTGTCTGAATATTAGTACCTCGGTAGACCTCTCCACACGATCCCCTACCGATCTTTCTAACAAGTTGAAACCTTCCACCCACCAGAGGCTCCATATCCCCCTAAAACCCTACGACGGCACAAAAACCCTAGCCCTAATCAAATGCTTAAGTAATGGTTTTGAAGGGAAAATAACGCAACCAAAAAGACGGAATAAAGGATCGTCAAAAAGAGAGAATTCCTGACGTAAATATGAAGCATTAAAACCGTAATTCCTAAGGAAACCTAACGATTCTAGGATTATTAAAGGGTTATTGAATTTCCGGAATGCCCCTAAACTGACACCCAAGTGCCAAATTGGGGCCTGAAGTTTTCTTTCCCAACCAATTTGTGCTTCCTACTGTTAAAAATAGGCCAATGCACTTTTTTTTTCTACCTAATGTATTTTTTTAAAATAAGATGTTTTATTAAACATAATGACATAGTACATAGGATATAACAAATATCTATTCAAAACTCAAATGTGAATATCAGAAACTAAAGTTGTGTCTTAATTAAAAGACGTACATCGTGATTAACATAATGGGGCATAAAACAAAAAAAAATTACAAATATCAGCACAAACTATGAAATACAAAGTCTTTCAAATCAGTGTACCATAATTTTATCCAATACGCGGTCCAAAATGTCTATGTGAGTAAATATTTCCAAATGATGTTAGTACGTCGGTATATCTTTCCAAATGATCCGCTACCAATGTTCTGGCCAAGTCGAAACCGGATTAAGGATTTCAAGATTGGGGGGTCTCAAGATAAAAGTTAAAAAAAAATATATTAGACTAGTTTGGTTCCATATCACTATTTTTTATTGAATTTGGTTCATTGAATAATCAAAATTAATCAACCACATCAAGTGGCCCAGTAGTAAGGGCACGGATTTCGGCTCTCAAAATACAAAAAACAAGGAGGTCCCGGGTTCGAGGCTCCAAGTTGTGAGTCTGCTTGACTATGGTCAGGAGAAAGTTGAAATGCCTCTGTGAGTCTTCTAGGCCCCTAGAAGGGGTGGATAACCGTGACTTACCACTAGTTGTCCCGCTTTAAAAATAATAATAATAATAATCAAGATTAATCTCAAAGGCAATAAAACCAACAAATTCTCCTCAGCAACATAACGCATCAATTAATGTCTCTACAAAGATGAAATTTGTTAATGTAACATATATATTACAATTGGGAGTTGAGACTAGAGTCTGGGATTAAAAAACTTAAATGAATTGGGAAGAAATAAAATTAGGTAGCTAGAGGTGGTGGAACGGCAAACTGGGGGATGGGGTAACTTGAGTTTAAAGTTGGGAGGTTGCGACAATTTGGGGATGGGAATTCTTAAATATAATTTGGGGATACTGAAAATGACCGGGGTTCTCGGGCTCTATATAAAAAAACAGAGATATTTTAGTTTTTAAATCTTTTATAATTACCTGGCTAAAAAACGTTGTTGTTTCTGCTAGGTCTTTTAAAACAAAAATTAGAAACCTCTTCTTCTTTGTTATAAGCACTGCTACATGCACATCCATGTAGGCAACAAGCCTCTCCACTGCATCTGCCCAAATTGTTGGAGGGTCCCGAAGGTTGATCACAAGTGTTTCTTCGGGCTTCCGGAGGGTCCCAGGACCTCCCGGATCCCTATATGGATCCGCCCATGCCCCCACCTGAGACTCCATACCCCCAAAATGCAACGGAGAGAAACCCTAGCCTTAAATCAAAACCCTAAAACGAAAAGAACATTAATTGATCAGATTTCAGAAAGAAAAAATAAAAATTCAGAAGAAAACATCTTAACTACACATTGGATGACTTAACCATCAAAACCCTAATTAATTAGAAAGTTTAAAAATTCAGAAGAAAACATCTTAACTACACATTGGATGACTTAACCATCAAAACCCTAATTAATTAGAAAGTTTAATAATCATTGATATTTCTTGATTAAGAAGAAAATATTGACCACATATTTTACTTACCCGGAATGGATATATATATATATATATATATATATATATATATATATATAATTCAGTCCTTGACTTTTCCATGTTTAATAATATAATAAAAATCAATAAATACGAAGATCCCACCCTAAAATCGTATCAAATACCCTACAAAATAAGAAATTGGATCAGCATTCAGCAACTAGTACCTTAATCAATATTTGAGGGTTTGTGTGTTAGCACCTCATATAGGATTATTTTTAACTATGCTCCTAAAACTCGACTTTGATTTCATTATTTTTGTCTTTTGAAACTCAAATTTTGTCATTTAAATCCGTAAAACTCGATTTTTACTTTATTTTACCTAAATTATGTCTATTCAGTTAGATGATGCCACATGGTTGAAACAAAAGATAAAAAAATATTTATTTTTAGATATGCGTGCATGTCCACTTTAACCCCTAGTCCCGTTGTCTTCTTTGCAGCTCCTTCCAAACTTCATCGTCCTTCATTTTCTTTAACTTAAATTTAAGGAAACACAAAAGAATGTCTGACCCTCTGTTTATATAACAGCTCTGCAATTCTAAATTTGAGTTAAGTGTCATTTTCTTCTTCTTTTATATTGTCGTTTATATAATCGTCTCTTCCTTCTAGAGTAAGTCATTTCTTCTCAATTCATTCCCTCTTATCCAAGTTGTTGATATGATTGTTGTCAAAGAATTAGTTTCCACTTGGTAATTCGAGCTTTTATCCCCTTAAAATTAGGAAAGCACTTTTCTTATGTAAAAATTGATTGAGCAGCCTCCCTTCTGTGAAAGAGGGGTTTTGCCACCCAAAATGCCACATAATAAGGATTTTTAAATCTTGGGTTGTACACGGTTCACTTGCTGCCAAATAAAATACCCTAAGTTTTCCACACCAAATTTGACTTGTTGGGCCTTGGACATACCCAACAACTGATTTCAGTCCAAATAGCTATCTCTGAGTTTAATTTCTTGTTTCATTGTTGTCTCCTGTTGCATACGTTGAGTCTTAATTAATCCATCCATCACAAGCAAGGTATAAAATATCGATGATATCGGAAATATCGGTAGTCCAAAAACAGGGAAATTTCGATGGAAATATCGGGATATTATCGATATCAATAAAAATTGAATAAAAACCACGGAAATTGTAAGAAAAACTTGGAATTTTTATTGAAACTTTGCAGGATGTTTATTTAGTCAATTATCTATTAGTTTATCACAAAAAATTGGAAGGAAGAGCGAGCTGGCAAACATTGTGAGTGTAGAAAATATTTAGTAATTAATGAAAGAAGTTTAAACACACCATAATCATTTATATATAATGAATTAGTAGAATATTTTACACTTTATACATTGCATGGTAAGATACATGAGTGACTTAGCAAGGTCTAAAATATCGATGATATCGGAAATATCGGTAGTCCAAAAAAATATCGGTAGTCCAAAAAAATATCGGTAGTCCAAAAACACCGAAATTTCGATGGAAATATCGGGATATTATGGATATTTTAGACCATTATCACAAGTATTCTTTGCTTTTCTCACCGTGCATAATTTATGTGTGGTGTTATTAGTATTCTTAAGTCTTTTTGCACTCCTTAATCGTATTTTCTTTCATATATTCACGAGTGTAAGGTAACATTTTTGGTAGGACTAACACTTACATTCCCTTTCATGGGGGAATGCATATATTCCACTCAATATTTTAAAAAACTAGCCCCGGGGTGCGCCTGGGCGCCTTTGAGGCTGGGCACGAAGGCTCACGCCTCTGTTTTGCTGGAGTGGGCAGAAGGCGCTGAAGCCGCCTAGGCGCGCCTCAGGGGATTTTCTTTTTTTTTTTCTTTTTTTTTCTTTTTTTTTTATACTCCCAAACCCATTTTGTGTGACAGCCCGTCCCTAATTTTAAGAATTTTTAAAGTTTAATAAAGGATTTTACAAAAATGGCCTTTGAGGCACGCACGTCATTCGAGGTTAATCGTCATGTCGTGCCATCTAAGATTTGTTTTCTTGGTATATCCTCGTAGTACTCGTCGCTACGGACGCGTGGGCGCAGGCGGTTCGTGATTTGGATTTATATCGAAGAAGTTATTAACGTTTGAAAATTGGGCATTTAGGAATTTTAATTTTAATTAAATCTGGAATTTATTTTATGAAAGTGGATGGCCCAGATTTAATGAAGATTTGAAATGGATGGCTTGGATGTGAGGGAAAGAAATAAAAATAAACATAAGGTTTTGTGTGTGTGTGTGTGTGAAGAAGAAGAAGGATTGGGCAAATCTGCCCAACCAGAAGAGAGAGAGAGCCGAAGCTCCGAGAGAAAAAGGAGAGAGAGAGCCCAGCGAATCAGGAGAGGAGAGGGGGAGTTTCTGGCCAACCAGAAGAAGGAAAGAAGGAAAGGAGGGAGAAAGAAAAGGAGAGGATCGACCTGGCGACCCGCGCACCCGACCCGCGACCCGCCGGTGTTCTTCACCAATTTTCGTCGAACTTTCTCCATTTTTCCGACGAATTGAGCCATGATTTCACTTAGTAAGTATCCTACTACTCCTTCCTCATCATTTTCATCTCAATTTTGGAGAGATTTGGTATTGAAATTGGGAAAAACGAACCAAAGGGTGCGGCAACTTTGTGTCTTCGATTCTCTTATTTTTGAAACAATTTCTCTCAATTGTTGCCATCATTAGACTTCCCTTGAGGCCTAGAACAATGCCCAATTGTTGGTTGGAGCAACGGAGTTGAATTGAGGACGAATTGAAGATCACCCAATTTTAGGGTTTCGTACGGGTTTGATGAAATTGAAGTGTTTCCAGGCCAAATTGGCCCTGGCCACAGGTATGAAAGTTACTCTACTCATTGAGATCTTCAAATCTGCAAATTTTGGTAATTTTTGGAAATAGTTAGATTTTCCGGCGAGCCGGGGCGGCCAACCGCCACCCGCGGCGGCCCGTGCGGCGGCGCGTGGCCAATGGCCCGCCAATGTCATCCTTAGCATGTGTTTAATGCTCTAGGTTCAGTTTTGATAATTGATGGACGTAAATTGAATAATTGAACCTAAGTCGGTTACGATTCGGGGTTAGGTGAAAATGTGAATTGACGATCCGACCGTTGGATCGTCACCAAACTTTGATACGTTGTAATACGTAATATTTGAGTATTATAGGAACTTACAGATTGGGAATCCGATTTACGGATCTTTCGGAATTGGAGTTGTAAGTTCATAAAATAGAACGTTAACCGTCACTTGGTTTTGGAAATTGACGGAGATCCGACCGTTGGATGGTAATGAAATTTTAGGATGTTGTCCTAGATGTATATTGTGGACCTCTGGAAGTTAGGGATTGGAAATCTGAGTTGCAGATCTTCCAAATCGAACTGCGTAGTGACGTGTTTTATATAAGTTGTATTCTATCGATATGATTCTGAGATTGGATTTGATTATGGTTCTAGGCACCGATCATCTTGACGCGTTGATGTGTTGTGCTGGGGAGTTGTAGGGCGAACTCCAGGTGAGTGGGCAGTTTTGATTTCATATTTACCTATATACTATTGTTTTCCCAGAAAATGCTTTTATATGAGGAAATGAATTTAAATTGCCATGCATGAAAACATTGAATATTTGATTTGATAATGGATATATGTATATGTACATGAATTGATATATGATGCATACATGTTGCATGGTGCTGTGGAGGCGCAGGTAAGTCAGGTGAGTCATTATGCATTGAATTATTGATATTGAAATGTTTAAGCTCATAACCTGCACCCTAGGTGTTAGTGCTTATATTAGTTTCACCACACCGCACGCTCGTCTTGGATCCAAGTAGGTGGATGTCGTACAGACCATGTGAAGGTTCCGACATGCCAGTTGTACAGACCATTAGAGGGGTTCCGACTGGTGGGTGATTTTAGATTATGTGCACAGTTGATTGATGTGAGAAGCACTAGAGCGTAATTATACACCTGTCATCGTACAGACTACCTTATGTAGTTCCGAATGACTTGCAGAGTTAGACCGTATAGGTCACCGAGGTGACTCCGGTTAGTGAGAATGTTGAGCTTAGAATTAATCGTATAGGACCAACTGCAGGGTCTCCGATTGATTCCTTATTATTCACCTGATTTATAAATTGATTCATGGTATGGCATGTTTTCTTGAAAAATGTTAAAGATTTGGAATATGAATTTTGAGATTATATATATATACTATTTTCTGGGAAAGTATACAGGTTTTACAGCGAGGGGTTAGAAATGTTTTAAATGAAATGTTTTCGAAAAACTTTGTTTTACTGACCCACTCAATTTTGTTTTGCGCCCCTCTAGGTTCAAGTTAGCAGAGCTTTGGTGGCCACGAGGAAATCCAGCGGTGTTCTGACAGAATTCACAAAAGTAGGATTCACCCTCGGGTGTTATATCTTAGATATCGTATTCTTTAAAGCTTCCGAACTGTGTAAATGGTTACGTCACTCTCACGTGACGGCCAGCATGCCCTCCTTCGGGACGGGGTGTGTCATTTTGGGTAGGGTTTTAACTGCCTCATACCTCTTCCTTGCACTATCGTCTCTTTGCCTTTTTTCTGATTTTTTTTTTATATAATGGATGTGTGTGTTGTCTGCGTGCATTGTTATATGTGTACTCATTGTGCTTTTCATCCTCTATTATATATATATATATATATATATGTATGTATGTATGTATGTATATGTGTGTATATTTATTTATAATATATGTGTGTGCTCAGGGTGATTATTGAGTAATAATCTTTTTTTTTAAATATAATATATGTGTACGCTCAGTTTATATATTAAAAAATTTAGGTCCCGTGAGGATTTGCCTTACGCCTAGGTTGGGCTATCCCTTGGACACCTCGCCCACGCTTCACGCTTTTAATACAAATACAAATAACATATTTTCGCTCTAAAAATTATATAATCAAAACCATTCAATTTTTTAATCTTCATTTAAAGATCATCCCACAACAAAACATTCAAATTGGAGATTGTTTAGTCACCAAATGTATCAAACAAACATGGGGATGCAAGTATTATTCTAATTCATTTCAGTTATATATATTATATATAAATATACTAATTGAGAGTGTATGTGTAAATTTAATCTTTGAAGGTAAATTTGTCATTTGAGAAAACATATTTTGATGCAATCGGTAAATTTTGGACGGAATATGAGTTGAACTATTTGTTTTGAACAAACGATATTATCTACATTAAGATGGTGGGGGAGTGGCTAAACCTTACAATAAGCTAGCAATAATGTGGTTCAAATTCACTTTTAGCAAGAATCGAACTTAAAACTTCTCATTTACCAGTGAAGAGGAATACTTCAAATTCAGTTTTTGGGTTTCTAGCATATTTGAGTTCCAATATGAGATTTGAGTCCAATGTGGAGCTCATGCTAATACAGAAAAATGGTACTTAACCAAGAAAATAAAATTTGAGTTGTGAGTCTAATAATCTCTAATGTACATAAACAAATCGCCAAAACTCTAAATTTTTCTCCTTAATGCAAAAGACTAAAGTATTAAGCCTATCAGTTTTTAGACTCATATAGATATATGTCCAAATTTTAGTTTTACATTGAAGATACTCTTTTTGATTGTTTGAATAATGGCTAGAATATAGGCTAAGGTTTGAAAATTTTATCATGGTTAACCCACAGTCATTCTTTCATATCTATGTTAAATACTACCATCTTTAATGATAATTGCATAATAGGTAAATCAAATCATTTCAAATGACGCTTTACTCTAATGGTAGAAAGAAATTATGCTTATCCACTCTGGTGCGGGTTTAATCCTCACTTATTCTCTATCTTCCTAACAATTAACTACTTAACCCACTAATACTATGACTTTACTAAAAAAAATTCATATTTAATTTTGAGTAATGCTATTTATGTCATGTTTTTGTACCACATTTTCATACCACCTTAGGTGGCATTTGATGTGGACAGCCACATCATTTGAATTAATCAGATTTTTAAATTTAGTTCATTATTTAATAAACTAATAATTAAGAAAAACTAGTTAATTAAATTATGATTGTGGTATACGAGGAGGCTTTCTCCTTCCTTTCCTTGGGTTTTGCAAATTTTTCAAATGATGTGGTTGTCCACATCAGATGCCACCTAAGGTGGTATAAGAAATGTGGTACAAAAACATAGTATGAATAACATTACTCTTTAATTTTTAAGGAAAACTAACGAAAAGTCCAAAAATACTTTAGTTTTAATGAAAAATGACAAATAAAGGTGTAGTGAATAGGGAAAGGTAAAAATGTGGTTTTTCGTTAAAAGTGAACAGTATTTGAAGTGTTTCGTTAAAACTTCCTAATTTTTAAGTTGGGTGTAAAGGAATATAAAAAAAAGTTTGGTATAAAAGAAACAAATGATAATTTCAAACAAAAAAATTTAAAATTTGATTTGATTTTTAGTTTGGGGGGTGTTTGGGTCAATTCAAATAAACTTTTTGATATATGTGAACGTTTTCATAGGGTAAGGTGACATATACCATTTATAGTTAGTAAAAAATTATTAAGGAAAATTAATGAAAATGATTTGAAAATTTTGAGTTTTAACGATAATGATAAAATAAATGGTAAAATGAATAGTACCATGATTGACTTTTTAGTGTAAAAATATGGTTTTTCGTTAAATTAAACAGTATCGAGAACTTTTCGTTAAAGTCCCCAAATTATTATCCACCCTTTAGCGTAAATATAATTTATATATACTTAAAAAAAATTGTCCATAAAGCATAAAAACTCCCCATGAGATAGAACCTACCTACTTCCGTGACAAAAGAAATCTGCCAGAAAATTACAACCTTGAAGAACGAGATTAATTTCCAGCCACTGCATGCTCTGCGCTTGTAACGTTCCATTTTAATGGAGGAGGTTTACACGAAGCAATGGGAGGCTCTGCATGTTGTACACCTAATCTAGACAACCAAACTTACATGTGATGCATGCATATACTCCAGTCCTCTCTGTTCTTCCCTTCCCTATAAATCTTCAACCAATTAGCTTTTGTTATCATCGACTAGCAAACGCTGAGTTGCAAAAGATAGAGTATCGTAGTGTAGTGATGGAGTTCCGTTTCTCAAAAATGTTTGCTTTTTTCACTGTAAGCATAAGCTAGCTCCATCTCTAGTTAATTCATTTGGATTATCCTTTTAATGTTTACTAATTTCGTTGTTTTCTGAATTATCTGCGACTTAATTAATGATGGTTCGACTTCAACTGTTGCAGCTGACCACACTGGTGGCAATGGCAAGTCATGCTGCGGCTGTCCGGCAGCCGTTGCCTCAACTTTCCTACTGGAACTCCGTCCTGCCAAACACACCAATGCCTAAAGCTTTCAGTGAACTTGTCCATCCTGGAGGTTTGTGTGTGTGTTTAAATTATTGAAAAGTAATAACAAAATGGTTATCAAAGAGTCTATAGTTTCACGTACTAATTATATATTAACATGCATGCCTATGTGTAGTCCCTCGCATGTACTTTGCTGCGTTAATTTGGTTTATGCTGCTAAATCTGCAGACTTAGTATCCAAGAACTTTCTCCGTCCTGCTGGCGCTGAGAATCAACTTGACAAAGCCACCGATGCTCTTGGCCCTTGTGCCGGTTTGGTCCTCATGGAGAAGGACTTGCGCCCTGGAAAAACAGTGAAATATGGCTTCCCCAGAGATACAACTAGCAAATCATCACGTTTCGTTTCCCGCCCAACCGCAGAGTCGATCCCCTTCTCATCAAACAAAATGGAAGAGATTCTCAAACGATTTTCGCTGAGGCCGGAATCCGCAGAAGCCAATACAATCAAGGAAACCATTGATTACTGCGAAATGCCAGCCATGAAAGGAGAAGAAAGATATTGTGCTACCTCTTTGGAATCACTGGTTGACTTCGCCACCTCCGAGCTCGGAAGTAACATCCGAACAATGTCGACGGAGGTGGAAAGAGGAGTCAACAATGATGTGGAGCAGACTTACACAATAACCGATGGAGTGAAGGTTCTGGCGGAGGACAAAGTCGTTACGTGCCATAAGATGAGTTATCCATTTGCTGTTTTCTTGTGCCATGCCATAGAAAAGACAAGGGCCTATATGGTGCCTATGGAAGGTGCTGATGGGACCAAGGCTAATGCAGTAATTATTTGCCATCGAGACACATCTAAATTTGCACCAAACAATTGGGGCTTGTCACAGCTCCATCTTAAACCAGGAGAAGGTCCCCTCTGCCATCTTCTTTCCGACGGACATCTTACCTGGCTTAGAGAAAAAAACCTAGATGATCAATATATCGTTTCAGTTGCCTAATTGTCGTACTAAACGACGATCAGTCAGCTGAAAAAGAGTCCATAAGAAAAGGGGAGTTGTATCTGCTCTATGAAAATAAATAAAGGAATGCCTTGAGAATGGCTAGTATAGTTCTTTTTTTTTCCACCATTCGTCCTATTTTCTCACCCACAGTTTCAAGAAAATATTAGTTTGCAAAGAAGAAAAAGACGACATTGATTGAAGAATAGAATATCTTTCTCAACCTCTACTCCTTCGATTTCAGCTATCTTTAGCGACGGTGTGATGATTCGCTGACAAACACTTTTCCCAAACTAAACATGTCCTTCTCTTTGCACTTTAATTTCCTTTTATATAATTTTATTTTGGTGAAACTATTATGTTTAAGCCAAAATGAGGCACAAGTGAAGAAATAGAATTAATACTTATTCATGTGAAAACAATGCCCGGGAAATGGCCCTATTATATCTTTCTAGCATGGCCACCAAAAACTCAAGGACCGCCTGGTATCCTACACTCTTACGTCAGGTTTTTGAGATTTGAATCCCAGATTGATGGGAGAAGAGACTTTATATGGGCTTATAATAAATTAGGTTACTCTCTATATTGTCAATTGGTTTTATGTGGAACCTCAACTTTCTTTATGATATCATAGCAAGTTGTCCCTCGTGTGAAGCTCAACACCACACGTGCTCCACGTCACCCAGTTTGTGTTATCAACGTGTTTAGCTTAAAAATTCCTTACATGATGGGGCAAGTTGAGATTGAATCCCACATTGATGGGAGAATAGACCTTACATGGGCTTATAAGAAGAAAAGACTTTCAACCCAGCACACAAATCAATGCTTTACGCGAAGCCTCTCACAACTTTCTGTGAAACACTAAATACTTTACTAATTATTAGCACGAATTCTGTCTTGTTAGACTGGTTTGAGTTGGCAGCCGAACAACAACTATTGTCTAGTTAGGCGGGTTTTCCTGAAACAACCAGCAAAGGTGGCTGTCTGGTTAGACAGAACCGAAGTTGTAGAGTTACTTGCCTTAGAAGTTTTGGTTGTCTCATTAGACGGGAGTCTCTCAAGCTCAACTAACTATCTATCTTAAGTCTCAGCCAGTGAAGAGTGTTTGGTTTCTTTCGCCGAAAGAGGTCACTTCATTAGCTTTCTCAGCAAAGTGAGGTTTTACTTTCAGGTTATTCAGAGTTCGACACATAGACAGCCAAACCATTATTGAACCTCATAGCAATTGGCATAACCTTGTCTTCAGGTCATAGAACCCAAGGCGAAGAGCGTTCCTTCCAACATTCACCACATTCAAAATTACCAAAAGCGCTTCTAACTATGTTCGATAAAAAAAAGATAGAAGTCTATGAATTCAAAAAAAGCACTTCAAGTGCTTTAGAAGCACCTGTTGTGGTTTTTTTTTTTTTCAAGAAACACTTCAAATGCTCTTCCATATAGCACTTCCATTTTTATTAATTTCAATATGCTTCTAATAAAAATGCTTTTACTATAAGTGCTTCTTAACATAGTGTTTTTCAAAAAAGCAGTTCAAAACAAGGATAGTTCATCATTGTAATCTCTTAGTGCGGAATACTCTTTTGCAAACCTGGGTTGAAATTTCGGACAAAATTTTTGTCGAGATCCAAATAAATGTACCATTTTCTCCATTGTACTTAATCATGGATTCATGGTTGCTTTTGAGATAAATTAACGTCAGAATGTGCGTGGACTGGTGACACCTTTGTGGGTTGGTGACACCTGTGTTTATACTTGCTTAATTGAGGAAGCTTAGCTGACAATGTTAGCGCTTTGCCACCTTTGAGAAACTGACAATTTCATACATGCATGTTGCTGCGAAATACTACCTGTTTTTCCAAGCGATTGACTTGCAGTTTGGTTATTTTTTTCCGGAGATTTTTAAGAAATGATTAAGAAAATAAAAGGAACTAATTTTGAGTGACTGCTGGGATACGTGATTCATAATTGGATGGAAAAAGGTGTTAATCTACATGTAATAAGCTACAGATTGGTACCCAAATCACTAGAATTATACTCATTGCCTCTGTTTGAGTCGAAACTGAAAGTGGAGACACGAATATGACTAAGGACGATGAACGCGAGAAAAAGAGTAATGTTATTCATACTATATTTTTATATCACATTTATATACCACCTTAGGTGGCATCTAATGTGGACAGCCACATCATTTGAAAAATTTGCAAAACCCAAGGAAATGAAGGAGAAAGACTCCTCATATATCACAATCATCATTTAATTAACTAATTTTTCTTAATTCTTAGTTTATTAAATAATAAATTAAATTTAAAAATCTGATTAATTCAAATGATGTGGCTGTCCACATCAAATGTCACCTAAGGTGGTATGAAAATGTGGTACAAAAACATAGTATGAATAGTATTACTCCGAGAAAAAACACCTCTAATACTCTTCTACAACGAACTTCCTTGCATCGAGGAAAAAATAAAGTGACAATCAATAAACAAATAAATCTGTTGAGTTTGACTTCAAGTTACCTAACTGATTAAGACAAGTTAACCAAACTATAAAATAAAATATAAAAAATCCCCATTTCATAACAAATCCCACAAATTTAAAAAGAGAATCACATCTCTAATCACATATTACATGATACAACCAAAAAATAAAAAATAAATCCCCATTTCATAACAAATCCCACAAATTTAAAAAGAAAATCACATCTCTAATCACATATTACATGATACAACATACATGGGAGATCAAAAACTCATTGAATTCACAATCTGTAACCGGAAAAAAAAAAAAAAAAAAAAAAAAAAGACGGGACGCACAATCTCGTTTGTAGTAACGCATAGCACACGCGGACTAACTGACGATGTCCAAGAGAAAGAATTGGCACAATGCAACCAAACGCAACAGCAACTCTGCCGAAACCACCGGCCCTAGTGTTAACGATAAAACATTAGCTGGTGACCGGATGAACTGTTAGGATACGCATCGTACATAGGTTGGGATCCGCCAGAGTTCAATGCCATGGACGTGGCAGCAGCCTGACTCAAGGCAAGTTGACGCCGATAAGCCATCAAATCAGCTGGAGAATATCCTTGGTTAATACCAGCAGTAGGAAGAATCTGATAGGGCTGGGCAGGAGGAGGTAGTGGATTAGAAGCTATCCCGGCAGGAGTTGGTTTGCTACCCCACGAGCACTGCATACACCGTCACACAAAACAATAGATGTTTCATCAAGACAGAAATACACTGTTTGTAATTTGATTTACCACCAGCGAAAGAGGTACAGTACACGTCGTTTCAAATGGTCACTGTCAACACGGGATTTCAATTGTAGGTCAATTGAATGCATCGCAACCCACTGAAAGGCGTCAAGTGTCATGTGCACATGTGCAATGAAGAAAAGTATGAACGAGGCAAAGGAACTGTGTGACCATTAAAGTTTTCAAAATCTGCAGTAGAGTTTCTATTACCTTCATGGACTTTCCATGAACTATCCTGCCATTTCCCATTTGAATAGCAAACGCTGCTTCATCATGAGTGTTGTATCTCACAAATCCGAAACCTTTATCCCTCTGCACACGTACTTCCTCAATAACCCCAGCCCCAAGAGCATGAAACTGACTATGAAGTTCAGCTTGAGTAACCTGAAAAGTAAGACCAGATTTTCAGCGAGAGTTTATAGCTAAAAACGTATTAGCACCCAAATATTTAAGTCATAAGACCAACTTTAAGGCTTAAAAACTAAATCCAAATGTAATGTAGCCAGAATCACTGTTTAATCACCTCATGGGAGAGGTTGCCAACATAGACAGTCGTGTATGCTTGATTGTTTTCAGGGGCCTCTTCGTTGGAGTTCTCTTGACCTCCATCTGCAAAATAAAGTAACCACAAAAACAAGCCATCAGCATCAAGTCTTGTCTGAACTTCCCACTCAATCCCAGTATCATAAAGTATGGCAACATGTAACAGGGTCAACCATCAATCTAAGAACTACCTGCTTTAGCCAATTATTTAAATTGCACTAGAAAATGCAAAGGTTAAACACCTATGGCTATATTAGACCAACGCGAAGGAAAATTTCACCGACAATGTCGAACTCACTACTGTCGGTCTTTGTTACATGAGACAATCAACACCAGGCTAATCTGATATGTTTATATGTCATCATACAGTGGCAGAGGAAACGGATTCAAGATGAAGGGCCTACATCTTGATCCCGTTTTAAAATTTCATATTTTCTCTTGAGCACAATCTTTAAATTTCATATTTGCTCCTTTGGCACAATCTTATCTGAAATGCCACAATCTTATCTCAAATGCCACAATCATTGAAGTCCCAGAAGACCAAAACAAGAAATCCCAGGCTTAACACAACATCATAAGTAATGTGGGCCAACCAAGTCAGAAACTTTTCAAACTACCTGAAGATCCATTTGTAAGCACAACGGCATTTTGATTGTCACTACTCTGCTTCTCTTCACTAGAACCAGCATTTTTGGTTGCCCAGTTGCATCTTATTTGCCTATTTCCAA
Organism: Malus fusca; assembly: GCA_035220775.1. Lineage (NCBI taxonomy): Eukaryota > Viridiplantae > Streptophyta > Magnoliopsida > Rosales > Rosaceae > Malus > Malus fusca. The sequence goes on from CM069066.1 coordinate 10,769,416, forward strand.
GCCATTTACCTACACGATGAAGTCCAAAACGCATCAACCATAGCACTACTGGTATTACTATGTTTCAACATCGACGAAAACTATGCAACATGAGGCAACATTTTAGATGTGTTACCTGTTAAATCATTTATAGCACTCTGAGCATCCTGAAAAAAATTCCAAGAGGCACTTAATCAGTTTATGATGTACCAGAGTTCTAAGAATGTAAAATCAACACTTGATAAACCAAAATATGGTGTCATGTTAATACCAACACTTCTAGGTACATAAAGTAGCAAAAATGATACGGAAAAACCAATTTCACTAAGCGTTGCTTTATGCATTTCATGTGCACCACTAATCACACGAAAGAGTGCAAAAAACAAGCTACCTTGATGTGATTCTAGGTTTTCAAACAAATGTGGGAGGAGATTTTTGGTGGGACAAATCTCACCAAAACTCTAGTTTCTACTCACAACAACTTAATACCTGCTGTTCACGGAAAGAAACAAAGCCATATCCCTTTGAGCGGCCAGTTTTGTGATCCCACATGACCCTTGCATCACTACAAAGGATAAAAAGGACAATAAGAAAAAGTCTTGTAAACCTAACAGCAGGATATTTGGAATTTAATAGGTGATTCACACTGTTACACACCCAGGTGGAAACACAACTAAGTGGAACTATTATATTTCTACACCAAGTTTCAGCCCTGAGCCTTTAGTCCGTCAGTAACATGAACAGTGGATGAAAACAACGAGGAAAAACTAAAACATGGTACCCTAGCGCCTGAGATAGAAATTTTATAAATTTGAAAAAAGAAAACGATAATAAAAAGAAACAGGAACTCACGAACAACTAGGATAGACCCTGAAGCAAGCAAATAAAGTTGCATCTGTAACCTCTGGACTAAGATCACCGACAAATATATTGAAGTGCCCTGATCATTGTAAAATTGCATTAAAGGAATGAACCCTTATTAAATTGTAAGATCCTGTAAAAATAAAATAAAATAAAATTGTAAGCACAGCAGTAGAACAACTGAAGCTCAAGGCAACCTGAAGTATCTTCCCTCTGGCTATTGGCATATGCCCAATTCACCTTAAGTGCCTGACCATAACTGCAAAGCAGATTTAGAAAGACTAATGAATATAATCAATCCTCAAAGCTATTGACAGACATACATGATCGAAGTAAAGAAAGGCAAGAGAATAGCCACACTTGTTCTAAAGTAAGTGAATGCTTACAGTTGGCGTCCATGCAGATTCATTATTGCAAGGGCTGCAGAGTGTCGGTCATGGTAGTCAATAAATCCATATGACGACTGCAAAAATATATATATACAGCCACATCATGAATTCGTTAAGGAAAATTAATTTTGAAGTTAAAACACAGGATTCCTATTTTGTTTGCCGCCATTGACAATTTCCTCAGCTAGTTACATTTTTTGTTTAAGAAATACATCATGTCACAAGATCAATGTATAAGCAATTGTAGAATCATTTTATGACTCCTAATGGGTCACCAATTGGAATACACTAAATGTCTTATGGATGTGTCCGTCTATTGCATATATTTCCATCTAACTGAAGGAAAAACAGAACCTTCAAAAGAACAATGACAAAATCATATACAATGATTCAAAAGAACCTGAATCATGTGATGTACCTTATCCTTTCTGATGAGCTTGCATCCTGCAAGAGGACCAACACTCTGGAAGACTTCAGCAAGAAGCTTATCGGTGACATTTACATGAATGTTTCCAACATAGCTGAAACCCGCCATCAAATAAATAAGCCTTAATTCAAAAGAAAAATATCCTTTTGAATATGAAATGGTATGAACTACTTGAAGTTCCGCTGTCCACTTCAGCTAAAGAAACTTCAAGTAGACAAACATAAAGATGAATGGGAAGGAAAACATAAAATTCCAGAAATAGAGTAAAAAGAAGACCGCTATCTAACACTTACACACTGTTGCACTGAGACGGGTCAAATCCGGGAGGCAGATTTCCACCAGGGATAGGCTCCATCTGCACATTGTAAAATGTAGAAGGAAGATAAACAAATAATCCCAGAAAATCTAAGACCGTACCACAGATGATGCTAGCCCCAAATAATCTATGAAAAGGCACCAAAATCCCGAAAAAAGTATGAAACCAAAGAGTTCAAAACAAAATTCTGGCAAAGGGTATATATAAACTTAAGCCCCCATCAAAAAACAAATGTAATAGCAATATATACTTGCTACTCTGATGAATTACATAAGGTTTGAAACTCTGAATGAATCGAGTGAAACCCAATAACCTAAATCATCTAAGTTTGTGATCAAAGCAGGCAAACAATAATTTCTCCACAAACAAGGGTGAGAGAGGGAGGGAGAGAGAGAGAGAGAGACCTGAGACATGGCAGCAGCGAGCACACCAGGATGGTACATTTGTTGTTGCTGATGCTGAAGAAGGGCTTGCTGCATTATAGCTTCTTGTTGTTGTTGCTGAAGCTTCAATCTTTGTTGCATATTACACTATACTCCATAATTTAATTATTATTTAATAAAAAAAACCCCAAAAAATAATCAGAAAAACAGAGGCAGATCACCCCAGTAAATCCCAATTTTCAATTTCAAACAACATAATCAGAGCAAGTGCAAGAACATACAGAAATCCGAAAGAAAAAAAAAAATTTGAATTCAAACGTCAAAATTCTAAAAGGTCCCAAACTTTCAATCGAAATTTATCTGGGGGTTCTGAATAATTGAACTATTTTTTCACTTGAATGTGAAAATTGGAGTGGCAGATAAGATAATTCATATAAATCGAGACCCAGAAACAAATATAAATTAAAAATATGGAAAAAGGAGGGGGTAGAGAGAGAGAGAGAGAGAGAGAGGGAAGATAGGAACCTGAGGGTGGAAAATGGAGCGAAACTCGGTGTGGCCTCTTCTGTGTGTTGTGTTGTGTTGTGTTGGAGCAACTTTCTCACAGTGAAAGGCTGAAAAGCACACGACTCGGGTTCGGGTTCGGGTTCGGGTAGAATAAGAAGACTGTCCCCATTAATCATTAATCTTTGTTTTTTTTTTTTTTTATTATATTAATTTTTTTCTGTCACGTCAATATTTATTTGTTGTAAACTTGTAATTCTACCATTTTGGAGGATTGAAATTGATAAGTTTACTTAATGAGTAATCTATCTTCGACATTCAAGTTGGACATAGTTTTGTTCTTCTTCCCTCAACATGCTTGTTGAATTAGTGAGTTATGTATTTCAATCAAATCCTAGATGCCAAACAAGGCCTTATATTCTTGTAAAATAAATAGAAGTTGAGGCATTGAGATGAAAGAATGAATTTTGAGCTTTGTAATTAATTCATATAACATCTATGTAAACGATGAGATGATTTTTGCATCTTTTTTAATGGCTTAGATTTTCAAAAAATGTCAATATTTTTAGTAAAAAAAGTGAATTTAAAAAAAAAACACTTGAGGTATTTTCTGCAAGAAGTACCAAGTGTTTTATGCAAAAAGCCTTCTTGCATGCACTTCAAGTGTTTTTGGAGGCCAATTCCACTAAAAATGTTTTCAGTTATTTTAAAAGTACATCTAAACAAGCCATTAATCGTGTTTGTTAGGATAAAAATAAGTGCAAAATTAACTTCCTTTATTATTTTGTTCTCAGAATCGGGTTGGGGTTCGGTTTGGGCTCCCCAATTGGAAAGAAATTGCAAAGGACGTAGCACTGTAGTTTGCGAACTCAATTCTCCCCCGAGCACGTTTAAGTGCATCATAAGAAAAACTTGTGCGAGGCTCAAACTGCGTAGCTCACGTCCACTTTACAAATGCGGATGGAAGAACTTGATGAGAATTGGAGATTTATAAAAGTGTAAGAAAACAAATTTTAGTCGTTGAATCCTAAACCAAGAATCTAACAGTAAAAAATCGTGGGGCGTAAGATACACCCAAAAATGGAATTACATTTATGAAACAATTCAGTAAATTATTTAATTGAACAAAATTCAAATGCCATAATTCGTAACAAAGTATAAAAACATTCCAACTTGTATATACTCTACAAACATGTAAAATTCCCGCCGGCGACTCAGATCAAATCAATGACCAATTACTAGCTAAACTCAATACCGTAATCCTATACGGTAATGAAATACGCTGATATCTACGGTATACAACAAGCAAATGCACGAATTCGATAGTACAAAATGGCTTCATTCAGTCCTCAATCATAAGTAAATCAATGCAGGTACGTGCACAAACTAAGTTGTTTCTTCAGTTTGTTCAGCACTTCTAAATTCGGAGCTCGTGCAGTAAGTGCATACACACCTCCCTTCCTGCCGAACGAAGTTCTGCATCCCATGTTCAGTTGAACCACTTTGAGAGGGACAATTGGTGAAATGTTCATATGAATTGATTTGCGAAAGGTAGTGATCATCATAGCGCTGCTTGGGCTTCTTCAATTTGTTTTCTCGTAGGTCGACCACATTTTCTTACATCCTTACCAGACAAAAGCTTCAATGCGCCCTCGAGGGTGATTTCAGTGGGTTTCATATCCTGCATGTGTAATTAAGATAACCCAGATCATTAAACTTGGTAAAACTTTGTGCAATGTTGATCAAAACTCCAGACGTAAAATTCTGAATGTATAAAAAAATACCTTAGGAACAGAAGCAATTGTGCGCCGATGTCTAACTGCAAACCCAACCTTTGCCACCTTTAAAATGACTGGTTGTCCATCCGCTGGATGGTCTCCCTGAAATTAAAATAAATCAGGGAAAGGAAGAGAGAATAAGTTCAAGGATGATGAAGAGCAGGAAAAGGAATTCAGCAATCAGAATGAAGAACAAACCAAAGTCACAGGATATCGCAGCAACTCCAGCGCATATTCAAGGGTAATCGAATTCACATCCTTTATCTGAAAATTCATGTGAAAATATGGATTCAGATTTCAAATAAAAGCATGGTAAATCTTCGATACATGTGCATGCATACAAAGACGGAGGAGGAAAAAAAAGGAGCAAAAGGCAAGTAAAAGGCATCGGTAAAAACATCTACTATGAAGGACAGTACATATTTAAGTATTATGGATATGATTTTGGACAACAGTTTTTGAATGAACACAAGAAGTGGCAAGAAGATGTGTAAATGAACAGAACAAGAATACAATGTTCCAATGTGGAATTACAATACAACTTCAACATACATGGGATACGTTGGCTCTTTTAGGTGCGTTAGTCTTCCTGTCTTCACCAAGTTGTACATAGCATCCGTAAGGACCTTTCTTCAGAAGAACCTGAAAGAGTACATTGTTTGTTTTTAGTGTAAACATAACTTGCAAATGATAAATTCAAGAAAAGCTACTACTCCACCATAAATCAACAAACTATCAGAATTCAAAGCAAACCTTTTCATTGGAGCCTGGACTTAGACCTAGCAGTTTTGGTTCCTCCACGCTGCTGTTCTTTTTTGGACCATCTTCTTCTTCTTCTTCTTCACCGTATAATGTCTTAGCAATGTATCTATTTGCAGCAACAAAAGGAAACATTGATCAATTATGGATAGTGAATTATCTTTAGCTGCAACTAAGACAAATTTAGGCCAACAAAATACAACTTGAAATTAGACAAAAGCTCAGCATTTTCAGTTTGTTATGTTATAGAAAGGAGCCGGGTCTGATAACTCAATCTTTCTTTTTAGTTTAAATGACCTGGAAATACAGTCAATTTACTTGCCAGCTTTGCTCATATATGTAGGCACACGGCCACGGGCAATGAAACTGGTAATTGTTTGTTACTCTGAATTTTCCTTTTCCTTTCCTGTCACTTGTTAAGTTCTTCGTATTGAACCCTAATTATACTGCTACCAGTAACAGAATAATCAACCACAATATTGCCGCACATGCATGAGATTAAGTTATACCATAGGTTTTCATACTCACTTGCACTTCGGGTGTTGATCACAACCTATAAAATAGCCTGCACCGAACCGACTCACTTTGAAAATCAAACTGCCTTCCATACAACTGAAACATGTACAGGTTAAGGTGTAATAAGTATTAGAAAAAGTGCTCAAGAAAATACTTTCTGCGTGAACATAAATTATATAAGACATACGGTATATCAATTCGTGTTAATGACAGCATATGCATACCATGGGCATGTCCTGCTTTGGTCGGGAAGAGAAGCAAACAAGAAGTCTCCAAATTTTTTTTCCATCATCTTCTCTACCTGTGATATTGAATGGCTTATTATAAATATGAAAGTTCTAAGTATAGGTATTTTACAAACGGAGGCTTGATTTTGACGGAGACCAAATGATGCAGCATAATGAATTAAGAATATTTTAATTTAATTTCCTATTTTTCTTGTTATCTTCCTGTTCTTATTACTTTCCTGCTTCAAGTAGGTTTAGGATTGCTTTCCTGTTTCTAGTGAGATTGTGGCATTATAAATGCATGCTTTGTAATTCAGTTGAGGTGGACTAGACAAGACATGAATCGCTAATTAAACAGATTTTCTCCCCGAGTATCTTTGTCTCTCTGTCTTCCCTTCCGTCGGTATGATTTATGTTCTAATCATTGGTCATCTTCTTGAAATCTCATTGTTCTGTCTATCTATTTCTCCTCTTGAACTCTAATTCTCTCTCTCTCTTTCTAAATCCCTCTCTAATTTCTAAATTCCTGTTAATTGTTCTATACACCAAACCTTACCTGATGAATATGAACAGTGCTGGTACGCTCACAATAAGTGCTGAATCGGGTCCAATAATCTTTTAGGAGGCCTTTCCATTCAGTTAAGCCAGCAGACACATTATCAAGCTGATGCAGAAGCGAGAAACGAAGAAAAGAAGTCAGTCACACCCGTAATATCAAGTACATCGAATAATTAACAATGACAGATGAACAAAATTGCTCGACGAAGAAATGTTATATGCTATATCTTTTATATTTCAAAATGAGTAAGCTTATACTGAAAAAGATTATAATCAAAATAGATTTACCTCATTCTCCATGTCAGCAGTAAAACTGTAATCTGTGACCTCGGAAAAATGGTGGCAGAGAAATGCTGACACCTAAAATTAACCAAAAAAATAAAATAAATTGAGAGGCAACAAGGAATGTCAACATATCTCATGGACTCAGCAATTTGAGAAATCCCATGTTAACTACACTCTTCAACTTTGAACTAACAAGAAACGAATGAAAAGACAACCAAGAAACCAACAAAAAATAAGATAAAATGGCACAAGTTAGAAGTGACCAATATTAGAAATAGGAGGATAAAGCCACATAACAATGGACTTGCATGGATCTATAAGAAAGCATGTAAAGATCTTTGCCGTTTCTCTGATTTCCAGTAACTCAAAAAGAATGCCAACATACCATACGACCACGAAATTCTGGATGTAATACACGGCTTTTAACTGTCACGTAGTTTCTATCCTGGCACCACAAATCAATAAGTCATCAAAATATTGTCAGGTTAAAAATCACAATAAAAAGACCAGCCAAAATACTTCCTGGAGATTGTTGACAAGAGAACGTTTTTAGAAAAATTCAGAAAGAATTCTCAAGAACATGCTTATTGTAATGCTATGAGATATCTAACATTCCAAAATACATGGTACAGCTATTAAAAGGGTTTCTAAGAATATGAGACATAACATAACTCAAAGTTGTGCACAATTTCCGTCAAAATAATACATTAAAAATTATGATCAAAGAAAACCCGACAATTTGAACACCTTCAATTACCTGTAAAACCTTCAAAGTGCTAGCATATGTTGAAGGTCTTCCAATCCCAAGCTCCTCCAATTTCTTAACCTATAGAACACACCACCACAAAGATGAGAAAACTAAAGCTAAAAAATAAGTACACCAGTTATAACACTAACTTAAAGAGCTTGTTATGATTAAACGTTCCCATCTATGGAGTACATTCAAATGGTAGAATACCTCTGGAGGCGGCAATTTTGAAGTAATTCCTATTGCCAATGGTTTCATAGTCCCCCTTCCCAAAGAAAATAACTAAAGAATTCTAACAGCATTTCTTGTATAATGTAAAATTATAAAATTTTACCAGTGCTGCCTCAGAGTAGCGGGGAGGAGGTTGAGTATGGTGCTCCTTGAGTTCCACTTTACCAATACATAATGGATCCCCACTCTACATAAACAAAATAAAAGACTTAAGAAATTAAAAAAAGCAATGATAAATCTCGTATGAAACTGAACACAATCAGAGTTATATGTTGTCGTTCAATACCAAAGGCTCTTATCCTGAAATTTAGACGGGGCATGTGCATCCAAGCATATGTGGGTAGGGGCAATGGGAAAGTGACACAACGTAAATTTAGGTCCAAATTTACCTTCAAAGAATTAAGAAGTACAAAGGGTTCATCATGACTCTTCCCTTCCTGTTCTTTATATTTGACTGCTTGAGCTTCCACATCCTAAACATTAGAAATAAACATGCTCAAAACTCCACATAAGCATGCAACACAAACTCCACATAAGCATGCAACACACTGCCAATTTAAGATGTGGCATCAAATCAATCGCATCAAAGTGAAGCTACATGAATAAAAGGGAATTTACTTTCCAAATCCTGACATCAAAACTGCCTTTTAAAAACAAATAATAACTTGCAATTATACGGATATGTGCAGTTCCCAGTTTGGATCCTATGACTAATAGATATGATGAGTTCATGACACTAAAAGTTAAATCAGCATATAAGATCGTACAAGTAGCAGTATTTTAACATATCTTGGGAATTAAAGTGTATATCCATATAAAGAAAAACAAAGCAAAAGTCATACCATAACTGAAGAACATTAAGAAGATTCCAGTGTTTACCAAAACAAAATAGCAGATTCAGTTACTGCTACTCAAGGACTTCCACCAGTGAGACAATTTTTAGAAATGCAAATGTGTTATGACTGTGGCACATGAGCCAACTGCATACATTTGCAACGACACTAAGATGGAAAACAGAATTATACCTCAAAGACTGCCTGATATCCAGGGAACTCAACCCTTGAGCACGAAGAGCGGAAAACAATGGACTCACCAGCATTTCCAATATCGAGTTGTATCTGGTTAGATTTATGGGGAAATGAATTAGGAAAGAGATGGTGAATTTGCATTACATATATATATGAATGGAACATAAGAACAAGGATATGAGTAAACGTCAACAAGTTAATGCATGTTCTATTTGACAAAGAATGTGTTGCCTTTATCATTGAACTTTGAATAAGTTATATTTCAATCACGTGTACTCTTCTCAGCAAAGTATCAATTAGGTCTCCCTGAAATCCATAGTGAGTAATCAAAGAATAGGAAGCAAACTGTGTTTTCCTCTCTGAATTTCATCCTCCATTCTAGTTTAAGAAAGCAAAACAACTGTGATCCATTTTTCTCAGAAATAGAGCAATCAAGGTTCCAAGATGCAGTGTTACTCATAAGGTGTAAATTATTGTGTTCCCACTCTGATGACAATTCAGATGCACACCACGCACATACTGTACTTTATAAGATAAAAACAAATAAAAGAATAACAATAAAAAGAAAAATACATAGTTTGAGGACAGTGGAAGTACTGCCAATAACAAAGTACAGCAACATATATTAAAGATATTCTAGAAATGTAACTACTTGTCCAAAAGGAAGAAACAACTTGGAAATAATCATAAAACAGATTTTTGCAGCCTGTATTAATTGCGATAATTGACCACTGGATAGTAATAGTTATAAGGCTATTTGTTCCCATCACTTAAATGAGAAGAATTTTCATAGTGTTTCTACGTTTCTAACCTGCTCAATTGTAGCAGGCTCCATCTGACATGCCACTGTCCGACACCAAATTAGAGTGTACAACTTCAGGGAATCTTCATCAAGTATCCCATGAAGCAATGCTAGATTCCAAGACGGAAATTTTAGTCAATTCACTAGAAAGAGCCTATGAACAGATGAACTGTACATCTGAAAAAACTTGCATAAAAAAACATGAAGAAACTTTAATGTAGCATGCAAAATTGTTAGTTACATGGCAATCTTCGAACATCAGTGGGTCTAATTGCTTCATGGGCCTCTTGAGCATTCTTCACTTTCTTAAAAAATTTGCGTGCAGTTTCTGATGCAAAATTCTGTCCATACCTGCATCCAAGGAATATTGTTTGTAATGAACAAACATATAGATCTCATTGCACAAGTATAACCACAAATAGCGAAAACATGTAGGTCACTACTCATCATGGGAACAAGTATATAAATGAACTAAGTTTTGAAACTATAGGTCATTTTAATCTCTCACTCTCAATGCTCTAGACCAATGGTGATTTCAAAAATAGTTGCAAACTAAATTTCAAACCTTACAAAGCAAAAAACCTGTAAGTTTTGAATTGTAGGATAGAATAGGCATAAATTAAATTCCAAATAAAATGACAGCACAAAGACATGAACATGCATATCATTATTCTGCATTACATCTAAATTTAAATTCCAAATAAAATAGAAGTCGAAATAACATTTATCTACAGCACCTTTCAATGACCAAGGAGCGCACATCCTTACAGGCTTCATCAGAAATCTGCAGAAATTAAGACTTCGGTATTAGAAAGAATGATAGATGTCAACCTCAACTAGAGATGAACTATACATTGAGACAGTGTAAATCAAGCGCACACATGTAAACAATCAGCATACATTGTAGTAATTATCATCACAAAGAAACGAAGTACAATTACAATTCTAAGCAAACTCAACAATTGAAACTTAACAGCCTTAGACACTGACACTACGCCATAAAGTTCCATCGTTTTACATTGTGCAGCATAAAAGAAACCGATTTGCAACTGAGGAATTTTAAACACAACAAACCATTCCGCAAGAGCAGTTCAATTGAGTTATGAAAATAATTAACTAGAAAGAAGAATGTTATAATCAAGTAAAAATCCTATTTCAAAATTTTACTTTTAAGATTACATTGGTTCAGGTTATCCCAAATCAATTAAAAATTGATCACCTAAAGAGAAGGCAATAGAAATGTAAAAAAGGAACCAGCCACCAAAAACATTGACAGACAACATGAAACTCAATCAAGAACACATACTGTAGGGAAAATATTCATGCAGCCAAAAAGATACCTACATGTAGTCCATCTGTTCGGGTGTAAGTGATCAAACCCGCTGCTTTACCATCAGATAACTGAACCCCCTCGTAAAGTTTTTGTGCAAGCTGCATATATAATGTATCTTCCATTAGCCAGAAAGTCTCTGTATCTATATGATGCATATCCTTAAAGCAAATATATATGTATATTCTTAAAGCAAATATATATATATTATATATATATATATATATATATATATATTATCAATTCAAAGCATGAATCATAAGATTAACTGCATCAAAGAAAAGACTTGTGGCTAGAACAGAAGAGGAACGTTGAAATAAAACTTTTACAACTCTTTCTGGTAATGAAAAATGTTACTTCATTTCAGGACAACATCTGCTCTTACACTTCCGATTAGAAAAATAGAATCAGAGCAGTTACCATTAGGCTGGTTTTGTTTTGTACAGACATCTTTCTGCTTTATATGAAGATAATATAACTATACGATAACAGTACAGAACATAAACAATAATTTTTAAGTGATACAACATTCCATATGCGCAGAACTGATATGGAATGTTTGATACCGCTATGGCTGTGTATCCTTATAGTGATACAACATTGCATATGAACTGGATAACAGCCGTTACAAATCTGGGCATTGAAATTGATATAATAGTGGAGAAACTTATACTTATGAGCAGAAGAAACAACTTCAAAGCTATTAAAAACATTATACTTTAAAGCAAGGATAATGAATAAAATATATGGATAATTGTCATTTTAGCTTTAGAGTTTAGATGGAAATCAGAAGATAAATGCTCCCAAGCCCGCACCTTCATTGTATATGCTGCATTGAAATGCAATTTGTTTGCAGCATCCTGCTGAAGTGTGGATGTTATATACGGAGTGGGAGGATTCTTCCGCATTTTGCTTTTCTTAGAATTGACAACTTGAAAATTTTCTGAATTAATCTTCTGTTCAATTACTTTAGCCTCGGTATGAGAACTGATCGAAAATTGATTTAACTTTTTGGAATCATAATGGGTCAAGTGTGCTGGGAAGGATGGGGCATTCGCTGATGAACCGTTTTCTTTTTTCTTCAATTCAACTGCAGTAGTCCAATATTCCTGCGGTTTAAATTCATCAATTTCCATTTCTCTATCGCACAGAAGAGCCAATGCAGCAGATTGGACTCGCCCTGCAGACTGGCAACCTGGTAGTTTCCTCCATAACAGTGGTGAAATGTTAAATCCAATCAAATAATCAAGAGCACGCCGTGCAAGGTAAGCATGGACCAAGTTCTCATCAATTTCTCGTGGAGTTTGCAGCGCGCTTTTGATAGAGGCCTCAGTGATTTCATGAAAAACAACCCTGGCTACAGTAATATCTTCACGTAAAGCATCCTGTTGTTGCAGCATCTCAATAATATGCCAAGCAATAGCCTCTCCTTCACGATCAGGATCTGATGCAAGAATAAGAGTTTCTGCTCTGATGAACAAGGTGTGAGAAATAAGAAATTCAGAAACAAAGCTCCAAAATGAACTTAAGAGAGAAATACTTATGATGGCAAGTTCAATATCATTACCATACACCAGCATATCCTAGCTAGTATTGTTAGTAGCTTGTAGCTAATTGAATCTGAATGAAAATGATAAGAAATCATACCCTGTTAGTGCAACCTTTATAGTTTTCAGATGAGTCCAGGCAGCAGATGGAACTTCCCACACCATACTGAACTCATCATCAGGCCGTACAGATCCTGACCTAGCAGCCAAGTCCCTTACATGACCATAGCTAGGAAGAACTTCAAACATATCACCAAGATAACCCTGAATAACCTTCGCTTTTGTAGCAGACTCCACCACCACGACAGTTTTCCCAGTTGCGTGGTAAAGCGGCTTCAGTGTCATTTTTCCATGAGGTTTCACTTTGCCTATTTTTTGTGGTAAAAGTTTCTGTGGCGACTTAGTATCTGAATTTACCAATTTTCCCTTTCCCATAGAGTTCCCGCCTTTCTTCTTTGGCTGGGGTTTTGTTGAAGAACCATCAGCAACTTCTCCGGGAGTTTTCGCACCGAGGTTCAACTGAAAGACTGCAGTGTTAGTTAAAATATTGCAATGTAAAGATTTTAATCCTAATTCACCAAAAAAACTATAGTTACTATTTGCTAACCTCTGAAACCTCCGCCGACTTTTCGCCTCTTTTGGTACTACCAGATTTCTTCGGTTGAGAAGTAACCTTAGAACTGTGTGTTGTAGCCGCTTCTGCTGGAGGATTTGCGGCAGAAATTTGTTCTTTAGTTTTCTTGCTTTTTGACCTCTTTTTCCCTTTGACTTTAGAGACCTTGTTATCATTACTTATAGGAGAATTGGAAACCAATGATCCCAATTTTCCAGCCCCCTTCTCACTTCCAACTTGCAGTTCGGTTAAAGCTTCTACATCAACATCTTTGGAGATGCTAGAATCAGTAGCTTTGGTTTTGCTTTGAGCTGCTAATGCCTTTTCCCGTTTCTTGCGTTTGTTAAGCTTTCTGAAAAAAAATGTATTTCCACTATTCCTGCCATCTTGGACACCCACACTCTCTCCTTGAGAGAAAAACCTCTTGGGAAAAGCTCCCGCGCTATGATTAGTTAAACCTAATCTGCAACTATTCTTAAAAGAGACAAAACTGATAATACCAGCAGGCCCTAAAGAATTAAGCGAACCATGTTTTAAATGAGAATGAATGGTAAAAGCATGTTCAGACCCATCACCGCTTCTTCGGAAAGAATGAAAATTTGGCCCAAACCTTGAATGGTTGGCCGTGATCATGGAAGAAACTCCGGATTTCTTTAACCTAAGCTGAGAACAATTTATGTATACATTTGCTGTCAAATTCGGCGAAGATGGTAAGCAAGCACATGGATAAGCCTCAAACGCCCTCCACTGCATCTGTAAGACCAAAAGTTGGATGTCACGATAAGATTTTTAGGGAACAAGCATACTTGGACAAATATTGAACACACACACACACAAAAACAAAATCAAATTCCGAATATCCCAGTGTTGCACTAGTTAGCACAACCAACATAATTTAATCAAACCCAACAAGAATCTATACATACGTTCGTATTCATCGATAAAATGTTACATTAAGTGAAAAAATTCCAGACTTGAATGTCCAATCAACCAAAACAGACCATTATTTTACACCAAATAAACAACCCAGAAATATAGCCAGCTAGAAATGGTACAAATTGGTGCTGGGAAAGGCATGAACTTGAAGCAAAAAGATGGGAAAAATAGAGAGCATGAAAAATGAAAGGGAAAAGTGGGAACCTTGGCCATGGAGCGGCGGAGACGCAGGGCGGAGGAAGCTAAGGTGTTTGAGAAAATCAAGGAGGAAGCGGGGGCGGTGGACAGTGAAAAGGTCCGTTGAAAATGTATCATCGCCATGCCAGTTTCATTTGCTTAACGCAAACAAAGATAAGAGTGGAGTTTCGGATGTTCTGTTGTACTGTATGAGAGAGAGTGAGAGATGGAGAAGGAGAGGCTACGAAACGAGGGTTTTGACCAAAGGGTTTTAGGGTAGGTTTTCGGATTCGGGTGATGATCCGGGTATTTTGGCCCATTCCGGGGCAGAATTTCTTCTTTTTGGGTTCTTGTGTTAATTAAACATGTTATTCGTCTTTTTCATTTTCAATCTAAGTTACTTTCATTAAACAAAAAGACTAATACAAAAAAAAGAAAGCCTAAAAAACAGCTCAAAACTTAAATACAAGCCCAATAAAAAAAAACAAATACAAAATAAAGGCCCAAAAGAATCCAGCTGAAAAAACAATAAAAACCCTAAAAAATGAGAGGAAACTAGCAGCCACCACCAAGTCAAACGCGCCTCCATTGCAAGGCCACTGCTACCAAGAGAACGAACCAAACGGAACAACTAAATCAACGGAAAATAGGGGTGAGCGAGCCACACGCAGAGTGATCGCTTCCATCACTCTAATTTTCCAGACACACCATATAAATTGAATTCAACGATCCTTATTAACTTATTTTCCAGACACACCATATAAAATCAAGGACTCTAATTTCTTTTACACATTAATCAAAGATGATTTGATCCCTATGCGTCCGGAGCAGATTCAATTCCGTCTCGGACATTCGATGAAATTGGAATACAGAAAAAATTAGCATTAGCATGGCCCACGCCTTCTCAAATCATGTTAAATTATACACGATCGTTTGAAGCCTAAAGTAAACCCAGGTGGATTTGAGCTTCCCCCAAAATCAAATTGGCGGAAGACGAAATAAAAGTCAAATTAGGGATTCGTAGCGGAGGCAGTCTATCACTCAGAGACAACACAACTTCCTACTGTTTTCACACTCAGCGCTGCAATGGATCGCCAGCCTCACGACTACGCCGCCTCCGCCATGGCCTACGCCCAACAACAGCGCCAAGCAGCCACCAGCCTTCAACAGCAGCAGCAGCCACAACAACCGCCCCAACAGCAGCAATTCGGGTACCCGCCCCAAACCCAACAGTTCCACGGAGGCCCACCACAGTTCGTGGGTCCCCACCCTTCTCTGCAGCAACAATTCCCTTATCATCCCCACGGGCCGCCGCAAGTCCTTCCCCACGCCCCGCCTCACCCTCACCACCTCCCTCCTTCGTCCTTCGCTCCCCACCTTCCCCCTCCATTGGTTCCCTCCCCCTTCCACGCCGGGCCCACCTACGACTCTCCCCAGCCTCCGCCGTCTGCTCCTCCGTCCGACCCGGAGCTCCACAAACGGATCGATAAGCTCGTCGAGTACTCCGCCAAGAACGGTCCGGAGTTCGAAGCCATGATCCGGGAGAAGCAGCAGGATAATCCCGAGTACGCTTTCTTGTTCGGCGGCGAAGGCCATGGCTATTACCGTTACAAGCTCTGGATATCGACCCGGGCTCCAGGCGGATCTTTCAACCCAGCTGGATTCCCACCTGGGTCGATGCACATGCTGCGCCCGCCCCCAAACCCCATGATGAACGCGCCCCCATCTGCGGCAATGATGGGCGGGCCTCCGCCGGCTTATTTCTACGAGCAGCAGCGACACGGGCAGCCGTTCGGAGTGTACGGGCGGACAGAGTACGACCAGTCTCCATCCAAGCCCTTCAAAGGGCTCTCGGGACCGCTTCCCTCTGAGGTTGCAATGGAGCTTAACAATGTGCTTATGACGCTGAATGGGACCAAAGAGTCGATTAAAGGAGCGAAATTTTGGTTTATGCAGCGGTCAATATTTGCGCCGGCATTGGCTGAGGCTCTTCGGGAGAGGGTGTTTGGCTTGGATGATTCTGAGAGGCAGCTTCATGTGCTATATCTTGCAAATGATATTTTGTTTGACAGGTAATTCTAGTGGTGCATTGTTCATTCGTTGCAATTGCAGAATTCTTGTTTGCTTTTGCCTGCTTAACTGTGATTTGTTGCTTTTGCTCGGATATGTTTTGGGTCGAGTCCAATGGAATGCAAGTCTAAAAAGATAAATTTTTGTTTTTTGAGCTGTGCCGGCGATTTTAGTGGAAACATTTACTTGTGTAATTGTCTATTTAAAATCTGGATAACAGCCTACACTACATCTCACAGAAGAATTATATTTCCATGAAATCATTGGAAGTTTTAACAACATTAGTGTTATAGTTCTTACTTCTGAATAACACAGTTAATCGATGGGTTAGTGCTTGGGTGATGTTTGTTTTCCATTGTGTACAAAAATAAGAAGGAAGATGGGTGTGGCCCTTGAACAAGTTTGTACGGAGACAGAGG
Source organism: Malus fusca (assembly GCA_035220775.1). Lineage (NCBI taxonomy): Eukaryota > Viridiplantae > Streptophyta > Magnoliopsida > Rosales > Rosaceae > Malus > Malus fusca. The sequence continues at coordinate 10,786,299 of CM069066.1, forward strand.
CTTTGTTTTTTTAGCAATGTATACTTTTTTCGTAGGGATGATGGGTGATCGTTTACAGGGATATATGTGTGTGTGCCCTTTTCTGTTGCCACAGGGGCTGGCAGATCAACAGATCATCTATACGTTTGCCATAGCTCTTGTTTCTTTACAGTATGAAAGAGCTGGTATTGAAAAAGCGCCATCTTTCATACAAGTCTCTGTTTTTGTTTATGTGCACTACAATCCTTCTAATATCTAGCCTCAAGTGTTTAGTTTTCTGAGTGTATGGTGATAGTGTCATTAAAGAATTTAGAGGTTTCTTTTCTTGTTTGCCTTTTGTTTTCTTTGACACGGTTGGTTGATGATAGTCCGAATAATTCTTTGACGATCCCTTCTTTGCCTTTGAATTTACAGCTCGCATCGGCGGACTGTTGAAGGCCTTGATAATGAGTCACTTGCTTTCAAACCTATCTTAGGTTCCATGCTTGCAAGGATTTATCACAACCCTCAAATCACGGAGGACAATCAATTGAAGTTGCAGCAAATTTTACAGTTATGGGCTTCTAAGAACATTTATGATCAGGATACTATTGATACACTTAGGAATGAGATGCTTGGTGGACCATCAAGTAATTCTTTTACGGGGATTCCAAAAGACTTATCCACTGCTTCAGCAGAATCAGCAGCAGGTAGGCAGTAGGCTTCTGTGTTGTATGTATGTCTAGGCTACCAAATTTCGGGCGACTGGGTTCTATAAACTGGTTTGTCCTACACATTAATTATTTTTTTCTTTATTTTGATGCAGGATTGCCACCACAGACAACAAACCACAACGCATTTCAATGGCAGACGGATAGGCAAAGTTCTGTTTCCAGTTCACATGATCAAGATCACCTTGATAAACATGCAGTTCCTGGCCAAGGCATGCCTCTGTCTATGCCATCCCAGCAATTTCTTCCGAATTCAGTCCCTCCTGTTGCTTTTCCCGGGTCCATGCCCATAACATCTTCCGTTCTACCAGCAAACCAACAACCCCCACCCCATTTACTGCCAGGTCAACCTGCTAGTGGTGGGGAGAAGTTGCCGCCATATCCGTTGTTCCCACCTGGTCTTATTCCTGAGATGGTCAGAAAGATGCAGATTGGCAGTGGTGTGCCATACTCGCAGATGAGCCCTTTGGACATTCCAACCGTTATACCTCCATCCACTGTACCTCAGTCAGAAATTCTCGATAGAGTGTCGAAATTCTTCAAGGAGATTGGAGAAGTTAACCCTTCTGAAGGGCCCCTTCATAATTCAGATGGCAGGGACGAGGATGATTACGAAAGAGAGCCTGTGGCGCGCAAGGGTGGAGCTTGCATCCCTCCACCCCCAAACCTGCAGATAGACCCTGAGACGGGGGCTTATGCTGATGGAAGTGTAGATAGAAAGAGTGGGTCGGGAAGGTTGGGACTAGGGGCCACAGCTAATCCAAATGAGGCAAGCCAGTACGACGATGTTTATTCTTCTTACAGGAAACAAAGAAGCACCAACTACCACTCATCCATGAGTGCAAGAGCTTCAGCAAGGTGAAAAACAGACCTGATTAGGAAATGCCAACTTCTTCCTCCTTTGTTTTCGGGTTTTTGATTTCTTTTCGATATTGTATTAATGTTAATGCATGTAAGAAATAGTACTGCAAACATTTTACCTGACTAACAGATAAATTCAGAATCTTTATTTCATGCAACTCAATAGGAGTATAGGACTCACATGTATGCCTTGTCAGCACATTCACTATGTTGGGGTGGGGCGGTAGTAATGGGGTGGTGATGATGGTAGTAGAGGTTGCGGTCATGTTGAAGGTGGTGTGGCTGGTGGTCATGGTTGTGGTGATGACGACGGTAAAAAGATGGTCGTAGGACGATGTGGTATGGTGGTGATGATGGCATGATGCTCATGCCGATGACGGTGGTGACGACGATGATGAAAATCTTGGTGGTGGGGATGGAGGGATGGTCATGGTAAGGTGGTGGTGATGACATTATGGTAGGTGGTTGAGTATATTATCAAAAAATGAAAATTAATGAAATCTGTCAAAATCTTAGGGGCAGGGATATAATTTGATATGACAATAAACCTACTATAAAAGCACCCAAGTCCATGACATTTTAAAATCCTTTAAATCAATGAAATTTTGAATATACCTAGACTTTGGCTCGCAAAAAGTTGTAATTGAATACCACAAGATTTTAGTAGATTTTTTAGAAGTAAAAAACAAAAACCTTTATTTATTGACTCCTTAAAAGTTGTATTGAATATATCTAGATTTATGAAACAAGTAAAGTCCATCAAATTTCATATACAATACACCCCCCTTAAGCTTCGAGGAGAATATTTGTATTTGCGTATCCTTTTAGGCAGGGGGTGGTGGGGGAGGAGTTTGAACTTGTGACATGGTGGGAGTTGAAAAATCATAGGGAAAAACCCCAAAATGGGACAATTTCTTAATATTGGGACAAAAATAGGACAAACCGGCCACACACAAGCCATGTGCACCATACACAAAATCGAAATTACTAAAATACCCACATATAAATGCTAAAAATCATCACCCCATTACATCATTGTTCTCATTTGGAAAAGAGAGATGTCGAGATAGCTCTCTGAGCTCTGGGTTTAGCTCTAATCTTTGAGCTCTGATTTCAAAGAGAGGGAAGTCCAAAGAGAGGCGAGAAGAGTAAGCTGGGTTTTAGGTTTACCTCATACATCTGATTTCGAACAAAGGGATGCGAGAGAGAGGTGAGAAGAGTGAGATGGGTTTTGTACCATATTTTATGTTTTGACCGAAAAGTTCCATTTTTTCGGGCGACTAAAGCTTCGGCAGGCATAGTAAGGTAGGGTGTTTAGTTCCAAGTTGTTTCATCAATGATTTATGGAATAAATGAGTTGTTTGTAAGATAATTAATACTTTGAAGTTAAATTTGGGTTTGTGTTTCATGTTGGGGTGTATGGGTTGTGGAATAAATTTCAAGTTTTGACGTGCTAGAAAACTAGGATGGAACAATTTCTGGTTCAAGTGTTCAATTGCAAAAATTTGTGAAAATTTTTCCGTAATGTGCATGTGGTGTGCATGGCTACATCTTAATATGAGAAGCAAAGAATGTTCACTAGTTATGATACATGTATGTTGTGCCTCGGAATTTAGCGAGTATGACCACAACCTAGTTAGCCTTGGCGAAAAACAAAATTAAGAAAAAGCTTAGAGAACGTTAAGGGTCATGCGTGTCCATGAGATAACGATAACGAGTATCATGTTTTCCACGTGCACGATTAAGTGGTGGTTGATATACGTAACAAGACTTTTCAAACTATCATTGTAACCTTATATACGTAACAATTATGTGTTAATTGTATTCACTATACCAATATGTTGCCGTTAAAGTTTCTCCCGCTATGTACATATTATGTACAAGTACTGTACATATTATGTGCATATGGTGTGCATATAGTGTATATGGTGCATATTTACATCTTTGATACTCTTCGCGTTAACGTAGTTTACTACTTTTTCTTTTTATTCAGAGGCAAGCCCTGCAAATATGAAAAAAGCGAACAAGTTCGTGAAACAATTTTCTTTGATTCAGTTGGGTTCTTTCGTGCCCATTCAAACTGCAATTTTCAAATCCTTGAAATATTTGAACCCAATCAAATTTGATACCAAATTCAAATTAATGAATCTTCAAATCTTCATATAAAGTTTAGGGTCATTTTTCTGATTGCGTCATTTTTCTGATTTCGAAGAGAGAGATGTGAGCTATGGGTTTTTGGGTTAAGCTTAGATCTGTGAGCATAACATGTGCATGTTGTGTACATACAATGTATAAGCGAGCTTAATAAGAAGAGAGCGAACGATTACGCAAACAATTTCGTCCATATCCTTCTCTCTTCCTTCTCTCCACTCTAATTTATCTTTTTTCCCTCAAATTTATCTCTTCTTCAAAAGGCAACTGACCTTTAATACATTTTTTTTCATTTAATTGCAGCAAAAGCCAAACTCTATTTTAGTGCTTGTAAATTTGGATCAAGAGGGGGAGCAGAAGGAGGGAGAAGATAGAAGAAATGAAAACCCACATATAAATAAGAGAAATGATAAAAAAAATAAAAGTTAAAAATTGAAGGATTTGGGTCTCCTTCAAGAAACACCAAACCAATCACTTCAACTCCAAAAATCCATCAATCAAAAAACAAAATTAAGTAAACCCAGTTCTCAAAACCTACAAATGAAAAGGTAAAAATCAAAGAAGATGGGTGGGTTAGAGAGAGCTCTTGTGCATATTCGAAATATAGAGAGAGGAGAGAGAGGAGAGAGAGAGCTTGGATGAAGAAGATGGGTAAGAGAGAGAGCTCTTGGATGAAAAAGATGGGTGGGTTAGGGTTCTTCAAATTGGAATTGGTCGAGAGAGATTTTCTCTCTTTTTCCTCTCTATTTCTGTCTCTACAAAATGAGAAATGAAGGCTGAAATTTCTGGATAACCCATTTATAAGGAAGGACAATTTGGTCATTTCAAAATATCGTGTGCATATTTGAAATGTCCTATTTCTATCCCAAAATTAAGAAATTGTCCCATTTTTGGGTATTTCCCAAAATCATACTATATTCACCATGACAATCTATCATTTTACAATGTAAAATGACACACAATTGGTTACATTATAAATTCTCAATCTCATATAAGGAGAAAAAGTAGAGCAAAATTAGGCGAGACTACTTTTTCGTCAGTAAGCACATGTATGACATATATTCTTCTTGGGAGAGGAAAAAACTATTGCACCCATAAACCCCTCGCCCCTCCCTCTCTACTAAATGTTATTACTACAGTAAAACCTTTATAAAGTTATAAAGTTGGGACCAAACCAATTCTATGATTTTAGTGAAGTTATTACTTAATAGAGGTGTAGTTAATAGAACAATATTATTCCTGGACTCATTTATACTTAATGAACGTTTATTTCCTAAATAGGATTCCTGAGAAGGACATTGTGAAAACACCAAAGGTCATGTCAAGAAGTTATAAACATGCTTGAGAAGAGAGAAATATTTTCTCTTGTTAAAAGGAGGACAACTAATGGCAAGTTACGGTTATCCACCAATTATGCGCCCAGAAAGGCTATGGGGAATTTCATCATGCCCCGTGGCAACAGTCAAGCAGACTCAGACCATCTCCAACAGAAGGGTCCAGAGGGCCAGATGGCCGAAAATAGCCCTAAAACCGTCTTCAACCGAGGGCTAGGCCAGAGGGCTCGGGAATCTGGGAGGGCCCCACGGAATTTCAAAGGGCCAAAAGGCCAAAGGGCTGGCTGCTGGCTGGCTATTTTTTTTATATAGTTTTCCTATTGTTGTCGGTTATAACCGACAACATTAAAGAAGGATTTTTTAATACTGTCGGTTATAACCGACAGTAATAGGTATTCATAGGCAAAAAAAAAAATTATTTACTATTAGTGTAGGTTATAACCGACACTAATAGTTTGAAATTTTTTTTAATATAACGGCTAGCTGAGTCAGCTAGCCGTTGGGTTTTTTTTTTTTTTTTAATTTAAACATTTCTTTTCTTCTATAAATATGGTGAAGTTCTTTCAATTCTTCACTTCATTTGCAATATTTCCTTCTTCAATATTTTTCAATATTTCCTTCAATATATTTCTCAATATTTCCTTCAATATTTCCTTCAATATATTTTCCAATATTTCCTTCATCTATAATATTTGTTTCAATTTTTCAATAATTTCCTTCAATATTTTTTTAATAATTTCCTTCATTTTTTTTTCAAAAAAAAAATGGCCTCATCTGCAATGAAAGGTAGGGCTTGGACCCAAAAAGAAGATGAAGCTCTTTGCAAGGCTTATAGATGGGTCTCAGAAGATAGTGTGAGGGGATTCCTCAAACAAGTGAAGGTGTTTGGACTCATGTGTCCAAAAAATACTTATAGTTCTACGAAGGCACCATTCCACCGAATACCCGAAACCACGAAAGTTGTTCTTCAAGATGGAAGAAACATCTTCAGCCAAGTTTGAATAAATGGCATCAAGCACTATTAGCAGCCGCAAGTAGACATGAAGGCGGCGCCAATTACTATGACGAAGTTAGTGTTTTCACAGTTTATTTGAATTGTTTAATTATATTACATTTAATTTTTGTAATTATATGTCATTATATTACATTTAATTTCCTAAAATTTTTGTAATTATATTTTCTAGGTACGCCAAGTGGAGGAATTGTATATGGAGGGCAGCTCAAAACCCTTTCAGTTTCACGGTTGTTGGGAAATTTGTAAAGGGTGGGTGTTATTTGAAGATCCACCTCAACATAGAGTGGATCCTTTGGGAGCTGCATCCCCATCTGTAGATATGAATGAAGATGGATCTCCTACCATTCAACAAATAAGGGTAGAAAATCCGACTTCATCCGAAAGTTCTTTACCTAGGGCTATGAGACGAAACAAGGCCCAAAGGTTGAGGGAAAAAGGCAAGGCAAATGCTGATTACGCCGCTCAACATGAAGTGGTGGCCTCATTGCGATTATTGGCGGAGCAAAATGCCCTTGAGGCGGAAGAAAGGAAGTGTAGGCATGAAGAACGGGCCAAGCAAATACAAGAAGAGATGGATGATAAGAATATGGAAAGGAACACTTCGAATTGCACTCCAATGAGTAAGGCCTATTTTGATAGGAAAAAAAAAGAAATTATGAGCCGACGGCAGTTATTTGTGATAGACTATACTCCTACGATGGCGGATGATGAAGATAATAATGATTATGGATATTAAATTTAAGTTGTTGTAGTTTTTAAATTTAATTTGTCATTTTTAAATTTTAGTTGTAGTTTTTAAATATAAGTTGTGGTTTTTAAATTTAAGTTATTGTTGTTTTTAAATTTAAGTGTAGTTTTTAAATTTAAATAATAAATTATGTTTAGCCCTTTGGCACTCGGTTCGAGACGGTTTTTTGTGACATGGCTAAAACGAGCCATCTGGCCCTCGGTTGGAGACGGAGACAAATATGGCCCTGTACTGTTCATTAAAATATTAATATCTTGAAGAATCTTGGAGGGCCAGAGGGCTAAAACGAGCACTCTGGCTAGCCCTCGGTTGGAGATGGCCTCACTAGCTCGGAGCATCAAACTCAGGACCTCCCACATTTGGCTTCAACAAAAAGGTGTTCATGTTTACGAAGTGTTACTTACTCGCAAGCTCAAAAACGTTGCATCAACTCTAAAAACTAAAACATTGTCCCAAACAACTTTAGAAAAATAGTTAAGCTTTTAATTGTGATATTGCATATTTTTGTAACCGTTGATTTTTCCCATGTGAAGATGTGTTTTCCTAATAAGGGAACTAGAAAAATTATAACTTATTATAAAAACTCATTAATTTTCCGACCAAATGAAATTTACGATTTCGATATAAGATTTTAAATTTTCCGACGAAGAAAAAGGTTTAATTTTTCTCTTCGGAAGTCGCAACCGAAACTATAAAAACGTAAATTTTGAAAACGCAGAGCTTCCCTACCATGCTCCGATCTTTCACATGTCCCATTTCTCGCTTTCCCATTTTTCACATTCCCTTTCCTCCCTTTCCGGCTTTCCGTTACAGCGTTACTCTCTCTCTCTCCCCCTCCACACCCTCCTCACTCCACTTTCTGGACTTCCTGTCTCTGTCTTCGCTTCAAAAACCCATCTCGGAACCAGGTTTCATTCGATGCAATTTACTCTCGATTGGATCGGTTTCGTCGTTCATCAGTCCTGGGTCCAATCGAATCCAATTCCCTGATTTCGAGATTTGGGTTTTCATCGATTTGAACGTTTTTGGTCAAACAAGAAAAATTTATCATGTAGGTTTGGTCAAACAATAGGTCCCACTGAGCTCATTTGACACTGATCCAAAACAAAGGATTTGTGTTTGAAAGCTTAGATATGGCCATGAAGAAACGTGTTGAGACAGAAGCTAGCTCGTTTTTGAGGTTGTCTTTCTGTCTGTCCCAAGTTGTTTTCTTTTGGGTTTATGTTGTTTTGACAAAGATTTTAGCTTGATGATTACAAATGTAAGCAAAGAACATGTTAACTATGTTAAAATGTATAAATGTTGCGAATTTTCGACGTTTTGAATCTAAAATTGTTGATTGATTTTCTTAGTCTTGTTGTGTTTGAACTGTGAATGCAGTTTGTCCGCCGCCTTGTCGTATGGGGCTGCTTCCATGGCAATGGTTTTTATCAATAAAGCAGTTATTATGGAGTACTCACATTCAATGACCCTTCTCACAATGCAGGTATTACTTTAACAATTCGAATATCGTTCTTTTAATTCATGAGATTAAGATACCCTTGCTTGATTGTTCGCAATGACCCGTCTTGTATTTCTTTATTGTCTTGGTAATTTGTAAGTGTTTTCTGCTTGGTTGTGCATAATGAGCCTTCTTTCGTTTCCTTATTGTTTTAGCAATTGGCAACTGCTTTGCTTATACATGTTGGTCGAAGATTGGGATACACGAGATCAAGAGGACTAGAAATGTCCACCGCGAAAAAACTTCTCCCTGTGTCGCTTTTCTATAATGCTAATGTGGCGTTTGCTTTGGCCAGTTTAAAGGGAGTTAACATTCCCATGTATATTGCAATCAAAAGGCTCACACCACTTGCTGTGCTTGTAGCTGGTTTCTTATCAGGGAAGGGGAGACCCCCAATACAGGTAATGTCTTGTCTTTATTTGATCAGCTTGTACATTGTTTGATGATGTCTGTCTTATTAAACTTAACGTTTGTTTATACATTTGATAGGATTCGTTATGCTTCTTTTTTTGTTTAGTGTTTGTGTAAGTTAAACCTAAACTTGTTCTTTCCCCAACTGGAATATGAGAAGGATACTATTTAGTCTTTGAAACGTATGATGTAAAAGTTCCATAAGAAAACCTACATGATTGACCAACACTATAAAGTAGTTTAAAATGGAAGCTAGATTACATAAGTCTTTGATTTGCTTTCTTTTGGTTCTGACCAAGTGGTCTGCAATTCATAAGCTAAGTTACGTTGGATGAGAATAAGTAACATCTTGTGTCGGATTCACATTATTACTGGCAAGTCATTTTCTCATTGCTTACCAGAACCGTTCGCTAATGCACTCAGCTTTTCAAAATATAATTATTTATGTTGGGAAGGGTCTCTGTGATGATAGCCTTCACTTGCTGCTTGGTGATAACAAAGATAAATCATCTGTATTTGGCATAATATTTGGAACGATATGTCTTGTGACATAATGATACTTTCCTTCATAAATAAGTTGGCCTTATAAATGTAGATAAAGGATGCTTGATTTTAAAGAGTCACCCGTCAAAACTTATTCATTGAAGATGAGAAATATAATGCTTAAGTCCTGGAAAGAAGCATCTTCGTTACCACTAAATTTGACAATACTGAGTTGCATTTAATTTTATTTTCTTCTCTTTCATATTTTAGATTTGACAATACTCAGTTCTCTTTCATGTTTCAGGTGTGTCTTTCAGTATTATTGACTGCAGTAGGGGTTCTGATAGCTGCTCTCGGAGATTTTTCATTTGACCTTTTTGGATATAGCATGGCCCTTACTTCTGTTTTTTTCCAGGTTGGTTATGATGTTTTTGTTCACCGACCGGTTTGTGCTTTACTTGCTTCGAATTGTATGTTATGGTAATTAAGCTCATACAAGCACTTCTTATTTAGACCATGTACCTTGTGTTGGTGGAGCAATCTGGTGCGGAAGATGGGCTATCATCAGTTGAGATCATGTACTATAACAGCTTTCTGTCTCTTCCGTTTTTTATGCTTCTCATTGTAGCTACCGGAGAATTTCCAAATTCTTTATCATTACTAATTGCAAAGGTCAGACTTAAACTTTTTCTTTATATAAGTATTTGAATCATTCTCTTTTTATGTGGGATTCTATTTTGTATTGATTCTAATAATATGGAAACAGTAGATGATTGACTGCTTAAATTGTTGGATTTGTATCTGGAAATGGATTACTGTCTTTGTACATATTAGTTTAGCCCATCGAGAAGTCCTAGTTTTCTTTTGGCCTGCATCCAGCAATATGAACTCCTAGATCAGGGGGTGATATCAATTTCAGCAATATGGTGGGAGCTGGCGATACGCCTCGCTCCACTAATTTTTCTGATTTTGTGTTGTTTGAATTTACCTTGGGATTCTGGATTAGTGGATATACAGTTGCATTGCTGGCTGTTCATATAAGTAGTAACCATGTGAAGATTTCTTCGGGGGCCTTGGGATTATTGCTGTGGCACTGAGTTCTTCTTAGAAAGATCATGCATTATATAACTGACATGAAATTTTCTGTTTTTGCAGAGTAATTCCTTATATTTTCTGGTGATCCTCATTCTTTCATTTATTATGGGCATTGCTCTCAACTTCACCATGTTCTTATGTACGATAGTCAACTCCGCTCTAACAACAACCATCGTTGGAGTCCTAAAAGGGGTTGGGTCCACGGTATGACTGAACTACCTCGTTTTCTGTAGGCTAAATGACGATTTTGGGAATTAAGTTTTATTTCATCTTATTTTGAGACAAAAATTTGTGAGAAAATTTGTTTGTACGTGTTTCTTTGCTTCTCAGACCCTTGGTTTTGTACTACTGGGTGGCGTGCAAGTACATGTTTTGAATGTAACTGGACTAGTTATCAACACAGCTGGCGGAGTTTGGTATTCGTTTGCCAAATATCAGCAGAGGAAGAGCAAGCCCGCAATGCGGACTGCAGATGTGGAGGCTTATCGTAAATAAAGTTGATACCAAAAGATTGCATATGGTTACTAACAGCTCCTTTCTGTTTTTACTTTTTGCATCTATCTCCACCAAAACATGGCAATTAGTTCTTTGAATGACAATGATGCACCGTAGAAATGTTTAAACATGTTCGGTTCACGGCATATCTGAATTCATTACTGTACTCACATGGTAGAGATGTTTCTTGATAAAACAATTCATCATCCGTTGGTTTACATAAGCTTCCGGTTGGATGTTGAATGTGTAGACTATGTCGCATCATTTTGGGTTACTGATTTAGGTCCTCGTATGATCGTATCGTATGAATTTGGATGCATTCCTTGACTCTACTGAATCTTGAAATTCAGGTATTACAGGAAGCGAATACCCCGGTTCATGTTCTGGGAATGATTATTATCCGTTGAGACGAGAAGTCTTCCAGGATTCAGGATCTGGGAATGGGTCTTCCGGCTCCTCCATGCACATGCACTTGTTTTCCTGTTCTTTCTAATGCAATTTTGGAACTCTCAGATCAATAATTTCCTTTGTTTTTCTGTCATGCTTCAATAATTGCTTGTGGCTGCGTAAGATGTTGATTGAAATTACTATTTGTTATTTTTCGTTCTAATACAATCGATATTGAGGGAGGGGGTTTTCAAATTCGAGACCTCGTATTGTATGCATAGTAACATAGGAGAATGTACTTAACTAACTGAGTGAAAAATGCCCTTAAATTCTTCTTCTAAATAAAACCCCTTCTGGTCTTGATGCTTGACCAAAACCACTGGGGTTTCTTTTACCGTTTCCATTTAACAGCATTGGAATTTAAGGCTTATATCTTCCCACCGCACCCAAGTGAATTTGGGTGGCTTGTGCGAGAGGTTTAGAACTTTGCAATTTGGGTGGCTTGACGATGGGAAGAGATTTTTCTATATCCAAAATATGAGTAGGTACATCACGTGTTATAATATAAGTGGAGGAGACCGTTTCCTTCTCGAACCCTTATTTAAATTATTCAATTTCATTAATATTTCCAACTCAAGCTTTGCTGTACAGGTGACAAAGCAATTTAATCGAGCTTTTTTGGTGGCCTTTTGGGTGCGCTTTCAAATTTAATGCAAATTGTGCTGTTCCTTGCCTAGTTGTCTTCTTTGATTCCAACCCAAAACAACTCTTTTAAGCAAAGTTTTAGAGGCATTAGGCAATGGGTGCTAGTCAGGGGACAGGTAAAGAAGGATATATGTAGTTACATAAACTATGAGTGACATCTAGCAGCATGTCATGACTACCTGAATTAGTACAAGTATATGCAAACTAATTATGATACATTTTTTTTCGAACCTTGATTGTAGTTACAGTGCAATTCGGTTCTTTAATCATTCATATCCCGATCAAGATTTATGTGATATGGATTTATGTCAAATCACATGTAGTCATCTATGACTGCCACGATGCATCTCATGTTGAAACAATTCTTACAAACATAGCTTGATCAACAAGTACTTTGGCCGAAGATTTCTAATATGGATCTTCAAGTAGCTTTTTAGAGATATCCCTTTCTATTGAATAGTTACCAGAAGGTGATACATTCCTTATTGTGCATTATATATCTTCACTCATACATATGAATCCGCGTATCACACTATTGGGCCCTGCGAAGTAGTGAGGGCTTTGTAGTGAAATCAAAGTTCATATCTATAAAAGGTTTTTATCACAAATGGTCCCTGAAATTGACCCTCACTATCAAGATGGTCCCTGAAATTGAAAATCAATCAATGTAGTCCCTGAAAATAGGTGTCACAAATCAATGTGGTCCTTCCGTCACAATTATGTTAAAAATTACGTTAAGTGCTGATGTGGCAACACATAAATAGGCCCCACAAGATTCACGGGTTTTTATCACAAATGATCTATGAAATTGACCCACGCCATCATGCGGTCCTTAAAATTGACCCACACCATCAAGATGGTCTCTGAAATTGAAAATCGATGAATGTAGTTCTTGAAAATAGGTATCGCAAATCAATGTGGTCCTTCTGTCAAAATTCAGTTAAGTGCTGATGTGGCACATAAATGGGCCCCACAAGATTCACAGGTTTTAATGACAAATGATCCCTGAAATTGACCCATACCATCATGATGGTCCCTGAAATTGACCCACACCATCAAAATGGTCCCTGAAATTGAAAATCGATTAGTCCTTGAAAATAGGTGTCGCAAATTAATATAATCCTTCCGCCACAATGAAATTTTTTTTTCTTATAGTAGGGCCTACTACAAAGAGAGATCCCTTCCATAAATTCTCAAAGGCACAAGGCTTAACCAAGGCCTAAAAGGGGGTTTGGAAATAGTTTTCAACCAACAATAGATGCACCTCATTTATAACCTCATTATCACAAGGCAAACCTCGCCATTCTTTGAGTCACCAGACCACCAGGGAAGTGCCGAACAAGCTCTCCAAGATTGAGGATGTTGATCGCCTAAATGTTAACGGTGATATCCCAGAAGTCGTTGCCAATCAGCCAAGCCGTCACCAAAGGTGATGTCAATCTAGGTTCAATTCGGTGAAGCGTGTCGAAGTGTGTAAAGATTGGTGTATTGAGATATTTTTTTAGAGAATAGACAGCGAATAAGGTAGAAGAATATGGAAAAGGATCCGGCAAAGATCCTTTTCCTAGGGATCCCACGATCGTGACCATTCATCATACATCATGCGGTCAGTTTTCGTTAGGTACTATTTATATTTAATTTTAAATTTTGAAATGATTTATGACCGCAGTATGTACAATGAATGGTCACGATCGCAGGATCCCTAGGATCTCTAGGAAAGGATCCGGCAAGGATCCTTTTCCGAGGAATGTGGACTGGGATCGGAGGTGATTGCAGGACTAGGTTTTTGGGTCGACAACTTTTTATTAACTATTAAATTAGTAAACCTATTTGTAATTTTTTTTTTTAATTTACTTAGACTTGTGTGACCCATTTATGTATCACACCAACACATAACAAAATTTTGATGGAAGGACTACATTGATTTAGGACACTTACTTGTGGGACTACATTGATCGATTTTCAATTTCAGGGACCATTTTAATGTTGCGTGTCAATTTCAGGGACCATTTTGATCACAAGTCAATTTCAAGGACCATTTGTGAGAAAAAAATGACTTATGGGATCCATTTATGTGCCACATCAGCACTTAACATAATTTTTAACATAATTGTGATGGAAGGACACATTTGCGACACCTATTTTCAGGGACCACATTGATTGATTTTCAATTTCGAGGACCATCTTGATGGTGAGGCTCAATTTCAAGGATCATTTGTGATAAAAACTCTATCTATAAATATAATATACATATGATATCTCATATCTAAGAACAATTTGTATACTACAACCATACGCCTTGCGACTAGGTGGAGCCTAGGCGGTCCTAAACAAGGCCTTTTGGAACACTACTTTTATGTGTGAATTGGTTTTTTCTGTCTAAGATAGGAATAAGAATATACATGTGATAAAAGAAATAATAAATACACACATTTATGTCCACACAGCTCGTTTTAAATCATTTGTTATTTTTGTTTGGTTTAATCAATCATATGACTAAAAATAAAAAAGGCGTGTGAAAGACAAAAACGATAGGTGAAAATCTGCTCCCAATGATTTTTGCACACTTCTTTTTATATTTGTCACTTGTTTTTCTTTTAATTTGTTCAATCAAGTAGTTAGAAAAGTTGTCCACCAAGAGAAAATGAATGTGCAAAAATCATCTCCCAAGATATATAAATAATTGTCATTTAGTGATGCGAAAATTAACTAACGCACAAATTTAAACCCTATTTGTGACAATTGTAGTATATGGATAAGTAGGGATCGTTCTAGGCCGGGGATTAACTAGGGATGCTAACCAAAGTAAAATTAAATTAAAAACGTAAAAACAAAATTTAAAACACTAAACTAGACTCAAAACACTGAACTAGAATAACTCAAAATAAAACTAACAAATAAACCAAAACAAATCCAAAGACTCAAAATAATTCAAGACTCAAGAAAACACAAACAAAATTTATTTCTAACAAATCTAACACTTTAAAATAAACGGGGGATTGATTTTTGACAAAATTGAATTTAAAATAGAAACTTAAAAACAAACTTCAAAGAAAATATATTTTATAGAATTAAAATGATGAGACGTTAGTTAGAGGGGTCCTTATCCACACATGAACAAATGCATATAATTTGATTCCCAGTTATGACTTCAACAAACGAATAAATGACAACGCTCCAAGTTAATTAGGTCCGCTTAAATTAACTTTCAGATTTCCCTAGATTCATTGAATTGGACGGGATACGCATCACAACCAAATTATTTTTATCAAGTTCCCTAACTATGGAATACGCATGATAGAGAGACATATCAAAGATCATTAAGTTCAATGGAAATCATAAGCATCGACTAGGCATTCATAACTATGGAATACGCATGTTAATCCAACCTAGGGTTTACTAAACACAATCGTGACTAGCGATTTTTACTACTCATGAATATAAGTTCATAACGATTAGGTGAAATTCCCTTATATCCTAGCATCAAGTCTAAGCATGCAAATTAAGTGTCGACCCTCAACCCACATACATAAACAAGTTCTTAATCAACACAGAAAAATAAACCACATCCAACGTTCAATAATTCATAACTGGAGTAAATCAAATCATAATAAACATTTATCCATGGTTTCAAATTCACCTCTAACTAAACAGAAATTAATTACACATGTTTAATATAATTGAAAACAAATTAAATTAAACATGAGTTTAAGAAAAATAAAACCAAATGAGGAGGTGATCCTCTGTGCTTAAGCTCGAGGCAGCTGTGCTGCTGTCTTCGTCCGCGCAGTTCCGTTTCTTCCTCCTGCCTTCTGAATTGCGCCAGCTGCTCCTTCCGCCAGGCAGCACTTCTCGCCAAAACAGCGCTGTCGCTGCACTCCCCCGCGAGGACTTCCTCATGCGCTGACAATTTCCCTGCTGACCTCCTGCTTCACAGCTCCCCCAAGGAGCTGCGTCCTCCCTGATTCTATTCCTTCGTGCTGAACGTCCCAGGCAGCACGTCAGTCCCAAGGCAGCACGTCAGCTGCTCCTTCAAGTTCCGTGCCTCCCGTCTCTCGCTGCAGGCTCCTTCAGTCCTCCCTTTGGTTCTCTCGCGTTCCCCTCCTTCCTAGCTGCCAGGAAGGCAGCCCTGATTATTCTTTCTCTCCGACCTCGCTGCCAAAGGGCAGCGTTATTCCTCATCCCCCTGTCAACTCGCGTCTCCTCTTAGCTGCGCAAGGCAGCTGTCCTATTTTATCGCAAGTTGCTCCCTTCTCCCAACCTTCACGTGTTGCGTCTTCTCTCCTTCCGATATATGCGCCTGTCCAAGGGGCCACTCTCACATTTCTGATTATTATGCACCCCACACCTGACCTCACTGCCATTTTATTCTTCTCTTTCTTTACAGCTGCCTTAAGCCGAGGCTTTTGTTTTTCTTTTATTTAATCCCACGCTGCACTCAAGTAGCACTAATACTTTTCTTTATTTCTGCCATCCCTTGCCTAATTATTTCCCCTAACGAGGACATGCTGCTTGACTTTTTTAATCTTCTCCATGCAAGCTGTCCTGCATGTTCCCTCTAATCCTTTTTCTGCTTCTTTTATTTTCTTTATTTCCCCTCACTACTTCAGTGCTCTACTTCTTCCATTTCTCACTAGCAGCATGTGCTGCCTTTCTTTTATTTTCTGACAAAACGTTTTCTTAAGTTAATAAAATACGTGAGCAATATAAAAATGACGAATTTATTACTTAAAATTACACTTGTGCTATTTTTATTTTCTTAGCTAGATAAATTCGATAAAACACAAAAACAAAGTAAATAGCACAAAAATATGAGAAACTAACTAAGAAAAGACGAGAGAATTTGATGTAAAATATGTATAAATATGAGCTTATCAAATACCCCCACACTTAGCTTTTGCTAGTCCTCGAGCAAAACAAACAAAAACAGAAAAAGTACTAACATGAAAATTATTAGTTTCCCCCTATATGACCCTCATAGAATTTCATTCGAGAACACAAATCATCAAGAACCATAGCTAACACACACAAGCTAATCCAAGTTCATTTTCCTTATTCAAATATTAGCAGTAATCTTTGAATCATCCTTGAAGTGTAGTGTGTGAGATAGCCATGTTAATGCAATTTCAAAATTTTTATTTTTAAAATCACCATATGCAAACTAGCGACCTTCTCACGGGATATACACTCAATCACACATGTGTTTAGTTTTAATGTGTTTCGCTCAAAGAATCAAATGTGAAAGTTCTACCATAAGCTTGCATAAAGATCACTTCTCCACAATCATAATTGCAAAACTTAAATCAAGAGGACTTTTATTGGACGTAATGAGGTTTAGGGCGAGGGTTATTGAAACGAAAGAATAGGAAAACACAAGTTCCAAGCTACATTGCAAGCAATTCTTTTGTTTAGATTTATAAGAACTCAAGCTTTCCAGCTATTCTTCTAATCACCTCCAACCACAACCTTAAATTGAAACTTTAAACACTTTTTTTTTTCTTCGTAAATAAACTTTCTTTCTTTCTTTTTTTCTTTTCTTTTTTTTTCTTTTTTTTTTTTTTTATCAGAAACAAATATGAAAAACCCCCACACTTATTCTTTTGCCAAACACCTTCAAAGTACTTCACAAACATTTCTCATAAGATAATTTCCCATTACTCATTAGCTTGCTTGGAAAGGGTAAGGAAAAATATTTCAGGCATAAGGGTAGACATATCTGGTGATAAGAAATAAAAGGCTCACAAATACGGCTCAAATTGGCAATCTAATGATATCATTTTTCTTTGGGAAACAAGGTTATTTCAGCCATGGTGGTAAACCTAATGCCTCTATCATTTTCAAGTTCATGCAATCAATGACAAAAATTTCGAAAGATCGTTATGCAAGTTCTAGAGATGTATCTCACATAAGTTCATCACACATGAAAGAATAAGAGTGTATGAAAAATGCACACACTTTCAATAGGCTCAAAAACTCACATAGGATGTATATGGTCACTAAATTCACATATGGAGCTTTAAATCATGCTTTAGTTTCACATCAATAAGGCTATGTGCATTTGGTTTTTCAAAGATGATCAAATATGTACAAACTAACACGAGAATTAGGAATTTCACACAACACATGTTAACTAAGTTCTTGATCATCATGGTTCAAATTTTATCCAATTATATCATTGGGTCGGGAAACTAACAAAAATCTAATTCAAAACAATAAGGAAAACAAAGAAATATTTTTGGATTTTTTTAAATTTTCTGATTTTTCTTCTTTTTTTTTAAATAAAACAAAACTAATTAAGAAAACAAAGCAATAACATGGAAACAAATGAAACCAGTTCAAAGTCGAAGGTACAAAAATTTTCAATTTGGTCATTTTTATACTCTTTACCCCCACACTTAAACTAGACATTGTCCCCAATGTCAGAAAATATAATAAAATGCAAATAAAAATAAAATAAATAAATATAAAGAAACAAAATAAAGCATTAGGACTGAAAACTTCCCTAATTTGCAGAAAATCAAGCGATGACCCCCAAGCTAAAATTCTGCAATCAACTTCAAGGGTGGAAATAACCAAAAGTTCCTGCAAAGAAAAGAAATAATTCAGTTAAGCACGCAAGAAAATATAAAAAACAAACAAACGAAAAATTGAAAATGAAAATAAAAGATAATGAATAAAACTAATAAGTGATCATTGGTCGTGCTCGTTGACTTTCCACAGCTTTGAACTTGAACTGGCCTCGGAACTTCTTAGCAAGGAAAATGAGACTTGATTGGTGGTTGTGGTCTGTTGCGTCCATATATTGTTGAAGCTTCTCGAGCTCTTGGTTTCAACTCGGACTCCTTCTGCCGGGTTGATTGAGTCTGCAGGCTACATTCTTCTCTTTTTGTTTCTTCTGCATGGCAGGTAGGCACGAGGTAGAGGTGGTGGTCTGTTTCTTTGTTCAATCTGTCCAAGTGCCGACCTATTGCTTTCTTTCACCTTGACTCGCAGGCAAGAGCAAGGGTAAAGGAAAAGCATGCCATGAGATATCTTTGCCTTTGACTCTGATGATATGGGATACTTTTGCTTTTGAAGAAGTATCGTTCCACAGGTTTATCATTGAACTGGGCTGGGGAACTTCTTAGCAAGGAAAATGAGACTTGATCTTGAAGATGAAGCAGCACCTTGTCTCCACATGCTTCAAGTATCATTTTCACTTGCCTTATCTGTTCTCCAGGCAGATGTGGCGTCTTCTTCGGAAGTACATCAGCGGTTGAAGATGAGCACTCGAGAGCAATGCTAGGTAAGCAATGCTAGGTAAGCAATCAGGAAGGATTTCCAGGCAGTCGGTTCTTAGATCGGAAGATTGACACCGAGTGCTGGCTGATTGCTCGCTTTCTCCTTGTCACAAAGACAAGGACAAGGATAGGGAGAAAGCATGATATGAGATACTCTTGCTTTCAACCTTCATGATATGAAATACTCTAGCTCTTGATGACTTGTTTGCAAAGGTATCCCAGGGAATGAGAAATACAGAGTAACTCGAGAGGGTTTGTTGGAAAGGCATTTTCGGAGATGAAGAAGTGCTGAGAGGGTGTGCCTTTGCTGTGGAAGGCGAAGGTAGAAACTTATAGTACTTCACTTCACAACCGAAACTGTTCCTTTACCCCTGTCGGCAGCCGGTGGATGGATGAACAGTACAGGTTACGCGCTTTCTGAAAAAGCTACCCGTAATTTGCGCAAAGCTGACAGCGCGCGTGACGAGTGACGACAAATCTGGGAAAGCTGCTCGCCTCGTGATTCCTACCGCTCCATCTTTTGAGAACGGCGTCCGACTTTTGAGACGGAGACGCCGCTTTTGAGAAAAGAATCCGGCTTTTGAAAAAGGAGCCCGGCTCTTCGATTTGCGAGAGGGCGCCACTTTGATTGATGAGTGATGCCTCATCGATTTCTTCTTCTTATAAGAGCGCTAATTTTTTTCCACAACATACTTGAGCTCCCTCCTGTAAACACTCCCTCCTGTAAACACTCACTCTTGCACTTCTTTTAATCTTGATCAGTCCGACTCTTCATTCTCAACACCTTCAAATATGTCTTGCCCTTCTGACCGTCGCCTTAACTTGAATGTTGGGGAAGATAGTGATATGTCTTCTCCAACCAACATTTGGCAGCCGTCCTTCATATCCCCAAATGGTCCTCTTACAGTTGGGGATTCCATGATGATGAATGAAACAACCGCTTCGGTGGTGGCCAGAAATCTGCTCACTCCTAGAGACACTAGGATACTTTCCAGGCGGTCCGACGAACTGGATGTTCAGGACTCTATGGCCTACAGCGTCCGAAGTGCAGGCTCAGTATCAAACATGGGCCAGCGCCTTCTTGCACGAACTCGTCAAGTGGAGTCGTTGATGGCTGAAGTGGCTAGTCTTCGGCAAGAGGTCAGAGTGCTTAGGCATGAGAATAAGGAGTTGCACATGCTCGCAACTAATTACTTAACAAGCATGAAGAGGAAGCTGGATCAGATGCAGGAGTCCAAAGTGCGGATTCAGAGTGATCATCAACGGTTTATGGCGTTACTCCCGAGGTTTATGTTGTCTTCGTCCTCGGGAGCTGCACCAAGTATTGAGGCTCCGAATGATCCAACTCTGGCGCTTCGTCTTTCTGGGGCTCCGTCGACCTCCGAGGCACCACCTACCAACAACCAATGAAAGCTATTAGTTCACATTATTGTAAATTATTTATGCTTTTTTTAAGTTTATTTAATTATATATATAAATATAAGTATTTTTGTGTTTTTTTTTTTTTTGTTTTTTTTTGTTTTTTTTTTTTTTGTTTTTTTTTTTTAAATATCAAAGTAAAATAAGTAAATCAAAGTAAAAAGACTATGTTTAATCTCCCAAACAAAAATCACAACTAAATAAACAAAACAAAATGAAAGCAGTAAAGAGAAGGGATTAGGAATGCAAATCTGATTGTGGGTGATTCCTAGGCCTCCCTTCATTATTCAAATGCATGAGTTTATCCTTGAACGGACGGTGGTACTTGAAATGATCCGACAACGGTCTAAGTTCTAATGACGGTGCCTGAATCATCAAAATTAGAAACAAGTTAGTATAAATTAAAATTAAAATTGGAGAAGATGGCTTACTTTCTTTCTCCGACACAAACTCAATGACGAACACTACGTCTTTAAACGTTTCAGGGACTTTGAACTTGGCCAGATTTATTATGATGGTTGTGGCTTGTCCCGTGTCATCAGTCTCAACTTCTTTAGGCTTGATTCTCTTATGCACAGCCTCTTGGATGTATTCTTGATATGCTTCAACCACTTCATTCTCTTGAATCCATTTTCTTGGTGTGCAAGGTTCTTTGAACATTTCAATACCATCGGGAACTTGATTTGGTGCACCAAGAATTGGGATATCACTTTGCACCTTGGGAAGAGCTTCCACAACGTCTTTTTCATTCACTTCTTCCTTGGGATTTAAAAACCTGCAAGGAAAAAGGATAATTGGCGGAATAATGTTAGAATGAAATGAATTTTGAACCTCCTCACCTGAGTTGGATGACATAAGGACTTGAGGGGTTTGCGACAAGAATTCTTCTAAACTGCCCAAGTCGTCATCCTCATCTTCTTCTTGAAGTGGCAATTCATCCATGTTCGGGCTGTGTTTGGATGGTTCTGGGACAGCTTCATCCTCCATATTACTTCCCAAAGTGATGGCTTCATTGATTTCCATTTCTCCCTCTGAATTTGCAAATGTGGAGTTGGAGAGTTCACTTTGATCTTGAATTTGTACCATGAACTCCATAATCTGCCCAATTTGCTTCTCCAACTCATCCACCTTGTTGGCTTTATTTTGCATCTCCATGTTTCGATTTTCTACGTCCTGGGTCAAAGAGGTGAGTAACTTATTCAACATGTCATTATCCGAAGACGTACCTGAATTTGGTTGGGGAGATTGTGGTGGAGGCTGTGGTGGTTCATATGGCCACTGATAGAACTCTTCCGATGGCGGCAATTGTTCTTCTTTTCGTAAACCCTGCGCCACAGAAATGAGTCCATCAAGAATTTCATTATAATTCATGGGCATACTTGAATTCGATTGAAATTGCTGTGGGGGAGGTTGTGGTGGCTGCATAGATCTTGAATAAAACTCCTCATCTTGTTGCCAATATCCACTTTGTTGAACCTGTTGAGGTTCTCCCCACCTATGATCTGAATAATTTCTCCAATCCGAATTGTAAGCGTTGGAAAACATGTTGCCCCTTGATTGGTTATGACTTTGATATCCCCAAACATCTTCATTTGCAGAAAATTGGGGACATTGATGAGTTTGATATCCTTGCCCATACGATGCAC
Organism: Malus fusca; assembly: GCA_035220775.1. Lineage (NCBI taxonomy): Eukaryota > Viridiplantae > Streptophyta > Magnoliopsida > Rosales > Rosaceae > Malus > Malus fusca. The sequence continues at coordinate 10,808,519 of CM069066.1, forward strand.
CAAATGTAGGTACACTTGGCATTGTGGTCCTTCCGGCATTCTGAGTTAATTGAGACGTGATATTCGCCAATTGAGCTTGGATGGATGCAAGTGCCATGTCTCGCTCCATTTGTACCTAAAATCAAAGAAAGAAAACTAAATCAAATATCAAAAGTAAAAGACATAATAACAAAAAATAAAATAAAATAAAATAAAATAAAATACAATAAACACAAATAAAAAAAATAAAAAATAAAACACAAACAAAAACATAAACAAGGGATTAGCAAATTTGCTAATCCCCGGCAACGGCGCCAAAAATTTGATGCGAAAATTAACTAACGCACAAATTTAAACCCTATTTGTGACAATTGTAGTATATGGATAAGTAGGGATCGTTCTAGGCCGGGGATTAACTAGGGATGCTAACCAAAGTAAAATTAAATTAAAAACGTAAAAACAAAATTTAAAACACTAAACTAGACTCAAAACACTGAACTAGAATAACTCAAAATAAAACTAACAAATAAACCAAAACAAATCCAAAGACTCAAAATAATTCAAGACTCAAGAAAACACAAACAAAATTTATTTCTAACAAATCTAACACTTTAAAATAAACGGGGGATTGATTTTTGACAAAATTGAATTTAAAATAGAAACTTAAAAACAAACTTCAAAGAAAATATATTTTATAGAATTAAAATGATGAGACGTTAGTTAGAGGGGTCCTTATCCACACATGAACAAATGCATATAATTTGATTCCCAGTTATGACTTCAACAAACAAATAAATGACAACGCTCCAAGTTAATTAGGTCCGCTTAAATTAACTTTCAGATTTCCCTAGATTCATTGAATTGGACGGGATACGCATCACAACCAAATTATTTTTATCAAGTTCCCTAACTATGGAATACGCATGATAGAGAGACATATCAAAGATCATTAAGTTCAATGGAAATCATAAGCATCGACTAGGCATTCATAACTATGGAATACGCATGTTAATCCAACCTAGGGTTTACTAAACACAATCGTGACTAGCGATTTTTACTACTCATGAATATAAGTTCATAACGATTAGGTGAAATTCCCTTATATCCTAGCATCAAGTCTAAGCATGCAAATTAAGTGTCGACCCTCAACCCACATACATAAACAAGTTCTTAATCAACACAGAAAAATAAACCACATCCAACGTTCAATAATTCATAACTGGAGTAAATCAAATCATAATAAACATTTATCCATGGTTTCAAATTCACCTCTAACTAAACAGAAATTAATTACACATGTTTAATATAATTGAAAAACAAATTAAATTAAACATGAGTTTAAGAAAAATAAAACCAAATGAGGAGGTGATCCTCTGTGCTTAAGCTCGAGGCAGCTGTGCTGCTGTCTTCGTCCGCGCAGTTCCGTTTCTTCCTCCTGCCTTCTGAATTGCGCCAGCTGCTCCTTCCGCCAGGCAGCACTTCTCGCCAAAACAGCGCTGTCGCTGCACTCCCCCGCGAGGACTTCCTCATGCGCTGACAATTTCCCTGCTGACCTCCTGCTTCACAGCTCCCCCAAGGAGCTGCGTCCTCCCTGATTCTATTCCTTCGTGCTGAACGTCCCAGGCAGCACGTCAGTCCCAAGGCAGCACGTCAGCTGCTCCTTCAAGTTCCGTGCCTCCCGTCTCTCGCTGCAGGCTCCTTCAGTCCTCCCTTTGGTTCTCTCGCGTTCCCCTCCTTCCTAGCTGCCAGGAAGGCAGCCCTGATTATTCTTTCTCTCCGACCTCGCTGCCAAAGGGCAGCGTTATTCCTCATCCCCCTGTCAACTCGCGTCTCCTCTTAGCTGCGCAAGGCAGCTGTCCTATTTTATCGCAAGCTGCTCCCTTCTCCCAACCTTCACGTGTTGCGTCTTCTCTCCTTCCGATATATGCGCCTGTCCAAGGGGCCACTCTCACATTTCTGATTATTATGCACCCCACACCTGACCTCACTGCCATTTTATTCTTCTCTTTCTTTACAGCTGCCTTAAGCCGAGGCTTTTGTTTTTCTTTTATTTAATCCCACGCTGCACTCAAGTAGCACTAATACTTTTCTTTATTTCTGCCATCCCTTGCCTAATTATTTCCCCTAACGAGGACATGCTGCTTGACTTTTTTAATCTTCTCCATGCAAGCTGTCCTGCATGTTCCCTCTAATCCTTTTTCTGCTTCTTTTATTTTCTTTATTTCCCCTCACTACTTCAGTGCTCCACTTCTTCCATTTCTCACTAGCAGCATGTGCTGCCTTTCTTTTATTTTCTGACAAAACGTTTTCTTAAGTTAATAAAATACGTGAGCAATATAAAAATGACGAATTTATTACTTAAAATTACACTTGTGCTATTTTTATTTTCTTAGCTAGATAAATTCGATAAAACACAAAAACAAAGTAAATAGCACAAAAATATGAGAAACTAACTAAGAAAAGACGAGAGAATTTGATGTAAAATATGTATAAATATGAGCTTATCATTTAGTACTACGATCTAATAATATTCTTCTTCACTTGTAAGTGAGATGTCTTAAGTTCGAATGTCGAAAATGATGAGTATGCATCCAATTTATTCATTTGCTTTTATAGTGTAAATAGATCGTCGTATTAAATATATATATAGGCCCTTTATGCAAAGGGATTCCCATTTTTTTCAAAAAATAGGTATTAAGTGTGGGAATCACTCCACATCGAACTTCAATGATCCGAACTATCTATTTTATAAGTCTCGATTCATAGATCATCCTTGCAAAAATTCAATTCAATCCGAAATCATTTGCCTATTTAATTATCAAGATAAAATTTCATTGTTTCTTATATAACAAAGTATTCGTTAATTTCTTTGAACCCAATTAGATGTCTTAAACATTTCTGATTTGGCTAATATTTTGCAAAAATGATCTATGAGGTGCAACTTGAAAAATAGATGGTTCGAATCGTTAAAGTTCGATGCAGTGTGGACCCCACAACTAATCCTTATTTTTATAAAATAATGAGAATCCATTCTCTTAAAGATTTCCTATATATATAGGCTAAATAGCCAAAATGGTCCATGAGATTTGCATGATTCATCACTTTGGTTCCTAACATTTCAAATCGATAAAAGTGGTCCCTGAGATTGTCCACCATCCATCATTTTGGTCCTTCCGTTAAAAACTCCGTTAAGTGTCCCGGAGTTCTTGGCCGGAAGTTTGGATAATTTTCAAGACTTCGTAACTCAATAGTTTCTTAACCAAATTGGACCCATAATATATCAAAATGAAGATAGAAAAGTTTAGAATAAGATTATACCTATTTGGAAGCCCAATGGCTGCCGGAGATAGCCGGAAAATAGCCTCAAAGTTGACTGGTCCGAAGGAAAACTGGAAAACTCGCCGGAAATTGGGTAAACTTTAAACATTCATAACTTCTTCAATAATCAATGAAATCAAGTGATTCAAAAATGAAAATCATACTTCTCGACTAGATGAAGAGAATGATACATTTTTTTACGGCTAACTCTCCAGTGGTTTGGCCGAAAAACGGCTCGAAAGTGGCTGTCTTGGTCTCAAGTTAGCCACTTTCGAGCCGTTTTCCGGCCAAACCACACTGATTTATCCATCTAAAAAGGTATCATTCTCTTCGTCTCGTCGAGAAGTATGATTTTTGTTTTTGAATCACTTGATTTCGTTGAGTATTGAAGAAGTTATGAACGTTTAAAGTTTACCCAATTTCCGGCGAGTTTTCCAGTTTTTCATCGGACCAGTCAACTTTAAGGCTATTTTCCGGCCATCTCCGGCAGCCATTGGGCTTCCAAATAGGTATAATCTTATTCTACACTTTCCGATCTTTATTTTTATATATTATGGGTCGAATTTGGTTAAGAAATGATTGAGTTACGAAGCTTTGAAAATTACCCAAACTTCCGGCCAAGAGCTCCGGAATTTTTAACGGAGTTTTTAACGGAATGACCAAAATGATGGATGGTGGACAATCTCAGGGACCACTTTTATCGATTTGAAATGTTAGGAACCAAAGTGATGAGTTATGCAAATCTCAGGAACCATTTTGACTATTTAGCCTATATATAAATAACAAGTAAACTTTTTTTTCTTCACGGAATAACACACCGTGACAAAGAGTCTTACATAATTAGCCATCACACTGTAAATACATCCAAGTCTGTCATGAACTGTGTTACAAGATTATAAGGTTGAAGATTCGTGATCACATAACCAAATTCTGTCGAAAAAATCAAAACACAAAATAAATTTGGTGGGTTGGCTCACGGGGCCAGGATCTGAGTATTTAGTTAATAGAAAATCTCATGTAGACCTAAGCTTTGCATGATACGATCACACTCATATGTTTCAGGGGACATGTTATCTAACTATATCCAACTAGAATATTTTAAAAATGGGGACAACTAGTGGCAAGCCACAGTTATCCACTTCTTTTGGGCCCAGAGAGATTATGAGGAATTTCAACCAACTATGATTTTTGTGGACGTATCACGATAACAAGATTAGTTATATATGTCTCGTGTAATATAAAAAGCGTTTAGTCTAATTTACTATTGTTTCTTTTTTGTTTTCTAATTAGACACGTGAATTCAAAATAGCTAAAGATTTCCATGGATCACATAATTAATAAAAAAATTGGAATAAAAAACTAAAAAGATGCTAAAAATAGCTAGGGTTTTAGTGAATACAAAGATGGATAAGAAATATAGATGGAAAGAGATCTGGGGAAAAGGGTACGAGTTGTAATCTCCAGCTCACATCTCTGAGACTGTTGAGATCACATGCATGGACACACAGAGATCTACTAATAATTGAGATCATCATCTCCACAGTTTTTCTGCATGAAAACAACAAAACTACGAGTCTATATAACTACTTAACTAGTAGTAGAATGTGAGACCAGTATATTTTATTAAGATGGTACGTACTCATCAGATTCAGAAGATAGATAAAATAATGGCGGTGCTATCACACAATCTTTTTTAATTTTTTAAACAATTTATTTTATTTCCAGCATTCGAATTAAATGAATTGAAGAATATCAAATAACATAAATTAACATGAGATGTATAAGAGGTATGGATAGCACCACTTTAAAATAAGGGACATTTTTGATGCGGTCATTAACTACCAATGTTCTTTGATTGAAACCTTGGTGGTTTTTAACTTTTGATTGAAGTCCCTGACATTAATGTAATAATGTATTTTTATGTAGGTTATTATATTTTTAAATTAATAATAAAATCTGTAGTTATTTATATTAATGAGATTTTAAATGAAACCCATATTTTATGGGATTAAAATATTAAAGATGAATTATACTCTCAAATATTGTGTGTGTGTGTGTGTGTGTATACATGGGTACGTTCATCAAAACTAACCAAAAAATTATTGTACCAAAGCATGGGTACATTTTTCAAAAGCACAAAAAAAAAAGCCTTAATAACATTATTAAATTTCTTCTATTAAACTTGACATTGATACATTCTCAAATCAACGAAAATAGAATGTATCCATATAAGTTTAAAAATGGATTAGAGAAAAGATTGAATGAAATTTTATATAAAAAAATGGGTTCATTTTAAATTAAAAAATGGTACATTTTTAACAAATTGGTATATTTAATAATGGATATTTTTTATAAAAATTTAATGGGTACAAACTTATTCTAATTTTATTTATTTTTATTTGGGAAATGTTTGAATTGAAAATTAATTAGGAGTTTAATAAGGGTGTGAGTATTAAAACTCTAAATCAATTACTAATTTTTTTTTATAAAAATTATGTAACTTACATGTAATTCATTAATATATTAATGATAGGGACTTTGATCAAAATCTAAAAACTGATAATGTCTTAGTTAATAGACATTATAAACTAGGGACCGAAAACTAATTTTTAATAACTTTTGTGGATTTTAATTCTCAGTGAATCTTGATAAGGCAATCTAATGTTTAATGTGTTAATGGAGTTTGGCCCTCACAACATGTACCTTTAAAAAAAATAATAATAAAATAAAATATCTTAAGAAAGTTACAACTTCAATCTTGTAGGATTAGCGTAATAAAGTTCGATTCCTTTTTAATATAACTGAATAAAATTCAACTTTACATATGCCGTAAAAGAAAATATGTCTTGAATTTTTTGTTCTTTCAGCGAAAGAAAAAATAACCAAACTTTAAACACAGATATTACAAGTTTGGAGGGAAAGAAATCTCATTTAAATATGAAAGTAATCAAGTTTGGAGGGAAAGAAATCTCATTCAAATATGAAAGTAATCAAGTTAATTAAGGTATATGAAAGTAATCAAATTATTTAAGGTATATTATGTTTTAATTAATCAAGAAGTCAACTTAAATCAATTACAAATTTTCATTAACAGTTTGCCTACATTATATGTCACAGCCCGTCCCGGGATTCTTTATATCGGGGACGTGAAATGACGGAATTACCCTTGACGGGTATTAAGGTATGTGTGTGTGTGACATATATTTCAAGCTTTTGGAAAATATTTTGAGTTGGATTAAAATTGGTTTGTAATTTATGTGGTTAGGAAAATATGGATGGTGATGGGTTATGAGGGACCACACACACACACGGGACACCCTGTCCCTTTCCCCCGTGCCCTCTATCTCTCTCCCCTTCTTAGTTCTTCCTTTCTCTCCCTCTCGACTCGTACGGACGAGGCACCAAAACCCTCCAACTTTCACGGATCGACGTCAAAAAGGTAAGTTTGTGGATCCTTGCAACCTTGTGAGTTCATTGGTGCAGTTTTTAGAACTTGGAACCCTCGATATCACGTGAAACCCGAACCCCCATTTTGTGTCACTATTCATGCAATCGTAATATGTCGATTTTCAGGGAATTCTAAGCTTATAGTGAGCTTAGTGAGGTCCCAAGGAAGCTCGGAGTGCTTCGTTTGAAGGTTTTGGATGTCGGGATCACTGGGTTCGAATTTGGCCGGTTTTCTTGGAATTTCTCCGGTGAGATTTCGTGATTTTTAGAGCCTTAAAGTAGTGTAACGTGATTCTACATGCTTAGGGCTTCATTTTGATATAAAATGCGTGAAAAATGGTTGAGAAACGACGGAGAACAAGGAGATTGAAAATTTTCCAGTTTTTTGGCCACCGGAAAACTCAGTCCGGCGAGCTCGAGGAAGAAGACGCGCGTGGGGGCGCGTGAACCCGTGCCTGTCCAGGCGCGTGCAGCCTCAGAAATTTTTTCTAAAAATTTGTCGACGTCCGTGACGTCGAGTAGGTCACTGTGGTATATTCATATACCCAAATTGAGCACCGTATGAGAAGTTATTGAGAATTGTTGGTTATATGCTTTAAAATAACGTTTTTATAGTTATTTCGCATATAGGTGATACATATCCCGAGGACGAGCGCATCTAGGGACGTCACGGGGGCTACGACCTTTCGACTTATCAGTGAGTGAGCAGTATTTATGTTTATACCTATATGCTATTGAAATTCCCAGAAATTGAGTTCAAATGAAAGTATGTTTCTAAAATGCCATACATGCATGATATGAGTTATATGAATTGATAATTGATGCATATATATATATGTGAATTGGTGCTGTGGACACACAGGTGAGTATCATGTGAGTTTTATGTTATTTATGTGAATCATTGATGATGTGTATTATGTTGATAGCTCATAACCTGCAATCATAGTGTTAGTGCTTATATTATTCACCTGCACCGCACGCTCACCTTGGATCCAAGTAGGTGCATGTCGTACAGACCATGAAAGGGTTCCGACATGTTGTACAAACCATGATAGGGTTCCGACATACTAGTCGTACAGACCATTAAAGGTGGTTCCGACTAGTAGGTGACTTTAGATTATGCGCGCAGATGATTGATGAGAGAAGCACTAGAGCGTATTATTTCACCATTCTTGTCGTACAGACTACTTCAGGTAGTTCCGACTTATATGCAGTGTAGTGTCGTACAGGTCACCGAGGTAACTCCGGTTGGATTGGATGTTGAGCTATAGAATTAACCGTACAGGACTAACTGCAGGGTCTCCGGTTAATTCATTATGTCACCTGTTACATTGATGCATCATTCATTATGTTTTGACATTTATAGCATGGCACACTTTCTGGTTTTTAAGAAAGATTGATGATTTGAGATTTATGAAAAGTTATATGCTATTATGCTATTTTCTGGGAAGTATACAGGTTTTATAGTGAGGGGTTAGAAATGTTTTAAATGAAAGGTTTTCGAAAAGTTTCGTTTTACTGACCCACTCAACCTTGTTTTGCGCCCCTCCAGGTTCTAGTTAGCAGTTGGTGGCTCACGAGGTTTTTCTTCGGCGTTCTGACAGACTTCCTGCATGTAGGACTCACCTGCGGGTGTTGTAATTTGATTATAGTCCTACTTGACTGCACCTAGTTCTTAAGCTCTGTTTATGTGTGTGTTCACACTTTAACTCACTCTAGCATGCTATTTGGTTATTATTGCTAGTAATTGGTTTTGATTCCTTCGTAATTCTCTTATCTTTGCTTCCGCACCGCACTTATGGTTACGTCACGCTCACGTGACGGCCAGCGCGCCTTGATTCTAGGATCGGGGTGTGTCATTATATTAATGAGATAACCATTTGTTCTTGATGATAAAACCATACCATAAGTAGGTGATGTTTTATTGCAATGGCAAAAAACAATCATGTTTATACACCAAAATTACAAGTTTGATCCCTTCCGATTGCTCTCCTCCTAATAATTAACAATTTAACCTATTAACGCTATTGTTGTCAAAAGAAAAAAAAATCATACAATAAAATTTTGCATTTTTTTGCAATCTTAAATCAATTACAAATTTTCATTAACAATTTGCCTAATTGTATTAAGTAATTTGACTAATTGAGTAAAATAGAAAAGAAAAATTATCCAAACTAGTTAACTAATTAAAAGGAGAAAGAAAGTATTATATGCAAAATTAAAAAAAAAAATCTTTTTCTTTCTTTAAAAGAAATGAAATGTGAATAAGTTCACATTTTCACAACCTAAATAAAATCTTTGTACAACCACATGGGTGCGTAATGGTGTATTGGCTTTTTGTAGTGGCCACTTCATATTTAAATTAAAGAACAAAAGAATATTCTAAAATATAAGCTTTCATTTCATTGCCAAAGAATAATAATAATAATAATAATAATAATACAGTTATTATTTTACTAAAACTTTCTTACATTGAAAGTGTGAGTTAGCTGGTATGGATTATGGCCTGTTTTTGACAGTTGGTGATCTGGGTTTCCTCTCAACTGTTCCCTTGACTGAAATTCTCTTCTTTTTTTTTTTTTAACAAAGCCACTAATTGTCTTAACTCTCTTAATCGTGATTAATGACTGACCATGTTTAGCTCCTGATTTCTCTATTGAATATTCAATTACAATAAAATGCAGATTTCTCATTATTTCTTAGGAAGAAAGAATATCTTTTGAGCAGATTCCTAGTCCAGAATATTTCACCAAATGGTAAAATATTTGGTAGAATTTTGTGGAGTATAAATTGAAGGGTTGAGCTTTGATGGGTTTACTTGACAAGTACCCCACCACATGGTGTTTGGGCTATTTACAGCTGCAGCAAATACGCAGATTATACCTTCCCTCATAATGTGGCTTTCCCTTGCTCTCTCTCTGTTTTTCTAGAGTTCCTTTGAGGGAATACAAAGAACCAGAACATCCCAAACTTTTCCCTTTTTTACCTTTTATTGCCTGCATTTTGCGTAAAATTATGAGCTTTCATATGGGTTCTTCACCTTTTTGAGTTTTTTGAGTTTTCTTTCGTAAAGTTTGGTTTTTTATGGCTGGTTCTCAAATGGGTTTTGTTCATTTCTTTGTTTCCAGATCTGGGTTTTAGTGATTTTTCTTGCTTTTTGTCAAATTTTGGAAATTGGGTTCTCAAACTCTTCAAAGTTTTGAACTTTTTCTGCTATTTAGTGTGAGAAAATGGCCCCAAGGTTGGATTTTTCCAGTTTCTGGGCAAAGGAAAGCAGGAAGGGGACACCAGTGGTGGTGACAATGGAGAATCCCAACTTCTCTGTGGTGGAAATCGACGGTCCAGATGCAGCATTCAGGCCAGTTGATAAGAGCAGGGGGAAGAATGCAAAGCAAGTGACATGGGTTTTGCTTCTCAAAGCTCACCGCGCAGTCAGCTGCATTGGGTGGGTTGCCACCCTCTTCTGGACACTTCTCAGCACCATTAAGAAGCGGTTAATATTCAGGCAAGGTGTATCCATGGAGAATGGGAAGCTGGGAAACCAGAAATTACTTTTTACTGTCATTAGAGTCTTCTTATTTACTTCCCTTGCAATCCTGGCATTTGAAGTTGTTGCTTACTTCAAAGGCTGGCATTATTTTAGGAATCCCAGTTTGCACATTCCTGGAACTTCTGATATACAGAGCTTGCTCCACTTGGTTTATGTTGGTTGGTTATCGTTTCGGGCGGATTACATTGCACCTCCCATTCAAGCACTCTCTAAATTTTGTATTGTTCTTTTCCTTATCCAATCCGTGGATCGAATGATACTTAGTTTAGGTTGCTTGTGGATAAAGCTCAAGAAGATTAAGCCTAGGATTGATCGGGAGTCTTTGAAGTCGGAGGACGTTGAGAAATCGAAATATGAGTACCCCATGGTTCTCATTCAAATTCCAATGTGCAATGAGAAGGAGGTAATGAATTGAACTCTCTCTCTTTGCTGTCTGTTTTGTTCTTTAATTTATTCTATTATTTTGTTATGTTGCTTTTAGCTGGTGGCTGTTTGATTCACTTTGCCTTAGTTACTAGTTCTGGATATATATTTATGCTTAATAATCTAGTTGTTCCAACAAACTTGCAAAACTTTGACAATGTGTGGACTGTCTCTATTTAATAAAATGGTGAAAAAGTGCCTTTGTCTTCTTAGATTCAAACATAATCGAATAAAACTCTGAAACAGTCGAAGAATTGACAGTCCCTATTTAGAAATCATCAAGAATGATCATTATTATAAAGTAATACATCCTTTTATTTCAGATTGTGAATTAGAGTCACACTAGTCAACTTTTGGAACAAAAATGTATAGGATTGCAACATTGTTTGGACATGTTATTGAAAGCTAATAGTTAGCGAATGGTACTTTCGGTAGTACATGATGGTGACTCTGAAAAACTGAAGCATATGAAACTAATTGGCAACTGCAAAAAGTCCTGTAAGATTTTTTGTGATGTAATTAGGTTTTCTGGCCTGGCCTTTTGCAGGTGTATGAGCAGTCTATCTCTGCAGTCTGCCACATTGATTGGCCAAAGGACCGTGTTCTGATTCAAGTTCTTGATGATTCTGATGATGAGAGCATCCAGTGGTTAATAAAGACAGAGGTTGCTAATTGGAGCCAAAAGGGTATCAACATTATCTATCGGCATCGTGTTGTTAGAACTGGTTACAAAGCCGGAAATCTCAAGTCTGCGATGAGCTGTGATTATGTGAGAGACTATGAATTTGTTGCAATCTTTGATGCAGACTTCCAACCCAATCCAGATTTTCTTAAGCAAACGGTGCCACATTTCAAGGTGGATAATAGCAACATAATATTTTTTCAGTGTGATTTTTGGTCTAAACTCTTCGAATTTAACATATTTTACGTTCTGTTGCAGGACAACCCCGAACTAGGTTTAGTTCAGGCTAGATGGGCCTTTGTGAACAAGGAAGAGAACTTGTTGACTCGTCTCCAAAATGTTAATTTGTGTTTCCACTTTGAGGTGGAACAGCAGGTTAACGGGGTGTTTCTTAATTTCTTTGGTTTCAATGGAACTGCTGGTGTTTGGAGAATTAAAGCCCTTGAGGAGTCTGGAGGATGGCTAGAAAGGACTACTGTAGAGGACATGGACATAGCTGTCCGGGCCCATCTCAACGGTTGGAAATTCATCTACCTTAACGATGTTAAGGTAATCTTTGATTATAGTTTTTCCGTATCCGTTAATCCAGGACCACACACATTTGCATTTTATCTGTATGAAATGCTACTTCAATTACCTCAATTAAATACCATCGAAATTCGCATTATGCATGCCATATGCATGTTTAGGCAAAATCCAAATGAATTTAAGGGAAGGAAAAGAAGATGTTTCAAGCCTTATAGCCATGCAACTTTCAGGTACTATGTGAAGTGCCTGAGTCCTATGAAGCTTACAGAAAGCAGCAGCATCGTTGGCATTCCGGTCCTATGCAGCTATTCAGATTATGCCTTCCAGCGATTATAACTTCCAAGGTGCCTTGAATATCAAAATTCTGTTATTCCCTGTCTCCCGTTGTTTATAACATGTACGATAATTTCTTGCTTTCTTGAATTCTGCAGATATCCGCATGGAAGAAAGCAAACTTGATACTTCTATTCTTTCTGTTGAGGAAACTTATCCTTCCTTTCTATTCCTTCACCTTGTTCTGCATAATTCTTCCGCTAACCATGTTTGTCCCGGAGGCAGAGCTTCCCGCATGGGTCATCTGTTACGTTCCTGTTTTCATGTCGTTCCTCAACATTCTTCCATCCCCTAAATCCTTCCCTTTTATTATTCCTTATCTCCTTTTCGAGAACACAATGTCTGTCACCAAGTTCAACGCAATGGTCTCTGGTTTGTTCCAGCTGGGTAGCTCTTATGAGTGGGTTATCACCAAGAAGACTGGGAGGTCATCGGAACTGGACTTACTCGCTGCTGCTGAAAGGGAAACAAAAATGGTAAACCAATTACCCGTCCACAGAGGAGCTTCTGAGACTGAGCTTTCTGTGTTGAACCGAATTATGGAACAAAAAGAAGTAGCTCCCAAGCCTATTAAGAAAGCTAACAAGATATATCGGAAGGAGCTTGCTCTAGCATTCCTATTGCTCACCGCTTCTGTCAGGAGTCTGTTAGCTGCTCAAGGTGTACACTTCTACTTCCTGCTCTTCCAAGGCGTGACCTTCCTCCTCGTTGGTCTTGATCTCATTGGTGAGCAAATGAGCTGATATTTCATGGCTACAAGAGAAAAATGGAGAAAAAAATCAAACCAGATACACACATTGAGGGAACTTCAACCCCTTTCGCCATGGGAATGTGCAGCAGAGTTACCCTTCGGTCCAATAACCCAAATTACTTGATAGTCCACACAGCGTGAACGAAGAACTCGATAGGAACCTCACGTTTTCGAATGTTATTCCTCATTTTTTTTTTTTACTTTTTCCAGATAGGGCATTGATCAATTTTAATGTTCCACAGGTATTGGATTGTTCTTGTTCACCTTAAGAAGGTTTGCCTGATGCTTTTGGTTTGTAAATTCCTTCTTGTCAATCAGTGAGAAGTGCGCAACAAAGGCAAAGCAAGCACTTTTTGTAATTAATTTATCTACTAATTAATTTATAATAGTTCCTTTGCCTCATCGTCTAAGTAATCTTTTGCCTTGTCATCAAATCACAATCAAAAACATATACCGAAGTAATCTTCCAGCATAAGAATTTTTATACATATATCAAATTATGATTTGTCTGTAACGAGATTTTCCACTTGTCCACGATCTGAAAATAATGGAGTGTGTATGTGTGTGTCCATGCACACGCGTGTTGAGATAAATTTCAAGTGTCGGCAGGCAAACTGCAAGTGAAACAAAGTTTGCATTTTTTTGGTATTTTGTGGCGGCTGAGGATTTTGGTTCATAACTTTCAAGCTTTTGAAGTGCCCGTTTAAGGGCCACATAGTTTTTGGGGGCCAGAGATCTTTGGTGGGCATGTATGTGATTCTGGGTCCATGTTGTAGTTGTAGGATAGTGCCCTTGGTTGGGAGGTCTAATTAGACAGATACTGTCACCACTCTTTCTAAATTTATACAGAAAAGCAGAAATTCTTTGATTTGACAAGCCACCTGTTTAAGTCTGCCACAATTACATTTTACGATTTGAGGTAGTTTTCAAAACGGTCTATAATATTTTAAATTTTTCACAACCTTGAGCTTCTGAAATTGTGTTAATTATATATACTTTTTGATATTTGAACGTCTAATCCTTTATTATATTAATGTGTTTTCTTGTCAATGATGTGTAAATGTGGCTTAATGATTGTAAGTTAATGCATTGCATGAGGCTTCTGCTCACATCCAACTAAAGAATCCAAAATGTGATATGAAGTTCAACAAGAGAGAAAAGTAAGAGTTGAATGATAGACGCAGGATATTCTACGTTATATTCTTCTAGCCTACAGACAAAGGATTCGAACTTAAGTTCAGAGATAAGCACATTAGTCTAACCAACATGGCTAAACGTCTGCAAATTGAAATGAAAATTAAAGTGAAGAGTTGAGAGAGAGAGAGAGAGATTGATCCAAGGCTGAAACTTTGGGATGAAAAGATGTGCAGAAATCTCAGGGAGCGAGAGAACGTGAAGAACATGAATGTTTATATAATTATATTAAACAAAAAGAGGTGAGAATTCAATTCTATTTCTTAATTTGGTGATCTAACTTGTCATATGTGCTCCCTCTTATCTCCGTAGGTTTGAATTTACATTTTTGTAGTTTAAATTATTAGTTTTTATTGAAATAATAGTGCGGAAGAAGAAAACTGAACGTAAAATTTCAAATGTAAGAATAAATTTTTAATCATTTAAACTACAAATGAGAGTATCTTCAATGGAGATTGTTGATGCACAAAATCGGTGAGGACTTTGGTACAACAGAAAATGTTAAGTTTGTGACCTTCACTAGATTGCTCCGGTCACTAGTGTGGATAAATATGTAAATGGATAGAGACAGGGAAGCAAACACAAGATGTATGTGGTTCACCCAGATTGGCTACGTCTACAGAGTAGAGGTGTTCTCATTAATTGTGAAGGGTTTACACAAGTACATAGGTTCAAGCTCTCCTTTTGTGAGTACTAGTGAATGATTTAGTACAAATGACAATAGGAAATATTGTGAGAGGATGATCTCTATTTATAGAAGAGAGTTTCTAGTTTCATTCTGACATTGACACGTGTCGTGTTGTGATTGGCTTCTGATGTTAACATGTGTCGTGCTATGATTGGCTTCTGATGTCGACACGTGTCGCGCTGTGATTGGCCTCCTAGTTGGAGGGGTATAACGTTGACCGATGCTCAGTAGTTTCGGGATTGGTCAAGTATGGTACAAACAGAGATGTTAAAAAATAAACATCAATTGTTAATTTAATGACTGACGTGATCATGTTAAATTTTCTCTTTTTCTAACCAATATGTTTTTTTGTAATAAATGATATTTGTAGGACTAATTTTAAAAATAAATCAATTAAAAAAAAGTTCAAGATCTATAATTGATGCATTAATGAGATCTACACAAATAATTAAAAATTATTTAACATCACCTTTTTTCATATATCAAATTTGACATATTTCACTCATGTCAAATTTGACATATGAAAACTCATATGTCAATCGACATAGGTTTGACATATCGGTTGAAACTTATTTCTACATTCAAATTTGATTACATAACATTCCACTTAGAATTTAACATCTTCTTTGGAGATGGTCCGAGAACTTCGTATTTGATTTGATATTTGGGTAATGTGCATTGTACAAGAAAACAAAAATTCAAAACTCACCATCCCTTTTGAGTATAAAAGTATGGACTCATTTGGATTGGATTAAATTGGACATTCAATGTCTATTTAGGATAGAGACAAAAATTTAACAAAAATGTAGGAGGAAAACACAGATATATGAATAGCACCATCGTTCCTTAATTTAGGCCTGATTTGTTGTATTATAATTTTAGTTTATTACAAAAATATAGTGGATTATATATTCCACTCATACACTAAACCTAAACGCTAAGAGCACTTCCAGCGGGAGTGGGATAGGCCAACACACAGCCAAAAAAATAACCCGGCACCTAGGGAAGTCTCCCCAGCCCACGGGAATGCTTGGCACCCAGCCCAAGCTGGTCTCCAGGCCAGCCCAAAATTGACAGACCTTGGGACCAGCCCGTATGACGCCATGCTGACGTCAGGGATGGAATCGGTGACTTGGATCTACGGATGCGATGCAACCGTGAAGTGTGAGTCCACCGTAGAGAGAGAGAGATAGCACTTTCGAACCCGAAGAGGGATTCGAATCGCTGAGAGAGATCTAGCAGCATCGAAACCCTTGGACCCGCAAAAGCGAACAAAGGGAGAGAGATCTAAGAAGAGCTCAAGCTCTCGGCTTCAATGGTAAGACCTCGCACCATGCACCGATGCCACATGCAAGGCCATGGTTAGGTTCCTTGAGCTCTAGGGATTACAAAAAATAATATTTTGTGTTTGATTTGTTGAAGGTTTTGAAGAGGAAGGAGAAGGAGAGCTCACGGGAGTGAGCAGGAAAAAAGAGATGAGAGAAAATAGATAGAGAGAGAGAGAGAGAGAAAGAAAGAAGAAATAAAGAAAGAAGAGAGACAACGGGTCAAATGATTGGGTAAGGAAATAGGTTTTTAAAACCTATTAAAATCATTATTTTAAAGGTCCAATTGGAGATTCATTTTATTTAATCATATTTTAATAAAATGGACTAGGCTATTTTTTTATTAGGAGTGGATATGCATTTGGCATATTACTGTTTATTAGGGTCTATCACTGTTCACTGAGTGGATAAATGGGCTGGGTACTGACACAAAGTCTTTAGGGATGGAATTGCTCTAAACAGGGGGCTGTATTGTAAGCTTTGCATTGGAGACCATAATTGATTCTATTATGGAGAACTAAATACCTAGTCATTGGCACTTCTAGATGACTTTCTTTAAGTGCTTATAACAATTAGCATCCAAAACCCAACACAAACAAAATTGGAGAGAAGAGGCCCAAACTCATGACCTAACCCAACACTCTTAACCGATTGAGCTGCAAGCCTCTTGAAAAACACTATAATAGTCAATTATTGCAAACGTTTAACTTGTCAAACCATGGCCAATTCAACAATAACACTTTACAAGATTTGGCTTTAAAATATACTAGCCTTTATGCACACGCGCGTGCATAAGGCATTTTTTGAATCACGACGTGTTACGTATAATTGACATGTTTTAAATATATGCGCAAATTAACAAAAGGAAAGTCAAATATTTGAAGTAAATGAATAATCTTAGATCAAATATCGTTTGTTAAAAAAAAAAGGTAAATTACATATTAGCCCTCATGTTTGAGGTCTATTACAAC
This sequence comes from Malus fusca, assembly GCA_035220775.1. Lineage (NCBI taxonomy): Eukaryota > Viridiplantae > Streptophyta > Magnoliopsida > Rosales > Rosaceae > Malus > Malus fusca. The sequence goes on from CM069066.1 coordinate 10,825,708, forward strand.
CTCATATAACAACTTTAAAACATTTCACTTTCATACATCCAGTACCATTTTATTTCAAAGTAACACCTCCGTTAGATTTTCCATCCATTAGTCTGTTAAATGCTGACGTGGCTACCACATTTGTGCTGATGTGGCTGCCACGTGGAAAAAAAATATTTTTATACATTAAAAATATTATAATATTAACCCAATTAAAAAAAAAAAAACACATAAAAACCCTAACCCAGATCCCCTTTCTTCCCCCTCTCCTCTCTGCAATCCCTTCCCACAATCCCTCACCCACCCCCCAGCGACCTCCCCCCAAGCGACCCACATCCCTATCCCTAACCTAGAACCCAAAAACCTGCAACAACAACAACAAGAAGAAGAAGAGGGAGGACAAAAAAAAAATCCCCAGTTTGTCTCCCCCAAAACCTGTAAGAAGAAGAAGAAGAAGAGGGAGAAAAAAAAAAGCCCAGTTCGAGGGAAGGTCACCGGAAGGTCGCGCGGGGATGAGGGAAGGGAAGTGGGTCGCGGGTCGCGGCGGAGCGGGGGCAAGGGAGGTGGGTCGTGGGTCGCAGCAGGGCCGGGGGGGTTTCTTTTTTTTCTTCTTCCTCCCTCTTCTTCTTCTTCTTTTTGTTGTTGCAGGTATGTGGGTCGCTTAGGAGGGTGAGGTCGTTGGGGGTGGGGTGGGGGTGGGTGAGGGATAATGGGAAGGGATTGCAGAGAGGAGAGGGGGAAGAAAGGGGATCCGGGTTCGGGTTTTTATGTTTTTTTTTTTTCGTGGGTTGAAAGGGGATCTTGTACCTGTGCAGCTCGATAATCTTGTGTTCGAGCTGAGCCCGCAACCGAATGTTGTCTTCCACATGCTGCTTGATTGTGGCCTCTACAGCTTCCATGGCGTACATAACTTGAAGCAAGCTGCTGTCTTGATTGTTTGCGATGGCGGTGGCGGTAGAACAAGCAATTAGGTCAGCGATGGGGGGGGTGTGTAGAGAAGGAAAGAGGGTGGGTGCGGAGGGAGGGAGGGTCGCATGTGGGGGGGGGTGTTCTGGGTTTCTGGTTTTGGGGTGGGGGACACGGGTGGGGTGGGGTGGGGTGGGGGGTTATCATTTTTGGGTTGCAGGGAAGAAGATGAAGATTGGGGATATGAGTTTGGGGGTTGCGGGGAGAATAGAGGATTTTGGGAGTTGCAGAAGGGAGAGGAAGGAAAGGATCTGCGTTTCGGGATTTTCTAGTTTTTATTTTTTTTTTAATTTTAATATTTAGAAAATTTAGGTTTTTTTAAAAAAATATTAAAAAAATATTTTTTTTTCCACGTGGTAGCCACATCAGTACAAATGTGGTAACCACGTCAACATTTAACAGACTCATGGATGGAAAATCTAACGAAGATGTTATTTTGAAATAAAATGATACTGAATGTATGAAAGTGAAATGTTTTAAAGTTGTTGTATGAGATTGTAATAGACACCAAAACTGAAGGGCTACTATGTAATTTACCAGAAAAAAAAACAATTATTTGAAAACTAATTTAATCACATTATTATCCGCATGAAAAATATTTTTTTTTATAACTAGCAAATCATATTTTTATCCACGTGAAAAGTACCTTTTTTATAACCGAAATTAAACGACTCTTAAGATGTTTTGAAAGTATTTAAAAATAGAGAAAATAATATTTCATGAACATTTGATTGAATCACATTATTACTAGCCTATTGTAAGGTACTAATTTATAAAATAAAATTTAAAAAAAAAATTAATTTATCACCTGCATTACGCGTATCTTAAGATGTTTTGAACCCAACATTTATGATTTTCTTTATTTTTTTATTATATTTTTCTTTCCCCTTGACAAGGGGAACATCAACTTTCACTCAACCTTCTATTTTTTTTATTCTTTTCTCCCTCCCCACTTATTATTTATATTATAATATTATATTTTATGATGACCAAATTACTCTTGCATTATTTGATATATTGTGTTTGGCTGCTTTTGGGTTTTTTTGGCTGAGTGGCAGTTTGGTCCAATTTTTGTTTGTCGCCACCAAAACAGCCTTCCGGCTTTATATATAGAGATAAATGCATTGTTGCAAATACATGGATGAGGAGATACGAACAAAAACCATACTCGCATAAAGAAAATAATTGAAACTATAATTTTCCGAAATCATCTTGAATTGCTAATGCACAGCGTCACCAAAATCATAACCAAATATATCGAAACAAAAAGAAGTAGAATATAACAAGAAGCTTGTAATGTCTATATACTTGGCTATAAAATAATCCAACGCAAAAAACAAAGAAGTTACTTTCGGTGTAGTCGTAATTTAACTTGGAACCAAATTTGTTTTCTGCATTTTTAGATCCAATTGAAGATCAAATCCAAGAATATGGGAGCTTTGGGACTAAGAAACTACTGTCACTACCAAATCTCTAAAAAGTAGAACCATGTAGCACACGCAACGAACTCATTTATATATTAGAGTACCTGCATAAACAACTCTATCGTTTATGAACAACCCAAGTTCTGAAGAACAGATGTGAGTACCTGCACAAACATTCGGCGCGTACCCTGCTGCTCGATCCTTTTAAGTAAAAGTTTAAACAAACGCTTTATAGTAGTTTGAGCGAGGCGCATAGCTACCGACCAAGTTCAAGGAAAATAGAAGCTCTGCAGATAGCAGGCCGGGACCCACAACCATTCAAAAATTGAAGATCCCACTAGCAGGGCAGTGAAGAATTCCCCGGGAGAGTGCAGAAACACAAAATTGAAGCTCTAGCCGGCTGGGACCAACAACCATGCAAAATTGAAGATCCCAGAGCAGGGCAGTAGTGAAGCACAAAAATCCCAGGGGCCAGGGAGTGCAGAAGAACAAAACCAATGAAGCAGAAGAACCAGACGACACCTCAACACAAAAAGCACAGAAAAAGCATAGAGTTTTAGCAGCATTCTCAGAAACACTCTTAAACAAAGTTATAATGTTTAAGACTTTACCTTTAAGATCCTTATCCCTACGCCTATTTTGCAAAGGTAAATAAAACGAGCTAGAGTTAAGAAAGGAAGGAACTTAACCAAATCTGAGAGACAGTAGAGGCTGAGGGCGTCCCCCAATTTAAACATAGTTGTCCTGATGTCCAAGCACACTAAACAACACTTAATCCCAGTATATCTTCTTAAACAACACCGGCTAGCCATCCATGCACTCCTTAACTCCTGCTGCGGCGGCGATCCTTTAGACCATTGCTGCAAGTATTCAGCACCATATTTCAGAGAACAAATAAGCAATGGCAACTGTTGCACAGCTACTGCCATGCTCTACCATCCAATATTGGAACAGTAAATAATGTCCGCATGCATAAGACATACCATCATGACATGAATCAAATGGAAAATCATCCTTCCAACACAACTAGTTTCATGCTGTAGAACAAGGGTTTCATAATCTTGCATCAGGATTTGCTAAAACGTAGTGCAAGGAGCCTTACCCATTGGCATATGGCAACTCCTCCCGCCCACGGTATAGTGGAGACCTGCTGCGGCTTTTCCCTCGTGGTGTCAAACTGCGACGTCTAGGGGATCTCCCACGAGGACTGTAGCTCCTGCTTAACAGTAGAGAGATGTCAAAAAAGGTATTAGATAAGAGAAATCATCTCCAACCTAGATATAACAGCTGCTATGAGATATGTTTGTGAACTTGCATCCAGCAAGCCAGCTTTCAATACCAAATACACCAGAACACAATATTGTTTGATTACTGACTGCCGTGAGAAAAATAAAATGGGCTTTAAGTAAAGAATATACGGCAAAATGACATCACCTGCGACCATAACTAGGACTTCTGCGATAGCGAGGGGGAGTGCGGCTACGACGCCTTCCACCACCACCTCCACCACCACCTCCACCACCACCGCCACCACCGCCACCACGTAGACGACATTCACGAGCAAAATGGCCAGGCTCACCACACTCGTAGCACTTCAAATCAGAACCGCCAGAGCGGCCACGACCACCTCCACCACCACCACCTCCACCACGACCACCACCACCACCACCACTAGAGTTGTGTGAAAGCTCAACTCTCCATTTATTCTTACCTGTTCCAAAATAAAAATAAAAACTCAAAACATTTTAGAGCTCAAAAAAATTTATAACACCAGAAAACAAAGAGAGTTTTTACAGCCAGCAATACCATATAAAGGTGTATCATAAAAAGCAAGACCGCATGTCACGATTCTAGAAGAGGAAAATAGAATACTCACAACTCAAGCAACGGTATCAATATTGTTCTACTAAATTACACGTTATATGATGAGCATTATTTTGATTGAGATATCTCACATCTCAAAAAGTTCAGAAATTCCAATGAAGGTGACGACCACAGTATATAAAGAAGAAACCTAGACCTAGTTGAACATGCATAATTCGTGAAAAATGACAGGTTCCATAAGGAAGATTTTCAAATACGCATCTCAAAACAGATACCATCATTCATTGTTCAGCTCAATTATGCTGCTTCACAAACAAAACGTTCCAATGAACTTATGCTTCTCCCTTATGGCGGATTCAAATGATATAAACTAAGAAAACCCCATATCAAAAATCAACAGCCAAGTACTAAACATACCATCTAATTCACGGATTGCATCCTCTGCATCTCTACTGTCATCGAAGTCAACAAAAGCGTAACCCGGTGGTCTCCGTGCAACCCACACGCTGCGAAATTAACAACACAAAAGATCAACAACCATCCTCCATAAAAATAAACACCACTTTATGAATCTGTGCGTAAATTACTACAAATATTATAACAAATCAGACAGAAAGGTAAAAAATTTAACCTTCTAATATTTCCAAAAACACGAAACTCGTCTTCGAGCTCTCCCTCGGACACTCGAGGACTCAAGTTTCCGACGTACACACGAGACATTCTTCGAATCAAGCTGTAAAATCACAAACTAAAAAGCAAAAGCAAAGAACACATTTTTCAAAATTAATCAGAAATTAACAACGATTAGTAGTGAAATTTAGGGATTTGGGGGATTAAGAATCGAACTGAATAGAAAGGATGAAGGGGAAAGAGTAAGAGAGAGATCTGAACCTTGAGCGTTGCCGAAATAGACGGAGAGAAACCCTAGCAGCAGCTCCTTTTTGGGGGTCGGTCACTCAGGTTTTGGATTTTATATAAGTGGTTAATTGGTCAACGACCCCTCTAAAGTTTAAAATCTCAGATTGGCCCCTCGAAGTTTTTTTTCAATCCGCATATCCCCTCAGATTTTTTTTTTTTCTTTCTCTCTCTTAGTATCCCATGAAAACACATCTTTTTTTTTGAAGTATAATGTGTAGATATGCAGTATCACTCGCGTAAACGAGATTCTTAGGTGAGCGGGACTGTACTTTTCTATTATTTTTTTGACATGCTCATAGCCGATATGCGGATGTAGTTAAATTTCTTGCGGATTTTGACTCTAATGAAAGATGTTTATTTTTCACTTCAATAAGTTCTCATTCGAGATATTCGACATGTTTTTAGTTTTATTTTTTATTTTTTATTTTTTTTATTAGCTACCCAACCATGGTGGATGGGGAACCCTACTAACCCGAGGGCTTAAGGGCACACTTAGTGTGATTTCACCCAAGGTGAACAAACCAAGACCACCATAACCTCACCTGGTGAGGCTTCATCGAGGCAACCAATCACTTTAATGCCCTGCTTAGTTACAAGCTCACGCTACCAGGCTCGGCAGATATTCGACATGTTTATCGTGCACCAAATTTTATTAGGGAACTTTAACGAAAAGCTCTCGGTATTGTTCACTTTAACGAAAAACAACATTTTTACACTAAAAAGTAAATCCTTGTACTATTCACTTTACCCTTTATTTTGTCTTTATCGTTAAAACTCAAAATTTTCAAGTCATTTTCATTAGTTTTCCTATTTTATTATTGATGCTCTTGCTTCATGTGGTTGTATTCTTCCAAATATTTGTATTTGTGGGTCTAAAGTTGATTTATGATAATCTGCAATTGAGATGCCTAATTTGGAAGACAATGAATATGATTTCATTTCTTTGTCATCATTTAAAGATCATCTCTAAAACACTGATTTGATTCGGAGACCATTTAGTCATCCATATAAATCAACTATTAAATTATTAAATTATTTATTAACTATTAAATTATTAAATCTATTTGTAATTTTTTTAATTTAATTAGATTTGTGTGACCCATTTATGTGTCACATCAACACATAACATAGTTTTTGACAGAATGATTACATTGATTTGAGACACTTACTTGAGGGACTATATTGATCAATTTTCAATTTCAAGAACCATTTTGTTATCGTGGGTCAATTTCAAGAACCATTTTGATGTCGTGGGTTAATTTCAATGACCATTTGTGAGAAAAAATGACTTATGGAGCTCATTTATGTGTCACATCAGCACTTAACAGATCTTTTTAACAGAATTGTGACAAAATGACCACATTGATTTGCGACACCTATTTACAAGGATTACATTGATTGATTTTCAATTTCAATGATCATCTTAATAGTGAGTGTCAATTTTAAGGACCATTTATGATAAAAATCCCAAAAAATAATCACTCCATTTTTTCTGTTAATTTTTTATGGTAATGGTGTTCTTTAGGGGCCCAAAGGAAATAGAGCGGTGTTTGCAAAACCCTAGATAAACATTGTGCAAAGAAGGCCCAACACACGGCGGAGAGAAGTGTCAAACTTATTAGCCCAGGTTCAAATTACATGCACTAGTATCTACATTGCTCAAGACCCAAAGCTGTGTACTGCAGCTCCTAATTTATTTCCATCGGAAACCCTAGAACTATAGATATCAGATGAGAAAAAAGAAAGAAGAAACAAACCCTGGGTCCTTGGGCAAGGAAGGGGAAATAGGGAGAGAAGAGTATAATGGTAATTACAAAGGTAAATCTCATGATCAAGGACCTTGTAATTGAGAAGAAAGTTTTTAATGTGCAGGGAATAAAGTCTAGTACATCAAGTGTCATAATACAAGTGGTTGGGAAAAAAAATTCAAATATCCAACCACTTTTATTATGATATTTAGTGTACCGAGTTGTGTTTCCGGTACCTTAGAAAATCTATCATAATTAATACCATAACTATAGGATCTTCATTCGCCGAGTCTCTTAGGTCTTGTTTGGTATTCTTTTTTAATTTATTTTTTTTGCTTTCAAAAACACTACTAGAGGGGACTGATTAATGCAAATCCATTCCAAATTCACCAAATCTCCAAGCTTTTACTTTGTTGTATAATCATGTTCATCTGAATCATCTCTAGTGATTTGTGGAGCCTTGGGTCATATAATAATTAAGCTCTTTTGAATTGGATGCTTCAAAGCTAGCCGAAAAAAGAGTTTCCCCAATTGCTTTCGATCAAAGATTCAATCATAAAATGTCTTTGATCCCAACAACAAGACGAACAACTTTCGTTTGTGTTAAAATTTGAGATGGGGTGTAGATTTCTTATATTTATTTTCTTTTTCATCTTTTTTGTTTTGTTTTGAATAAATGATATTTTCTACTCTAAGGGGAGGGGATGGGTTTTGCCTCACAATAAGCTAGCAATAATGTGGTTCAAATTCCCCTTTGGCGAGAATCGAACTTAAGGTTTCTCACTCACAAGTGAAGAGAAATACCACTAGACCGTAGTACTAAGTGGCCTTGTTCATTTAATTCAAAGTACTTTTATAAACTTGTTACTGTGGAGTTTGGAGTGTAGAACAAACTAACTCTTTGTTATTCACACACTCACTTTTACTTCTCATACACCCATTCAATTTTTTGGTTGTCAGATTGAATGAATAGATTAAGATCAATGGCCAAAAATTAACAAAGATGTGTAAGAGACAAAAATGTGTGTGTGAATAGCATTATCTCTTGCGAAAGATAGGATCAGTAAACGGAAATTCACTAAGATTGAATTGAAGTGGGATCTTCAATAGTTGTACTGATGGTGTCTTTAGAGTATATCGAATCAATATAGCTATCATTCTTCTCTTTTGACACATCAATGGAATTTCAATCATAATGGAAAAGAAGTGATAAAATTTTTCTTCTTTCCTTAGTGTTTCATGCTAAGCTCTTCAATCCTTAGCGAAAGCACTATACATAGTTAAAACTAATTTTATTTTATTCATTAAACTACTTTTTAATCACATTCACTGAGGAAGAACATGCCAATTTGATATGCGTTGCATCTTTTGCGGCTGCTCCACCCCTTTCTTCCCTTTTTTTCTTTCTTTCTTTTGCACTTATGCTTTTTGGAATTTAGCTCTACTTTCTATAGAACATTCTATTTGTCCATTTCAATGCCCATTTCAAACCTTGCCTAATTTCAAAGAAATAGGTTAGACTCTCGTGAAAAAATAACTTATCTCTCATGAGTGTATACGCTCATTTCATATAATTTTTTTCATCTCAAAATCAAGATAAAAGAATTTTCCATCACAAAAAGTAATCAAATTTTGTAATATCGTGTCTAATGCAATACGTTGCTTGAGCAAACTGTTCTTAAATCATACGAGGAGACTAATAATCCTAAAAAAAATAACAAAAAAATACATTAGTCACCATTTTCTTCCTAATCAAAAGATACATAACTTGTCACAAAATATCGAGTTTTATGCGTCCGACGTCGTGCATTTTACGTGTACATCACAAATCTTTCTTTCAAATGTGAGTGTTTGACGCATAACATTGCATGTGTACACATTACAAATATCTCTTTCAATCATATGAAGAGTCTAATCATCCCCAAATGCATGAACTATATTTCTTTGAATCATATGAAGCCATGAAACATGACATCAAACCAGACAAGAGAATCATATGAAGCCATGAAACATGACATCAAACCAGACAAGAGAACATTGTGAAGTTTTCCATATAGTCTTTCAAATCGTACATGTGGCATGTATTTTATATAGTTTATCATGAATATTAGCTTTCTATTGCACATTGTGAAGGCCATTACACAAAAGAAGAAAAGTTGTAGCATGAGATCATGGATTGCGACAGAAGAGAACAAAAAATTCCACAACCAAGGCAAATACTAACCATGCAATAATAACGCGTTACGTGACAAAGCTGACTTGTTTAGAGGTTGTGAATGGCTTAAGTCCCTTTCAAGAACAAGTCGCCGCCCATGATATCAGAAAAATGAAGGGTTTGTGTTCACTCTCCATGACATCATTTCAATCTTCGACTACTATATTATATTATATTAAACCGACACTACTACTAACATTATATTATATTAAACCGACACCACCATTGACATTATAAGGCCCTTTTGTAGTAGTGTTCATTGGGATAGTATTAAGTGAGCTTGTATACTTATTGAATTATATATGCTCATCGGGCATTCGGAGAGCGTAAGATGAATATCTGATAGTGCTAATAAGGATTCCTGTATTAAATCTCATTTTGATCATTATGATACTAGGGCTCAAAGCTTTGGTGCATACATGATTTTATCTATTTATTTTTTTCTATATGGGAGAAGTGGCCTTCCATGAACAAATGGGCATATCAAATTTGTAACTTTCTTTATAATGTGGCGAGGTTTTCTGAGATAAAACTTTACATTTAGTGTGAGAAGCTTGTAACTTGTACCTTAAATAGTTAGAAGCATTTATTTCTGCACTCGAATTCTTAAATTCAATTCTCCTTTCCTAAACATCACTAGTAGAGGTCAACTCGGCCTGCCCATGCTTAACTAATAAATGTTCTCATTGATTAAAGTTTTTGGTTTGGATTCATATCAATTAAGAGTGAGATAGGAAGGAAATATACTAAGTTTTTTTTCTCTATAAATTTTCCCGAGACTTGAACATAATGATTTGCTACTTAGTACTATGGTCTAATGGTATTTTTTTTTCACTTATAAGTGAGAGGTCTAAATTTGGACTTGGGGTTTTCTACCAAAGGTAAAGAAAGGGTTGGTGAAACATAAACTCTTTTTTTATGTATCTCGGTGCCTGAGATTCTAGGAAAAATATTTTGTGCATTAACTGGATCTCCCTACAAAGCCGGCATGTCTTATATTCAATTCTCGACAAAGACAAATTCAAACCAAATTACTATGGCTAGCCCCATTATGAAGTTTAGCCCACTCCCCACCCCCTTGGCGCACATAATATCAATGTATTAAAAAAACAAAATAATTTTAGGGTAATGTTAGGAAGATTGAATTTGTATACAAAATCTTGTAAATTAAATGACATGGAAATTGACGATTGGATTATTATTTCAGCGTTCATAAATATGCTTATTTCCTATTGGTGACACATCATTTAGTTTACAAATTTTGTCTATAAATAAATTTAGTCTCCCTAACATTCTTCGTAATTTTATATTCAATACGTTAAAAGTGGCACAATTCGCATAATCATTGTCCAATTTTTTTGTGCCCATATGTTACTTGCCTTACAAGTCACATCAATGATCAATTATATGAGCATGCCTCTAATGATCAATCATTGATCAATTAGATGAGCATGCTTCTACTTTAATTTGTATGAACTTATTTCAATCTCATATTAAATTAGACGAGCAATGTGCGTTTTCTTCTGCACTTAAGTTCAAATTTCTCCATTCGTAGTTCAGATTAAACTAGAATATGATTCAAATAAAAAAATTAGGATAAATTACACAAAACTACTTTAACTATGAATTGAACCACAATCTCATACCTTATATTTTAAAAATTACAATGTCATACTTTATCTTACGCATTTGTTATAATGTTAGACCCCTGTTAACTTTTCTGTCAAATACTGACTGACGTGGCAAATGTGAGCCCATTTTTTTGCTGATATAGATGTCAAGTTTAAGCCACGTAGACCAAAAACTAACAAAACAAAAATTGAAAGGGTCACACTCTGTCCTCCCCACCTTCCTACTGTGCACAGTCTGCACCTCATTCGTCAATCTCCTCCCATCTTTGTTCTTCATCTTGATCAGCCGCAAACAACAAAAAAAGGGGAATTTTTTTTTTGTTAATCTACCAAAATTCCTTGGAATGAACACCTATCTACTCTCTCTCTAAAAAACTTGATCAGAGCAAAACCCACATCCCATAATCCGATTTCGAGCTCCAATGTCTAAGGACCCATCCTAGACCGACCAAGAATCCATGCCATTCTTCGAAGCTTTCAAGAAGTTCAACCGTTTGAAGCCATTGGAGGCTTGGAGCAGTCTCCGGGCATTCTGGATTTTTTCCAGTGTTGCATGATTCTGTGCACAGAGTTGTGATCGAAAGGTTTCAATTCCCAGGCCAATCAGAGCGGTTCATGTGGTTGCAAAGTAATGGGTTGGGCTAGGACTGGAGGGTTGAGTTTCTAGGAGAAGAGGGTGGTGGGTGTGATGTGTTTGAAGGGGACGGTATGGTCCCCATCGTCAAATTGAGATAAATGAAGGAGCGAGAGGTCTGAGATGGAGAGGATGAAGCAAAGAGATCCAGAGAGATGGACTGAGATCAGTGAGATCCGTGGGAGGCAGGAGGTGGAGCCTGAGATGGTGTTTGAGGGAAGTGAGGATCGAGATTTGGAGCGGCAGGGGAAGCTTTTTGCTGGAAATTGGGGATTAGGGTTCACAAGAAGGTGGTGGATTTTTGGCTGGGGGGGGGGGGCCGCACGCAGTTCACGAATTTATTTTTTTATTTTTTTCAAGTTTTTAATTTTGTTTAAAATGTTTAGTTAGGTGAGGAGTGGACCCCACAGGTTCTATGTCAGCATTTAACAGCAAACTTAAAAAAAAATTAAATTAACGGATGTCTAATATTATAATGAATTCGTAAGCTGATGTGTGACATTGAAATGTTTAAAACATAAGGTATGAGATTGTTATGCAATATTAAGTTGAAGTTATAAAATGTAATTAAAATGATGGTTTCTTTCTAATTTTTGTTGGTTAAATTCCAAAGGTAAATGTTTATAGTTTACTCTCTTACCAAAATTAACAGTGGCAATCTCGAAATTCAGAGCAAAAAGTTGGCGGGTTTCACCAAATTCTCACGTTAAAAATGAGCTCGCACTCGCTCCTGTAATCACTCTCACAAGTGACTGAACCAAAGAGAGTAGCCCACCAAATTCCAAAACTCCCACGACCGCCTTCGTCCTCTTCCTCCGGCAATCGCCTGACTCCTTCCAGAGATGGAATATTCCGGCGATGAGTTCGACGTCATCGTAGTCGGAGCCGGAGTCATGGGGAGCTCCACCGCCTACCAGACCGCCAAGCGCGGCCACAAGACCCTCCTCCTCGAGCAATTCGACTTCCTCCACCACCGCGGCTCCTCCCACGGTGAGTCCCGGACGATTCGCGCCACGTACCCGGAAGATTACTACACGCCCCTCGTCCTCGAGTCCTACAAGCTCTGGCAGCAGGCGGAGTCCGAAATCGGCTACAAGGTCTACTTCAAAGCCAACCAATTGGACATGGCTCTGGCGAACAACAAGGTTCTCCTCGCCGTTGTCGAGAGTTGTAGGAAAAACTCGGTCGCGTTTTCGGTCATGAACCGGGACCAGCTGCACCAGGAGTTCTCGGGTCGGGTTATGATTCCGGAGGATTGGGTGGGTGTTGTGACGGAGCACGGCGGGGTTATTAAACCCACCAAGGCGGTGTCAATGTTTCAAACGCTCGCTTTGCAGAACGGCGCCGTTTTGAGAGATAATATGGAGGTGAAGGGTGTGGAGAGAGATGGGGTGAGAGGAGGGGTTTGGGTGTCTACAGCAAAAGGGGAGAGGTTTTGGGGGAAGAAATGTGTGGTGACGGTTGGGGCTTGGACGACAAAGTTAGTTAAAACGGTTGGCGGGATCGAACTGCCGATACAGCCGTTGGAGATCACCGTGTGCTACTGGCGGATTAAGGAGGGGCACGAGGGTGCTTTTGCCATCGGAGGAGACTTCCCGACCTTTGCTAGCTATGGGAACCCCTACATTTATGGGACCCCCTCTTTGGAGTATCCCGGTTTGATCAAGGTCGCCGTGCATGGCGGGTACCCGTGTGACCCCGATAAGAGGCCATGGGGTCCCGGGAACCCGCTGGCTCCGTTGAAGGAGTGGATAGAGGGGAGGTTCTCCGGCGTGGTTGACTCCGGCGGGCCGGTGGCTACCCAGTTGTGCATGTACTCAATGACCCCGGATGAGGATTTTGTGATTGATTTCTTGGGTGGGGAGTTTGGGAAGGATGTGGTGGTGGGCGGGGGGTTTTCGGGTCACGGGTTCAAGATGTCGCCGGTGGTGGGGAGGATTTTGGCAGACCTTGCGCTTACTGGGGAGGCTGAAGGAGTGGAGCTGAAGCAGTTTAGGATAGCAAGGTTTCAAGAGAATCCCAAAGGCAATGCCAAAGATTTTCTGTAAATGCATGCAACAAACCTCTGCAAATTTTTTATATACAGAATAAGACAAAAAAGAGTGTGAGAGGTAATAGTAGGGGAGAGAATCCTTCCTCTTTGTTCTTTTCGTCATTGCGTTACGGTTACTAATGTAACAGCTCTGAATGTGTGTTTTGCGTTTTCAAGAGAAATATTTCAGTTTTTCTTTAAATGTAATTTTTTTTTTTTTGAAAAAACTATATTATCTATCGATGTGGAAGTAAGCTAAGCCTCATAATTGACTAGCAATAATGTGGTTCAAATTCTCTTTTGCTAGAATCAAACATAAAATATTTCACTTACAAGTGAAAATAAATACCTTTCACTGTAGTACTAACTACTAAGTGGCTTTAAATGTAAAAAATAAAAACCAATTTTAGGAAGAGAAAATTGGAGGTTTTTTTATTTTTTATTTTTTATAATCTAGTTGTCATTTTAATAGCTTTTCTTGTTGATTTGTCAAACGATATATTTTGTTAGATTAAATGTTAGATTAGCCACCGACAGAGTTTGAATCCACGCCGTCATGCAATGGCTCAACACCTTTTCACCACTGTGGTGTGGTAAAAGACCACTTGCAAAAATTGGAGCGTTTTGACTTGATTAGAGGTGTGGTCTCTAAACTAACTGAGATTTCTCCATGTGCTTGAAATATAAGCCGGTGCATTACGTGTCATAGTATATAAGTGGAGAAATGTTTTTTTTCCAATCATCCCTTCACTTGTATTATGACATATGGGGTACCAACCCATTTTTCCAATACACTACAAAATTTCTCCTCTAGCAAAAACATGTGAGTACCGGTCCTCTTTTCACAACATAAAACAATGGTCCTTTTAGGTGACAATGTAAAAACTACCGTCTGGTTGAAAGTTCTAATGATGTTTACGCAAAGAAAAAAATCATTGCTCCACATTATAAAAAATTCATGAACCAAAGCTTTAATTAGGTCACAATCTCGATACCATTACTCCAATTTCCTCTTCTCGGAATATGAAATAGTCGAAATTCTGAAAAATTAAAGAACAAAAGCATTAATATATGCCTGAAAATTTACATTACACGACAATATCGTCATGACAAAGTACTAGGTTGGAGCTTTTTGTTACACAGCGAAATTCTCTCCAATTATATAGAGAGAAAACCCTATTGTAGTAGCAGCTACGATGTACAACCTTTTGTGGTTGGGTATTTGAGTAAACAAATGAACTATGTTTGTTTCCCTATCATCAAACTTTCTTTTCTTATTAGGATGCAACCAATCTTCTCAGATTCATTCGTATAAAAACTGCGAATCTGAATCGCTCGGTTGTGGAAAATAATAAATGGAGCTAATCGAATCTACGAAGGAGAAAATAAATAGCAGATTTAAACTTCCAGCTTAATACCCAATAAAGCATTACCGTGGTCGGGACACCAAGGACTCCAAGCCCTTCAAAATGTGAACCTGCATCACAAGGAAATGCAACGCATAAGTTCTGAACTTCACAATATTTTTCGAACCAGAACTTTGCAAACACAAAACTATAACATAAAAATGAGCAGTGCTTTTTTCACACTATCGTTTCCTCCTTCTGCACCCTTCCTTTAAGTCTCTTGATTCTCCTTTGGTTTATTTAATCCAAATATTAGTTTATAGGGAGAGTGCAGGGGCGTAGAATAACGAAAGACAGAAATAAGCAACTAATGAAGAATCTTACTAACCACTTCTGGCTTTTCAAGAGAATCCTTCTGACAGCTTCTGGCTTTTTAAATTGCAAAAGTTGCAAGAAGCGCATGCAGTACAGCCCAATATAATATAATGCCAAGCCGTAAAACAGGTTTCCGCATTAGAGTCCGATCACAAGATACCCTGAAAGGTTGTGTACAAGACGATTTAGTTCTCACAAAATCTATGTAAGTTTTAGATTGAAATATTACCAAGAAAAGAAAACAAGGACTGGATATGCTTACCAAAGGCCATCAACCATGTTAGCCACGGGTCTAGTAAATCTTGGAACAATTCTTGAAGTCGTGAGTGACTTGAAACCATGTACTACAGCCGAAGAAAACAAATGTTAAACCAGTAAGAAATGCCTTCAGTGACCATCTGACTTGGTATTGAAGGGCAAAGACCAGTAAAAGATGGCAGCAATTATATCAGCATTTACCTTTATCATCCTCTTCATCTTCCAACCTACTACTGCTCCCAGAATCCATATCTATGGCAATTGCAACTTGGTCATTATTGCCCTTGCGCAAACTACGGACTTGAGGTGCAATGGAGGTCCCAGCTTTCGCCCAGTTGTTTTTCTATTTAAAAAATCCACCAAAAAAAGTTTTTAATGACATTACAATACTCTGACAAAGGGCAAGAGAATGTAAGGTGGTAAATAAATAAATAAACAAACATATAAACATCTCACCGCAGGCTCGACCTCAACAATTTCAGAGGTGCTGCTAGTTCCCCGACCAGAATCTTCCACACTGTCAAGCAAATTCAGCCGTGATTCCTTCTCATGTAAAGACTTCTCAAGAGTTTCTCCTTTGCGTGTTAATTCTTCTACCTTACTCTTTTCTGCTTGCAACAGTGTATCCTTGCTTTGAGCCACAGTTCGTAGATCCCCCAATTCTGAAATAACAGAATCAACCTTTTTCTTGAATATTTCCTTGTAGTCAGAAACTTGATCACTGTTCTGATCCCCATTGTGCAGCCCAACCCGAGCAATATTCATGTCAAACCATGTTAATAACTCATGGATCTCTTCTGAACTTCTCTTGTTGCTGGTTTGTGATGCAACAAGAACATCATTTGTGCACCTAGTGACCTCTTGCCTTAAGAAGGATATCTCATCATCCCGTTCTTGCAACTGTGATTGGAGCTTTTCCACCTCACCAAGGAGGCTTGCAGACAGATGATGTAGTTCATCAAACTTACTCACAGTGATGGAAAGCCTTTTCATAACCTTCCCGCGGGAAGTTTCAAGGTTCTCCAAATCTAAGTTCTTTTGTTCCACAACCTTTTCCAGTTCCTTAATCCTGGAAGTGCGACCTTGCATCTGCACCTCCTCCTCATCAAGTGCTTGCATTAGGTCCTCAATTTCTGCAATCACAAACAATTTTGATAATTGGTGATTATTTAATATAACCATTTCAAATTTCAATCAAATATAAAAACTATAGTAGACTCAATAACTGACCTTGATCTTTAGCAACAATCACATCAGTCAGTGATCTGACCCTCTCTTGTAACTCGGTAGACGTAGCATGGCCATCTTCTAATTCATTCACTCTCTGCTCCAATAAGTTACGTTCACCCTTCATCACTTCTATCCGTTTCTCCAAATCATGCACCAAAGATTTTGAAGATTGAAGATCCGTTGAGTAACTTGTTGCAGCTGCTTCAGCTTGCTTGATTTGACTTACAAGCTCCATGCAAATCCTTTCCTTTTGAATGTCCTTCTCCTGAAGCTCTTTCTGCAACTTTGAAATGGTAATCTTCAACTCCTTTTGGCTACCTTCCACAATTTCCGTTGTCAGAGAACCAAAATCACTCACAGTTGACAATAGCCTGTCTGTCACACTCCTGACACATTCCTCAGAGCGAAACTGGTCTTCTCCACTAAATGAAAGTCCATCCTCAGAATAATTTGCTAATTTCAATCTCATCCCTTGTTCTCCAGCAGACCAACCATTTCCAACCAATTCAGCCTTTCTTCTGTCCATTTCCATAACTGAACCAGTGCATGCTTCAAAAAGCAAGGCAATATTTCGGCGCAAGAAAAGAAGCTCATTGTCCTTTTCCTTTTCAACCCTTTCCACATGCAACAAGTCTCTCTTCAAGGCTTCAAATGACTCATTTTTGGAAGTTAATTCTCCACGAACAATTGCCATTGATTTAGATACACTGCTAGCTTTTTCATGTAATGAAATTGAGTGTTCATCTAATTTTTCTTTAAGCACACCAATCTCCATCACGAGTTCTTGCAGATAATGCCTTACGTAAGTAAAGATTTCAATTATAAAACTGTCATCAAATTGGCCATGCATGTTGGAGTCTGACCAAGAATTTGTAGAAATAAAGTTCTCCTGAACAGGGAAGCCAAAATTAGAAGATGAGAAAAAAATGCACGAAACTTGATAAAAAAATAAAGATAATAAGAGAGAAGAATGCTTCACATCAAATTTAAAGACTATAATTGTCATTCAACATATAACAGTATAAGAATAAACAATCATGATATGAGAATAATAGTCATTAGTGATGATGATGATATTAACACTAATGGTAATGACAAGACTAACTATAATCCAAAATTTGGATACCAAGTGACGTGACCGTATTTATCTTCATTCTTAATCCCACATACCGTCATACGAGTCCCAATTACTTTTAGCGTAGATAATGGCATTCCATCTGTCGCATCACTTGCTATCCAAAAAGTTGGAATTTATAAATAAAGCAGACCTATAAATAGACGAGAGAGAAGTACATATACATGAAACAATTCTTCAATAATCATTTCTCACTTAAGAGGTTTCATTTCTAGTTTAACCAGCTTACTACAGTCAACAAAGCATACATTTTCCAAGCAAAACCACTGCACTCGTCTGACTTTAAAATGAAGGTTATTTGAATTTTCGGGCATAGGGAAGGTACAACAGAATTCAAACAAAGGCATACAAAACAAAGGACCTATAATTGGTAGAAAATGGCCTTTGACAAGCCATATGGAATAATACGAATATTTAAATACGGGCATATAAAACTGGAACAAATAATCAAGTGTGTGCACATAAAAAAGGTACCTTGTCTGATTTGCTTGTGATGAATCCACTGCTTGTAGTGAAAGGGGGCACATCATCCACATCAGTAGCACTGCTTGATTTGAGGCAGGAATCAATACCAGACTCCAGGTTGTGCAAAAATACCAAGTCCTGGTGAAAAATACCAGCCAATAAACTACTAACATCATGAAACCCCTTCCTAAGTTGATCCACACCAGACTTTAGTCCTGAAAATTCAGAAAATTGGTGTTTTCTTTCCTCATAGTGAGCAGTAGAAACCATTTCAAGACGTGAAAGAGCTTCGAGCTTGGCGGCCTCTGCAAGATCCCTTTCCTTGGAGATTATAGCAAGTTCACTTGCAGATTTTGCTAGTTCTTCCTGGAGACCATCATTTCTCTCTTGAACCTCATTCAATTCTGCAAGGAGTAGGTCTGATGCTCTTTTTGATTTCCTAGCTTCTTGTTCTGAAGAAGCCATATTTGCACGCAAATCACAGCACATTTTCCCGATTTGTTCTAACTTAACAACTGGATCACCAGAATTATCATCCTCTGCAACGTCAATGTTTCCTAGAATATTTATGATTAAGCTCAAAGTATTTCCTTTCTCCTGCAAATTGTTCTCTGCTTCTTTTAAACAATTCCGCAAGAATAAACTCTCAGACTCTAGGGCTTCTACCCTCCCTGGATAAGCAGACAAATCCCTGAACTTTTGTTCATATTCTGCAAGTTTACCTTCGCCTATCTTGGTCTCAGATCTCAAGCATTCCACCTCAGAATTGATCTCATCAATATTTTGTTTCAGACTGTCACGCTGTTGCACCAATTGCTTTCCTTTTCTAACTGCAACGTTTAACTTCTCTCTAACAGAAGCTGACTTCTGCTCCTCCTGATTAAGAAGCCCTTGCAACTCATTCACTTTTTTATCTAGCACTTCTAACTCACAAGCCAAAGACCGTTGCTTCTCCACATATCCATCTCTCTCCTCCTTCACATCCAAAATTTCACGTTGAACCTCCTCCAACTCTTTCTTCAAAGCAACTGTATCTGATTCAGCAGTATCAGGTGTACTTGCGCGTCTCGCTTCAACAACCATTGCTTCAGAATTTTCAGTATGAATACCATCGGCTGCAATCCCAAACACTGGTTTTTCTGAGGAAAGAGTTGCATAATTCTCTAAAAGCTTATTCAGTAACCCTTCGAAGCACTCAATGCTGCTTTCACCAGAATACTCTGAATTTGTTCCAGGATCCTGTAATGCATCAGTAACCAGACCCTGCAATCTTCTTATGTCATCTTCTAAGCTGAGAATTTGCTTCTCAAGCCCACGCAGCTTGGCTACATTCTCCTGCAAATCAGAAACTTCCTCCTGCAGTTTTTCATTCTCAAGCTCAAACCCAGCTCCCTTGGCTGAAAGTTTATCATGATCATTGATCAGAAGCTCCAATCTTTGAGAAAGATTATTTCTCTCATCAATAAATGTTTGAAGGTCTTCCTCAAGGTCAGATGTTCTCCTTCTTGAGTCTTCCAAATCAGCAGTCAGCGTTACACAATGGCTCTCAAGGTTAACAACCTGCTGCTGGAGAGACATATTATCACCCTGCACCTCCAAAAGTTCTTTTCTTAACCACTCAATCCTATCCTCCGGCTCCAAGGACCGCAGATGCGATGGCATATCAATCCTGTCTAAAAGTTCCTCCCATCTCTGGACTAAGTTGTTCCTTTCCATTAAAGATTGCTCTAACATTTCATTCTGTTCAGCCAACCCATAGAACTTACTTTGAAGTTCATCATATTTTCTTTTGAAATCATCACTGGAATCTGAACTTGGCTGTACATCATCTTTCCAGGAATCCATAACAACAAAACCAGCATCAGATGAACCTCCTCCAGCAGAACTCTTCTGATCTGAATCTGTCTGAGGAAAAGTATTACCAGTAACTGACCTAGCCAGCCAATCGATCTTTTCAATAATATCTCTCGAATGAAAATGCTCTGGCAGATCAAGGTCTTCTAAAATCTCTTCTATTCTCTGAAGGACAGAGTCTTTGAGAAGGAATGATTCTCTTAATGCAGTAGCAGAATTGCGAATGTATGAAAGCTCAGATTCCAGAGCTTCCACACGCTCACCAGCTTCTGAATATGCCTTGAGCTTTGTTTCAACCTCAAGAAGCCTGGAATCTTTCAATTGCAGCTCCTGTAAGAATCTTTCCAGTTCACTAGATTTCTCTGCAAGGGACTGCTTGAGACCATCTCGCTGGACAATCAAGCCTTTCCCCTTGGAGACAGCAATGCTAAGCTTCTCTCTCAGGGAAGACACCCGCTGCTCCGATTGTTCAAGTTCATATAATTTCTCTTGTAACTCAGAACGAGCAACAAGAAGGGCTTCCTCAACCTGACGTAAACTTTCCCTGAGGACAATGGTTTCACTTTCAAGCTGAAAACACGAGGCATTTAACTGCTGTATTTCTTCCTGCATTGAAGTAGATTCCATCACCTTGGATTGAAAACCTTCTTTAGATAAGCCTACCTGAGCATCAGCATCCTTGTACTTCTGAACAAGACACGATACCAATGATTCCAAGCGTGAAGCAAGCATTTTATCTGCTTGAAACTCAGCATTTTCCACTTCTAGCACACCTTCAATATCTTCTATTAACTTCTGAATAGCACTTGAATCCAGGCATCTTTGTTTCAATTCCTCAAATTCTTCTGTTCTAACCATCAACTCTGAATTTAGCTTCTTGTTAACAGATTGGAGTTGCAGTCCCTCACTCAGAAAATTCTCCAGCTGTTCTATGATGGTTTCATAAATACTATAATCCAGAGGATGAGGAAGCTTTTCATTTTTCAGGTTCATCTCACTTTCATCTATAGACCCATGCAAAACTCTAAGAAGTTTGCTAAGGTTGCTGTACAACTTGTGCAGCATATCACTGGCCAATTCATTCTTTACATGGAGATCGTCACATTTCTCATTCACTTCTTTATGTAAAATACATATAGCCTCACGGTCTGTTTGAGAGCTTTTAAGTTTCTCCTTCAAATCTTCAATAACAGTGATGGCATCATAAACAGAAGCAACGAAATGACTTGTGTCCAAACAATCATGAGAAATTGGTGTAGTTGTGCTGAAACTCCCAATAGACTCACCAAGCTTTCCAATCGCTTCAACAACAGGAGCGAGAGTGGAATTCCAATGCTGCTCAAGTATCAAAACCCTCTCTGCTGCTTCCTTGTGAAAATTTTCTAACTGATCAGAGATCTGAGATACCATGTCATTTGAACTCAGATGTAAATCATGCAATCGACTCTGCAATTGATTAATTCTTGATTCATATCTATGTAGCTTTCTTCCAACTTCCAAGTTTTCAGCTTCGAGATTAGTAACTTGTAGTCTTAAGGACTCACAGAGAACCAAAAGCTCACTGTTCTTTGTTTCAATGCTGCCCCTATGTTGTTCTAAAGCTTCATATAGGACACAAAGCTCAATATTGGTAGCTTCCAATTTCTTGCTATGTTCCTCCAAGTCTTCATACTGATACTTCATCTCTCCGAATGTAGCATTAGCAGTTTTCCTACCATCTCGTTCCTCCTTGAGCAGTTCACTGGCATTTGCAGCATCCAGAAGCAACTGCTCAAATAATGCTCTCAAGTTTCCAGTTTGCTCTCTTACTGACGCAATTGAATCTGCTGGTGATTGATTGTCAGTTAGACCTCGTTCCTCCACATCATGTTCATCAAGGTGCACCTTTGACTCGAAGGCTTGAATCAGTTTTGAGACTGGAGGAGTGGAGACTTTATCACCTGACCTATTCAACAATTCTGAACGAGAGCAGATGCCTTCAATTTCCTGTACAAGTTTGTTCATCATTTTCTCTGCCTCTTCCACGCGTCCCTTTAGTGCTACAAACCCAACGGAATCATCAAAAACTTCCCTCCCAAGATTCAGAACTGGTGAACCTCCACCGCCATCAGATGAAGGTTTTTCCACCATAATAAAGGAGCCTTCACTATCTTCCATCCCAGGAACTTGGTGATATTTTTCATTTTCAATTTCATGCCTCCTGCTCCGCACTTCTGAAAGTTCAACTTGATCCCCATCTTCCCCAGCTTGGGATGCAATTTTGATTCCACTGGTATCAACCTCTTTCATCTTAGCTTTAAGTGTGTCCAGACTGCTAGTGAGAAAGATATTTTCTTCGGAGAGTTGTTCAAGGCGTGTTGTTGTTTCTTTTAGGTCAACCACAAACCTCATATGTTCTTCATGTTCGGCAGATAACCGCTCTTGAAGAACAAGAATTTCGGAAGAAAATCTCTCAATCTCGTGGGCAGAATAATCCTTCTCCTCCTTGAGCTTCTTTCTCTCCTCTGTAACCAAAACAAGGTTTCCATTCAATTTTTCATTTTTTACCTGCAAATCCAATACTAAATTCTTACTGGCATCCAATTCTATTGCAAGTTTCTCATTCTCATAGAAAAGACGATTCTTCTCTTCCTCGAGCTTCTTACTCTCCTCTGTAACCATAGAAAGGATCCCATTCAAGTTGCTATTTTCTACCTGCAAAGCCAATACTGTGTTCTTACTGTCAGCCACTTCTATAGCAAGTTTGTCATTCTCAGAGGAAAGATGCTCCTTCTCCTCCTCATACTTCTTTCTCTCTTCTGTTACAGAACTCAGACTCCCACTTAAGCTGGATATTTGATCCTGTAGAGCTTCCACAAAACTTTTTCCATCAACTAACTCTGCTGAAAGCTTCTCCTTCTCGTGAAGATAACAATCATTTTGCTCAACAAGTTTCTTTCTATCTTCATCCCACAAAGCAATACTCCCATTTAATTTCTCATTTTCCACCTGTAAAGCTGCCACCAAAGACTTGCAGTCAGCTAACTCAGCTGACAGGATCAACAAATCCTGCTTCGACCTTTCCAGGCTGCTATGCGACTCAGTTGCTCTAGCAGAAAATTCTTCTACCTCTGCCCTCGCAGTTTGAAGTTGGTCTTGGAGCTCCTCCTTCCCACTAGCAACAGCCTGGAGTTCACATCTGCACCCTGCAAGCTCTTCAGCAAGGCATTGGTTCTTCTCACGGACTTCATTTAGTGAAGCACGAAGAAGAGATGTTTCATCAAGTAACTGATCACGTTGGCAATCAAACTCCACTTGCATCTCAGACTGCTGCACAAGCTGCAAGGCACTGATATCTTTTGTCAAATGTGTGAGAACCAATTCTTCTTTAAGTTGCTCAAACAATTCCAGAAATCCATGTTCTGGCACAATCAAATTGGTAGTCCCCTGAGATGCACTAGAAACTGATTCAACTGACTTCATAAGAACCCTGAACTCTTCTTCACTAAGCCTCCTAACTACTTCTGTGAGCTGTGAGAGACTGATTGAGCTGGCATCCGCAACAGGAGACGCAGTCCATCCTTTATCTGGAAGCACCATATTGGTTCCTGGAGGACTTTCAAGCCCACCCAATGGATGTTTCTGATGATGATCCTCCAGAAGGGCCCTATGTTCTTCCCCACCTTGCCCAAAACCAGATCCAAATTGCACCTCGGACTTTTCTTCAAAATAAGAGCCTGGAACATCTTCTGTTTCCTGCCGGTCATCCATAGCAGCACTAACAACCAAAGATCCATCTGCCTCAGGTAGAGCTAAAGCAAATACTGAGAGTCCATCAGACATGGTTGCACCAGTTGACAGAGATGATTCATCTGCCTTGCCAATCCGTTCACCCATGGACGACTCGAGATCAGGGAAAGTTTCAGCAGTTCTATCAATCTCAGACAGAGCTACACTTCTATCTCCTGCAAGTTCCACTTCTCGATCAGATACTTCATCCACTTTATCAGTTTGCTCATCTATGGAAGGTGCTTGGCTAGAGAAACTTTCAACACTTCTATCAAGCTCAGATGAAGAAATCTTGTCATCTCCTTTACGCCCCATTTCTGCTTCTTGACTACGATCACAATTTTTTGCATCCAAACCATCAGCTGCCTGCATTGCCCCTACCCAGCAACAAATGAGATTCTAATTATACATCAAAGCCATCAGTTTTCCTAACCTGCTCAATTAATTTCCGGAAGAATCCCAAAGTAATAGAAAGTTAAATAACAAAAGGAGAAGGGCACAACCTACATCTGTTACCTGATCTTCCCTCTCCTGCACCAAGGATGTATTAATACTCTCTGGCGAAGGCAAAGGCTCCTCATCTCTACCCTTTGTTTGATCAGTATTATCAACTGAAATAGGTTGCACGGACACATCAACCGGCATAGACATATTGGCATCTTTGGCTAGCCCTCCGGAATCCATGACATGTGAAGTGTCCAATGAACTAACTCTTGCCTCCTCAGCATCAGTGCCCACAGTACTCTCCCCCTCGTTTGTGGCGGAAAAGTTAACATCATGCTGACTGAATCCCACCTCCTGTGATGCTAACTCAGCATTTTTGTCAATCAAAGTTTCAACTGCATTTCCCTCATGTGTAATGGTAACTGCCGAGGGAGCAGCAGAAGCAACTTCAACGTCAGAAGCTGTAGAAATCTCCCCAGAATGTGACCCTGACGAGTTGATGTTTTCCAGATTAGCATCTACACGAGACTCAGTTTCTCCTTCAGGGGCCTGAGTCAACGCTGTAGGTTTAGTTGCACTAGAGACTGCATCAGCATCAGCTTCATGCTTCTCTGATTTACTAGACTTCTTTGTGGATTTTCCACTTCCACTGCCTTTACCATCTTTTTTCTGGCGAAACTGTTGAAGCTGCCGGCAGAAATACAAGATTATATATTAAGTTCCCACAGCTCATTTGCACTCTCCAGTTGATTACTAAGACATTGAGGAACAGAGCAGAAAATAGAGTAGCAAACCTATAGGCACGTACCATACAAAAAAGTTTTCCAAGTAAAAGGATACAGCTCAGACAAGTTACATTTTATCAGGAACCAAAAATTAGGTCACAAGACACATTGTCCAGAGGTCAGTGTACCTTTTTTCGTCCGGCTGAGAGCAGATCGGTACGGCTCTTGTTCTTGTCCATCCGATTCCGATCCACTCCGTTCTTGCTCCCCACTGTGACTCCACGCCAATCACCACAGCAACGTCTCACTCACCATATAATCCTTCCTATAAACCATTAAACACAACCACACCATTACATTGGATAGAACTACAAATACTCGTGCTGAATGGAACTACAAATGCTAGAAAATAACAGAAAATTTAAAATTTCAAAACTCGAAGTTTAGTGCTGATTTCCGGCAAATGAGGGCCACGCAAACACTAAACTAGGTTCAATTTCGATCACAACGACATTCTTATTCAATCTCCTTTTCTCGGCAGCCAAACAGGATACAATATCATATGAAATCGGATTCGAAAAGATCCAGAACCTAATTCATTCACTCTCCAATCAAACAAATCTTAAAACAAGCAAATCAAAACGACGAAAACAGTACGAATCATACAATATAAAACGAGTAGATTGGAAAACTGATAGGAAGATATCGTACCTGGATGTCGCGGCAGCTGGATCTGCAGGCCGTGGCGGTTGATACGATAGCTTCGGTGGTTGCGAATGAAGGTTTGCTTTTCAATGGCGCCCTCTCGGTTTCTCTATCGGCATCACTGTGTGTGTATACGGGTCGGTCCCCCCATGTCCCTTGGATCTAACGCAACCTTCGTTTTCGTTTTGTGTCTCTGCTACGCCATGTGATTTGCCTGCGCAGGTGAAATGTCGATTTGGGAAGACAAGTGAAACGTCGCTGTTTTGGAGGTTTGGTTGGACTTGGGGCAACCGTTTCCTCTTTGTTGTTGAAAACCCAATACGCAACTTATTTCGAGCCTTAATAAATTAGTGGTCCTTCCAATTTGCAAAATGTTTTAACTCCTGTGGCCCATTGGGCTCAAAAGTGTCTTTCGACGTACAACCATATTAGGTCGAAGATTCAAACTAAATCAAATAATAAGTTAATAATAATTTGGTATCAAACTCGTTATTCGTGAGAGTCAAACTTAAGATCTCTCAGCTACAAATACACAAAAATATTACTAAATAGTAGTGCTAATGACGGACATAAGCGTTGACTTTTACGTAATTTTATTTAGTTTTGATCGATTGCTCATGGAGCAGATCCATCACTTCAAGCTTAGACTTTAGGCTCTAATGCATAATTGTATCCTACATAATCAAATTTTTGTCAGTAAATGAGATAGAAATAGAAGAAAATTGTGTATAACTGATGTCTTCTCAAGCTTTTGTGTTTTCGCTCTTACCTACAAAATTTATGTCCTATTTTCAGCTTGATTGTTTTATAAAATAAAGAAACCATTTTAGTGAAGATATTGGAGTCCAGTGGTGAGGGTGGGTGGGTAGAATTATGGATAGGAGAAATTTTTATGTTTTCTCAAAATACATAGTACATAATGTGTTATAATATAAGTAGAAAACATGATTGATATGACCCATTGTAACTAAAAAAATATCCATTTTGATCCTCTTAACAAACCAAATTCAGGTCGTGGCCGGGCTCACAAGACCCACTCTAATGACAAGTTTATATAAAGGTAATTAGAATTGAAAAACGAAATTGAACTCTTACTACATCACACTCCAGTGTTTACCGAATGTTGGGGAATCAAAAAGTTGGTGAGACCCACGCGAATCTAACTCCAAAATTTGGAGAAATTGGATTCCCTACATTTAACCGATATTTGGATTCCGGATTGCTGGGGAATCCAAAATGGATTTTTCCTTCTCATTATACCCTCACTTATTTGTAAAATTTCAAGATTTCCCTTTACATTAACCCCACACCACCAACTGTTGCCAGTTTAATAATAATAATAAAATTGAAATAAAACTAAAATTTTAAATTTCAGTGTGTTTAATATTTGGCAATCATTTATTTAATTAAGAGCATTTTAGTAAGGTTTTTTCGCTAAAATGTTCATGAGATTAAAATAACTCCTCACTTTGACCCCTAAGATTTGAAATCGATGAAATCGATCTCTGAGTTTATCTACAGTCAAACATTTTAGTGTTTTTATTTGAAATCGAGTAATAAGTCTCTAATGCTCCTTTAGGATTAAATGGCTGGATCCGTATACGGCCGATGCAAGTCCAATGAAACAAGCCCAAACAGTCTTCATAACTAAAATGTTAGAAGACCGAGAGGCCTATCAATAAAGCGTTGTCTTTTGGTCGGAAGGCCTAAAATAAAGCATATGGATTATGGAGTGCTTATCCACTAATGACCTGCTTTCACAAAAATTATAATATGATGCTAGGAGAAAATTTTCAAGTGTGCTGGAAACACGACCCAGTACATCAAGTGTTATAATACAACTTGTTGAATTTTTTTTCTTCAAGTTTCTAACTAATTGTATTATTACACTTAATGTATCAGACAATGTTTCCGACTCACTGAAAATTCTCTTCTAATCTAGAAAATTCAAGGCCTACCAAGATGCTCAGAATCATATATTATTTTATAATGTGCACGAAAATCAAACTTTATGTAATTTAATGTCCAATGTTGTGTGAACTAAAAGCCATATAAAAAAATAATGAAAACAAGCAACTAAGGATGTATTGACCTATAGTTAAATTATACATAAACAAGTCCCATTGCTAGTTGGATGATGCTTTTAAGTACTCCAAAAAACCCTTGTTATAATATTATTATCAAAGACAACCCATTTTATTTGACTTTTTTTAGATTTTAAAATTTTGGTATGGGGAATAAAAATATGGCACCATTAGGTGTGCTTATCTTCAAGTGTGAGGAGCATCAAATATTGAAAAGATAGGAATTTGGGTTTATTTATGTCCATACAAAATGTTTCTAGCAAAGAATCAAATCATGTGCGTATCAAGCATGTCGACAAGGAAATAATTCTTTTTTATTTTGGTCGTCTTAAATTTATAGATTTAATATTTTTGTATGCAAAGTCAAATATGATATAATGGATTCGTATTGAGATTGAAGAGATTTTTGGATTTTTTTTTAATACATCGATATTTTTACATTAGAGGGAATGAGAGTTTGGATAAGCCACACAATGGACAATTTAATTTGGTGTCGCATTCGATGTCCACGAGATTCGAACCTAAGACCTCTCATTTCTAAGTAAAGAGATTTTTGGAGTTAAAAGAGGGATTGACTCAGAGGTTCCTACAGTAGGTTGACTTGTAGCAAAAATTAACTAGTCATAATTCTCTTTCCAATTTGACAAAAGAAAAAACTACTCAGCCTACATAAGTAAAAGTATAATAGAAAAAAGGCTTAAATTTCAAAATGGTACATGTGTTATAGCCATATGACCAATTTAGTCTCCGTGTTTTGGATTTGACTAATTTAGTCATCGTGTTTATCTTTGTTAGTCAATTAAAGATATTTCATTCAATATCTGTTAAAAAATTTAGAAGAAATATAATTACCCTTTCTCTTTATGGAAAAATGCAAATCAATACAAATTAACACATATAAGAGGTAAAACTTCCAATCTGAAAAATGATTAAGATTGTGACATAGAAAAGAAAGGGGGTAACTTTAGGGAGGAGGTCGGGGAGTTGGGAGGAAAATAATTTTTCTTTTAATTTTTAATTTTATTTCATTTTTAAATATTTTAAATCAAATAAATAATTTTATAAATAAGTTTATAATAATTTTTAAATTATTTTACATAAATTAGAAGGAAATGTCTTTAATTGGCTAACAAAGATAAACACAAGGATCAAATTGGCCAAATTAAAAACACAGAAACTAAATTGACCCAGTGACTAAAACATAGAGACCATTTTAACATTTAAGCTTAGAAAAAAAAGCTAGGACTTACAAACTGATTAGTAAAGTTTTCTTACTAAAAAAAATTAGTCAAGCTTTAGGACTCATTTGGAAGTGGTTTTAAAATGGCTAAAAGTGTTTTTGGTGAAAATGATTTGGAACCAATCCTTAATAAAAATGCAAGCGAATCTTAGAAAAACACTTGAAGTGCTTCTTGCAAGAAGCATCAATCATGTACTTCCTGCAAGAAGCACAAATCATGTGCTTCTTGTAGGAATCTGTTTAAGTGTTTTTGGAACTTAAAAATATTTTCTCTAAAAAAGCGGTT
This sequence comes from Malus fusca, assembly GCA_035220775.1. Taxonomy (NCBI): domain Eukaryota; kingdom Viridiplantae; phylum Streptophyta; class Magnoliopsida; order Rosales; family Rosaceae; genus Malus; species Malus fusca. The sequence goes on from CM069066.1 coordinate 10,854,994, forward strand.
TCAGTCATTTCAAAAACACTTCTAAACAAACTCTTAGACAGTTACTCAACAAAAATTTCCTTTGAATGTTAATTTTTTTTTCTCCCAAAAGATAGACTTTATTAAATTTCTAATTGAAATGTTTACATCTTAAGCCAAGATGTTAAAAAGGAACTCAGAACCAATACAATCCCATCTAAAAAAACCTCCATTTTTTTTAATAAATGCTGCAGCTGAATTGAATGATATATATTTACCTTAAGGGGTGAGAATTTGTGTTAAACCACAAAATAACCAATCCTAAGAAATTGATATTGTACTTGCCATCAATAAAATTCAAACTATGATATCTCACTTATAAGTAAAGAAAATATTATTAAACCGTAGTTTTAAGTAATCCTTCAAATGTTATTAGATACGTTCACAATAAATATTATAAAAATATAGCACATCACATTTATTTTTATTTATTTTCCACCAACGTACATTGCAGTGGATCATAATTCAAGAAGGATGGTTATTAAGATTAGTATGATAAGATCAATATCTTAGAGGACCCTACATAGTGGAGACCATATCACTCGTGATGAATTAAAAAAATATATACCCATCACATCGTTTCTTTCTGGCATGAACCCTTGATATAGTACAACACACTTTCTATAAATTATTTATGGCAACTCCACTCTTTAGCAATAGGTAATTATTGTTTTAGTGAATAATAAAATTTGGGTGCATCTCTACTTCGTAAATGAATTATTCAGCAATTGGCATTGAATTTTTTTTTTATAAACTAATAAAAAGATATATAATGTTAATTTAGGATATGATTTTTTTAACCAATCACGTCATGCCACGTGTCATTATCCGAAATTCTAAATTTTGTGGAAGAGTATGGTTTCTAAATTAGAGTATGGTTGGGTACTTATAAGAAAAAAATTTAAAAAAAAAAAGATTTCCATTTTTCTATATTTTCTTTAATTTTTAACAGTAATTTACCAAATTAATGTTGTCACAGCCTGTCCCGAATTATATTTTATGGCATGAAATTACTATATTACCCTTGAACGTTTTGTGGGGTCTAAGCTTAGGATTTGGACCCATTTCTTTTATTCCTAAGTGTTTGGAACTTAAGTTATTTTCTTGTCTTTGATTGAGGACCAATTCGGACAACACACACACCACACACACCCACACACACACACACATTGACTCTCTCTCTTCTCCCTCTCTCTCAGACTTCCTTCCATTTCCGTACAAGTGTACTGACGAACCTTGAACCTTCACTTCCATCCTCAGATCGAACCTTTGGAGACCATTTTTAAGTTCCTTGCGAGCCCAGGAACCCATTGATACCGTTTTTAGAACGTGAAGACCTCATTTTCCCGAGAACCCAGTTTTGGGTTACTGTTCATGCACTCGTGAATTCGAAGTTTTTAGGAGATTTTAAGCTGCTAGTGAGCTTTAGGACATCTTCATGAAGCTCGGAGAAGAAAAACGAAGTGAATTGGACGTCGGGAAGTTGAGTTTGACAAGTTTCAAGTTTGGCCGGAATATTGAGGTTCCTCCGGCAAAATCCCTTGGATTTCAAGGCTTGAAAGTGGTAAGGTTTTGTTCTTCTAGTCCTAAGCTTCATTTTGGTACAAATTTCATGGATTTTGGTGTAAAAATGAAGAAGATATGAAGGTTTCTATATTTTCCAGTTTCCAGCGATCGCAGCAACGCCGGCGAAATTCTTCGGCAAACCAAGGAAGACGAAGGAGAATATTCCGTCAAGTCTGATGGAATATTCTAACGGCGTCAGGTAACGCTGTTAACTTCTGTTAAGATTTAACGGAATATTCCTAACGGCAGTTAAGTTTCAGTTAGGGTTTGGCCGCGCGTCTGGCAGTGCCTTGGCCGGCGCGTGAGGGTGCGTGGGGTCATGAAATTTTTTTCTAAAAATATGGGGATGTTCCTGAGGTTGAGTAGGTCATGGTGGTATATTCAAATACCCCATTTGAGCATTGTATGAGAAGTTATTTCCTAGTTTTGTGTATGTGCTTTAAATAACGTTTATTCAGTTATTTTGCATATAGGTGAGACCTATTCTGAAGACGAGCGCCATCAATCGAGGCTCGGGGGCAACAACGCTTCGACATATCAGTGAGTGGGCTTTTGGTTTTCCGTATATATCGATATACTTGAGATTTTTCCCCAGAAAGTGAATTTGAATGATTATACGTTTTGAAATGCCATGCAAAGTATCTACCTATTTTATTTATGCATTAGTAGTTGCATATATTTATGATTGGTGCTGCGGACGCACAGGTAAGTGTCAGGTAAGTTCATAAATTAAAGATATGAGAGTGCTTCAATTATGTGAAATATGATGTGATGTATTGAGAGCTCATAAACCTGCACCCCGGTGTTAGTGCTCCCGTCTAGAGTTAGGGCACAGTCCTTCACGTGATGTTCACCTCCCACACCATATGCTCACCTTGGATCCAAGTTAGGTGCACATGCTTGTCGTACAGACCACTTTAGGTGATTCCGACTCGTAGGTGACTCGCGATCATTCGCACAGTCTTCACGTGATCGTACCACTAGAGCATATTTATTTTACACCTAGTCTTGTCGTACAGACCGCTTTAGGTGGTTCCAACTCGTGTGCAAGATTTGATTTGATATGGTTGAGATTGGTTATGAGCTATAGACTTAGCCGTACAAATTAAGTTAGGGGGATCCGGTTGATATGATATCTGGCATTGATATATTTTAACTGGATTACTTATAGCATTTCTTTGGGATACTTTGGCATGGTATATTTCTATGGATTTTCATCCTGAGTATGATTTCTGATATATTATATATTATTTTCTGGGAAATTATACAGGTTTTACGGCCAGGGGTTAGAACTTTTGAGAAATGAAATGATTTTGAAAAGCTTTGTTTTTGCCCACTCACACTTTCTGTTTTGCGCCCCTCCAGGTTTTAGGTAGAAGTGCTTGGTGGATCATGAGGATTTCGACGGGGGTTCTGACAGAACATCATTAATGTAGGATCACCTTTAGGTGTTGTATAAGTAGTACTTGTCCTGTTTGACTGCACTTAGGATATTTATGTTCTGGTTGTGTATTTCACACTTAATCTCGCACTTGCACCTTATCTTATCTAGTACTCTAGTGGAGTTGGTTTTTGTTTATTTGTAATTCCTTATATCTCTATTACTGCCGCACTGTGCACATGGCTACGTCACCCTCACGTGTTGGCCAACATGCCCTGATTCTGGTCGGGGTGTGTCAAATGTGGACTGTTAGATACAATTTTTCTATAATCATACAACCCAGGTTGTGCCTGGACCCATAATTTTTCCTTTTTTATTTTTTTATCCCTAAAAAGAATGGATTAATATGAACTGTTGGATTATAAGACAGTTAGAAGTCCAAAGGTCCACGTTGTGCCGCATATACAAGCTGTTGGATTAGACAATTATTTTTGTCAACATTTGAAGTCCAACGGTCCAGATTTTTTATCGGTGGATCCAACAGAAAGAAACGGGCCACATCGCCCCACCCTTAGTGCGCTGTAAGTTAGGCCATACCGACCTTTTTTGTCTGCCAACGTGCCACCCACACGCGTGTGTTGTGTTGACGCAAAAAATAAAAAATTTAAAGTTTAAAATTAAAGCGTGGCTAAAGTCAGATAACACTCGGGTGCACTCACTAGTATGGATTGTCGAATGGCTTGGTCTATAAAGCTTGGGCCCACATACTGCCCGACTTTTTGGAGTGAGTTGGAGATGGCTTTTTGGGTTTAGGGAGAATCAATATCGATTATCTATAGTATATGGGTAAATTACACAAAACTACCTTTATTGGTCGAATTACAATTGCATACCTCATGTTTTAAACATTGCAGTATCATACATCTACTTATGAATTCGTTGCAATTTCAAACCTCCGCTAAAAAAATCGTTAATTATTCTGTTAACTGATGACTGGGCAGACAAGGGCCCCACTTCTTTGCCTAATTAAATAAAAAATTAATATATTAAAGATTTTTTCTAATCAGAACAAAATTTTAATTAAAAAAATCTATCTTTCTCCCACCAGACAACTCTCTCCGAATTCCTCTGATCCCCGCAACCACAACACCAACCATCGAAGCCTCCATGGACATCGAGACCTTCTACGACAGCATCTTTGCAACCATCATCGTTCGGCGATGGAGAGCGCATGGTGGGTTGTTCCAGGCGATCGAGTTACTTCACCGCCAAGGAAACGATTCTGATTAGTTCCAGGATTTCGGTTGGACTCGATCTAGAAAATAGACTTCGACAAGGCTCACGACAGATCTGAGGTAGGGGATTAGAGGCAAAATGATGCGGTTGGGTAAACGGGTCATGAGAGATGACTGGGGATGAGAAAGGATGAAGTCAATGCAGCTGTAGTTGAGGCAGTTGTTGGTGAGGGAGATGACTTAGAGGCTGGCGAGTCGGGCGAGATCGGTTGATTTCGTCCTTGAGCTTTTGTTGGGATCGCGCCGTTGTGGAATTGTGGTCGAACATTTCCCACTTAAGGAGGGGTGTTGAGCCCAACCTTGGACGTGAGGGATACCCGAATATGAGGTGATTGACAGGTGGGGGTGGCGGGGAGTGTGGTTGGTTTATGGTTTTGGTGGTGAATGAAGGAAGGGGAAGACGATGGAGCGGGGATGTTGTTTAGGCGTTGACCCGCCAACAGCGCCAACAATCTAATACTAAAATCAGCAAAACATTTATAAGAAGAGGGCGTTGAATTTGATGAGGAGATAAGTGATTTGGCGATGGCCTTGCGACTGAGAGTGCGAGTACGACTACGTTAGGGACTTTGGAGTAGTGGAAGGCACTGCTAATATGGTCATCATTGTTAATATGGTTACCGCTGCTGGTGGAATCGAGGACGGTAGGGATTTTGGAGTATTGGAAAACGTCATTCTGAGAAGGAGGAAGAACTTGATGGAGTCTAGGGAAGAAATGTTGTGGGCTGACGGTAGGGCAATGGTTGAGGGGTGAACGAAAGGGATAACATAAGATTGGGGATGAGGGGGCCCACAAAATTATTTGTTTTTATTTAACTTTAATTTTTAAATAAAATAATAAATAATTTATTATTGATTAATTAATTGTTTATTCCAGTTGGCAAATAAGTGGGCCAAACTTCTGCCACGTCATCATTTAACAGCCAAATTAACAGAAAATTTAATGGAGGTATGACATTGCAACGAATTCATAAGTTGAGGTATGACATTGCAATGTTTACAACATGAGGTATGAGATTGTGGTTCGACCCATAATTGAGGTAGTTTTGTGTAATTTACCCAAAGTATATCAATTGGGTAGGGCTGGAGTTGTTCTTATGTATATCAATTATCTAAGGTGTGGAGTGTCACATAATTGTTAAAAAAACATTCTCCAGTTTTATTCACCAAAAGAATATATTGGGTTTTGGATCATAGTACTCCTTTTACTCGTATGAATATAAAAAATTTACACAAATATACAGATTAATCAATAGATGTGATCAAGATTTCAATACACTATTACTAAAATCCGCATGATCATGGAACTATACATGTACAAGTAATTAGTTAAAACCCTAGCCGTATAGACAAAAACCAGAGAAAAATTCTCTGTCGGGGCTGCTGCTTTAGCTTTGAGGTCGACGGCAGTCTTCTTGAAAATCATTCTTAGTTTCTTCTTTCTCTCTTTCTGTTTACTTTGTTTGGTGTAGAATTATCCCTGCGAAATGTTGTAGTTGTCATGATAGTCGTCGTCTTTTGGCCCACGCACACAGTTTACACAAGATTTGGGTCTAGTTACCAATCTCGATATAGAGTTGAAGCTAGAAGTCATGGAAGATGTCAGATTGTGTCGGGATTGGAATTGGCCAGAACAACATTATGGGTTTAGCTGGTGCAATGATATGGCACTTGGATATCCGAAAGATGTGGAGCGGTGACATGTTTTATCGTTTTATTTTGTTTTTGTTTAATAATTTCCGTGAATTGTCTTGGAGTTTGATTTTGATTTTTCTCTTTAGGAGAGTTTGCTAGTTTGATTGAGAGTTGCTTGATTCTAATTTTTGTTTTGGTGTGCTACCTCTTTTGGATCTATATGTAAAAGGTGGAGCTGTTTGATTTGCAGGATCTTCTTCACTTGGTGTTCTGGATCTTGGCGGTGATTAGGTGATGTGATCAACCCATGTCCGTCGTACTCCCTATCCCAATGTATGGTTTGAAATTTTGTTCACACATGAATTTCATGTAACACGAGGTTTAACGGTTCTCTTAACCTATGTAATCTTGCGGTCCCAATGAGTTCGGACGCTACTCATTGCTTTGCGATTAGTGATACTATATTGTAATATTTTTAAATGGACCTTTTAGGAATTAAGTTATTCATGATATGTATTTGTAATACCCTTTTTTTTCAATTAATGAAATATCGTACTCTTCTTAAAAAATGTAGTTAGTTAAACTTTTTTTTGTCTAACGATATTTGACATTGTAGAGCAGTGGATCTAAGTTAAGCTACATAATTTAGTATAAAATCGTCATCTATAAGGTTGAACACTAAACTTATAAACTGTAGTATGAAAAAGTTTCTCAAAAAAAAAAAATATCATACTTTAAAGAGAGTTTTGTAGAGAAGGTGAGAGCAAATGAGCAATTTTGTGTTGGATACCAAACAATTCTATGCAATTTCATTTTGGACTCAAAATCTGTTTTTGAGCCTTAAAGGTTGGATCTGAATTGGATACCAAACAAGCCCTAAAACTCAAAGTGTTTTCACCCCGCATAAATAAAACCAAAGTATCAGTCAACTCTTATCTCATGATTCAACCGTTAGATGGTTCAAAGAATAAATCAGACGGGTAACATTTTTTAAGAAAAGAAAAAGGTTAGTCAATGATTTTAAATTAACTTTTATGGGATATCTATTTACTTGAAACAAATAATAGGATTGCAATTGGTCGCACATTCAAATTCTTGTCTTTTCAGGTCATGTTTGGTCTTTCTTATGAAAGTCTTTTGCAATTTGTTTGGAAAAATTATTAAGTTTGATTTTCGTTGAATACAATTCGAATTAAATAATTGTTGCTAGTTTATTGTTCAGTTTAACCCATTTATTAAATCATCAATGTAGATTACATCGTACGTATTAGAAAAATTATTATCTTTTTAAATTGTATTTTAGGCATCAATAATTTTTCTGTTTCCCTAAATATAATATCGATTATTTTCAAAATTGAAATATGTTGATGTAGGTCAACAAATACTATTTTTAGTAAAATGGTTACTATTCAAGTTTTACCATTTCAATTCACTAGAAATATGTTAGTCATTTCCAAGAGTAGGACAACTAAGATTTGATTGATTTGACTTGAACATCCATATGCTCTAGTTTTTAGTTAGTAATTATAAACATATTTTAAAAAGGACCAACTAGGGTTGGGCACGGGCCGGGCTCAATTTTGAAGGAACCGAACCTTACTCGTTTTAAACAGTAATGGGACGGGCCGGACTGGGTAGAAGGATTTTGAGTTTTGGAACTGGACCTGAACCAGCCGATTTGGGGCGGGTCCACGGGTCCATTTTTTTTAGCACGGTAGCATTGCAGCAGCACATGAGCTGTTTCACTACACACCCGGTGGGTGGCGCCTCAACCCCTCCAAGATCACGACTTTCAGATACGGCAACTTATGTAAGACCTCTTCCCGCACCTCCTATTCCGTTTCTCCCATAACCCCTTTAATCTTTGCAAACAACTTCTCCTGAACTTGTGGGTACTTGACTACGTTGGTTATGATCCATTGCAGTGTAGTGGAAGTTGTGTCGGTGTCGGCGTTCAGAAACTCTGAGCAGAGGCTGACCATTTCTCATTCCGAAAGCTTCTGCTTTTCGTTGTCGTCGTGAAGCTCGAGGTCCAGCAGCGTATCAATATATGACAACACAAATTCATCGCCTTTGTTGTCGTTTTTGCTGCCCTGTTTTGCCCTGTTTTGTCGTGCTCGAATAAGAGGGAATTTAATTCAACAGAAGTTTCAAACCCAGTCGATTCAAATTCAATTCAGTAAAATATTTGAAATTGGAACATAACAGAGGTTAAGGTTCAAGAATCCAACAAAATCACTAAATCTAGAAAACCCTGATTTAATTTTTAATTCTAAATCCCTAAAACGTAATACCTTAAAACTGAAGAGGACCATGAGCAGAGTCGTGCACTGCAAATATGGGTTTGAGTCAGACGGATGAGATGACTAATTCGTCGTTTCGAGTTGTTCGACTTCGTCGTTCGTCCCTTTGAGTTCGTCACAGAGAAAGAGATTGATTTCCAGATAGTGAGTCAGGAGGAGAGATCGAGGCCTAATGATGATGGCAGCGGACGAAGTTAGGAAGACATGAGTGAATTAGGAGTAGAGATCGAGGTCTCATGATGATGGTGGCGGCGTATGGAGCTGGGATGGGATAGTGAGAGTGAGTTAGGAGGAGAGATCGAGGAGTTAGGAGGAGTGAACTGAGAGGAGTTGGGATGAGAGAACTGAGAGGAGTCGGGATGAGAGAATAAGACTAGCTTTGACAAAACCAACAAAAGAATAAGAAGAGATCGATGTCTATTATTCCATGCTAGAAACAGGGTCGGGTCAGGGGCCCGTTCCCTCCTATTTTAATATCTGCCCCGCCCCACTAATTTCGTATACCTGAACCGCCCTGCCCCGTTTTGTGTTTAGAAATTTTGGACCCACCCTGTACCCTTCCCGAACCTGAATTACCCGCCCCAACCCGTTGTTCCTATATCTGTTTGCCTACCCCTAGGACCAACTTGTAGTTTCGTCACGGCAATCCACTTTTTAAGGCATAATAGGTTTACACAGGCATTTCAGCCTTCTCTGATCACCACCTTGTATTTCACTAATATTAAGAATCGAATTTGAATGTACCGTGTGGAATACGGATTTGAAAGAACCAAATATTAGATTGGTACTATTTGCTCACGTTATTTGATTTAAAATATGCTCATAAACAAAAAATAATATGTGGAAATCACTTATCTATTTCTAAATCAACTTCTGCTTCCATGTCGACCTTTACAAAAGTCTTAAGCATTGTAAATTAGTTCTAGAAACATACTATACAATTATTAAAGACTCCCACAAATTCAAAGTATTGACTTTTTTGTTTTAGGAAGACTTGAAGCATTCAAACATGTGGAGCAACATTTCATTTAAAACATGCGTATTGCTAACTCTTTACATAAAGTCTTGACCAAGACTGTAAAAAATTAGTGTAAACAACTTGAGTTTGCATCAACTTGGATTTATGTTCAAATTTAAAAATTATTATGCTCAACTCGTAAAACTTGTAGTGAGGTTTGGCTTCTCCTTTCGGTTTGCAGGTTTATTGGTGATCATTTTCAGTTTTGTGGTGCAAATCTGATGTTGTAGATTCTTTATTAGTCACCTTTGGGCCTCTACTGTTTGAAACCGTTTCATGTTTATTCCCTTTATATACTATTTTATAATTTGCTACTGGGAAGAACCTTTACTCATATTTTATTTGCATAAGTGACATCTTTTTTTTTTTGTGTAATGCAATCTGTCTGTTTGGACTTTAATTTATAAATTTTCTCTACCTTCTGAACCCCCCTCCCAAAAAAAAAAAAAAAAAAAACTCGTAAAACCCATGAAGAGTTTAAAATTACATACAACAAATTTATTGTTATGTACTTCTCAATCTACTAAAACAATGACATGTATTGAAAAAAGAAAAAGCTTACATATATTATTATTTTATTAAATCTTAACGCCACAATAGCAGTAAACACGTTATATAAAGTCTTCTCCTACTCATAACCAAATAAAGAGTGATGGTAGAGAGACCATTTATTTAAATTATTTTTTGTAAACTATATGACGTAATTGTTAATAAATAAATTATAACTTAATTATTGATTATTTAATTATTTTATATTAATGACACATTCCGTAATTTACCAATATGAAATTTGATTTACGCAATCAAAAGTCACAACACAAAAATCATACAAAAACACATAACCAAACGGTAGAAACTTTATTAAACTCCAAAGTCCCCCTCCTCCTACTTTCACCCGTTGTCCTTTTTCTGGTCTGGTCAACCTTTTCCTTTGTTTTTTATTCCCATCACGAGAAAATATAATGCAATCAGTTTCTAGTTGTCCCACACTCACATTTCCTCCCTCCCCACTCCAGGACCCACCACTCCCCACCCCCCAATACATATCTTCAAACCCATATCAGCCGTCCGATCGAAATCGCACTTTGACTCTCCCTCCCTCCCCCTTATATTTTCCCCACTCCCCCCATCACCACGCAACCTTCACCCAAAATCTCAAATACGGGAATGTCATCTTGAGAGACCTCCCCAACCTCGCCGACCGGAGATTCTTGAAACCCTTACAATGACGGTGGAGCTGATGAACTTCCCGAAGATGGAGGATCAGAAGGCCATCCAGGAAGCCGCATCGCAAGGCTTGCAGAGCATGGAGCACCTGATCCGGTTCCTCTCCCACCAGCAGCAACACCCAAACAACCAATCGGCCCGCCTGGACTGTACGGACATCACCGATCACACCGTCTCCAAGTTCAAAAAGGTCATCTCCCTCCTCAATCGGACGGGCCATGCCCGGTTCCGACGCGGTCCGGCTCAACCGGTTCAGCCCGTCCACTTCTCTTCTTCTCACCCCTCACCTTCACAAACACTGAGCTTAGCTCCGGCTCTAAATTTTACTCCGACTCCGGCTCCGGTTCCGGTAACTGCTCCTGTGGTTGTTCAGCAGGCTACGATCGAGTCGAGTTTCGGCCAATCGCAGCCGCACAGCATGACGCTCGACTTCACGAGGCCTAATGCCTTCGCCTCGAACCCGAAGAGCGGGGAGATTGAATTCGCGAAGGATAACTTCAGCGTCTCGTCAGGCTCGTCGTTCATGTCGTCGGCGATCACCGGAGATGGCAGCGTTTCGAACGGGAAGCTGGGATCGTCGATCTTCTTGGCTCCCGCTCCGGCCGTGTCCGGCGCGAAGCCTCCTCTCTCAACGGCGCCGTTTAAGAAGAGGTGTCACGAGCACGACCACTCCGACGACACGTCGTGCAAGTTTTCCGCCTCAGGATCTGCTTCCGGTTCCGGCAAGTGCCATTGCTCCAAGAGAAGGTAAGCGTTATTCATTCTCCGCGCATTTTAGCTTAAGCCTCCGACGATTCAACTCGGTTTTGCTTGGTGGACCCGATCGGTTTCGGGTCAACGGGTTAGGTTGCTGGGCCATTAATGGTTGAAACTTGTAGCACCTTTGACGCTGACACGATAAGATGCGCCGGGTGTATATTAGAAATTTAACCTTGGAATAGTAACAAGTTTTGTTTTTCTGCGCGCGTGGGGAAAGACATTTTTTATTATTTAATTTTGAGGGACGACTAAAACTAAAATAAATAACTAATTATTGTTTTTATTTTCTGGTAATTCAGGAAAAATCGGGTGAAGAAAACGATTCGCGTGCCGGCGATTAGTTCAAAAATCGCCGATATACCACCGGACGAGTATTCCTGGAGAAAGTACGGTCAGAAGCCGATCAAGGGCTCGCCTTACCCAAGGTACTGAATTTAAACATCAGCCGTTGATTTGTCATGAAATGAAAAGTGTGAGGGTGTATGATATGATCGGACGGTGAGAATTGAACCTGATGTTTGATGGTTTTTGTTTGTCAGGGGATATTACAAGTGCAGTACGGTGAGGGGGTGCCCGGCGAGAAAACACGTGGAGCGGGCTCCGGATGATCCGGCGATGCTGATCGTAACGTACGAAGGGGAGCACCGTCACGCGCCGGAGAGCGTGGGGTTGGTGTTTGAGTCAACGTGAGTGAAAGTGGGTAGAAAGAAAAGGAAAGTGGGTAGAGAGGGGATTTGTCACAGCAGTTGAGAGGAAGGTGGTGGAACTGGAATGGATGTAACTTTTTTTTTTTTTTTTTAATATAAAAAAATCGTGTAGTTTAATTAAATGGATAATGGGAAAAAATTGAGGGCGGAATCAATCTGTCCTAGCGGTGTTTAATTTAATTAATTATACTTATTTCCAAATTATTTAGTTATTTTTATTTTATTGCATTTGGTGGGAATATTATTTATTTTATCTTAATTTATGATTAGTTTACGGGTAATGAAAGTAAAAAAAATAGATGCGTGATTAGGAAGGGAATCATGATGACTTAATTGAATGGGGGACAGTTGGTGGAATATTAAGACTAAAGCTATGTGTATTAAATGTGTGTTAGAAGTCAAAAGCTCCCCTACCTTCCAATGAAATTATATAAATCTGTGGGTCGTAGCCACGAAGGAACTAAACTTTGGGATCATATTGAAGTATGATTTATTCCTTGATGTTCCACCGTTTGAAATCATCGTGTTCTTTTCTTTGATTGAGTTAGGATACATTGACGACTACACTGTTGCGTAGTGTTATTAGTGTAAGTATAATGGATCGTTTTTTGCGCCTCTGACGACTTGTCTGGTCAGTTTGATTTGAGCAATTTTATGTTAGTTGTTTAGAGTTGATCACAAAATTTTAGCATTTCAAGTCATACCTGGAAAAGTCATTAAACTCAGCTAGGAGGCAATGACTTTTCTTTGTGAATAGTGGTTTGGTTTGGTTCGATTTCACATACAGATTAATTTATCTTTGGGAAATATCAACCTAAACCATCTAATTGTTGTGATTGGTTGAATTTTTTTTTTTGGTGTTTTATTCAATATTTGTCCACCCTGTCTATTTTCATTGATGATGGTTAGCAAAAGTTGAAACTTGTTAATGAAGCTGGGCTATACTCATGCTGGAAAATGAGCTGGACCACAGTGCTATACCAAATGGATGAAGATTAAGTGACATCTTGGGCATATGGACTCAATCTAAATTAACATGAAATGTATTTTCTCACAATAGTGCATAAGGAAAGTTTGTAACGAAGGTTAAAAGGTGCGAATAACTTTGAAAATTGCAAGTGGTGGGTTGCCCATGCCAAATAGGCATTCATCCTTGACCGGTCGACCCATTGCGTCTCATATTTATATATTCTCTCCCTCTATGTAGTGTACATTAGATAATAATAATAACGCTTGTAGTGAAAAAAAAAAACTTGAAAATTAGTGCGAAATGTTGAAAAATAAAATATGAAATAGCGAGAGACGAGATAAAGTGGAGGAGAAATCAGAGTATTTAACTATTTATTCTTATCCTCCTAATCTCTCTTCCCTTTCATTCAGAACTATAGATCACGTTCCTCGAAAGGAGGTGGTATCAATTTCCTAGTTTCGGCTCTGATCTATCGCCTCGGGAGGTTTTCGGTCTGCAATTTAGGTTTTGATGGTCGATGCTCGGCGGATGCTGGGGTAGACTAGTCTGCGAAGGTCTTTTGAGGGTGTCCTCCGGCTTCTCGGAGCTAGGGATCTGTGGTGAGAGCCCTACGGGCGTGAGGGGAGGTTTTTCTTGGGGATCCCGATTTTTGTAGGTTTTTTCTTGGGGATCCCGGTTTTTTTTGTTGAGTGTTTTGTTCTGCCATGGCGGGGGATTGCGATAGAAGGGAGTTTGAGGATTTGGGCTCACGTTTCGGATCTAAACTGAAATTGTCTGAGAAGGAGCGAGAGGGGATCAACATTGACATGAAAGATGTTGAGGGAGCCTTACTACGGTTTCAGTACACCCTGATCACAGAAGTTCTCACTACCAAGGAAACGAACGGCGAGGCTTTTATCGATTGTTTCATGTCTTTATGGCGGGGAAGATAAATAGTCTCCATTCGAGACATTGGGGAGCGCAGTTTCATGGCATGGTTTGCGAGGCAACGCGACCTGTTCAGAGTGGTGGATGCGGACCAGCCTTGGACATTTAGGAACGATCTGGTCTTAGTGGCGGATCGATCGGAATCTGGTCTCAGCAGATAGGCTCCGCTTTCTGTGGGTACACTTTGGGTTCAGATCCACAATGTTCCGCCGCTTAGCATGACTATGGAAGTTGCGGAATCCATTGGGGGCTTGATGGGCACAATTCGAAAGATAGATTCTTCGAGGAACCGTGACTGCATTGGGAGGTTCCTCCATGCAAAAATCAATTTCAAAGTCCGTGAACCCCTTATGCGAGGGACATTTGTGAATTTCCCTGATGATGGAAAGGTATGGGTTGATTTCAAATATGAATCGCGGCCGAAATACTGCCTAATTTATGGAATGTTGGGTCATGCTACGAGAGTTTGCAAAAGTACTCAGAGTGATACAGGGGGACAAAGTGCGGGTTCAGGGGACATGGAAGATGCATATGCTTTCCGAGGGCTGGATGCGGTGACCGACCTTTGGGGGAAACCTTTGGTCATGGGCTCACGTAGTAAAGGCTCTGTGGGATCCAATGGGGGGGATAGAAGCTCCGGAAGATGGAAGGGAGATTAGAGTGATGAGCATGAGGGAGTGAGGAAGTCGGGGCGGTCCTCAACGGCATCAGGGACAGGGTTTCGTACACCATCTGGGGGTGGAATATCACTGAGTGAGGGAGTCAGCCCGGCTAATGAAGATGATGAAGTGATTGACACGGCTATCTCGTCGAGTAAGCCTTGATGGTGGTCGAATAAACCGGAACATGGGGACTTATCTCTTGCAATCAAAATCCAGCGCCAAAGAAAGGAAGAAGAGGATGAGAGAAAGGCTAGATATATGTCTTTTGATGTAGGTTTAATTGGTCCGGGGGGAGTAGTTGCTGATGATGTCGAGCATGTTGTGCTCAAGGAACTATATGAAAAGGAGGATGTGGATGTGGCGATTGGTAAGTTACGGGAATGTAACAAAGGCTTTGATCTGAATGTTGTGATGTAAACCCCAGATGAGGCGGAACGGGATCGCCCTACTAGGGTGGATAAACCAGCTTTGCATATGACATGCAAAACTGTGTGGGGGGGTAACAATACCATGAATGACAACCTGTTTGATTTGGAACCTATTATTGAGGCGGTGATGATTGAGCAAAAACTGAAAAAATGCTCTTATAATGAGGTGGAGTATGTTGGTCCACGAGAATGTCTAGAACCGGATAACAATCATCCACGTAAGTGTCTTTTTTCTGAGACGGAGGAGACCAGCCTTGAGGAGTCTCCCAAATCCCCATGAAGCTACTCGTGGAACTGTCAGGGTATCGGGGGTGACCTGACGGTGGACAACATGTTGGAGCATAACATGATTCACACCCCCGACATAGTGATCTTGCTGGAAACAAAAAATAAAAGCAGTCGCTATGGTTTTTTGAAAAAAAAGTTAGGTTTGGAGTTTATGCATGCTGTGGAGCCTAGGGGATTTGAGGAGGATTATGTGTAATGTGGAAATATGCATCCCAGGTGGTTTGGGTAAAGTCCAGAGTTTTCATGATCGAGGCGGAAATTTGGGATGATAGTAAGGAGTGTGTGTGGCACCTGTTTGCTATATATGCTAGCACAAATGAGAAAAAACGGAGGGATCAATGGGTATCATTAAGTCAGCGAATTGGTAGAGCAGGCGAGAGATACCTAGTAATTGGGGATTTTAACGACATCCTGAGCAATGATGAAAATGAGGGAGGTAACTACAGATCGGTAGCTAGCTTGAGAGACTTTAGGGACTTTGTGGCGCGTAATGAACTAATGGATTTGGGTTACGAGGGCTATCCCTTCACATGAAGGAATAATAGGGAGTCCGGACCAATTCAACAACGCCTTGACCGTGGTTTGGTAAGCATGGGCTGGCAGAACATGTAGCCCGACACAAAAATTCTACATCTGGTTCTTGAGGGGTCTGATCACGCCATGCTTGGACTATCCACGGAAAAAGCCAGGATATGGAAAGGGAAAAGATTCATGTATGATGCAAGATGGAGCAAGCAACTTGAGTGTTGGGACTTGGTGTGTGGGGAATGGCAAGTGAACTACCATGGCTCTTATGGGTTCCGGCTAAGTGAAAAGTTAAAATCCCTTGGGCGGAGCCTGAAAGTGTGGTACAAAGGAAGGGCGAGGAACTCAAAGCAGGCTATTGATCGCCTGAAAGGTGAGATTCGATCGGCCTACATGTCAAATAAGTTTGCTAATAAGGAGGTGCAGCTGAAAGAATGAGAGATGAGAGAAGTGCATAAGGAAGAAGATAAGTTCTGGCGGACTAAATCCAGAGTTCAATCGCTTAATGAGGGTGATAAAAACACCAAGTTTTTTCACGCCCAAACTATGAAAAGACGAAGGTACAACTAGATTCGGGGGTTAGAAGATGCTCACGGTAACGGGCGAGAAGGTCAGGATGAAATGGCAATGATTGCGGTGGGGTACTTTTCCAACCTGTTTCAAAACTAATCTCAAGTGACATGATAACCTCAAAATTTGGGAATTTTGCTTGTAATAACAAGTGAATAATATAACGCCCATTTTGTAATACATCTAGTCATTGGTCAAACAATTCACGACTAGATGTTGATAAAACTCACTACTATGTTGTTAAATTCTCGAGAGAAGTACGGGGATCCAAGGTTAATTTTTAGGGTAAAGTACAAAAAACTACCTCAACTATGGGTCGAACGACACTATCATACCTCATCTTTTTAAAATGACAATGTCATACCTCATTTTACGAATTTATGACAATGTCAGACCTCCATCAGTTTTTCTGTTAATTTATCTGTTAAGTGCTGATGTGGCTCCCACTCACTAATTAAAAAATAATTAAATATTAAAAAATTAAAAATAAATTATTTTTTATATAAAATTGTGGGATCCACCTCTACAAATCCCCTATCTTCTCTCTCGCTTGTCTCTCTTCTCTCTCCCTGCAACCTGCATCCCTAAAAATCCTTCCCACGTGTCCCCCCCAACCTTCCACCACCACCTACCTTCTCTCTCTAATCCCTGCCCCAAATCAGAGGCACTTCATCTCTCCCCTCCTCCTCCCACAAACCCTCTCTGCCCTCGCACCAAAAACTTCTCTTAAAACCTCTAAACCCTTCTCCGTCTCCGCCGAGCTGGCCACCCTCCCAGTCATCTCCTTCACCGACGACAAAGTTGGGGAAACTTTCCTCGACCTCAAGTCCGCACTCCCCGACACCGTGCTCACTGTCGTCCACCGCGCCATCATCGTCGACCTCCAGAACAAGCGCATCAGCACAACATCTACCCTCACCCGTGTGGAGGGGTCGTGTTTGGACCCAAGCCCAGGGATTGGAGCATCAAGATCAATAAGAAGGAAAAGTGGCTGGCGATTTCGATGGCGGTGGCGAGCGCCGCGGAGAACACGATCGTGGTGCAGGATTTTAGCGACGAGTTCGAGAAGCTTGAGAAGTCGAAGACGACATAGTTTATAGCAGCGATGAAGAGGTGGGGTTTGGACCCGAAGGAGAAGACGACGTTTCTGGTGACGGAGGTTTGATGAGATTTTGGATTTTGAGATTTGTAATGGGTTTTGGGATTTTGGGATGCATATTGCCTAGAGAGAGAGAAAAGAGAGTTGAGAGAAATAGAGGGTGGGTGGTGGAGGAAGATTGGGGGGAAAGGTTTCTGGGTTTTGGGATTTTAGGGATGCAGGTTGCAGGGAGAGATGAGAGAGATGAGATTTGCAGAGGTGGATCCACAATTTTATATAAAAAAATAATTTATTTTTAATTTTTTAATATTTAATTATTATTTTATTAAAAATGGGTCCCGTTTCTGGCCACATCAGCATTTAACAGAAAAAGTAACAGAAAAACTGACGGAGGTCTGACATTGGTACAAATTCGTAAAATGAGGTATGATATTGTCAATTTTAAAAGATGAGGTATGAAAGTGTCGTGACACCAATAGTTGAGGTAGTTTTTTGTACTTTACCCTAATTTTTACTTAGATGGTATGATGACTAATTTTTCGTGTGAGTAATCCTTGCAAGGACATGCACATGCACTATGTTGAGGCCTCAAAATATGTCCAGATGAATTTGTAATAACCATATACTCAATGTCATGCATATAAATAAATTAAGCCGGAAAAAATTAGTTTGGTTTTTATGCAGAAATCGAGAGACTTCAGGCCCTCAATTATTCAGAATAAAAGAACTCCAGGTTTTGATTCAATAAGAAACTTTTGGTTCTGATTTAATTATTTTTCATTTCAAATGTGCAATTTCACTCCTAATCACGAGACAACATAGTTTCTTATCATTGTTGGGAAAAAAAACCTCAAGGTAGGTTGATCCACCATGTCCGACATATTCGTATTCCTATTTAAGTTATAGCTGCAATTAGTTATAAGCTCTATCAACTGCATGCCACCCACCTATCATCGAGTTTCAACGGATTGAAGTCCGGTATTATAGGATGATGGTTAAAAGGACTACATGTCCTTATTCTCTTATAAAAACTCATTACTGGTGCAGTCCTAATTTAGCTAGGAATGTGGTTGTATGAATCCTTAGGAGATTCTATACTATCTTTTAAATTGTGTCTTATTTGTAATGTATTACTTGAAGAGCAAGGTTTCTCTTTTCCTTACTACTATAAATAAAGGCACAATGGAGTGAGATAACATACACCTCAGAATTCATAAATTCTCTCTTCTTTGTCTTGCCATCCTACCCTCTCTCTCCTTCTATAATTTTTCAGTTAAATAGGCCTATAACATGTTATCAGCACACTCTTACTGTCACTAACGAATTGAAGGTTTGTGGAGGAGGTTCGTTTACAACTAGCACTCAAAGGCTTTCTTTTGTTTCCATCAAATCAAGTTTTTCTAAAACATGGAATTGATATTTTATAAGCCCCTGATAGCATGAAAACATTCACTATGATGCATGGACCTCCAAATTATTTATATCCCATCACAAATGGCCCTTGAAATTGACCCTCACCATCAAGATGATCCCTGAAATTGAAAATCAATCAATGTAGTCCCTGAAAATAGGTGTCGCAAATCAATGTGGTCATTCTGCCTCAATTATGTTAAAAAATTTGTTAAATGCTGATGTGGCACATCAATGGGCCCCATAAGTCATTTTTTCTCACAAATGGTCCTTGAAATTGACCCATGACATCAAAATGGTCCCTGAAATTGACTTACGACAACAAAATGGTCCTTGAAATTGAAAATTGATCAATGTAGTCCCGCAAGTGTCTCAAATCAATGTAGTCATTCCGTCACAATTTTGTCAAAAATTCTATTATGTGTTGATGTGACACATAAATTGGTCTCACAAGTCTAATTAAATTAAAAAAAATTACAATTAGGCTTAAATTAATTTAATAGTTAATAAAAAATTTGTCAACCCAAAAACCCAGTCCTGCAATCACCACCGATCTTAGTCCACATTTCTATGCCTTATTCGCTCTTTATTCTCGAAAAAAATTCTCAATACACCCATCTTTACACATTTCGACACACTTCACCGAATTGAACCTGGATCGAGATCACCTTTGGTGACGGCTTGGCCCATTGGCAACGACTTCTGAGACATCATCGTTAACATTTAGGCGATCAACATCCTCACAACCTTAATCTTGCAGAGCTTGTTCGACGTTTCCCTAGTGGTTTGGTGATGCAAAGAATGATGAAGTCTGCCTTGAGATAATGAGGTTATAACCGAGGTGCATGCATTGTTAGTTGAAAACTATTTCAACACCCCTTCTTAGGCCTTGGTTAAGCCTTGTGCATTTGAGAATTTATGGAAGGGATATCTCTTCGGAGTAGGCTCTACTATAAGAAAAAGAAAATTCCATTGTGCAAAAAGGTATTTAGACAATTTTTTTTTTAAATTAATTATTTAACCCACATCAGTACATACCAAATTCTTTTACAGAATTGTGGCGGAATGATCATATTGATTTGCGACACCTATTTTCAAGGAGTACATTGATTGATTTTTAATTTCAGGTACCATATTGATGGTGTGGGCCAATTTCAGAGACCATCTTGATGGTGTGGGTCAATTTCAGGGACCATTTGTGATAAAAACCCGTAAATCTTATGGGGCCTATTTATGTGTCACATCAGCACTTAACGTTTTAACAGAATTGTGACAAAATGACTACATTGATTTGTGACTTCTATTTTCAAGAACTTTGATTGATTTTTAATTCCAATGACCATCTTAATGGTCAAGGACGGAGCTAGAAATGTTTTTGACTGGGGGCGTCCTAAAACAACCAAGTAAAATAATGAGTGTTAAGTTGTTGAGGGTCAGGTACAATGAAAAATCTCTAAATTAAAAAGTTAAATTTTAAATTGTAATGCCACAAACGAATGGATGAAGTAAATTCATATAAAATACTTTGCAGAGTAAATTTTTTATATCAAGTTATGATATTTCATCGGTTGAATCCAATCTATTTATGAAACCCCCAGTTCAATTAAGTTTGATTTAGGTTAGAAAACGTGGAATATTCGGAACCAAAATCAAAAATTTAATTGTCATGACAATTTTTTTCATTGCCTAAAAATCTGAGTGGGGGCGGATGCCCCCTCTGGGCCTTAGGTAGCTCCACCCTTGTTAATGGTGATGGTCAATTTCAATGACAATTTGTGATAAAAACTTTATTCAAAATATATAGCTTGTCCATGCACAAGCAATTAATATGTTCATATTTTGAATATGCAAATTGTGTAATATTTTGCTACATTGCTATGTTGAATTGTGTGAGTCAAAGAAAAACAAGAAAATAGAAGCAACAACTAGGGTTTTGAAAACCCTAACAAAAAAAAATAAAGATAAAAGAAAAAAACGTGGCTCAGCTACGACATGAAGCCGCTCCTTGAGCCGAGTTGAGCCTGCAGCTCTGGCTCCTGCCTTAAAACGACACCGTTTGGTGTTTGGATCTGCATCTTAAGTTTTTGGGCTTACCACGCTCACTGAGCCCAAGTCCAGTTTTTCTTTGGGCTTCTTCTCACTGCCAGGCCTGCAGCCTCTCCCCTGGAATTTGCACTATTTCTGAAAAAACATTATAGAACAAACAGTGTTCTAAAAATCGGCCTAGGCGGCGCCTAGGCGCTGGGCGGTGGAGATCCGACTCGATTTAGACCAAAACGTTCAGTTAGGCGGGGAGGATATAGGCGGCCGCCTATGAGCTCGCTAGGCGCCTGAGGCGGGCTAGGCGGCGCTAGGCGGTAGTCTAGGCGGTTTGAATCTAGCTGAAAATTCCAAACTTGCTGCAATTTTCGCAAAAGGATCTACAATTTCCGATCTCGTACGTAGCAGCAGAGACCCGAAAAATTTTATGTAGCTCATCTCTGTGAAGATGAGGGAAGAGAGAGAGAGATAGAGAGAGTGAGACTGCCCGTGAAGATAATTTCATAATTTCTGCAGCTCATCTGTGAAGATGAGAGCAGAGAAGAGAGTGCGAAGAGAAAGTGCGAAAATAGAGAGAGAGAGAGAGAGAGAGAGAGAGAGACTAACATTTCTGTGTTGGTGGTGCAAGTTGAGGACTAAAAGCATGGGTGATGTGAAAGAGCATGGACGGTTTGTGATTTTAAAATTGAAAACCATGGACTTTGATGGTTTTGTGGATGGGTGATGTGAAAACCACCTTGGGTGGATGGGTGATGGATGGGTGATGGACGGTTTGATGGTTTAACAATGAAACCACCCACTATGTGGGTTTTTTATATTTTTAAAAGTTTGGGATATATATTATGTGTGTATATATATATCTTATATAAATTATAAATTATTTAGATAATATTTTGTTTTTTTTTCCTAGGCAAGCATTTCATATATGTACATAAAACATTCATATATGTATGTTCTTCTATAAGAAATAGCATATTAGTCAATAATTATTTACATTTTATATAGTAAATTTAATTAATTTATATAATATATCAGAAATTTACCTAAATCTGCCTAGGCCGCCTAGGCACCCGCCTAGACCCCGCCTAGCCGCCTAGCGCCTAGCGTTTTTTAGAACCTTGATAACAAACAACGAAAGGCTTTAAGATGCTGAGCTTTCTCAGATTTTTGCAGTAAACAAAGACCTCCATCAGTTGTCAATATCTTGGATTCAACCGCCAGATTTTAGTTGGCCCAATTTCCAATTACAAAGGAGAAATTATACAAGAAAATTGTTTAAGTTATAGTCACAAACACATTGTTGAAACTAAATAACATTTAGTAACGAGTTATGACTGTTCGTGGCTAGAAATTCAGCTGGGGATGTTTCCTGGCCGACGAGCACACAGCTCCCCGAGAGGTTGGCGCCGGTTGATGCTTTCTGTCGGGCTTATCGGGTAAGGCTGAAAGAGAAGGACAGAGTTAACTTTGAAAGGTGCCTTTGTGGGGCCTTAGGTGTAGGCCTTGAGGCTCACAATCAAGATTAACTTTTAAGTGTTCAGGCGTGCCACTGCCATCTTGAGCATGGCAGATGTAAAACGGATGTTGAGTTTTAGTTGTATATATACCCGAGAGACCGTGTTAGTTATGACAGGTGCCTTTGTGGGGCCTTAGGTGTAGGCCTTGAGGCTTCCAGTCAAGAACTAACCCAGTACTCGAATATACGATGTCTGTTTTATTGATTGCGCGAGTCTTATAACCATTATACTTCTAATTACCCGAGCCCGCAGAGCAGAATGAACCCAAATAGGTGCCTTTGTAGGGCCTTAGATATAGGCCTTGAGGCTTCCCATCAGAATTCCTTCTATACTCAAACGTTCTACGATAATCATAATATAATAGAAATAAAACTAAGAGATAGGTCGATTACTTGCGCCCCAAGTAACTTCGGACTTCTTGTTTATCAAAGCTTGTCGTGGATGGGTTAAGTCCACATAAGGTTCTTTTTTTATGCCTTGAGACCAAGGACTTTTGAATGATCAATCTTACATGCCCGAAGGCTTAGAACTTAGATCTGGTTTGAACTGTGAAGACATATTCAAATCAGATTCAAGAGCTGGGAAGTCTTTTAATCATCAACTTACTAGAAATAACTTGGATACAACTGGAAGTATACAACATACTGCTAGTTTAATGAATGAAAAGACAAAAACAAAGAGGGTCGGGCAAGGCCGATCGTCTTGCAACTTCCTATATTTGTGGTTTATCAAGGGGTTTGAGAGCTTTTAGAAAAGGGGTAGGGAGATGAGTTTACAGAAAGAAATCGATACTACAGCAGGTTTAGAACAAGGTAGCAGAGCTATTACAAAGGCTTTTTGGTAAGGGTTTATCCCGAGAGAGATGAAGGTTTGGGCTGACTACAGCTTCGTTTGAAGGCAAATCTGGCTTTGAGCAGAGTTTGTGCTTGTATTTGTTTGTTTGATTGAGTGTCTTTATCTCTGATTTTTCTTTCTTCTTTTATAGACACTTTGGCTTGGCCTCCTGTAGCAATAACCTTGCCTGAATGCAGCTTGAAGGGCAATGACTCAGCAACTATTTACTTGTACTGCCACTGTAAAGTGCTTTTGGGCTGATTAGCTGGCTGGTCTATACCACTTGGTCTCTAAGTAGGTGAGCAAATGGTTCAAATGAGCTGCACCAAGTCAGAAATGGCCTTTTCTGCTTTCCGGGCTTCGGCTGGGCTTCAGCCATCTCTCCTTCTAGGCCTCCCTTTGGGCCAGCTCATTCTTGAGCCCAAAGTTTAAGTTTTAATCCAAACAGTGACTAATATACATTTAGTTACAATAAAACTTTCACGTTGTGACTAAATCGCCACTTTCTTGGTAGTGACTCCTTCAAGGAGGTGCCAGCGATCAATTTAGCGGAAGAGATCAGAAACTCGAGGAGTGTTTGAGTTTGATGTTCGGAATTGGGATTGCTTGTTCTGCTGAATCCCCAACAGACCAAAAGGATATCAGTGGTGTTGCATCTGAATTGCACTCCATTAGGGACAACCTTCCTGCATAAAAAGCTTTCATGTTCTTGTTGCTGCTATACTAAGTGAGTAAATTTGTAAGTAAAAAATAATCACCAATGTGATGTTGGTCTGTTGGCTTTTGAACAGATGTACTGCATCAAACCATGGTTTGCAGCAAATTGCAATCTGATAAAAATTTCTAACAAAAAATGCATCAAAATCAAGCATTAGAACTCAATGCCTCGTTGAGTTATCGACTTTTGCCGGAGATCCACAATCCCACAAGGATCACAACCGTTTCTGATATAGCAGGAGTTACATTTTAGTTGGGTGTCAATGGAAGAATTCATAACGTACATTTCAATCAGGAGAAAATCTTATGTCTGCTGTTTGGACCACTTCAACCATACGGCCTAGACACAAAAAATCACACATGCTCCACCTCTGATTTTCACCCTCCCCCGAAAAAGAAACCCACTTTGTGATTCTACCGTCCTCTCTCTTTGTCGTAGTTCGGATTTCAGATATAAGAATTTCTCTCTTAATGGTGTTCAGATCAATTAAGTGTTCAAGTTAACATTTAATATCCATTGGAAATCACTCTACTTATATTTTGGGATGTTACTGTATCGTTTTATTTCATGATGCAAAATCATGTATTTTAATATTATATTATTGGTTTGAAACGTCACGGTGTGATTCAGAGTGTAAGGAAGCATTTCTCATTTCAACACGACTACAGAATGTGGAAGAAAGTGGGGGCAGAACTCTGTTGCCAGCTAGCTATTCATATGGGGTCAACCTGGTTGTGCATATGTAGGGTTTATTTTCATATGAGCTTAGTAATTTTAATACTTTAAATTGCAGCAAATCTTATTAACTGAGAAATAATATAGTCTTAGCTGGTTTTGACTTTTGTTGCACAAGCAAGAAAAAGCATAAAAATGAGACAGTGCAATTATATGGTTTAGTAAGTTGGCCAGCTAACACATACGAAATTTCATTAGCAACTTGGCACGCATAAAATGGAGGGTACAATTCCTTTTATATTCTGTTATTTTTTGCACTTATGAAAAGAGCGTTAAAGTTACTATACATTTTTAAATGAGAAGATAGCAATATGTATAGGTGAGCAATGCAATTCACATGTATCACATTAACTAGTCACGTCTTGTTAAGAAAAACAATCAAACGAGAATCATTATACAAATAAATCTTGCATGAATTTGTGATTAAGTAGGCATATTCTAATTTCTAACAAACATATTGAACAATTTTTCATGTACTAAGAACAAAAAAAGTTGATAAAAAAGTAGAATATTCTTCATGTCTTTCACCGTGGTACACTTTTCTTAGGTTCTTTCATTTATTAATTTATATTTACCATCTATGTGGTGTGGAGGTTGGGTTAAAAGTAACCATCCAACATTAAAACTTATTCAAAAATGGTCATTTGAAAGTTTCTAAGATTGTGACTACATGAAAAAACAACACATAACTTGCACCAAAAGAAAAAGAAAAAGAAAAGAAGAAAACAATACAAAAGAATACTAGTCATAGTTAGAGAAAGTTTGGACAAATTTCCTAAATTTTCAACTTCTCTTACCCGCCCATATCAAACTAATTTATTTATTTTTATTATTACATCCTTTTTTTTCTTTTTTTTAATAATAAAAATACTATTTGACATTGCTTGATCACATACATGTAAGAAATTATTTTCCTTTACATTAAATTTTAGTCTCACACGCAGTGGTGGAAGGAATTATACATGACGTATGGTGTCTTGCTCAATGCCTCGAATCAGTGAAATTCTTGTTTGTGCTCAGAGATGGAAATTGTGTTGCTGAAGCCGTTGCATCTTTTTTTCGAGAACATGGTGGTTGTTTGGAATGGGATTGTATTGGTTCAAAATTTATGTTTAATATTCTAGCTGCATATGTATAAACCCTTCGATTATAATCTAATAAAATCTACTCTTTGACCAAAAAAAAAAAATTTGTCTCACACATAAACAAAAGTAAAAATTCAGAAAAAAATAAAATAATAGACTAACATATTAAGATTTTTTTGAACAAACGGGATTATCTACAACTAACTTATTAAGGTTACCAAAAAAAAGTTTTCAAACACGTGTTAAACTGCAATTTATCTTAATCGAGTATTTTCCATGGCATCATATTTCATAATTTCTTCATGCCCTACCCAACCCGCCAACTTCCTAATAAATCAAAATTGAATGATTTCTTAGATCATATTGATTTTTAGCTTTTGGAAGAGTTGACGCAGTTGGATTCAATTTGCGTGTGCAAAGTGAGTTATCAACGTTCATAGAGTGGAGTGGAAGAAAATAGGAGGAGCCTGAAAGTTAAAGACTTTAAGCAAACCAAAAAACTAAACAAAAACAAAAAACAAAAATTGGAGTTTTTGCAGAGGAGAGAGAGAAGGGTTTCCCGTTTCGCCTTACTGTTATGCACTTTGTCACCACTCTCGTCGGACATTGCGATTTACAGAACTCTGCAAAAAGTGGTCTCTCTCTCTCTCTCTCTCTCTCTCTCTCTCTCTCTGTCACTACATTCCTGATTAGGGTTTCTCTGAGACCCGGGTTCAGAATCCGATTCGACTCGTCCGTGTGAACTGGATCTCTCTCCGACTTCAAGTGAGTAAACCTTCTAATTCGTTCCTTGTATTTCTTATCTCTCAAGAAAATCTGGGTTTGCTTTGCTTTTGCTTTTGCTTTTGTGGGTTCAGTGAGATTTCTCTGTTCTTTCTTCGCTTCTGGGTTCCGATTGGTGAGGACCCAGATGAGATTTTTCGATAATTTCTAGAGAAATTGAGAAAATTTCACTTTATCAAAGGAATATAAGAAAAGCCCAATTTTTGCTTTTTTTTTTTTTGAATTTTGAATTTTTGCATTTAGCTGCTTAAAGTTGTTATATTCCTTTGGCTCCCACTTTGTGTGAGACGTGTAGTTTTGCAGCTTTTGATTTTTGGGGTTTTTTTTGTTGTTTGATATTAGGATTTGAATGGCGCATTCCGTGAATGATAGTAGCATTGAAAGTTTTATATCTGCAAGCAAGGCATTGAGGCTAAGCTTACAGAAATCACAGGGCCTAGGGTCGGCTCTGGAGAAAGCCGGAAACCGATTTGAAGAGATTAACCACAGATTACCCTCTCTTGAGGCTGCAGTTCGACCCATTCGTGCAGACAAGGAAGCCCTTGCTGCCGTTGGTGGTCATATTAACCGCGCTGTTGGCCCTGCTGCAGCTGTGCTTAAAGTTTTTGATGCTGTTCATGGACTCGAGAAGAGTCTACTGTCAGATCCGCGTAGTGATCTGCCCGGTTACTTATCGGTATTGAAACGTCTGCAAGAGGCTCTGAGATTTCTGGGTGACAATTGTGGATTGGCAATTCAGTGGTTGGAGGATATAGTAGAGTACTTGGAGGATAATGCGGTTGCTGATGAGCGGTACCTTTCAAACCTGAAGAAATCATTGAAAAGTCTCCGAGAATTGCAGAGTGAGAAGGAAAAGGCCAACCTTGATGGAGGGCTTTTGGAGGCTGCGTTGGAAAAATTAGAAAATGAGTTCAGGAGGCTCCTCACAGAAAATAGCGTGCCACTTCCAATGTCTTCACCATCTTCTCTTGGAGAACAAGCTTGCATTGCGCCATCACCGTTACCTGTTCTGGTAATTCAGAAGCTGCAAGCTATAATTGTAAGACTGATTGCTAATAATAGACTAGAGAGATGTAAATCTATTTATGTTGAAGTTCGAAGTTCGAATGTAAGGGCAAGTTTACAAGCTCTCAATTTGGATTACCTTGAGATATCAATTGCAGAGTTTAATGATGTGCAGAGCATAGATGGATATATATCGAAGTGGGGAAAGCATTTGGAGTTTGCAGTGAAACACTTGTTTGAGGCAGAGTATAAGTTGTGTAATGATGTTTTTGAGAGGATTGGATTGGATGTGTGGATGGGTTGCTTTGCAAAGATAGCTGCTCAGGCTGGTATTCTTGCATTCCTACAATTTGGGAAGACTGTTACAGAGAGCAAAAAAGATCCGATAAAGCTTTTGAAGTTGTTGGATATATTTGCGTCTTTAAACAAATTGAGACTGGACTTCAACCGGCTTTTTGGTGGACCAGCGTGTATTGAAATCCAAAACCTGACAAGGGATCTCATTAAGAGTGTTATTGATGGAGCAGCTGAAATTTTCTGGGAGCTTCTTCTTCAGGTGCAATTGCAAAAGCAGAACCCGCCTCCTCAAGATGGGAGTGTTCCGAAATTAGTCAGTTTTATTACGGATTATTGTAATAAACTGCTCGGGGATGATTATAAGCCAATCTTAACTCAGGTTCTCATTATTTATCGAAGCTGGAAGCATGAGAAGTTTCAAGAAGGGCTCCTTATTAATGAGGTTTTGGAAATTGTCAAAGCCATTGAGCTAAATTTGGAGGCGTGGATAAAGGCTTATGAGGATACCAGCTTGGCCAACCTTTTTGCAATGAACAACCATTGGCATTTGTACAAGCACCTGAAGGGAACTAAGCTGGGGTTTCTGCTGGGGGATGCTTGGCTACGAGAACATGAACAGTACAAGGATTATTATTCCACAGTTTTCTTGAGAGAGAGCTGGGGAAAACTTCCGGGTCATTTAAGTCGAGAAGGTCTGATTCTGTTCTCAGGTGGTCGTGCCACTGCCCGTGATCTTGTCAAGAAGAGGCTAAAAACCTTCAATGAAGCGTTTGATGACATGTATAAGAAGCAATCGAGTTGGGTAGTGTTAGATAAAGATCTAAGGGAGAAGACGTGCCACCTCATTGTGCAGGCTGTTGTGCCTGTTTACAGAAGTTATATGCAGAATTATGGGCCCTTGGTCGAGCAAGATGCAAGTTCAAGCAAGTATGCAAAGTATTCTGTGCAGACCTTGGAGAAAATGCTCATGTCTCTTTTTCAGCCAAAGCCTGTTAGATATGGCAGTTTCAAAGGTAGGCAAATGAGCGGAAAATTCGATGGAGTAGCAGATCTTCGCCGTACTACCTCTGCGATTGTGTGATTATGGAACTATGTGCGTTGTGGAATCACATGGCAGGACTCTCTGCCCCTCTACACAATTGGCTTTTCATCTTGTATATAACGACATTCTCAGGAGCCTGGAACTGAATACTGATGTCCCATTGCCTGAGATTCCAAGATGTAGAATCCCTGTAACACATCTGAATGTTTTGAAGAGTTGAACACTGTTTCCATTGCCTGGCAAGTTCTAGGCCATGGGGTCTCAGATTCCATGCATGGTGATGAACAAATATACAGCCCAGTTGGATCCTGGCGTAGATAATATATTCAGGTATACCTATCCATTTTTCTTTCATCTCAGACTGATTGATTAAGTTATATTAGGTAAGGCAGCCAGAGAAACCTTATAGCTTTGCTAGATTCCATGTACAATTCTTTGGTATAAAGTGCATCAAAGAGGTCTACCCAGGATTGAATCGATTTGTAAGAACATGGGAAAGCTTATAACCTTTCGACCTTCATGAGATGCTTGTTTTTGTGCTATGAAACGGCATTGTTGAGAACTTCAAAAATGTATAACAGTCATATGCTATTGGAATACTGTTGAGAATGAAGTGCCTACTCGTTTTGATGGACCTGTGTACTTTAGTTTTAAGTAATTTGTTGATGGCGCTTCTCTTTTCGTTTCACTTTTCGGCCTTGATTCGAACTTTTCTGCTTTGATTCAAAACTTTTCTGCTTATGCTCGTTATATCTGTTCGTTCTTCTTAGACTTGCTCGGCAAGACATGAATTGGTGTGTCAAGAGGCTCATTTTTGGATAAAGAAAACCGGCGGCACTGGCATGATGGCATCTTTCTTGTTTCATTCCAGTTAATCAAATCTTGTTTATTGGGCCGCCTATGATGTAACACTTAAACATAATTTAAATAGAAGACTTAATTGTAGTAAATGGCTCTGAACTTCTACGAGTTACATTTTGCACCTCAACTCAATAGCTCAATGACACTTAGTTTCGCATGGTAGGTTCTCCCGTTAACTCCGTTAGTTTTTCTGTCAAATATGTGAGCATATGGTAATTTTACGGGTTGGAGGACTATGAGAGCTATTAATCCAGTTGAGGGACCGTTTCTATAATTAAGTCTAAATGTAAAGAATAAGAAAGTGGTTTGTGCTTTGTTACAAGAACACTCGCATCTCCGCCCTGTAAGGCGGTATTGCTCACTTGCAAATCACAGCCTGATACACTTTAACTTTTCAGTGGATTTTTGTTCTTGTAGTTGATATTCTTCCTATTTTTCTCTAATCTCTTGTCAACATAACTAATCATTGAAATCACTAGATGAAAAAGAAGCGTAAAAAGTATTAACAAATAAGTTTTAAACGTCTTACGTTATACCGATATTAGTGACGTTAACCACAGAAGTTTTCTTGTTCACTTTCTTTAATCCGGCCTGCACCTATAAACAATTGAAGGTCTCCCCCAAATTCAGATTTACCAACTTGAGAAAGTTGCAGTGTGAACGCTTAAGCAACTTCTCATTAACTATAACCTACAATTATCACCATAAAATGAAACCCTAACTTCCCAAGTCTCTATCTTCCTACCAAATCCTCTCAATTTTTCTCAATAATTTGAATTTTTGTGGTTAACATGAAAGATATATAGTAGTTGTTTTCTTCCACTTTTCCCTAGCGTGACAACAAGATTCCTTATAGCGACCAGCTTACAGCCACATTTGGATTCAAATAAGGATCAAGTCAATGTCAGCCCCACGGGGAGGAGGGTATTTTTCAATGTGTTGCAGGAAATACAGCTCGGTACCTTAAATATACTGGGTCGTATTTCTGGTACACTGAAATTTTCTTCATGGGTTGGAGGTCCTAAGCCACTTTGATATTTTGTGAATGTGAACTTAGGGTGTGTAACATGGGAATTTCTTTTTAATCTGTAAAATTTAGCAATTTAGTAAAATGTGGATTGTATTTTTAAGTAGTATGAAATAACGCTTTTGCTGAAAAGAAAAAAAGTTGATACATACCACCGACATGATGAGTTACTGTCACTTTTAACACTCTTTGTCATTGTTTATACTCCAATAGATAGGAGGAAATGAAGCGTAGATACCACATATATCTTGCTAAAGTCAAAGTACAAAACCCTCTACACCTCCGTTTCTTACCTGAAGGTGCAAAGGGGAAACTAAACCCAAGCTTCTGCCATTAGAGATATTCTTAAAACAACATGTTATATTTTTCAAGTGCGATATTGACCTAATTGTCAGGCGTTGATGTATGAGGGTTTTGATAAAAAGGTAAGTGACACATCAACAACACACGATTATTAAAAAACAACCAAGTAATCCTCTATCATTTTGTCAAAGTTAGGTTGCAGCTTTCAACGGTCGGAGATGAAGGAGGAAAAATACATGATCATGATGGATGAAGATGATGATGATGAGGACCACAACAATAACGATAAGAGTTGCCATTAATGATTAGAGGAGAAGGGTGAGAATTGAGACATCTTTGTGCTTTGTTTCACTCAATTGGGTCAAGCTTCATTCGAACAATACACTTTCTTTTTCAAATATCTAGAAAATATGACGAATTTAAAATCCTAGTTGATATCCTTCCTATTTTTCTCTAATCTCTTGTCAACATAACTAATCATTGAAATCACTCGACGAAAAAGAAGCGTAAAAAAGTAATAACAAATAAGTTTTAAACTTCTTACGTTAAACCGATATTAGTGATGTTAACCACAGAAGTTTTCTTGTTCACTTTCTTTAATCCGGCCTGCACCTATAAACAATTGAAGGTCTCCCCTAAATTCTGATTTACCTACTTGAGAAAGTTGCAGTGTGAATGCTTAAGCAACTTCTCATTAACTATAAACTACAATTATCACCATAAATTGGAAACCCTAACTTCCCAAGTCTCTATCTTCCTACCAAATCCTCTCAATTTTTCTCAATAATTTTAATTTTTGTGGTTAACACGACAGATATATAGCAGTTGTTTTCTTCCACTTTTCCCTAACGTGACAGCAAGATTCCTTATAGCGACCAGTTAACAGCCACATTTGGATCATAAGGACTAAGTCAATGTCAACCTCATGGGGAGGAGGATATTTTTATATGTGCTGCCGGAAATACGGATCGGTACCTCAAATATACTAGGTCGTGTTTTTGGTACACTGAAATTTTCTCCATGGGGTGGAGGCCCTAAGCCACTTTAATATTTTGTGATTGTGAACTTACTTAGGGTGTGTAACATGGGAAATTTCTTTTTAATATGTAAAATTTAACAATTTAGTAAAATGTGGATTGTATTTTTAGGTAGTATGAAATAATGCTTTTGCTGAAAAGAAAAAAGTTGATATATACCACCGACTTGTGCTGATTGATTTATTAAATGAAGAGTTACTGTCACTTTTAACACTCTTTGTCATCGTTCAAAGTCCAAATGGATAGGAGAAAAAAAGAATGTGAATATGCATATCTTATCTAGAGGTGCAATGGGGAAGCTGAACCCAACTTTAACTCCTCGAATTTAACTTCTGCCAGTATAGATATTCTTAAAATAACATGTTACGTTTTTCAGGTGCGAAATTGACCTAATTGTCAGGCGTTGATGCATGAGAATTTTGATAAATAGGTAAGTGAGACATCTATCATTTTGTCAAAGTTAGGTTGCAGCATTCAACGGCCGGAGATGAAGGAGGAAAAATACATGATCATGATGGATAATGGTGATGAGGACCACAACAATAACGATAAGTGATATGCGCCGATCCCGATATCCTCATATATCAGGATAGGCACATGGTGGCCGAAACTGAGGGTGACGAAGTCATTTTTAAACATGCTTACAAATAAAATATGTAATTAGAAAGAAATATGCCAATGCGGAAAATGGTTCAGAGCATACAACTCATCAAGAATAATGTGAAAGAATTATTATAAAAAGGTACGAACAAAGGAATGGATCCTACACAGAGAAAATTCGAAGATACCGATGTGGGAGTGTCTTGACGCCGGAATTGTACTCCTCGATTTTAAATCCTGAAGGGGGAGCAAAATAAAGGGTGAGTGGACCAAAGTTTATAATAACAATACTAATAATAAGAAAACCATTTTTTTTTTCTGAACATACTAACCCCATGTTTTGAAAACTCATACATAGTAAGTTTTCTAAAAACTCTAGCATGCCATGAAAAACATTCGTAAAACATGTATGTGTAAACCAGTGCTCAGTAATGGTAATATAGTCACCCGAAGGAAAATTCGTAAAACATCCGTAAATCACATCAATGATGTACTCAACTAGGGGTATCATAATCGCCCGAAGGCATAACCATCACCAAAGATGAAGTTGTATGACACAGGGTTACGCCAATGAAGAAATATGGTAGGTCCCATCACCCGAAGGTGAAGTTGTACGACTTTGGGTTACGCTAGAGAATAAACATATACATGACACACCGACACTAGCCATGGCTAGTGAAGCTGTCCGACACTGGTTTCACCAGTGAAGCTGGGAGTATGTCATAAATATCCTCAACTATGTCCTATGGCCATAGACATCTACATACTCGTATTGTGTGTATGTGCAGTATGATAACCCTCTAGATAAGCACATAAAATGTATCTCAAAAACTTATATCAAATCACCAGAGCTCAAAGGCTCACCTCATAAATCCATAATAACTCATATTCGTAAATCTATAGTATTTCATAAATGAAAATCCAATAATTCATGACATTTCATAAAACATAATTCGATAAATCATAAATAATGCATAAAATGTAAAATCATGAAATCATGCTTTTCGTGAATGCAAGCCTAATAATTTATAAAAACATGCAATTTAAAAGGGGGTCCATTCACAAATATTCCGCTACTGGGGAGCCGCTCGAACTAGGGAGGACAAGGTCACTTCCAACCGACGAACCTAAACACAAATAGAGACCATTTAATAAAACTCTACTTAAACGATTGAATTTGGGAAAATGGACAGCGGATTCGGATTTAGGATGTCGAAAACCTAAAGAGGGACCATGGGTTCCCCCACTCGTCGCCGCACGTGCTGAGATGGGTCACTGGAAAAGTCATTGGCACCGCCGTGGACGGCGGCGAAGCACAGTGCCTTCAGCGAAGGCTCCTGCACTCCACGTGCCGACCCTTGGCAATCCCACACGCAACCCATGCGCTGCGAGTACAAGCGTACTCGCATTCTCCACAAAACCTGCATATTTTGCAGGTGGAAGGGCCAAATTCTAGAACTCATTTTGAGCTCAATTCTCAACCAATTTTAGTGATTTAAGAACCTAAATGAAGTTAGGAATGTAAGAAATTGGTACATACCCATTGGAGGCCGTGACATGCGCCGGAAAAGATGTCTGAAAGTGGCCAAATGGCCATGGTTCTGAAATCTAGAAAATGCACAGTGCTCCCTCCCTAGGGTTTCCCTGTGTTCTCAAGTGATTAACACCTAACACTACCCTAATCAAGCACTAACACATGATCTAGGGGTTCTAGGAGGGCTTACCTTGGCCAGGGACGACAGAGACTCGTTGGAGAAGGGTTGCAAAATGCAAAGAAGAGAAGAGCTTGGATGAGGGGTTCCTTCTTCGATCATGGGTTCGTGGGTCTTGCAAAGGTCATGGAAGGGGTGAGGGGGTGCTCTTGTGATTGTTGAGTGGTTGAGGGATCAGGGAGAGATTGATGAGGGAGAGAGTTCGAGAGAGTTCACAAGTGAAAGAAATAAGAGAAAAGAAAGGGAAGAAAGAGGGAGAGAAAGAACCGGGGGACCAAAAAGTAGGGGTGGGCCCCATTGGCACCCCAACCAAAGTGAGAAAGGACGAGAAGAGAAAAAATATTGTGGGACATAAAATTACCATAATGCCCCTACATTTCAAATTCCGTAAAATCCACATTGTAACTCCAA
Organism: Malus fusca; assembly: GCA_035220775.1. Classification (NCBI taxonomy): domain Eukaryota; kingdom Viridiplantae; phylum Streptophyta; class Magnoliopsida; order Rosales; family Rosaceae; genus Malus; species Malus fusca. The sequence goes on from CM069066.1 coordinate 10,889,789, forward strand.
ATTCAATTCCGCTTGCGCTCACGAGTTTGTAATGACGTGTACTACAAGGATATGCCAAGGAAAAGAGCCTTACGCGAATGACACAACAATCAACAAAAGTCAATGTTTTTACCTTGAAGGTCATTTTCGTAAATTCACGCTTAAAAATTATAAAAACCGAAATATTTGGGGACGGGTCGTTACAATAAGAGTTGCCATTAATGATTTTAGAGTAGAAGGGTGAGAAGTGAGACATCTTTGTGCTTGTTTCATATGAAGAAAATATGACGAATTTAAGAGAATGAAATTTACATTTTTTTTATTTACCTTTTCCAATCAGTAAAATTGTAAAAGTACCATGGTAAATAGTGCTTTGACTCATAGCTCATAGTTTTTTGTTTTAAAATAGGGAGTTTTAACGAAATACTTCCGGTACTGTTCACTTTTAACGAAAATGACATTTTTACTCTAAAAAGTCGCTCCTTGTACTATTCACTTACAATACTTTTTTGTCATTTTGATTAAAACTCAAAGTTTTCAAGCCATTTTTCATTAGTTTTCCTTTTAAAATATTGATTTTTTGGCTAAAATGGTTGCTGAGATTATTATAACTCCTCATTTTGGTCTTTAAGATTTAAATTCGATATGAATAGTCTCTGATATTGTACACTATCAATCATTTTGATCATTATGTAAAAAATCTCTGTTAAATTGAAGAAACTACCAATTAAAGTGAAGGGGTTTTGATTTGGCAAAAATATTCTCAATTTAACAGAAATTTTCATAGAATGACCAAAATGATTGATCGTGGACATTCTCAAGGACCAAGCCTATTAATCTTAAATCTCAGATACCAAAGTGATGAGTTGTGTCAATCTTAGGGACTATTTTAGCTAAAAAGCCTAAAAGGTTATATGTTTTTTTTATTGGGAAATGTTATTAGCACTTAAAAAATCTCATTCTATACTCCTCACAAATGTATTTTTCTTTCTAAATATAGAAAGTTTGGAGTGTAGAATGAGAATTTTAGAGTGCTAATAACAATTCCCTTTTTATTTTATGAAAAAAATGATATTATCTACACAGACTACACAAAGGTAAGTGATGGGTTTAACCTCACAATGAGCTAGCAATAATGTGGTTCAAATTTGTCTTTGGCGAGCATCGAACCTAAGATTTCCTACTTATAAGTGAAGATGCCACTAAACCGTAGCACTAAGTGCCGATTCTATGTTGTTTTAACTCTTGTAATTTCCACAACCCTCCACAAATTGTAGTTTCTTTTAATTCATGCTTAAACATATGCTGACTCATTCACGCGAATAAGCTAATATTTTAATCATTATTAAAGGTTTGGGATCCTACAAGGGATATATATACATGCAGGGGATATGCCCCTCTATGGAATTTAATTCAATCTTATCCAGTGTGTTTGCAAGTGATTTTTAAATGGCTGAAATTTTTTTTGATGAAAGTGCTTTTGAATTTTTTTTTTTATAAAAATGCAAGTGAATTATAAAAAATACTTGAAGTGTTTTCTGCAATAATCACATAACTAATGCTTATTCCAAAATACACTAGTGCTTTTAAAACCCAAAAATGCTTTTAGTAATTTGAAAAATACTTCAAAGCATGTTAAAAGTCTTTTGCGTAAGTGAACGACTATTAGATACACTATGGCCATTAAAAATTATTAGCACTTTAAAATAATAATTTTACACTTTTTTCTTCTGTATCAATTTTATTTTTAGTTGAGTCATAATATTAGTGAGTTAGACAGTTTTTTTTTTGGTACATCGATATTTTTACACTAAGGGGAGGGAAGTTCGACTAAGTCACACAATGAGCAACCTAATTTGATATTGAATTCGCCATCTACTAGATTCGAACCTAAAACCTCTCACTTTCAAGTGAAGAGAAATACCACCAGATCATAGTAGTGAGTGACATGATTGCTTTTTATATGTATCTCTTCGGTGGATATGAAAGTAATACATCCGACTATTTTAAAATAACAACTTTCCAAAAATACTATATAAAATACATCACATGGCATTGCTCTTAGAAGAAAACTAGTTTGATAATTATTAATAATTTCATTAATTAAGTAGTTTATGTAAAGAGATAAGGTAGGTTAGCAAATGGCTAAGAGCAAGCTAAACCATGGGTTACTCTCCTCACCTTGACCTCGTACCCTCCAATCAAATAATTTAATTGAATTGAATAATTTTCCATATATATATTTGTTTATGGAAGGCTAGGTTAGAATATCTGTCTGCCAATAAGGCAAAGTCCACCTTAAATCACCAATTTATTTATTTGCTTAAACAAATAAATAAAATCTTATATGCTTTTGAAAAATCCAGATCTCACTACCTTAGTATATTAGTACTTTATGATTTAGCCATAAAATAATTATGTTTCCAAATTTTGCAACTGGATCTGTACGTATAGCAACAAGCCATATTATTCAATATACCAAAAATAAAAAATAAAAAAGCTATATATTATTCAACATAACCATCTAGAAATAAGTGGTTAAGTTGGGACCATATTAGTGATGTTGATGATGATTTGTGCTGGGTCTATAATGTTTATCATGGTATCAGAACCGGCTATTCTTTTGACACATCGTGCGCCCAATTTACTGGAGTCAAATTTGTCCACTTAAGTTGGGTTTTCAAAAAGTTCTGTTGGCTCTAGTTCCTGAATTATGACCAAGCTTTCAAAAAGTAGGGCCGACTTTGAGAGGGAGCAAGTTGTGCAATTGCACAGGAGCCCCCACCTCCATAGGGCTCCCAATTTTTGGGTGGTATATCTAACAACTAATAAGGTACGAGAGCAAAAGAACCCGCGTATAATTTCTGCACAAGGTCCTTGATATCTCGTAGAGATAGACCTGTCGAAAAGTTTCCCTTCTGACCCCATGTGGGGCCATTTGTGATGGGGCGTATTGAAGAATATGATCCCATATCAGTTATATGACAAAATAATATACAATTAACATATGAGAGTTCCACCCTTAATATCACTGAAGGTTAGGAGATAAAACCCAATACCTAATAATAGGTAGCGAAATTGAAACAATATTGTTGATGTTGTGGTGAACTATACTTGGGCTTAAAAGTTTATAAGTCAGCATGTCTCAACTCAACTAGGATGCCTTCCATAGAAAAATTGAATGTTTTTTACGTTTAATACCCTCCATTTAATTTTAGGGTAATGTCAAGAAGACCAAATTTGTAAATTAAATTTTGTAAATTAAATGACATGGAAGTTGATGATTGAATTATTACTTAAGTGTTCATTAACGTGATTATTTCTTATTGATGACACATAATTTATTTTACAAATTTAGTCTACAAACTTAATCTACCTAACATTACTTTTAATTTTAGGATATCATAGAGTGACTCAAATGAATACGAGAACTATATATACTTTTGATGAGTTCAGCACCTAAATTTTCAAGCTTTCATAAAAAATTAAAAAAAAAAAAAGTTCAAAATACCTGCAATCTTTTATTTATTTATTTATTTTTTATTTGATATATATATGGAAGACCAAAACGATCTTCGTTTTGATAATTTTTTGTAATGATGCTCTTTAAATGAATATTAAGACATTGAACGGTTTTGATTACACAATTTCTACGTTGGAGATACATTATTTGCAAGTAGGGGAATGAGCTTATCCCCCAATAGGAGAATACAAGTATTATCTTGACAGTAATTTAGGGGAGAAAGAGTTTCGAACGCAGGACACATGAGTAGAAACACAAAACTCTGAATGAACTTATCCCTTAATAGGAGAATGCACGTATTATCCTTACATTTATTTTTTTTTATTTTTTTGTTCAAAAAAATAATTTTAGTTTTCAATTGAGCTTCTATAAATTCTAATAGCACAAACAAATTTAACATATCAACAAGTGGAAAGGTGGTGTATTGTTTTTCCTTAACTATTTAAAGGGCCAGGGTTTGAATTTTCATGTTATTGTGTGTAATTTTTATATTATTTTGTGGAAGCTAATGCATTTAATAAAAATAAACTTTCTATAAATTCTAATAGCACAAACAAATTAACATATCAACAAGTGGAAAGGTGATGTATTGTTTTTCCTTAACTATTTAGAGGGTTAGAGTTCGAATTTTCATGTTATTGTATGAAAATTTTATATTATTTTATGGAAGCTAATGCATTTAATAAAAATAAACTAAAAAAAATAATGGAAATGAGTTTCGAACCCATCCTCTAGATTGATGTAAAAAAACAATAATACCACTTGCACTAAGACTCAAGTTTGAAATATTTTACACATACTACTATATATATATATATATATATATATATGTATATGCATGCAAAATTGAAAAATCGGGGCCCTTCCAATTTGGGGGTCTTGTGCGGTAGCACCGCTTGCACCCTCTCAGGGTCGGCCCTAAACATGGGTGGTGCTATCCACATACTCATTTTTACCTTTCAGACACTCTTTGTAATTTTTGACTTCAGATCGATTGAATTGAAAAATATAAAAGTACAAAATTTAAAATTGTGAGAGGTAATAGAGGGTAAAATCAAACTCCAGCAAGAATAAAATTGGACGGTTTGGTTCATAACCTCTTCCCGATTAAAGAATGGCTAGTGTGTCCCGTCACTAATCTCTTTTGCTTAATCAAAGTTTTCTCAAATATTCGGACCGTACTGATTTATTGATAATCTGGCCCTCCTAACTTTAAATTCAATATTTTTTCCCCTTAAATCAAATTCTACTCTACCAGTAGTTAATAGGAACGAAATGGATTGCGTGTGCCTTATTGGTTCATCCAATATTTGACAAGACTTGAATGAAATCATGATGTTGATAATTTTGCTAACTACATTATCATGAATGTTGACCATCCACAACTTAAATGCATGTTCGAGATTATTTTTGAAAGGGGTTAAAATTTTACGACATTCTAAAATGTTTATGACTACGTTGGTCATAAAAATTTAAAAGAATTATGGGTTGTTGAATTGTTTTTTTTTTTTTTTTTGAAAAAGCAACCAAACTAACTTTGTTGTAAAAAAAAAAAACTGTATTCCTGTGTTTTTTTGCTAAAATCACTTCCTAGGCTTTTTCAAGCACTTGTCATTGCGATAAAATTTGGATAATTTCACGACAAAGACACTTATAACCTTAACGTTTTTCACCAAAGTCCCAATCAAGCTCTTAGATATGTAAGTCATATTCATTATTGAAGTGAGATATTCTTTGTACCTTCTATTATTGATTGACGCGGTGGTAATAAACTTAATTTTCATTAATTTTATTGTCGTAAGATTAAAACATGTCAGTTAATGATAGAAACCACAAAATAATCACACACAAAATGAGTGCATAAAATTTGATCTCAGTTAATATGGGCCCAAGTACTAGTGTTAGAGTGGCGACTCGATCTAGTTGAACAATTATTGGGACACCATATGGGATATTAGTGTTGTACACACATCTGTTTTTACTTTCCACACATCTTGATAATTTTTGTTCATTAATCTTCTTCAATTATTCGATCTGACGATAAAAAATTGAAAGGACATAAGAATTAAAAATGAATGTGCGAATAACACAACTCCTGAGATACTGATATGACTTTGGAGGTTCAGGACAAGATGGCAATGAAAGGATAAAATCTTGGGGTGCAAAATATTTATACTCCTTTGTTCTTATCTCACACATCACGTCAATTTGAAAGTCGAGAACAATGTGCTAATTAACGTGTAAAATGCGGGCAACATGTTGCTACCCTTTTGTAATTATCGTTAGGAATCAATTATTAATAGATACAAGTGTCTCACATCGAGTCTCACATCGAAAAATGATTAGGGTACATTAAGTGATGGTCCTCCCTAAATTGCACATAGACCTTCCTAAAGATAATTGTAAAGTTGTGTGTGCTAAGAACAGATGGATCGAATCATGAGATTAGGTAAGTTTTGCACACTAGGCAAGGCATTCACATTGTAATTCCTTTTCCCTTTAAAAAGCAAACGGAGAAGCTCAAAACATCGCAACTCAAATCTCATGAATAAATTTGGCACAACAAAAACGGGAGCTATCAAAAACAAAAGTTACCTACATGCAAAGAAAGATTATAATTCCCTACTATCCGCCTTAAAAATTAATGTATAATTCTGCATAGTATTAGGGTGGAGTGATATTCATTTTTCATTAGTAAATGAAAAATTTTAGATTCGACTTCCATAAATAATGAGTATTCATATCCCATAATACTAATAAATATATTTCCATGCATCATGACATCAAAACTGTTAAAAACCAATGTATACGAACTTGATATCAATATAATGTTATACGTACCATATTTTCATATCAGAATTATACCATCTTTTAAAAAGATATGGAACTTACTAATATATATAGATTCATTTCTATTAAAAAGATGATACAAATATGATACGACAAAAATGTGATACGAGAAACACTTTTTAAACGTTTTCCTCTTTGTAAAGGGAGAATTGTGGAATATTGACCTCCCTTTTTGTGTGCTTTAATCACTAGATTATTTTCATACCTTATTTATATCACTATATATGCGTCATATCTTTGATAGAGAGGTTATACAAATATAATATGAAAAATCTCTTGTAATGAGATTATTGTGGATATTTCCGTTATGTGTGTGTGCGGTGTGTGTTTTATTTATTTAGCAATAATATGATTTACATAAGGGAGATGAGGTGAGTTTAGCCTAGCAATAATCTACACTAAGGTGGAGGAGGTGAGCTTAGCCTCACAACGTGCTAGCAATAATATGGTTCACATTTGCCTTTAGCAAAAATCAAACTTAAAACCGTTCAGGTACGAATAAAAAGGAATACCACTAAACAGTAGTACTAAATGACGAATGACTGTGTTTTTTAATCAGTAATGTTTTAAATGGTTTACTTATTAGAGGACTAAATCAGGTAGAAAAGAAAAAATAATAGTGGGAAGAACTATCCGCGACGACAATTATTGTATAGACGTAAGGGGCAAGAAAAGATAAAATAAGTTTAATTTTAAATGTGACTAAATATTTTGACAGAAGAAAGTTTTGTGTCTAAATACGAATGTATGTACAGCCGGTCGGCTAAAAAGATTGAAGATAATATTCTGATATAACCATCCATCAGGCAAAATGGATAGGGATAAAAAAATGGGATAGGGATGCATTTAATCCACCCTAAACGGCTTAGATGCTGATGTATATCACAATATTGGATAAGATTTTCTATTAATTTTTTGCTTTTATTGTTTTAGAAGATATACATAGTTTTATCGAACAAACGATATTATCTACATTAAAGATAAAGACGGACTTAGTCTCATAATTGTTAGAAATAATGTGGTTCAATTTTACATTTGACGAGAATCAAACCTAAAACCTCTAAGTTACAATCACTGAACTATAGTACTAAGTGGCAGAAGATGCACATACTTATGTGTCAAATTATAAGACTATATTTTAAAGAGATAAAGTTTTTGAATAGAGGGACAAAAGTTTTCCATGGGGCATGTAATATCATGGTAATTTTACTAATTGTCTTTACATTTACAATTTTACTTCTTATGTTTGAAAGATGAGTTTCTCTCTACTTATTTCTTTTCCTTGGGTACTTTCTCTTTCTTTCTCTCTCCTCCTACTTCTTCGATATTCTCTTCCTCCTCATACCTGTCACAACCCGTCCCAGAGATGGGTACTATTTTATTCCCATTGACGTGAAATGACGGAAGTGCCCTTGGACATTAAAAGTTTGTGGTGTGTGATTTGTTTTGAATGGGACTAATTAAGTTTTCCTAAGTTTTTGGAACCACTTAGGAATTTAGAAACTTTGGGTTGTGATTGGGTGGTTGACTAATTTTGCACCACACATCACTCCTCCATTCTCTCTCTCATCTCCCGTACTCTCCCTCTCGGTTCTCTCTCTCTCTTCGAACTGGTACGGACACACACAAGCAAACCTAAGATCTACACGAATCGAAGGTTCTGAGGTCTCCAGTGGGTTCCTAGGGTCCTTACGAGTCGAGTGGTACCCATTTTCAGCAAGGAAACCTTTGAGAAACCTTAGTTTGAAAGGGAGCCGTGGGTGTACAGTACACCAAACCAGTTCGTGGAGGTTTCGAACCATTTCAAGGCTTGTAAAGGTATCTCCTCTTCCTCCTAAGTGTTTTGGATGAGTTTTGACTAAGTTTGAACGTAAGGAAACCATGGAAATCGAACCTCCGAGGGTGGCACTATTCACCAACTTTTAAACCCTTGAATTTTTGTAAATTTTAGGACCACAGTGAGCTTAAAGAGGTCCTCACGATACTCGAAGTACATCGTTGGTAGGATTTGGGTCGCGGGAAGCTCGAAAACGGAGTTTTGCAGAGGTCGCCAGAGTTTGAGGATTTCTCCGACGTGATTTCACGTGATTCGAGGTGTGAAAGAGGTATAACGCGATTCTTTATCTCCTAAGCTTCATTTTGGTACAAATTGCATGAAAAATGGTGAAGAAATGAGTGAGATTAAGGAGTTTGAAATATTGCCCAGTTTCCGGCGCTGGTGACGGTCGCCGGAGTCTGGAGGTTGAAGACGATGCGCGTGAGGCCGTGCCCTCCCCGACGCGTGAGTCATAGGAAAAATTTTCTAAAAATATCACGATGTTCGTGAGGTTGTGTAGATCACTGTGGTATATTCATATACCCATTTTGAGCAATGTATGAGAAGTTATTAGCTAGTCTTGTCTATGTGCTTTAAAATAACGTTTTTATAGTTAATTCGCATATAGGTGAAACTTATCCCGAGGACGAGCGTATCCACGGGCGACTCGGGGGTTACGACCCATCGACATATCAGTGAGTGGGCTTTTGTTTTCAGTATGTAGTTATATACTTGTTAAATTTCCCAGAAATGTGTTTTAAATGAAAATATGCTTTGAAATAATATGCCAAATTCTTATATATTTTGAATATGCATTGCATGGTTGCATATATATATAAATGTGGTGCTGTGGAGGCACAAGTGAGTTCAGGTAAGTTATGTTTGGTTATGTGAATCATCGATGATATGTGAAATGTGATATGTGATTAAGTAATGTTGAGCTCATAAAGCTGCACCTAGGGTGTTTGTGAATTAGCCAGAAATATGAAGTACATGCCTGTTTATTTACGTAACCTCCCGCACTATATGCTCATATTGGATCCAACTTAAGTGCACATTCTTGTCGTACAGACCTTATTTATGGTTCCGACTCGTAGGTGACTAGCGATTTATCGCCCGACTATTATGAGAGAATAGAATTGAGCATAACTGTATTTCACCCAACCTTGTCGTACAGACCCTTTTCAGTGGTTCAGACTTATGTGCAATATATTGCCGTATAGGTCATAGTAGTGACTCCGGCTAGATTGAGTTTGAGCTATGAATTCAGCCGTACAGACCACCTCAGGGGTTCCGGCTAACATATCATATTTCTAGGAATTTATTCTTACCTGAATTGTTTACTCTATTATATCTTGGTATGGCATATATACATATGAATATGATTATGTGAAGCATGAATTGAATTGATTTGATTTCAGATATATATATATATATATATATGTATATGCTTATATCTTGATTCTGGGAAAATTATACATGTTTTACAGCGAGGGGTTAGTTATGTTGATAAATGAAATGATTTTGTAAAACATTTGTTTTTGCCCACTCACATTTTCTGTTTTGCGCCCCTCCAGGTTTTAAGTAAGACTGTTGTTGGTGGCTCGGGATCTTCGGTAGTTCTGACCTATTTGATTAATTGTAGGACATTCCTGGTACTGTGTAACTAGTACTTGTCCTACTGGACTGCACCTAGACTGTATGCTCTGAATTAGGAGTGTTTACTGTTGTAACTAACTCCTATAACTTTCTGTTTAGTAGTGCACTTGAATAATCTGGTTTTTAATTATTCGTATATTTGCTATCTTTATCGCTTCCGCACTGTGCACATGGCTACGTCACTCTCACGTGATGGCCAGCATGCCTTGACCTCGGTCAGGGTGTGTCATACCTCTTCTTCGTTATTCTCTCTTCCTCTTCTTCTACGTATTGTTCTTCAAATTTATGGGGTTTTTTTTTCTTTTACGAGAACGATTGGGATTTCTTATTTTGTATTTTCCTAGAAGTATTTTTTCTTTTCTAAATTATTATTATTAAGGAGAAGGGGCAAGTTTGAAACTATCACAATAATTTAGGTGAGGGGGAGTTTGTACCCTAGACGCATTGGTGAAAACCCGACACCCTATCTACTAGGTAGTGGACCACATGCTTTTTTTAACGTATTTGATTTTTGAGGTTCTGATGATTTGGATGTATGAATTTTGAACTTGATCTTCCAAAAGTGGAAGAATTTTGAAATGGATTTTACAGAAATGCTGGGATTTTGAAACTGATATTGCATCAGTGCTAAAGTTTTTCAAAAATTGATCTTGCAGAAGAGCTGGAATTTTGAAATTTATCTTGTAGAAGCGCTAAAAAATTTAAAATTGATCTTGTTGAAGTGCTGGAATTTTGAAATGGATCTTATAGAAGTGCTAAAATTTTTAAAATTGATCTTGTAACAATGCTAGAATTTTGAAATTGATTTTGCAGAAGTGCTAAAATTTTTGAAATTGATATTGTATAAGTGCTGAAATTTTGAAATTGATCTTGTAAAAGTACTGAAAATTTTGAAACTGATTTTGCAGAAATGCTGAAATTTTGAAACTAATCATGTAAAAGTGCTGTAATTTCAAAATTGATCTAAACTATTCTTATTCACGAGAAAAGAAGAGGATTCAACTTGTATATAAAGGGATATTAAATATAGGCCGGCCGTACTTGTGATGGTTCCCAAGGATCTAGTATGACCACTTAGGTATACGTTGCCACGATATTGTTTTATGGAATCGGGCGGGCAGAAGTTTGGCCCGATTTTTTTTGGTGTCGTAGGGAAGGAATTGGCCTTTCAACCGTATATTCAGTCGTACTGACATGGCCCCACTTATTTGTTTTCGATTGGAGCATCAATTATGCACTCTACTTTAGCCAATTAACAAAATTTATATTCATATTTTTTGTCATAATCTTAGTACATTAATATTATTTTTCATTAAGGTTACAAACTCACATGGGAGGTTAGAGTTGAAAAGAGGATTAAAACTCGCCTTGAATGTAGGGCTGACATTTTGAACCCGACCAGACCCGTTAAAACTAGTATTTAGGTGAGTGCTTAACGGGTTGGGTTGTTAACGGGTCAACCCATTAGTCACCCGTTAAATAACGGGTCATTTTGGGTCAACCGGCGAAACCCGTTAGCACCCGTTAACACCCATTAGTGAGGACTTTTGTGTAATTTCATAGTTGGAATAGAAAACCTAGCTCTGTCTGTTCTCTCACGTTCGAACCCGGACTGCACGTTCCTCTTCGGGGCTGCCGTTCTCTCCCCCATATTCTTCCTCAAAAATCAAGGTTTCACTAAGTTCTGTCACCCTCTCTCCGGTAAGTTCGATTCCCTTTCACCTCTTCTTCCATGGCGATTACTTTTTGTTTCTGCAGATTATATTTTTCGTCTATTTTTCTCAGTTTTTGCTTGAGCTTCGAATTAATTTGTGATTGTGATTTCGGGCGTGTTGTAAGACTGAGAAAGGTTAGTTCGGATGCGACCAATCAGAAGATTAGATTTCACGTGGACATTTTGCTATTATTATCCAATTTAAACCAAACAGGCAGTCTTACAACACGCCCGAACTACATAAAAATAATAACTTACTATGTAAGAAAGAAAAAAGTGAGATTCAAAAAGATGTCATCGTTTAAATAGTCAGCCAAATCCAATCTAAGATTAGATAGTTGCATGCAAGTGGTGGATTGTCTTAGTAGTTAAGGCATACTATTTAACTCACTATGTCCCGAATGTCCAAACATTCTTCCTCCTTCTAGTGTAAGTTAAAATAGTAATATCGCTCATATGAAAAAAGACAAATAATACTATTGAGTTGCACGATAGTATCGCAAATGACCAAATTGTACTTGTGAGTTGAATTAATCAAATTTGAATTTGTTCTTATGCCGATTTTGTTCTTAGACAAGAAGGTCGTTAATTAAGGAGAATATTTTGTGTACAATCATGATATTCTGACTTGCAATGGCCATCACATAGTAGAAGGCAAATGCTAAAATACTGGGACCGATAAGATAATTTTCATGATATTGATTCCACATTCTTCGCTAAGATTTTGACATTGATGATACAATTAAAGATGCGTTATCACAAAGAGATACCCAGAGAGATACTTTTTCTACATAATAATGGAATATTGGAAATAAGATAATTGGTAATTAGCACAAATATATAAGACCGTAAAAAATATCACATAAATATATAACAGTAACAAATGATGTACTATTTACTCAAATCGAAATATCAAAACTGAAAGTTAAGCTTCAGTGCCAAAATTGACGTCATGAAGCAATGGCGTCAAATAAGTTTTTTTTGTTATTTTCAAAGGCAATCAACTTGCCTTACATTAAATACCTAGCATATTTAAGTATTTTTTAATATTATTTTAAGCCAGTAGCCACACAGATTTTATTACTTTTGTTTAAAAAACATAAATGAAGTAATAAATTTTGACATATCGGATAGAAAGAAAATATTGACAATATATTAAATTGCCAAGTCAGCCATCAAAATTAAAATTTGATATTTTGAATTTAACGTCTCATTTAGAGATGATCTAAGCATTTTTGCTTACTAACAATTCTCTCCGTAGACCTTATTATATCTTGTCGATTCACCTTTTCATCCTACAATATTTTTGAATTATCAAATCCATTTGATTTCTAGGTTCGGTCTTTAGAGTTCAATTTGGAAAAATCAACCAAATCGGATATCCGTTAACATTTAATTATTATGAAATTTTCAACATCAACATGAGAAATATGATTCGTTTATTTATTGAATAATCGTAGCCGGCGGATGATTAATGATTCGTTTTGACCACTAAAATAAAATAAAATATCAACCCAGAAATCATTTAAACATCTAATTTGTAAAATTTTCAACGTCAACATAAAAAATATGATTCGTTTGTTTATTAAATAACGGTAGGCCGGTAGATGATTAATGATTTGTTTTGACCACCAAAAAATAAATAAAATACCAAAAATAAAAGATTTGTACACATATAAATACAGATTGTATGTTCTTAGAAAAGCATAGGAAGTGTGGAGAAATTGCTTTGACACATGAAAAGGAAGCAAAACAACAACCCACAACACTAAACAGGATAAGAGTTTTCGGAAGTGGATTTTTCTGGTTACTGTCTTCGCCACGTAATCACGAACGTATCAAAGCGCGTGCTCATCATGCCTCCCTGTTTCGCCGGCGGCGTACGTTAGCCTTTTCCCCTCTCCCCCCTTCAAAACTCATGTGACTCACTGTTGTCTATATATATACCTCTCCACCTTTGCTCCCTCTTTCTGAACCGCTTTTTAGCTCCGTTATCCTCCACCCCTTCCTTTAACCTGCGCACACCCCCTCGATCTTATGACTCTCCGTCTTCCTCTTCTTCTTCCTCCTTTCAATTGATGACAACAAACCCCGTTATCTGGAAGCTCAAAAGACGACGCCGACGCATCGGTGAAGGGTAATTTTGTAATTTCACCGATCGCCGACTTGAAGAAACTCCCCCTGGTTCGGTTTTTTGCGCACCATCTTAATCTAGTCCAGCCTCGAATGGACGTCCTGGTGGGCCCGACCTTCTCCATCGACGTGTCGTCCTACGGCCCTGCGCAGACGCAGGACAACCGCCACCGCAGTGGCCTGTACTTGAATCAGAACCGAGGCGCCGCGGTGGTGGAAGAGGCCTCGTCGGACAGCTCGTCATCGATCGGAGTTCCGGATGACAGCGAGGAAGAGGAAGATTCCAAAGGTGATGACGGCGATGAGGTGCAGAGCAAGTTTAACAGCGGCGGAGGAAGTGGACGAGGATTAGGTTCTCTGGGTTCATTCGGATCACTGGAAGAGTCTCTTCCAATCAAGTAAACCCCTCCGGATCTGCAAATTTTAATCCGAAACCGATCAAATTTATTGAATTTTCAGTTTTTGGTCCGTCATGTAATTAATGGATTAACTAATTAATCACTTTTAAATTAATTTTAATTTTGTTTTTATTTGTTCAGGAGGGGATTATCCAACTATTTTTCAGGAAAATCAAAGTCATTTGCCAGCCTGTCAGAAGTGTGTAGCTCTGTGAGTTCAGTGAAGGAGGTGGAGAAGCGAGACAACCCGTTCAACAAGCGGCGGCGGGTTCTGATCGCCTCCAAGTGGTCGAGAAAATCTTCCTCGTCCTCCTCCCTCTACAACTGGCCAAACCCTAAATCCATGCCGCTGCTAGCCCTAGCCGAAGAAGGAGACGAAGACGATGACGAAGAACAGAACCGTGACCGGCAAGGCGACGGAGACAACGCGTCGCAGCAATCCTCGTCGGACGAGGAGGATCAGGAGAGGAGGCCCCCACAGAAACTGCTACACAGGAAGCTGAAGAGCTTCAAGTCAAAGAGTTGCTATTGCCTCTCAGATCTGCAGGAACATGATGAACAGTAACAATTTGTGCTAGTTTTTCTTTTAAATTTTAATTTTTAGGGTTGTTGGATGGGTGGAGGGGGGTTTGTGTTGTTTGTATGTGGGCACTCGGAAGAAAAATATAATGTATTATATATATTTGTAGTAGTATGATTCCATTTGTGTTTGGATAATTGTTTTTTATAGTTTATTTTTTATTTATTTTTAGTGTTAATGGGATGTGGATAAGCATATGGTGATCTGCTGAGTCGGATATGTGATGTATAAAGACGTGTTTGCCCCTCCAATCAATTATTTTGTCAGTTTATGGTATGGAATATTGGCTTTAAAATATTGCAGATCATTTATCTTCTTTCCTATCTTTTAAAAAGTAACAAAAATAAAAATGTTATTCTTATCATCTAATTGTAGTATTTGTACTCTCTCTACTAAAAAAGAGATTCACATGCGTTGATAGACTCAATTTTTATTGGAGAGATGATACAAGTAAATGGTAAGTGTAGCTACTCAAACAGAATGTACTCTTCCGTTTTTTTTCCTTGGAACAAATGGACTGAACTTCTGATTGTGTTGAGCTGGACATCAATGTTTGACATACGTCGATGAATCCAACTCTCTAAATTGTGACGAAGAATAGAAGGGAATTTAAGGGATGCCTATGAATAGGGCGTGCTTGGCATGCCGGATAACACACCAGATAGTACTATTTAATACTATCGGGTGTTTGGTGCCATTCTGTATTAAATTAGCACCGGATTATTTATGCGGTCCGGCCTATTTTATACGACGTACGCCGGATAACTTATACACTCAGTGCCATAAATGTTCTTCAATCTCCTTTTGAGAAAGTAAATGAACATGATAATCTTTGATGAATTGAGTTTTTAATCCGGTACTGCATCAAATGCCCGATTAAATAATCAGTACGCTCGACTAAATAGTCAATACTATCCGATGACAAATTATCTTATCCGACTGAAATAATCAGTACAGTCCGAGCTGCCAAACGAGGCCTTAATGTAGTTTAGGACTCGTCAATCTGAGCAAGAAACAAAGTAGTTGTCAAACGTGTGCTAAGAATCGAAGGGAATTTAACAAATGAATATGAGCTACTTAAGCGACAATGTATTATAGGACTCATCAATCCGAGCAAGAAACAACGAAAACACGTGCACATTAAAAGATTTTGGAGATTTTGTTAGGCCGATGGAAACGAGGAAAACGAGCAAACAATAAAACACATGAAAACAGAAACGGATGGAACTAAACAAACCTAAAAATGGCAAGCATTAGCCATGAAACCTAACTTTGGAAGTTGCTAGAATCTTTTGCTGGAGGGAGGATGGAAAAGTAATTTCATTCGATCCACTAAGATGGGGGTTTTGATGAACTCAATTTGTCATACTCATTCCTTCTTGCAAGCGAAGCAACATAATGTGCTTCCTTTATTTGTTAAAAGAACACATCTCGCCTACCTAATTTCCAACGAGTTTGCTAAGAACTTGAGTCAATTCCCATATTGTTTTGAGGCAAGAGTACGTTTTCCACTACTTTATGGCTGTGTTTCTTTTAGCTATCGTGACGGGTCTGGCCGTCCTCGTCACAAGACATACTCGTTTGAAGTCGTTTTGTTGTAAATGTGATCGAGATAGGTTTTGAAAATTTAAGCTCGGCTTAGGTCTTGTCCCCGAGCTAGGCCTATTCAGGCTGAACTAGAAGTATTACAGGGTATCAAACAAGTGATATGTTTAGTATTTTCAAATGGTACATTCATTATATTTCTAGATTTCTAAAGGTGACATTGAGTTGCAAATGTGGTTTAGTGCAACTGGTCATGAGCACTTTGCACTCAAATTAGAATATATATCTTGTAAATTAGAATAATTTTATTAGAATATCGTCTTATTAAAAGTGATATATAGCTTGGGTTGGGCCAAATGCAAAAACATCAAGTTTAGGCCCTTTTCTTTTCACAAATTGGTTGTTCCTATAAGCATGTTTAAGGTGCAGACGAAGCATGCAAACAAGGATCTAATGGCTGAAAATGGATGAGCTCATGTCATTGTGACCCCGTGCATTTAAAAAATTTTAAATTTTTTTATTGAGTTGACATGTTTTTGTTCGACGGAGGGAAATATGGGGCAAGCGGGAAATAAGGGTTGGCTGTTGCGCGCGTTGAAGAGTAAAAAACAGGGGAAGAGAGGAAGACATAGGAAGCTGAAGTTTGGAACAAATTTGTGGTGGATCGAAGCTAAGTTTCGGCTGTGACCTGGTAATCCCATAACTTTAATTTTTGTTGTTGTTCATTGGGTGTATTTGTAACAGCGAGGGAGTGGTAGATTAAGGTTTTCTCTACTGGGGAAGAGGGGCATAGAGAGGGAAGTGTTGAAAGGTGTGTGCTAGCTGAATTTATAGAATATTGAAGTTGTGCTTGGATCAGATTGAAGTTGACATGATGGGTTCATCCACAACCTCAGAAGAAACCCAAATTTTGAAGGTGATTGTTTGAATAATTCAGAACCTATGTTATAATGCATTTCCATTAGAGTGTGGGTTTGTTTTTTAAAAAAAATTGGGGTTTGAAACCATAATGTCGATGGTTATCAGTGGATTTGGTTGAAATCGTGAAAGTGGATTTTAGATATATAGGTGTAAACTTTGTGCTGGCTTGTGATAAGTTGTGTTGTGCTTGTGTAACTTTGTTGCAGGTAGACATTGAAGTATAATTCGATGAGGGTGAGGCAGAAGTAGAAGAAATTGTCGTTGACAGAGAGGATGTAGATGTAGGGGATGAATTAGTTGCAGGGAGGGTTGAATTTGTGGTACCAAGAGTAGATGAAGAGTTGAAACCAAAATTGAAAATGGAGTTTGATTCGTTAGATGAAGGGTATAGATTTTACAACAATTATGCACTTGCAGCGGGGTTTGGGATTCTAGAGCATAGTAGGAGAAAGTCCATTGATGGTGAATGTTGGTTAAGGAAAGAATTTGTTTGTTGCAAACAAGGGAAGAAGAGAGATGATGGTAATCCCAAACCTAATAAGAAAGGAAAAAAGGGAGATGCTAGAACTCAGTGCAAGGCGAAACTTGCGTTGAATAGGGGAAGTGGTTGTGAAAAGTTTGTTGTAATGGTTTTTGTTTGTACCATACTTGACCAATCCTGAAACTACTAAGCACCGGTCAACGTTATACAGTCAAGGACCCAAAAGAGTTTCCCTCCAACTGAGAGGCCAATCACAGCGCGACACGTGTCGACATCAGAAGCCAATCACAACACGACACGTGTTAATGTCAGAACAAAACTAGAAACTCTGTTCTATAAAAGGAGATCATTCTCCCACAATATTTTCTAATGTCATTTGTACTAAATCATTCACTAGTACTCATTAAAGGAGAGCTTGAACCTATGTATTTGTGTAAACCCTTCACAATTAATGAGAACTCCTCTACTCCGTGGACGTAGCCAATATGGGTGAACCACGTACATCTTGTGTTTGCTTCCCTGTCTCTATCCATTTACATACTTATCCGCACTAGTGACCGGAGCAACCTAGCGAAGGTCACAAACTTGACACTTTGGCATGAATTCAATAAAGAGGTGATTTAGACAACTCGGTCCAAATCCTCTTACATTCCTAGCAATGAAACACTCGGGTTCAAAGCTTCAACATGAATGCTTCAAACATGAAACAAAGTCTAAGTATATGTCAACAAGACAATACAAATAAACGAACAGCTTCATAGTATATTTGTTTAATCATACATTCCAACACATTCATACATAAGCCAACTGTGCTTCGAAAGGGTTCAACATACTTTGTGTCATTCGACACTTGCTACAATGTGCCTCAACACCTTACCCTTATTCTCACCAACTAGGTGATGAAGGAACTTACCTTCGTGCCACCAACCAGGTGATAAAATGTACAACCCGTATTCTAATATTATTTGGCAACTTGCCACTCTTATCACCAACCAGGAAAAGAATGAACTCACTTTTGTGCCATCAACCAGGTGATGAAATGTACAACCCGTACTCCAATATTATTTGGCAACTTCCCATTCTTATCACCAACTAGGTGAAGAAGGATTGATCTTCGTGCCACCAACCAGGTGATGAAATGTGATGAAGGAACTCACATTCGTACCACCAACCAGATGATGAAAACAACTCACCATTCATTCCACCAACTAGAAGATGAGTGGTACAACTTGCACATGTGAACTCCTAGCATTCACAAATAATAAAAAACCCTCAAGCTTTACAACTCAACTAGGGGAGCACTTATGCCCAATAAGAGTTATAGTCACCAACAAAGTCTTATTGCAAGCCAATAACAACTTCAGTGCATGGTATACGAAGATCAAGCTATTCAGCCCTCTTGCATCTGCTTCAGACATTTCTCTTTTTTAACAATGTAAACACTACAACTCGTAGAAAGCTTCACACATTCTTCATTAAGACTATTCGAAGCAAATCCAATTTATATGGTTTATCCAAACCTTCGACTACTACAAGGTGTGGCTTGTATATGTTGTATCTCCTACATTTTCAAATTTCCAGTTTTCCCAAAAATAAAAAATAAAAAAAAATCAAAAAAAGGAAATTAGGAAATTCAACAAAGTTTCATCAATGGAGGACAACTACAATTCTCAAAAGCTTCACACACTCTTGATCAAGACAGTGTGAATCAAAACCAATTTATGGTGCCAACAAGAGCTTCATCAAAGAAGTTCAACTACAATTCTTAAAAGCTTCACACACTCTTGATCAAGACAGTGTAAAGCAAAACCAATTTATGATGCCAACAAGAGCTTCATCAATGGAGGACAACTACAATTCTCAAAAGTTTCACATACTCTTAATGAAAACAGTGTGAAGCAAAACCAATTTATGGTGCCAACAAAAGCTTCATCAAAGGAGTTCAACCACAATTCTCGAAAGCTTCACATACTCTTGATCAAGACAGTGTGAAGCAAAACCAATTTATGGTGCCAACAAAAACTTCATCAATAGAGGACAACTACAATTCTCAAAAGCCTCACACACTCTTGATCAAGATAGTGTGAAGCAAAACCAATTTATGGTGCCAACAAAAGCTTCATCAAAGGAGTTCAACCACAATTCTCAAAAGCTTCACACATTCTTGATCAAGACAGTGTGAAGCAAAACCAATTTATGGTGTTAACAAAAGCTTCATCAATGAAAGGAAACTATAATTCTCAAAAGCTTCATACACTCTTGATCAAGACGGCGTGAAGCAAAACCAATTTATGGTGCCAATAAAAGCTTCAACTCCAAAGCTTCAACTACAAAAACTTCAACTCCAAAGCTTCACCTACAAAGCTTCAACACAAAAGATTCACCTACAAAGCTTCAACTCCAAAGCTTCACCTACAAAGCTTCAACAAAAAAGCTTCAACTCCAAAGCTTTAGCAAAAAAGCTTCAACTCCAAAGCTTCACCTCCAAAGCTTCAACACAAAAGCTTCACCTACAAAGCTACAACTCCAAAGCTTCATCTATAAAAGCTTCAACTCCAAAGCTTCATCTACAAAGCTTTAACACAAAAGCTTCACCTACAAAGCTTCAACTCCAAAGCTTCACCTACAAAAGCTTCAACTCCAAAGTTTCACCTATAAAGCTTCAACACAAAAGCTTCACCTACAAAGCTTCAACTCCAAAGCTTCACCTACAAAAGCTTCAACTCCAAAGCTTCACCTACAAAGCTTCAACACAAAAGCTTCACCTACAAAGCTTCAACTCCAAAGCTTCACCTACAAAGCTTCAACACAAAAGCTTCACCTACAAAAGCTTCAATTCCAAAGCTTCAACTCCAAAGCTTCACATACAAAGCTTCAACACAAAAGCTTCAACTCCAAAGCTTCACCTACAAAGCTTCAACACAAAAATTTCACCTACAAAAGCTTCAACTCCAAAGCTTCACCTACAAAGTTTCAACACAAAAGCTTCACCTACAAAGCTTCAACTCCAAAGCTTCACCTACAAAAGCTTCAACTCCAAAGCTTCACCTACAAAGCTTCAACTCCAAAGCTTCACCTACAAAGCTTCAACTACAAATGCCAAAAGCTTCACACACTCTTGATCAAGATAGTGTGAAGCAAAATCAATTCATGGTACCCAACAAAGCTTCAACCTCAAAGCTTCACCTACAAATCTTCAACACTAAAGCTTCACCTATATATATATTCAGAAATTCGAAAATTCAGAAATTCAAAAATTCAAAAAAAAAATCGAATATTAAAAAAAATAAAGGCCTAGGCCTCCTCTTTTTGGGGCCTAACAACTTTCATAACAAATATATATGAAGAAGGAGTTTTGGGCTACCACTTAGAAAGGAAAACGGTGAAGTTTTGTTACTTTGGAAACTTGGCTACTAGCAAGACACCTCATTTGTCAACTCCCTCGACCAGAGACTTGGGGGACTCCTACCATATGCTATTGCACCTTGATACTCGGAAGTCTCACGACCACTCAGTGACTTGGATTTTTCAAGTCTCCAACCGAGAAGTTTTCCTCACTCAGGAAATTAAGGCAGCATTACCTCAACCTACATGCTTCACTCACAAAGCTTCAACATACAAGCTTCAACAAAAGAAAAAAAAATTTCAAAGAACTTTGTGAAGAAGGCCTTGGTATATTTAACACAATACGTTGAAATGAAGCAAAACTTATTTATTGATATCTCTGATAAGTTACAAATATGTACATAGACATGAATCAAAATAAACAAACAAGAGGGAGCATTCACAAAGGTTGCTCAGGAGAAGTCTCAGCAGTCGGCAGAGCCCCAGAAAGAGGAGGCACCCGAGGGTGATCATTCAGAGCCTCAGTACTGGGCAGAACCCTAGAAGGAGGAGGCACCGAAGGTTGATCATTTAGAGCTTCATTACGCGGTACAGCCCCAGAAGATGAAGGCAATAAATGCCTTTAGAACAAACCCACAAACCTTTAATGATCAAGTAAAATCTGACCATCAGATTCCTGCAGCTGGTCAAGATTCCTCTTCATGTTTGTAGCATAGTCATGTGCGAGCCTGTGCAACTGTTTATTCTCATGCTTGAGCCCTCTGATCTCCTGTTTGAGACTTATCACTTCAGCTGCCAATGATTCAACTTGGCGGGTTCGGGCAAATAGGCGTTGGGCCATATTAGACACAGAACCTGCACACTGAACACTGAGAACTAGAGATTCCTTAATAGCCAACTCATCAGACCGTTTAGAAAGTAGTCTGTTATCTTTGGGAGTGAGAAGGTTCCTGGCCACCACCGCAACGGTCATATCATTCTTCATCATAGAGTCCCTAACGATAAGATGACCAGTAGGGGATAAGAAGGATGGGCGCCATATGTTGTCTTGAGGAGGCATGGCTGCCTCTTCACCAAAGTTCAAGTCAAAACGACGATCGGATGGGCCAGACATTTTCCGAAATGATGAAGGAGAAATGAGGTCCAATAACTCTCTGAAAGTACTTCTTGCACAAAATTGGTGCCCCTATAAAAGATAGGGCAGCAAGGCCGTTTGTTCAAAAATCGAAGAGGCAGCACTCTCCGGATTTCGAGAAGCAGATTTTCCTAAATAAAATACGTCAATAATCCCCAAACGCAACATCAGCTCCTCGGGTACCACAGATAACTTTGCGAAAGATCTCTGACAAAATTTAGACACATAAATTTTGAAGGTCCAGCTACCCTACCATTACCCATAAGGGTAAAGGAACAAGACCACTGCTTGATAACTAGAAAGTCCCTATGTGTGTTAACCTCCGTGCTCCGTGGCAAGGCAGATTAGCAAAAATGCCCAACCTTTACTCACATTCTAGAAAACACTCCCAACAGGATTGCTTGCTCAAAAATCGAAAAGACACCTCTATCTGAACCTCGAAAGCCAGACTCCCAATATGATTGCTTTCTCAAAAATCGAAGAGGCACCGCTATTTGAATCTCGAAAGCCAAACTCCCAACATGATTGCTTTCTCAAAAATCAAAGAGGCACTACTTTTCGAATCTCGAGAGTCAGACTCCCAACATGATTGTTTTCTCAAAAATCGAAGAGGCACTACTTCTGCAATCTTCACATGCAACATCAGTTTTCCAGATACCACATACCATTTTTTCAAAGTGCTCTGACAAAGTTAAAACACGTGAAGCTTGCAGCTCCCACTACATTGCTATGACTAATAAGGGTAAATGAATAACATTACTACTTGTTGTTGGGAAAACTCCTATATATGTCTACCTTCATCCTCCACGAACAAGCATACCTGTAAAAATGCTCAACCATTCCTCATATCTGAGAGGGCACTTCCAACGAAGCCTTCCGAAATACTCAGATTCTTTTCCTCCCCGATAATACCTCTGTAAACAAGCTACACCAGAGCAAGAGTATCTCATATCATCAAGGTTAAAAGCATGAGTATCCCATATCATTCTTTTTCCCTGTCTTTTCCTTTTCCATTGCTCTTACCTGTAAGACAAGGAGAAAGAAAGCAATCAGTCGAAATCTGAAATCAAACTTCCGATCTGAAACTGATTACCCAGAATCTTTGCCCGCTTGCTCACCTAGCTTTGCTCTCGAGTACTCATCTTCAACTGTTGTCAAGGTCGCAAATTCTTTCGGCAAATACCTCAGAACAGTTAATACAATCTTGGCTCTTAACACTGAAGATGCCAAGCATGGATGAGTCGCTGAGAAGTAGTACTCTGAAGGATGATTCAAAGGTAAAGGTTGCGCACCACTTCTGCGATGCAAAATATTGAAGCAGAAGGTTCAACGATGAGCTGGAACAGATCACTATAGCACAACGCCCTCTCTGCAGAACCGCATAATCCAGACAGAAGAGTCTAAGTCAAATCCAAGCTCGACATCGTTGCCCTATCTGAATAGCTCGAGAAGCTTCAACAACCTTTCGCTGACACCGTCGCCAAATAGCACAGCCTTGCCATACCACATAAACTACTTTGTCAACAGCAAAAGTATCCTCTATCATCAGGGTCGAACGTACTCTAGATTTGATGGACTTGTTTTGACCCTCAAATTCTTGAGTCGACCTTATACTTTGGAGGAAACCAGAATACCCTCCAGCCCAGTTCAAGAATAAGCCTGTGGAAAGTTACTTCTTCAAAAGCAAAAGTATCTCATATCATCTCTTTTCCTTTTTCTTTTCTTTATCCTTCTTGCTGCCTACAAGATAGGGAGAATGAGAACAATCAGCCGGAACTCGAAATTAAACTTCTGATTTGGGACTGATTCTTGGAACTCTGATTGCTTACCTTGTCTGTCACCTCTTTCGGCCGATCTCCTAGCTCGGCGACTTGGGGGACTCCTACTACATGGTTTGTATCGCGCTTGACCAAGCTTGAAACTACAACTAAGCTTCAAGTGAAATTGATACATTACTTTGTGCATTTCCACCAGTTAAAGATATCACCCCTGGATGGAGGAAAAATACTTCCAGAGAAGATGCCACATCAACCTATGAGATGCATAAGGCAAGTGAAAACGATACCACACTTCGGTACTTAGAAGTTTCATGATTACTCAGCGGCTTGGATCTTCCAAGTCCCCAACCGATGAGCTTCCCTCACTCGGGAACTTAGGGGAGCATTGTTTGTACCATACTTGACCAATCTCGAAACTACCGGTCAACGTTATACCGTCAAGGACCCAGAAGAGTTTCCCTCCAACCAGGAGGCCAATCACAGCACGACACGTGTCGACATCAGAAGCTAATCACAACACAACACGTGTCAATGTCAGAACAAAGCTAGAAACTCTCTTCTATAAAAGGAGATCATTCTCCCACAATATTTCCTAATGTCATTTGTACTAAATCTTTCACTAGTTCTCACTAAAGGAGAGTTTGAACCACAATTAATGAGAACTCCTCTACTCCATGGACGTAGCCAATCTAGGTGAACCACGTACATCTTGTGTTTGCTTCCTTATCTCTATCCATTTACATACTTATCCATACTAGTGACCGGAGCAACCTAGTGAAGGTCACAAACTTGACACTTTCTGTTGTACCAAAGTCCTCACTGATTTTGTGCATCAACAGTTTTCATGGAAGGACATAACCACCCTATGTCAAATGTGTCACACTTATTTAGATCACACCATCAAGTTTCGAGAACAAAGAAGGCGATGATTGAACAATGCGCGAAGGCCAATATTTCCACAAGTAAACAAATGGCTTTGTTGGAGGTGCAAAGTGGAGGAATTGGAAATATTGGTTACACCCCCAATGATATGTATAATGCAGAACAACAATTTATAGCCTATCAAATTGGGCGTGATGCCGAAATGTTGAAAGAGCATTTTGAGGATGAGAAAGAAAAAAAAGATTCATTCTATTTCAAGATGGAGATTGACGAAGGCGAAACAACTGAAAATTTCTTTTGGGCAAATGTGATGTGAAAATTAACTTGACACACAAATTAAACCCTATTGATGACAATTGTAGTATTAAGCAAGTAGGGATCGTTCTAGACCCGGGATTAACTAGGGCTGCTAATCAACACAAATAAGACTAAAAAACACTAAACTAGACTCTATAGACTCAAAACTGACTTAAAACACTCAAAACAACAAGAAACAATAAAAAAGACTCAATTCTAGACCTAACAAGTGATTTGGACGAAAATAAGACTTAACTTGACTCAAAAGACTAAAAGAAAACTGATTATGACTCAACTAACAAGACTTAATGAATGGGGGATTGTTTTTGACGAATTTAAAACTTAAAACAGAAACTTTGCATAAAACACTTTAATAAAACGAATTTGATGAATTGAAAAGGGTGAAAGGCTAGTTAGAGGGTCCTTCTTCACACATGACATATGCAAACAAACCAATTTCTAGTTATTATTCCTTTAAACCATGAATGACAACACCCCAAGTCAACCGTGATAGCACAAATTAACCATCAGATTTTCCTTATTTCATTGAATTGGACGGGATACACATCACAACCAAATTATCCTTCTCAAGTCCCCTAACTATGAAAAGCATGATAGAAAACATATCAAAGGTCATTAAGTTCTTTGAAAATCATAAGCATTGACGAGGCATTCGTAACTATGAAAAGCATGATACTCCTGCCAAGGATTCACTTAACACGATCATGACTAGCATCCTCCACTACTTTCATAACGATTAGGTGAAACTCCCTTATACTCTAACATCAAGTTTATGCATGCAAATTAAGTGTCGACCCTCAATTAACACACACAAACAAGTTTTAATAACTCAGATAAGCAAATCACATTCAAGACTCAAGAAACAATAATTGGATGTAATCAATTCATATAAAGCATATAATCATGGCTTCGAATTCACCTCTAACTATAAAGAAATTAGTTCCTCATGTCCTTAAAAATTGAAGATAACATTAAATTAGACATTGAAAATAAAAGATAGAAAACACCTAAGAAAGCTCCAGCAATCCTATGTTGAATGACAATGCACGGCAAGGGCTATTTCTCTCTGATTGTATCTGAATGTATGGGTGTGTGGTGTAGAAGAATATGGTAGAGGGTGGTGAATTTGAAATAGGTGCATAATGATGTATTTATAGGGCTAGGCACGGCGTAGGTAGGTTTGGAGAAGGATAGTGTAACCAAAACCCAAGTGGAATGGGTTAAAACAATCAGAAACCAATGGGAATTAGGTTAGAAAGGTGCGGCACAAATTCCAGCAAGGAAATGGATAAATTTGGCCTAATTCAAGAGGGAAAATGATTAGGATTGCAGGTTCTAGAGCTTCTAGAAGAGCTTAAAGGATGCGACACCTAAATAGGGGTTCTAGAATGAATGAGGCGCCACTTTTGTAGGAGATGAGATAAGGCTTCTAGAATCATATTTTTATGTGTCCAAGTCTGAAAATAAGATAAGGTTTGTTTGGATAGGATTAAGGTAGAATTAAGGTAGGATAGGATTAGGATAAGATAAGATAAGATAAGGTTTGTTTGGATAAGATAAGGTTGTATAAGGTTTTGGATAATGTCTCATTCTTTTGAGCTGATTCCTTATCTTCTTTGTCTTAGATTTATTTCTTCAATTCCTTAGCACATTCCTTGTGAACTTCAAATTCGTCCATCCATCTTGCTCCACTCATAAGCTATCCATTTGATGCCCAAAACTGCTTCAAAATGCTCCAAAGTGCACTTTCTTGCCAACTTTATCATTTGGACCTATAAACACACGAAAATAGCTTAAAACACTATAATAAACACAAACTAACTATGAAAATGCAAGAAAACAAGCTAACTAAGTCGCATAAATATGCTCCTATCAAAATGCTAAGTCATGACGTGGTTACGACCTTTTTGGTGATGTGATTGTGTTTGACACCACTTTCAACACCAATGTTTACAGGATGATGTTTCCTCCTTTGTTAGGAGCAATGTTATAAAAATAGGCCTAGGTGGCCGCCTAGGCACTGGGCGATGGAGTGCCGCCTAGATTTATGTTAAAATGTTCATCAAATTGGATAGGAGTTAATTGGCCGCCTAGGCGCTATTTAGGCGGTCTAGGCGGTGGTAGGCAGCGGTCTAGGTGGCCTCTCGGAGCCTCGTCGGTTCTCCGTTTCGCTGAGATCTGATGAGAAGAGAGAAAGAGTAAATCGGAAATCTCAGCGACGCATACAAACCCCACTTAATTGTTCTAAGAATCTACCTCAATTTTCTTCGGATGATGTTGTTTGTTCGTTGGGATTTTTGGAATTCTTTCGGGCTTTTGGAATGGAAGTTGGAGGTTTGGAGTTGCTTGTGGAGGCGGTGGGAGAGGTCTAATGGGGAGAATAACCTGGTTCTAAGAGAGAAAGGAGAAGAACAAACGGCATCTTTGTCGAAGAGAGAGAGGGCGATGAAAACGAGGCTACTTATAATACGAAAAAGAAATAGAGGGAGAGGTATGATAGTATAAAACAGCCTATGTGGTTATAATTAGTTGATGGAAACGAGGCACTCATAATCAAGGAGAGAGAGAGGTAAAGCATATAAGTTGCATGATTTGGCTTTTTAAATTAATAGATGGAAACGATGTTGTAAAAGGGAGATAGGAGAAGAGGAAAAGAAGGGGTGGGTTGGGCTGTTATATATGCTTACCATCTTATTAATTTTAAATTTGGGTTAATAAAACAATCCATCTTATTAAATATAGCAAGTTTTTATTATAATAAATTTAATTAAATTCCAAAAAATTATAAATCCGCCTAGACCCCAACCGGCCGCCCAACTAGCGCTTAGCGTCTTTTAGAACCATGGTTAGGAGTTAATAACCACGGTCAAACCACGATATTCAACTGTGCATTCTTGAAAAATGAAAAAATCGAGAGCTTTGAGTGGTTGTTTGAAGAAATGCTTAAGTCTATACCGGGTGAGCCGCTGAAAGCCATAATTACGAATCAAGATACAACCATATCAAAGGCTATTGGCAGCAAACTACCAACCACATTTCATCAGTACTGCATATGGCATATTAGTAACAAGTTCAATGACAAGGGTTGGGTTGGGGGAGCTTTCAAGGATTTGAATGATTTCATATGGAATATCGAAAGTAAAGAAGAATTTGAGGCAAGGTGGAAGGTGTTGGTTGAAGAGCGTAAGTTCAATACTACAAAATTGGCTTAATGTGTCGGAGAGTGGTGGGGGTTTTATACTATTACTGTTGGATAAAATATTTCCAACAACATCTTTAAAAAGTGTCGGATAATAAAGTACTATCCGACATTAGTGCACTACTTTCTGACAAGAATAATGAAGCGGGCCCTTAACTCCACAAGATTTATTTTTTAAATACTTTTAACCAATTATGGCAGCTATATCCGACATGAGTAAGTAATGTGTCAGATTATATTATATTATTTTCAAATTTTTAATACTAACTATGGCAGTTATATCCGACACAAATATTTTCAAATTTTTTACACCAACGCTGGCGATTATATCCGACACAATTATTATTTTATTCTTTTAAATCCTGGAAATTTTTGGGTGGGATATTTCCCACCATTCTTTATGTTGAAAGTGTGCTATCGATTTTATCCGACAACAATAGGAAAGTATGTCGGACAAATTTTTACATTTATGTCGGTTTTAACCAACAATACTACTAATTCTACATAATAAAACCCATCTCCTTCTTCCTTGCGACGCTGCCCTCTCCTTTCCCCAGTTTCTTCTCCTTCCCGCTTCATTCATTTCCTCTTCTCCTTATTTCATTATCCTTCTCATTCTCTTCTCCCATTCTCCTCTCTCATTTTCCCTTTCTTCTTTTCTCCCATTCTCTTTCATTTCCCCTTCTTCTTTCCGGCATCTCTTTCTTATTTTCTCCATTTTCTTCTTTTTATTTTATCTTCTTACCATGATTTTTTTTATCCACTTCATCCAATTCCTCCATCACGCACTCTATGACAGTCGTCGATCTCATCTTCCTGTCTTCTCTATCTAGTACGACAACACAAGATTTACGCCAAACACCAAGAATGTCTCGCTTTCCTACTCCCGTTTTCTATTGTGTGTAAGGGATTTTGCTTATCTGAGGTAATTAGTGAGGGATTTTGTTTCAACTTTTTCAAGTTAACTAAAAATTTTTAGTTCCTTAATTTTATTATGGTTTTGTAGTTTTTGCTCAATTCAATCTATTTTTATGACTAATTTGCTAATTATCAAATTTCTCATGCATTGTTTTGTTTATACCACATTTATTTTATCTAATTTGTTAATATTTAGTGATGTTTTTGGCATCAATTGCTGTTGAAATTTTGTTAATTCATGCTTTCTCATGTGATGGATTGTTGTTCTGCAATGAAGAGCACCAAAAGAAGAAGAGGAAAAGAGAAGGGGAGAAGGGGAGAAACATTGTCTTTATATCCGACGGGATTTCTCAACAACTAATGTCGCCTATAACCGATGGGAGTATTAATGTCACTTGTATCTGACACTATTTTCTTGGCAGATTAAGAGTTCTATCCAATAGCAAAAGCCTCTTTGTGACACAAGCAAAGTTGTCGGTTCTTTTATATGCCACTATATGAATTTTTGTCGGATTTTTTGCTAATATCCAACATAAATAGGCTTTTCTTGTTGTTTTTTTAGAATGACACTACTGGGTACTTTTGTAGTAGTGGCTCGTTGATAAAACGTGGCTTTAGGAAATTTATGACTTGCGTGCACAATGAGTTATGACATTTTGTAAACACGTTTTTTTTTGCTGGAATGTCGAGTAGTCAGCGTGCTGAGAGTAGTCATTCCTTTTTCAAGCAATATGTGCACATGAAGCATTCTTTGATTGAATTCATCATTCGGTTCAATTGAGCCCTTGGACGACAACATCAAAAAAGGTCGTTGGTGACCATAATGATGAAAACCGCACCCTTCCATTGCAGCTTTGCACGCTAATGGAAAAGCAAATGGCTAAATTGTACACACGGCTTATGTTCGAAAAGTTTCAAGTAGAAGAGTTGAAGAGTTTGACTTGTTTCTTAAAGGAGCAGTCCGAGCACGAGAATGAGCCAGTGTACGAAGTACTTGAAAAGATTGCGGGGGTGACAAAGATGAAGAGCTTGGTGGTTGATACGACCTCGGGTTACGCTAAATGCAGCTGCAAAGAGATGGAGTTTCGGGGACTTCCTTGTCGACACATATTGGCGTATTTGAGAATGAAACAAATAGAGCTACTGCAAGAATGCTACATACTAAAAAGGTGGCTTCAAACCGCCAAATGCATCATTGTTTTGGACATGAAAGGGAAAGTAGTGGGCAAACACGTCGACAATTCTACCGTGTCCAAAAGAGCTCAGTTTTTTTAAAAAAGCTTTAGACTTGATTGACAAGGCGGTGATGTCAGAGGAAGGTACCGCACTTATGTCTCGGACTTTGGAAGTGTTGGATACGAAGCTGAACTACTTGAGTGGTGGTAACCGCGGTCGTAAAAGAAAATAGACTGCAGAGGGGGCGAAAAGTTCCCAACCCGAGGTGCTTAAAGATCCCATTCAAGTTAAAAGAAAAGAGGTGTCGAAGACAAGTACAAAAGAGAAGCAAAGTCAAAATTGGAGACGCATGTGTGGGAAGAATAATAGTCCACGACGGCCAGACAGAAGGTACACAACGTAAATACGGTTTGCTTGACAATATATATGTATG
Source organism: Malus fusca (assembly GCA_035220775.1). Classification (NCBI taxonomy): domain Eukaryota; kingdom Viridiplantae; phylum Streptophyta; class Magnoliopsida; order Rosales; family Rosaceae; genus Malus; species Malus fusca. The sequence continues at coordinate 10,920,572 of CM069066.1, forward strand.
GCTGTAATATTTGAAATAACTTTGGATTGATTTGTAATTGTGCAGTTCCTTCCGGAACGATCTCGAAGAACACACACAGGCGCGACTGAGCACCGGTCATGTAATGTTACTTGGCGAAATGAAGATGCTAACCATGAGCCTAAAACAGTAGCACAGAACTTACAGGCAGTAATTCGGGGTTGCTAGATGATTTTACGAATATATGATAAATGACCATTGAAGAAGGTATGAATAATTAAATTGTGGATGTTCATTTTGTATGCAAGATGTGTTAATTTTGTAGAGGGATGAACTATTATTTACCTATGGTCACAGTTGGTTTTTCAAAGTTTATGTGGGTGACAGCAGTGATGGAATGTGTCATCAACTGCAACTGACGTGTTATGAGATCCTATGAAAATTTGCAAATATACAGGAACGTCTATGAAACTTGTACTTGCAATACGTACTTAAGCTTGAAATTACGATATAGTTACAAAAGTCCCTAGAAAATGTACATAATGAGGATGGGAGCAAATATATAGCAATGGAGATATGAGGTTAAGCATCCTTGGGTGTATTGTGATGCAACCAATGTGGACTCCTTTTTTACGCACTTTTGATGACACTCATTGATAGAGCGTGAGTTTGCAGAAAATTTGGCATTTGATTCTGCAATTTGATCAGTCAGATTATTGGAATCACCATGTGTGGCTAAACCATGGCTAGTAAATTGTTGTTGGCATTTTAAATATATCAATTTAGATGTCATTAAATGTCACAGGAAGACATAAATGGATGGAAACAAATTGTCTGTTTACAACTAGTTTGTAAGCAATACTCCTTCCAATTACTTACCCTTTTTTTGTGTAACTACATTAGGAATGTATCGTGGAAAAACCAAGTGTTGTCCAATGACTTGTCCTTGCTTTCCATGTGTAGATGATCAATTTAGATGTCATTAAATGTGAGACCAACAAAAATTAGATGGACTTGACTAATTTATGACCGCCTATTGTATGTATATGATGGCTTGTGAACAGTGGTGTTCAGGCTATTAGGAACTGAGTTTGTAACTTCTTGTTCATAAAAAAAAAATCCTTCCAAATCCTAAACATTTACTGTAATGACATTAAGAATGTGTTGTAATGGCATCAAAATGTTGAGTTCATATACTGTCACATTCAATTGGGCAAAAACAAGTTGACGTTTTTGTATATGTGTGTGTGTTTATGAGCATTTATGAAGACCACTATCTGCCCTCACGCAGTCTTGTCACGTTGGTCCTCAAGTAGCAAAAATTTTTTTTTGGAAATACACAAGTCAGACAAAAATTAGTACTAAACAAATGCGTGAGCACTCTCACATCAATGTTGAAGAAACTGTACAACCATTTATGTTCTAAAAAACGTGTACTCATCCCACTCCCACATCCACTATTGAAGATATTGTACAAACATTTATGTTCCAAAAAACATGTACTCATCCCACCCACCCCCACAAACTTAAATAGGTGAAGCATTACCATAACCAAGGACCTCATGTACAACTACTTGAATGATTTCTTGATCATTGGGCATCACAAGTTGGGCATAAAACTTCATAGAACTCCCCTTCATGTGTAACATGTTTCTTCCTAATTTCAACTTCCTCCTTAGTGTAGGTGCATGCCTTGGAAATCTTTATTGGATAAAATTCATTCAAATGTTTCATGTGTTGGATGCCGGATAGCAACTTGGTTGCCTCCGTCCTTAAGTCTTGGTATTTCATTTCAATAGTACTCAACTCCCCCACGAATATGCTGGATTTCCGCTTCCAACTCAAGGTGTATACTTTTTAAAAACAAAATACACTATGTTGAGATATGTTTACCTAATGACACACGCTGGTAAAGACGGGTAACAACACCTGGCTTCGGATGGGGCCGCTTCTTGCCACCATTTGATTCTTTCGTATGGGTGTATTCAGGGTGATTAGATGCTGAGATTTGAAGTTTGGTGTAACCCTAACACAATCATAATTGGGAGTATTAAAGATTATGGGATTTGTTTTGGGAGTTGGGGTATTAATTGGAGGAGGAGTTATGGATATTGGTGTTTGGGATGGAGTTTTGGGTGTTGTTGTTGGTGTATTGATTTGGAATGGATGCGAATTGGGTTGTGTTGCCATGATTTAGTGTAGTTAGTGAAACTGCAGAGCTGAGAAGGTTAGGGTCGGTTGAAATAAGTGGAACGTAATTAGGTGGGGTGTAGTTGATAAGATGGCATTAAAATCCCTTTTTGAGAGTGTGTGTAAAAACCAAGGGATTTTGATTTGCCACCTAAAATGATGCAGGTGGCGGCCTCAAGGGGATGCTATGTGGCATTGCTTGTCCAATAACAAAATTTTGTAAAAATAAAACTAAGCGTACAATTATGTGAACCAGTTCATCTCTTACAATCCAAACCATTCATCTCTCGCAATCCACCAAAATATGAAAATTGGATAAAAATAAAGGTCGATAAACCCTAACGGCGATGACCATGAGGTCGTCAACTAAAACTTAAATCAGACATTTAGTTTTTATGACTTATATTTCTGCACGATCGGTTAAGGTTTTCGAGTTCAATCCTTCATACACATTGATTGCCCTTAGAGTTTAAGAGTGTTTCCAAGATTATTTGTACAATTTTTCCTTTTCAAATTTATCTTTTATTTTGTCAAAAACATTGTCATATCTTAGTTGAATTAGTATTCACGACCGTTGAGTTTGTTCCCCAGCCCAAGGTCGGCATATAAACCAGACCATATCGTACTAGATGTCATCTCGACCGTCTCCATATTTTTTTTCTTCATATTTGTGATAAAATTGCATTTCATTTTTACAAAATTGTGTTATTACACATGAAATGCCATGTGGCAATCCCATGATGCAGCCTCGTCCATAATTTTAGGTGGAAATGCAATTACGTGCTTGATGAAAAACATGGAAACTCATAGCCTCCCACGTGTTCAATTAGGTGGTTGGGAAGATGGGTGGGTGGGGGACTTTGACTTCAACATTTGGTTTTCCCAATGGGGACCCAATGATAGGCTCCCATCTCGATAAGTTGCGGGTTTTTGTTTTAATTTTTTTTTTGGGTCACAAACGCAGGCTTTAGTGTCATAACCTTTCACAATCATCATTCTAAAAGAAATAAACTGGCTACTTCATCATAAACACCCAGGTTGAGAAACCTAGTGCTGGGATACTTATTGTTCATAACCTTTCACAACCCATCAAATCATATATTGTCACAAGTATTCGTAATTTATAAAGGCCGTTTAAAAAATTCTCTTTCAAATTATTTAACTTCACTCATCCCTAACAACAAATCATTTGGAAGAACATAATGAAAGCATCCCCAACCCTAGTACATTCTTCCACACTAAGTATAAAATTGTCCAAATTATTAAAGTTTACTTTCCAATTTCCTTTGTCTGATTCGGTTTCACTGTCTAACTTATTTGTTGAAGTTGGTTTCATAGTACTCCAACTTGCTCTAGGACAACATTGATCATAAACATTCATATCTTGTAATAAAGTATTCATAAATTGTCACTTGTTTGCACATAAGAGGTGGTTCGAAACACTGTGGTTCAAATTCATTCCACTTAACTGATCCATAACAACAAGTAACCAAGAATGAGATATTATATTCATCCGAAGCAATGGAACTTGTGTTAACAAAATAAAAATATATACATCACCACATATTCTACAAAATACTACATGTTTTATCGACTACATGTTTACAAGATTACATCAACAACCATTGATTAATCGAACGCTGCCTACACATTGTGCACCCCATGCAACATGTCGACCACCATCCTCAATCGGAATGTAGGGATGTTTTGCGGCTTAATAAGATCGAGGGGAAGGCCGGCAAACAAGAACTCTATGACTTTTAAAGTGAAAATCCCGCAATCCCCCCTATGCTACCAACAAGTTTCAAAAACATTTCACACATAATTAAATCATTTAACTTAACTAACAATTCAATAAATTTTTAACTGACCCGTTGTCTTGCTGTGGAGCCCTTTGACTTACAACAATGAGCCAAGATCCATCCTTCACCTCAGTCGACATGCTTCATAGGAGATCGGGCAACACATAAGAGGTTGGAGCTAATTTTGTCGTCGTTTTTCGAGAATGCGTTGTTGATCTCAAGGAATCATACACTATGATTCTCGAAGCTTTCAAATTCATCTCCACAGCAACCCAATAGTTATCGAGGTTAAGGGGCATGTACACCCTTTCAACATCGACCAGCCAAGATGTAGAAAATGGCTTCCTCTCCCTCTTCATCGTTTTCAAAAGGACAGGTAAGAATATAGTGGACACTACAGGTTTCCCCCATGTTGCTTTTTGAGCTGTCTTTTGAGTGTGGTTACGCTCACAGTAGGTTTATACATCATCGAAGTATAAAGTAAAAGACATGTACATCAATTCTACTGCCCAAAATCACACTCAACATAACAATTGCACATATTTACATAAGTAACACATATTATGTTGAATATTTGACCAGAAACCAATCATTTGTGTTGGTGCTCAACATTGTCCCTACTATCCGAGCCTATTCGACATACTTCTAAAGGAGATACAACTGCAAATGCATATATTGCAATATAAATTTTGTAATTAAACTTTCACACCAATACAATCCCAACAGTATGGAAACATTACTTCAACAACAGGTTTTACGAACTTACATCGGTTGACAGCAACCCTTCCATGTCAAAGAAGCGTCTCCAAAAGTATGTGTCTCCAACCGTTATATTCTCCAACTGGGCAACTGGACTAACAATGTAACAAACAAAAAAACAAAGTTACCGTCATCATTCTAGTCATTTACTGCATATAAATTCCAAAGCATCATAAGCAAAACACAATGATCACTTACTTGTTACCGGCATTCTTCAATATATGAAATTGATAGAAATACTGAAGCACCTCGACCACACAAATTGATTCGATTGCTTTAAACGCCTCTCCCCTTTGCAGAACAAGCTCAATTGGCTCACTCTCTTGGAGTTTTTCACACTTTTTCAAGTCAAATGTTAATTTGATGTGACGCACCACTTTGTCTTCTTATTTGCCCCCTTTGGTGCCCCTAGTCTTTGCCACTGCCTTAGTGTACCAGACTTTCATCTTCATTCCAACATGCTCACCCTCAGGTGTGTAAATAACAACATCATCATGATCGAACTTTGGACATCTGTGTGGTCGTGCGCTATCCTTTCTTTTACCAGTGCAAGCACCTTTTTCACACACATCTCCAGGACATTCCCAGTTAACAGTCTCTACAAGGTCTTGAAAACCCATTTCTTCACCCCCGTTTTACCACCATCTGATTCTTCTTTCCTTTCATAGACACCATTTCATACAGCGCCGCAGCTTCAACCGCCATTTTTTCTTCTTTTACCTGTTCTTTACCTACTTTTTTCCCCTCTTCATCATCATCATCATCTACATTTTCTTCTTCTTCTTCTTCTTGTTTCCCTTCATCATCATCATCATCATCTACATTTTCTTCTTCTTCTTCTTTTTGTTTTTCTTCTTCTTTATTTACTTCTTGTTTTTCTTGCTCTTCCACATCATCATTTTCTTCTTCTTCCTTATCCTTAACTTTATGTTCTTCTTCTTCTTTTCCCTTAACTTCCCTCCTGAATGCCTTCCCCATATTTGTCAACTTTTCCACACTCTTCAACACATTCCTCTGAAAAGTATTTTTCTCGTGGGCCAAATGCCCGACTACCACCTTCAACTCTTTAATTTGTGACTTTAAGCTGACCGACATCATTTGTATTCAGAGTCAGGGTTTCCGGCATCAAGACATTAGCATCATCGCCCCATGTCCAATAGCGTGAGTTCTTCTTCACTTCAGTGGGCACTACATCCTGAATCCCCACGGTCTGCCATTTGTCACCAGTCATCAAAATTACATTTCTCTAAACAAGCTTTCATAAATATACAAAATAATTCATCATTCTTCAAACAGATATTCAAATATTTTCACAAGTCCTCATAAGTTAATAACTTTTCAAATAAGGTCATACATCTTTGCTCTCAGTTATGTACATTTCTCAAAACATGTATTCATAAACACTCGTAAACGTTCATTAGACTTCGAACAGATATTAAAATAGCTCCATAATACTTCATAAGTTCATAACTTTTGAAATAAGAGCATATCCATCGGCTCTTAGTTATGTACATTTGGACCTGTTCATGGATCGGTTGCTTATTCATTGTCGACCACCGAAGAATTCTTGGGATGGCTACCGGATCAGTCATCTTGCAATAGCGTAGTGGCTTCTCCAGTTGAGCAATTTTTTAGTATGCCCACACATGCACGTACACTGAATTAGTGTTCATCACAATCACAACAATTTGACCCTTATTAGTACTCAATCAAACCAATAAGTTATAACTGAAAGGCATAACTAAACCATTTTGCAGCCCCATCCAGATCTCTACCCCTGCTTACTTCCCTTCACTTATTCCTCTTCATCCTCCTCATGTCATTTTGCATCACCATCCCCTATTCCTCTCCCTTTCCTAGCAGTAGCAAAATAAAGGTTGTCCTGTAGCTATTCGAACAATATCACACCCCAAGAATAAGTGTTGAACCTATCCATGTCATGTACAAGGTCCAAGTACTCTAGGTTCATACTCACAGTACTCTTTGCCCTTATCAACACACCATCGGCGAAGTAAACCAGCCCCATTTTCAATGCAGCATCCTCATCCTCGCATTATTTAAACGCCGTTTCAGGCTTGGCACATGTCACTGAAACCTTTTTTGTAGCTTTCTTGGGGCCAGTCTTCACTCTACCTTTCCTCTTCACAACCTTACCTTTACCCTTATCTCTACCCTTACCCTTGCTACTCTCTCCAACAAAACCAAACTTCTGAGGAAAATACTTAATCAATAGCCTAATGTTGGAAGGCTCAACCTCTAGATCATAGGGTTCATCACAACAAAGCCCCTTAATGAGGCAAAAGTCCTTCTTCGTGAACCTGGTGACCTCAGCCTATTAAATATGTGAGTCCGTTTATGTCCTTAACCTCTTGATTTGCCTCTCTACAAATCGATAATTCATGCACACACACTCTAAGTGTCCAAAGTGTGAGGACCTAAATTCAGAAAGATGTGCATCATTAAACTTGTGACGCAACACTTCTAGGACATGACTAGCTTGAGAAAGGTTGTTAACCCTTCCTCTATAAGATTCTTCCTGTTTTGTTGCGAGTTCAACCCTCTGATTTTCCATCTCCTATACACATAACAATACAACCATTCATCACAACCAAATTGAACAACATATACCCCAATAACAACCAAATACAACAATGTTTATCCTTGACACTACCTGTCAACAAATTATCATATCTATGCATTTACTTGACACATCCTGTAAACAAATTATCATAGCTATACATCTACTATGAACCTACTTTCATGAGTTAAGAAATAAAAAATTAATTCATAAAATTAACAAAGACTCTTTGACAAAAAATCATTCCCAAGTGAACAATATATATTCAACCAAACATATTGAAGCACATATATCTTGCACACAACTTGTCAACCACAGTTCATAAACTTACATCTCACTAAATTTTTCAATAACTTACATCTCCCTAAAAAATATATACAATTTTACATACATAAAATTATTTTTTGGGGTTCCAAATTTCCAATCTCACCAAATTTCAAATTTAGTATCTGGAATCAAGTTTGTTGTCGAGTTTTGCAGAAACAACCACTCTGAACCCACTCCAATCAAGGAACCACCGGATTTTTCCCGTGTAAGCAATTGCTAACCCTCAAACCAAATATGGCTGAATGTCAAACTGCATTGAGCCCGGAGACAACAACCACACCAATACTCTGACTGGATTTCAAAACGAAATTTTTTTTTAATGCTACCAAAGTTTTGAATGAACACGATTACGAGGTTAGAAGGAGATTTTTAAGAGGAGAATAAATTTTTCTGGTTTCAATTGTTGCTTCTAATTTGAACTATTGTTGTCGTGGGAGGGAGGGGGAGAGTTTAATTCCCTATTTTTTAAATTCTCGTAGGTACCATTTTCATTAACTTATGGGCCTTTGTCAACCCAGTTTCACACTAAGTCATTTATGATGGATTCGTTTTCAACCGCTCAAATTTAATCATACGAACCCCATTCCGTCCACACGTACCGTCTACAAAGCTCTGTTCACACCTTAGCATTGTTCCTATCCTGATTGAAATATAGGGTCGATCTAATGGACTATAGTAAGTCCATCAAGTCTAAGCACTTTTTATAGGCCTATTATTATCGACCTTTCTTTTTCGAGAAATGCTAAGGGATCATCTAAAAATGGGACTCTTTATGAGCTTTTGATCATCTCACAGTTTAACGTTAATATCTATGTTAACATTATAAAATTTTGTGTCAAAAGCATAAGGTGGCTGAGAACCCATGTAATGTCACACTTTTGAGAAAGTTCCCTTAGCATTTCTCTTCTTTTTATATTGGTAAAGAGAATATCAACGATCATTCTAACAGTGATGTATAAGATAGTAAGTGTTACCACCACTTAAAGTTTATGAGCAAAAATGCACCCTAAATATTTGCTCATTATTCATGCATGATATCAAAAACCAATCTCATACATTGGATTTCTTTTTCCCATTTATGACACACCCCGACCTAGAATGTCCATTAAGACTTCGAATCGAGCTGTGCTGGCCGACACCAAAAAGGTGACGAAACCATAAAGTGTGATGATGATGAAAATATGAATAAATTTGAACATAAGAGTGCCTAAATACCAGAGTGCTCTGGTAAGCGGGCATGAACCCATTCACACGTGATACAGAGCATAAGTAAGGTACAATAAGGTAGGATAATGATTATACCAACATAAGAAGCCACATGTACTGGGGAGTGCTATGAATCCTCGTCGATACGGAAACTTTGCTACTAGAACCTGGAGGGGTGCAAAATAGAAAATGTGAGTGGGCGAAAACAAAGCTTTTCATAAATCATTCACTTATCAAAAGTAATAACCCCTCATCGTAAAACCTGTATAAGTTCCCAGAAAATCGAACACATATCTATAACAAAACCATGCTCGGAATAGTAACATCCATATGTATGCTATGCTTAATATCTCAACATAATGAAATAAGTACACCAGTTGAAATAAATCCATGAAGAGTAACATGTCAGCCGGATCTACCTCTTGTGGCATGTACGGCTAACCTATAGCTTATCAAATATCCCTACACACGAGTCAGAACCACTTCTAGTGGTCTGTACGACAGGCTGGGTGTAAATAAGTACGCTCAAGTGCTATGATCAAGTGAAGGTTGTGCGAATAATCATGGGTCACCTGTGAGTTGGAACCACTTATAGTGGTCTGTACGACAAGACTATGTACCTAACTTGGATCCGAGGTGAGCGTATGGTGCGGGAGGTGAACATCACGTGAAGAACTGTGCCCTAACCATGGGCGGGAGCACTAACACCGGGGTACAGGTTTATGAGTTCTCAATGCATCTAACTTGGCATGAACGACTCATAGGCAACTTGTACGACAGTGTCGGAGTTGCTTAAAACATAAATGTAGTCATGCCATAACTCAATCATTTCAACTAATACCATGAACTCACCTGAACTTACTTGTGCGTCATGCGTTCACCTTTGCATTTCAATGCATTCACAATAATTATGCATAAGTAATATACATATGGATATGCCATAATGAAATCTGAAATTCAACCATATCATAGTATTTCCAAATATCTATACATATATATATATATATATATCTATATATGTACATATAATATGGCATAAAACGTATAAGCTGTAACGCCCCACTTCGAACTATTACTTTCGGGAATAAGACCAACTAAACACTAGTTTAATTAACTGTCATTACTTACTATTTTTCACTTCAATTCCTCGATTCCTCACAAATTGATTTATGACCAACATTTAACCACTAAAACATAAGGTTAAATATCACACTTTCCACCAATGTCCTTCACCTTGTTGGCATAAAACGTATAAGCTGTAACGCCCCACTTCGAACTATTACTTTCGGGAGTAAGACCAACTAAACACTAGTTTAATTAACTGTCATTACTTACTATTTTTCACTTCAATTCCTCGATTCCTCACAAATTTATTTATGACCACCATTTAACCACTAAAACATAAGGTTAAATATCACACTTTCCACCAATGTCCTCACCTTGTTCAATTCCCCAAACAAGGCTTTTGTCTCAATTATTTAATTTCACTTATTGTATGATTGCATCTAACGTCTCGTTAGACTGCATGCGTGCCTAAACAAGAATCAAGCCATTCGTAGTTCGTATTTCTAAAATTCAACCCAAATCCAAATATCTTCATTTAATCCAACATATACTACAATCGTATCAATGTTCAAACCACAGCAGTTCAGTCTCAAAAGTATAATTGGATTAACGAAATTCGCATAAAACACAATGTCGGCTCCTTGGCCATGTGCCGTCGCACCAGCCGCTGCGGGTGGCAGTCGACAGCCCCGGCTCGCCAGAAAACTCAACTATTTCTAAAAATTCTCAAAAATTACAGAAATGAAGATCTCAAAAAGTAGAGTAACCTTTATACTTGCGGCCAAGGCCAATTTGGCCGAAAAAACACCTCAAACTGGCCACGAACCGCCGGAAACCCTTGTTTTGGGTGTGATTTGATTCGACCTCCAAATTCACTCCAACGCCTCAAACATAGCTTAGGCTTTGATCTTGGGGTGGAGAGAAGCCTAGTGGTGGTGTGGTGATCGAAATTACATTCGAATTTGGGTGGATCGCCACCACGAACTGCGCACCCCCCATAAGGGTGTACACTATTTCAAGGCTAAATTCTCTCAAATTTGGGGTGGAATAGGTAGAGGGAGGGTCCTAGATTGTTTCCCAGGTGGTTAGGTGGTTTAGATTGCCGAAAAAATGGTAGAAAATCGCCAGAAAGGGGAAGATCCGGGTCGGGTCCGACGGTTATACGAGTCGGCCTAATTTCCTCCTCTTCTTCCTCCCTCCTTTCCCCTCCTTGCTCTCCCCTCCTATTGGTCAGTTTCCCTCCTTTCTTCTTCCTGATAGGGCAGCAGCCCTTTCCACTTTTGTCCTCCGATTGGGCAGCTCTGCGCAATCCCTTTTTCTCCCCTTCCTATTTCACCAGCTACACCCACATATATCATAAAAAATCATTTTCGTAATACTAATAAAATATAGTGTAAGATAATTAAAATAGTGATTCGTTCCAAATACTTTCGGGTTTGTAACTCAACAAAACTCTAACTGTAACTCCAAATTCACTTCTACTCGTACCTTCACGTCCATAAGATCGAGCTCTATCCAAATATGTCAAGAAACATGACAAAATATACGAGAATCACATACGTCCTCAAAAAATCACACTTTGCCCCTAGGGTATTTCCGTAATTTCACGTATTAAAATTATAAAACCATAACTTTTAGGGACGGACTATTACAATTTATATCCCAACCCAATCTTGTAGCGGTGAATCTTTAGCAGGGTGTGACATAGCACAACTCTCTCACAGGGATGAGATCAACGTGAGATTGAGTGAGGCCAAATATAATTAGCACAAGAGGTTCATATTTTTATGATATTAACTAGACCATCCATGTGATTCATGTAGTTTAACCGAAGATTTTCTCATTTTATAGAGCTAGTAACTTCGCTTTGCCCTTGGAACTGCTATTAGCACTAAATGTCGTCATATATTTCTCACTTTGTTCTAAAAAATTTAAGTGTCAATAGCAATTCTGGAAAAAAAGAGGAAAAAAAAGCCTTAATTTAAATTTTAGAAAAAAGAAATTTAATTGGTAATTTAAAAAAAAATTGCATAAAGTAGGACTGTGGAAGGATGCTCCAACGTGTAATTATATCATGGCGTGTATACTCGCGCCACTTCGTCCCACCTCACTTTCACTTTCAGTCCCTCGAATCAGATTTGGGGCCAAACCTCCATCCAACGCGGCCCCCGCTCCGATTCGACTCATCCGAAATTCGATGAGTCAACCAGCCGCCGAGGCCAATCCGGACATCCCAAAATCCGACACCACGGACGTCCTGGTTCAGTACGTCGTGCTCCGGCGAGACCTAATCGACACGTGGCCGACGGGCAGCGTGGTCACACAGGGCTGCCATGCCTCCGTATCCGCCATTTGGTCCCACAAAGACGATCCCATCACCCTCCAGTACTGCAGCCCAGAAAACATCGATTCTATGCATAAGGTAAATCCAAAAGCTTGAATTTTTGAAAAAAATTGGAGTTTTGTAGGGCTTAACAGTTTTAGATTTCTGGGTTTTGGTTACGAATGTGGAATGAAGGTGTGATTCTTAGTAGTTTTGATTTTTATTTTATCAAAGCGATATTCTAATTTAATCCAAACTAGCTCGAAGCCGTATTCTAATCTAATATAAACTAAGCAGAAGGGGTTCGAACTTTAAGGTTAATGTTACATGTCTTCATTTTTTAGAAGGGTTTTAAGCCTATACCATGAATTTTGTCCACTTGGGCCCACAAAATGTATGAAATTCTTTGTGTTACAGCATAAAGTTACAGTCTTTACTGAGTTAAATATGTAGGAAACAGTAGGTAATATGAGGTTGCATAGTTTAAAGTTAATGTTCGTTCAACTGGGTCACTGAGATTTCTGCCAAATTTGTGTTGTTAGTTTTACTGGGAGTTTTCTTGTGAGTCAGTTAACTGGGTTTTGAGAATTTACTTCTTTACTGTTGTTTTTACTTGGTACTGATTGTTGAAAATTTGATTACAATGTCCTTGTGAACTTTTGCAGGTTACCCTTGAGGTGAAGGGAGAACCCCAGATAGTGAATTTGTCAGAGAAGCTCAAAGCAGGTGGCATAGCACACAAGCTCTGGATTGAACAACCCGAAAACTTCCCAACTTGTCTCGCCACAAAGCCGTACCCGAAATCCGTGGTATCCGCATATTTTAAAAAGTTGAAACTCTGTAAGTGATGTTATTGTCATCCTCATTAGTGCACAGCCATGAATTGATTTGTACGCGACTTTCAAGCATAATGTGTTCGTTTATGAATTGGCTGTTAATCCTTTTCAGTTTTGCTTCCCCTTTATGTTGAATGTGTTAGAATACAGTTGATTAGCAGTCTGATATCACAGTGTTCCTTCGTGTCATTTAGCGTAAGAAGTACCCAAGATTTTTGTTTTATACAAAGAAAGTAAATTTGGCCTATGCGTTTCGATATAATCCTAAATGCAGGGCTATACCATGGGACTCTGTTTCGTGTTTACCCTTATGATTTAGCAATTTGAAACTTTAGAGGAATGAATTTAGGAAGAACAGATTTCTCCCGTATGAGCTTGGATATCACTCTTTGGTCCATAAGATTCAACGATTTGAAGACTTTAGACAGACTTCTCTCTGCCGGTTTTAGTTGGAAGGAATGTCCGGAAGAGAAACCATGAAACTGGGGTTGTAGATAACTAAGACACATACCATTCTTAATTGGTTAAGAAGTAAAATCTAGAGGGCGGTTCAATTCAGTTCGGAAATTTAGAAAGAACACAAGAACGAAGCATGTATATGTAAACAGAGTCTGTCATTTTGTTGTTTCAGTAACAATAAAATGTCACACAATATATTTTGTTATATATACAGAATCTCAAACTGCAATCTCTCTACAAATCATGTGAGTTTATCATTGCACGACCAATTTTCTAGCACACAAGCTGCAGTAGAACTTGCGCTTGGTCCTCCAATACAGCGGAAGGAAGCAAAACCTCCAGTTGCTCTCAACATCCATGGCTTGCACCATTCCTCCACAGTAAGGGCATGCCCCCGGTGCCGGTTGCCTTGATAGCACCCTCTCTTCTTCATCACACACGAACACCAAACACATGATGGAATATCCTTCTTCCTTTAACCTCAAGGCTTCCGGCTTCGCTTGCTCCTCTGCCTGTCTGCCTTCCTTTCTTTCCTATCTTGGGTTTCTGCTTCGTGATTTGTTCGCAGTGGTCGGAAACTGAAACTGTCGTTTGCTGGCATACGAGGTGCAAGGCAATTCCTATTTATACAGAGAGATAGGGAACTTTCCTGGAAAACGTAGCTTAATATGGAAGCTTGGAATGCAGGTCCAAATGGTTATGCAAAAACCGCGTATCTAGAAGATTCCAAACCCCAGAGGTTACGAACAACTTACATACGATAAGAACTTTATGTTATATCTATCTATCTATCTAGATATATACGAGTTGATTCTTTCCTTCTTCTGCATCCCTTGTTTTCCTCAATGCGTGTCAACAATTGTGACTTCCCTTTTCTGACATGAGCGAAAAAGAAAATAAAGCATCAGAAAATGTTAGAATTGGTCACGCATGGCTAAACTCGACTGATTGTAGCGCTCGTTCCGTTAGGTACCGTTTGGTACGCCTAAAAACTGTGGAACGGGTTGTCCCATGGGATGAAATTTGGCTGATTTTTCGTTCCACCTCTTCCCCCTGGAACGACCCGTTCCACATCCGTGGAACACAAATTTATAACATTTTATGACAAAATTTCTCCTTATCTTTTTCAATATTTACATCATCCGTTCCGTCCTGTTCCGTCCCGTCCCGTCCCGTCCCGTCTGCGTACCAAACGGTATTAGGGTCCCTTTGTTACGTCAAAGGAATGTATGATTTTTAGAGAAACAGATTCATATACCTTCATCACCTTGGTCGATCCCACTAATATTCTAGTGCACTTAAAGCGACGGGATATTGTGGTCACACTGCTTTTTCAAAACATCATGATGCTTGTCAACTATAAATCAATTCAAGTGGGTCCTTCACAATCTTTTTAAAGATTTTTGGCTTTAATTGGATTGCTTTAAATTTTCTACCCAATAATTAAAAGCATGAAAAAGATGTTGCAGCTCTCAAAGCGCTCAAAACACAGCAACTAACCAAATTATTAGTTGATTCAACTTTTCATCTTTCAAACCAGCAAATTGGAGAAAGCAAATTCAAACAAAAAGCCTCGGTTTGGGTTAAACGATAAACTACAAGTCATTTTCCTTAGTTGATTCTAGTCGAAATTTTTATCTTTGTGGAAAAAAATGACCGTCCATTACTTTTTTCTTTCTTTACTAAACAGTACGGCATCGGTCCAAAAACTTTAATCTCGAACCAAGGCAAAATATTGTACAAAGATTTGGATAAGATATGACTGATTTCATAGCCCACCAAGAGGGTTACTAAGTTAATAATTGGTTAGATTATAGTAATTTGGGTCAATGAAAGTGTTAAAACAAAGCTACGAAAGTGCTTCCATGTCTATGTGGAAGAGAAGCAAATATTAGGCCTAGCTGTAGAACAGTATTCTAACCAAACAATTTTAGAAAAGTTGGATTTGCCCACAAGTTTAATTGATAAATTGCCTAACAAAGCCAAAAGCAGATATCTCAATAATTTAGGCAAAAAGCACTTGACAACTAGAAGGAGAAAAACCCCTAAAAGCACTTGGAGCTGGCAGGAGCTGCCACTCAACTTTTAGCTCTGCTTCACACTCGGACAGCCTTCCTACGCCCACATTCAACCCACATGCCACCACATATATGCTCCCTTCCACCCCGCTCGCAGCGAAGGGGCGTCTCAGTGCCTCACATGGGAACCTGTCCCCACCCACGTACCGCCACGTGTCCTTATCAGGGTCGTACGCCTTCATCGGACAATCCCCGTACTCCGATATCACCAACAGCCTGCCACCCACGACCACGCTCACGCCCGTCCACCCGTCCCTCATTCCCGGCCTCATCTCTTGCCACGTGTTATCGTCAGGGTCGTAGACCACGCCACGTGGTGAGTACATAAACGGCCACGTCCACCCCTCGGTCACGTACATCTTGTTGCCCACCACATTGGAATCATACTTGGCCTGTCCACCTGGCAGAGGGGCATATGCCTCCCACGTGTCTTTTTTAGGGTCGTAACAGTCCACGGCCGTGATCGAGCTGCCATAGTGATCCTTGCCGCCTCCGACGGCCAAGATCTTTCCGTTGATATTTCCAGCGTCGAAAAATGACCGTGGGGTCCGCATTGGAGCGGCTGTCAACCATTGATTTGTAGATGTTCGATACACAAAGGTTGTTTCCATAGAACATTCTGTGTCCGACCGCACGCCGCCCGCTACAACGAGCGTCCCCTCACGTGGCAGGGAAGCGCAAGCAAACCCCGGCGGGCAAGCGGCCTTGGGACACGGCATGGGAGGCAAAACAAACCAACGGCCAGATCGTGGGTCCAGCGCTTGCCACTGGATCCTGGCCGTTGATTTGTTGAAGGCCAAAACGAAAAGATAAGGCAAAGGCAAAGATAAAGACTTCTTGCAAAGAACAAAGCTAGGGCCTGTAATGGCTCTGTTCCATGAAGCAGAAACCGAACGCACCAAAGCTTGGTACGGATAGGGAAGATAGAGCAGGCAGAGCTCGGCAACCTCGTCCGGCAATCCTGGAATCAACGGCTCAGATTTGTTCATGCTGATTTCTTGGTTAGAACACTGATCAGAACCTGGGTTTGATCCAGATGATGATCTCGGAGCCGCCATTTTCGACATTCGAATACAAACACGTAAAATAAAACTACCCAGATGAAGAAATGATCGAAAAATTTGAGTTTCTTGAAGAATGCATGGATCGAAAAGTGAGTTTGCAAGGTGTTCGACACTTGGTCTAGCTGAAGGATTGTAGTTGCAGAGCATATTCTATATATGAGTATTTATAGTGAGGAAAGAGAGATCATGGAGATCAAATTCAGGAGTGTGATGACGAAGCAAAGATTTTACTTTTGTGGAAGAAATATTGGGTGGTCAAAAGGGTGTCTTAATTAAATGGGGATTAAATTTGGTTAAAGAATTTTGGGTTTGTGATTGGGTGGCATTTGTAGTTTTGTGGGTGTGCATCTAGAAACCGGAATATAAGGCAAAAAGTGACGCCACAAAACTTGAGAACACACACACTGGCAGATCCGAAAGACGGAGACTTCTGCGGGATTAAAGAAATGAGCAACGAATCAAAAGTTTGAGTGGAACGGGGTGTAAATAGAATGATCAAAATCATTTTTAATCCGAAAAAGGATAAATACAGTGACCAAATGGGATTCTAAAGCCGGAAAGAATGAACAAGGATCCTCTTTGTGGGGATCGAATGATCAATCAATTTTGTTCGTTCATCTTATATCGTGCGGTTAGAAATCATTTAAAATTTAAAATTTAAAATTGAATATGAATAGTACCTAATGAAAATTGACCGTATAGCATGATATACGATAAATTGACAAACAAGATTTGGAAAGAATAGAGGGGAAGTGGTTGGTTTTTGAAAATAATTGAATTTTGGAGGGATTTAAAGAATAAAGTAATGGGGAAGTGGATGTATAAAGACTTGTTTTGGTTTTGGGGAGGCTAAGAATGGAGTTGGGTTAAGAAAGATAGATCCAATTAAGATGCATAGTGGTGCTGCATGATGATTGATTGGAATATAAAAAAGTAGTGTTATCTACACATTTATTTTTATATTTCATACATATTTATTTTTTTATGACTGTCGGATCTAATAAGCTGAAAAAGATAAACTAACAAAAATGTGTAAGAGATAAAAAGATAATGTGAATAGCACTACTTTATAAAATAAATAAAAAATCAGTTTTTGTGGGGTATGTATATATAGGTGGGAAGATGAAGTTGATGGAGAGACTAATAATTCCATTACTTTAATGAGTGTGGCTATAGTAATTGTTGTAGGGCCTCCTCTTTATGGTTTGATTAGATACCCTAATGTTGTGATAATTTTGCTTAGCGTACACGTATCTTATGAAAAATGTTCTCTTATCACACTTTTGTAACCTGTAATTTCAATCAGTGTTATTGATCACTTATATAAAAGGTCGAATCATAATTTAATAACATAATAAACTTTCCGGTCTTTCGAGATGCAAGAAGTGCTTTTGCTTCTACAAAACACGTGAATGACGGCGCCACCTATCATTTCCTGCTTTGATACGACTCATTTGAAAGTGTTTTTAAAATAACTGAAAGTGTTTTCGATATAATTATTTTTTAAACCAATTCTTAGTTAAAATGCAAGTGAATCTTGAAAAAACACTTAAAATGCTTCTTGCAAAAAGCACATAACTGTTGCTTTTGGAATCGAATTTTTTTTTTCACTAAAATCGTTTTCAATCATTTTAAAAACACTTCCAAATAAGTTTATTCATTTTATGTTGATGATGTCGCATACGCAATTAGGTTGTTGCCGTATGAGATAGAACACTAGCAGCAGCAATACATTAAAAAGAGAGGAAATTCAAGTGCCCGCATGCCCAAGGGTAAAGTCGCTTTATATGTATTTTTCATCTTTATTGCCGCGTGAATCAGAGTTTGGTTTTGGTTGCTTTTACTGCATGCAATCATTTGAGAGCACACGTTTGCAAGCAGCTTCAAGTGCACAAAGAACTATTTTCGATCCAGAAAAATCAGTGTTATTGCCAAGTGTTTCTAAAGAGAAATATTTAGTGTTTGATCACTGTGTTTTTTTCATGCGCTTTAGTACTGGTTTGAGACCGTGCTTTTAAAAAAAAAAAAGCAGTTTATTTTATAATTTTTATGTCTAAGGTGTTGGTAAACTAAGAAATTGGATATTTTGGAAGCTGTGGTTATTAACAGCATAAAAGCGAAAGCAGCTAATTGTTGCTTTGAAAAATTAGATTTTTTTCCAAAGCATGCGGAGCAACAGTGCATCTTTAATGAAACTTTCTAAAGTCCACAAAATGACAGACTTTGTCCTTAGCACTCAATCTGGAAGGACCTCTCGTACTCTCATTCTCCCCCCACTCCAGCGCAACACCGTCACCACCACTGCATTAACGATCATCCCTCTCCTCCTTCCAAATCCTCCAAATAAACAAATACGTTTGAGGTGGTGGAGGTCAAAAATGGAAGAGGGGAAAACACTGGAGAAGTTGTCGTCGTTTAAGGAGAGGGATTTGAGGTTGAGGAAGCCGGAGAGGTCGGGAATTTGGCCCCAGAGGGAGTTCTTTTAAAGCAGAGGACTCGGAGCTGGTCGACCCGGTTCAAGATCTTAGTTAACAACAATACTAAACTAGCCATTAATTAGACATTGGTTATGAAAATTTGCCTTGTGAATCTCGTAATTGGTTAATTTTCAAAAAATCATTTCATTTCATAAATTTCTGCATGATCTCGTTAGTATCTTGCAAAGTTCAAGAAAAAGGTGATTGACAATCGTGTTAGTGTCATGCCACTTCTACTTGAATGCTGAAGAGAGATTGAGTAGCATAGTGTGGAGATAAAATTGCCTACTAGTATATGTGTCTAGTTGATGAGTTTTGAAGTCTTTGTGTAATCATTTCCTTTAGTGTTTGTCCTTACTTGAGAGCTCGAGGATTTTCTTAGTGTTGAATTTTGCCTCTTTAGATCGTACATCCAATGTGCACATTTTATTTCTTTGCTTAATTGCATATGTGGATGATAGTTTTGAATGTGATTTGAATAGAATATGAAAATTAATTTGAGAATTATAACTAACATTGAATTTTTAAGTTGAAATTTATTCGCACTTACCCCTCTAAGTTAAACTAATATCTATCTTATAACTTTCAAAATAACGTTGAATTATTAGTCTGAAATGTCACACTAAATCTTTCCCCACCCGTTTCATGTTGCCCTTTCTCGTGTGGAAAGTAGAAAAGTTGCTTTTACCTTAAATGGTGGGATGAGCATGAAACTCAAAAAGTAAATTATGATGTGCAGTTTTTTCTAGGTATGTACTATAAACAAAAAAAAGTTGGATGGCGCCTATGAATCGAAACACTGTTGAAAAAACGGTTAAAGGCGTAGTTTATGCAAATGAGAATATCACTTTAGCAATAAAGAAAATGAAGATATGCATGCTTACTTTTATATATACATGTTTTCAGCTAAAAGGTAGCTTTTTGTTTCACAAGCTTAATTAGTCCACTTTTTCATCTCCTTATGTACACACACAATACACATTTATATTGTGTTTCAACCCATTTGCATTTTCTTTACACTTATCTATTCTGAATGACGATATCATGTTGTCAATCTGAATCATCGATCATGTGTGTAAATTATCTAAACGAGTGGTCTATAGTTGAAGATTTATAATCTTTACAATGTAATATATCATACAGTCTAATAAGAGCAAAAAATCACGATTTAAATAGTTAAGCTTTCACTATAGAAGAGCTTCTACTTAATTATTATTGCTTTTACTGGAAGCGTAACATAGAAGCACGGTGATTTAATAAAAAGATCCATATGCGTCCTAAAATATATTCTTAGATGAATCCAAAGGTGATGTTCTACCGATAAGTAATTTCAACTTTTTCTGCTCCCTCTTAGTACTTAAATTCGAATACTTAGACTAGGTTACAGCATTGCCCGAATAAAATAAAAAAGGTGGTGCTATCCACATACCTACTTTTACTTCTCATACATCATTCTCAACTTCCAGCTGTCGAATCAAAGGACTGAAAAAATTCAATGAACAATATGTGAAAGGTAAAAATAAGGATTATCCGAAAAAAAAGTGTGTATGTTGTCTAACCGAATAATTTGGGACTCCAGTAATCTATAAGCCCATAACAGACACCATTAATTTAACCAACCAATAAGCTAACAGCTCACAAGCTTCAGCTTCAGTCTCTGACTGAATAGAGAGTTTCATATTCCATGGACGATGGCTGGCAAGACCTCCACTGGCTGTCTGACTGATTAGAGAGATCAATATACAATAGGGCAAAGCCCCTATTGGTAAAAACCATTCATAACCACGTCACTGTAGGTCCCGTTTGATAAAAATCATATTCATAACCACGATAGAAAATTTGAGTTTCTCCATATCCATCTCATACTCATGCAAATAATCATATTCACACGTTCCCTGAATGGCTGAGTAGCCGTGGGGATCGGATTAATTACTTTAACTAATGTGTTACCTTTTCTTATAGGGGTAAACTACGCATTAAAAAAGGTCAAAATGATTGGTATACAGTCTGTAGATTATGTTACAAGAGATGCAGGTACTACTTTGCTTGTGAATTTTTTATGATTTGAATCTTCTTCAAAGTCTTTGATTGCGAAGCTCCAGAAGAAGGATGAAAAGAGGAGAAGCATGGAAGTTCCATGATGGAACCAAGAAGAAAAAGAAAACCAAAATTAGGGCAACTACTTGTGCTGCTACTGCAAGGGTTGTGATCCACATACACGTTTTTGTGATAGTCCAGCATTCCCAACGTTGGCCATAAAATTAACAGCGCTGCAACCGCAGCCTGCTGCTAGTACTATATATTAAGAGCCTATATCAAAAACAAAAAACAAAGCACTTTAGTTATCTCTGCAAATTCGAAAGTGCTTTTCGGGATCGAAATACTTACGGGAATAAGAACATTAGATACTAGCGACGAATGTTTTACAACTCCATATAACCCGTCGGTAAAATAGATATGGGAATCCAATCAAAGAAAATGTCACGAGGAATCTGAAGCATAGGAACCCAGGAGCAACAACTAGAGGATTCGACGGGCACTTGCAAGTGATTACTACGCCTTCCGCAACTTATACGATTACAGGGATAAATGTAAATATGATTCAGTTCAACTTCAAACAGAAAAAAACGCTACCAAATTCATTTGAGTTCAATTTCACTAAATGTAAATATGAACAAAACATACAAACCTCTGTCCGGAAAGTAAGCTACCAATTTCTCAAGTACGTACGTGAATATATGCGGAATTCTTTGTACCTATATTATATGCAATGCAACAATATATAACAACATGCATAAACCAATCCTACAAACATGTTAAATAAATAGAAGGTATAAAATAAATAAAGAAGAAGGAGAACCAAGGTGAGTCCTTGCCTCTTGGTGTTTATGGAAGGAGATTTACGTGCTAAAAATATATATGTATTCAAAACATATATCAAAGAAATACGGGCATGTAATGTTATTATTCAACTCAAATTATGATAGGCATATTTGTTTTTCTTACTATAGTATAAAAATTGGACAATGTCATACACTCATTATAACACGTGAAATAATACCACTTACGTAATTGTGTTTTGAGTACAATAGAAACCTCTCACTTATATGTGTAAAAAATGATACTACTAAACTATAATACCAGTCAGTCACAAAAAAATTTAGATTAGATCACAACTTATTAGCTAGAATTATCGTTTTAATGCCTCTGTAGAAAATTGATTTTTTTTTTCTTTTGATACAAGTTGGGCTACTGATGCGAAAATTACTTAACACACAAATTAAACCCTCTTGTATCAATTGTAGTAAAGAATGTAAGTAGGGATCGTTCTGGACCGGGGATTAGGAGGGCTTGCTAATAACCTCTAAACTGACTTAAAAACATATAAACAAAGTTAAAAACACTAAACTAGACTCAAAGAATTCAAAACAAACTCAAAGAACTCAAAACAAGCTAAAAACGCTCAAATCTGCCTAAAAACACAAACTGGGCAGATTTGGACTCTAAACACGCTCTTGGACGAATTTTGGTTTCAACTTGGTTCAAAATACTTAAAGACACAAATTAAATCAGTTGCTAACTAATATGACTCAACAAAGTGAAGGGGGTTTGGTTTTGACGAATTTGAAAACAAAACAAGTAGAGTAAAGAACTAGTGAAATCTGGACGAATTTGAGTGAATTAAATGGATAAAAGGCTAGCTAGGAGGTTCTTCTCCACACACGACACACTTGCATACAAAACGATTTCCAGTTGCTTTTCAATAAACCATGAATTCTCAACGCCCCAGATTAATTAGGTACGCTTAAATTAACCCTCAGATTTTCCTAATTTCATTGAATTGGATGATTGCATACAACAACCCAAAGCATTCCCCACAAGTTCCCTACATGAATTGCATAATAGAGATACAAGCAAGAATCATTAAGTTCTATGAAAATCATAAGCATTGACGAAACCCTTGTAACTATGAATTGCATGAAACTTATGCCAAGAATTTACTTAACACGGTTGTGACGAGCAACCTTCACTACTTGTGAATATAAGTTCATAACGATTAAGTGAAACTCCCTTATATCCTAGCATCAGATTTATGCATGAAAATTAAGCGTGCACTCTCAACCAACACACATAAATCATTTTTAATTCAAATGGATAAGTAAATTGAATTCACAACTTATGAATCACAACTGAAAGTAATCAAATCATATTGCAAGTATGAACATGGTTTCAAATTCCCCCCTAGCTAAGGGGGGTTTAGTTACTCATAATTGCAACAAAATCAGAAAATAACAAAGTAGACATTGAAAGCAAGAACGAAGTACACCTAAAAACGCTCCAAAGTTTCAAGCTTGAAACGCCAAGGACCTTCGTTTTCACCACCTTGTTGCAGCACAAATGTCTAAGGATGTGTATGGATGAATGGATGGTGCTCACGGTCAAGGAATGAAAGTGTAAGTGTATGGAGTTGTGAGATGTGAATGTAGTGTCTTTGGATGGATTTTTTCTGATCCTCTCCTCCTTTGTTGTGGTGAAGGGTGGATGTATTTATAGGCTAGGGAGAGGACCACCATCTAATTAAGGTGGTAGTGGTGTATGTTGTGGTAATGAGTGGATGTAATAGGTGTAGTGGGTGAGTGTTTGGTAATGAGTGGATGTAATGGGTGTAATGGGTGTAATGGATAAGTGTTTGGAAATGAGTGGATGTAATGGGTGTAGTGGGTAAGTGTTTGGTAATGAGTGGATGTAATGGGTGTAATGGGTGTAATGGATAAGTGTTTGGTAATGAGTGGATGTAATGGGTGTAGTGGATAATGAGTGGATGTAATGGGTGTAGTGGGTGAGTGTTTGGTAATGAGTGGATGTAATGGGTGTAGTGGATGGATGTTTGGTAATGAGTGGATGGATGTTTGTAGTTGTAGGTTGCACACACACATGCTGATTTCTAGCCTTCTAATCTTCAAAAACGTCCATCCTCATGTCTCCATGCTTGGACTATCCAATCTTGGCCAAAAAATGCTCCAAAATGCTCCAAATAGCACTTTGTTGCCAACTTTGTTATTTGAACCTACAAACACACGAAAATAGCTTAAAGTACTAAAATAACTAGAATTAAACTAAGTAAATGCCAAGAAACAAGCTAACTAAGTTGCATAAATATGCTCCTATCAAATTCCCCCACACTTAGCTTTTGCTAGTCCTCGAGCAAAACAAAAGAAACAAAATGAAACAAAACAAGCAAAACAGAACCTAACCTTCCAACATTTGCCTCAAGGATTTTTAATGAAACATGACATGCCAAAGATCATCACTTACATAGATTTAAGCAATCCTTACCCTCGAGCATACTTAATCATAATTACCATTCACTAGTTCACATTTAATCAATTAAAACAACATTTTGAATGTAGTAACATGCCTTAGAGAATTCCCTCAATTCCTTACTAGATACTCTCTATTTTCACGCACATTTTCTGACTACACACCCTACACTAGTTATATGTGAGAAGATTGATGTAAACAAGAAAAACTAGTACTCACATATGTTACAACAAAGAAAGCAATTTCTGGAGTTAATAAGCATGTTTAAATATGATATCATGAATGGAATGCTACTACTTAGATACGAGAACCAGTGACACCATATGCTCATACCAATTTCGAACTCCACAAATTGAAACACACAACACTCAAGATGAAGTTAAGGGTTGTAATGGGGCTTGGGGGTAATGGCTAACAAAGAAAGGATAGGGATAACAAACGTTCTTCAAGTGATAGCAAGCAAAGTAATGAAATCGACACTTGGAATTCACTTTAGAATGCAAAAATCAACTTTTAAACACAAAGGGAAGATTCATGCAACACTTAGGGTCGAATTCAATGCCTTGGACCTTTTCTTCAACAATCAACACTTTAGAGCTCTTTCTCATATATTTTTCAACTCTTTTTTACTCTTTTCACAACTTTTTTTTTTCTTTTTTTTTTCTTTTCTACCCGTGCCTTATTACGGATTTTGGCACACACACACACACACAAGAATCACTTACCCCACACTTGGTTTATGTAATACATTGATAAAAAAGGAGTTCATTTTAAGTCATGTTTTACTATGCTTCAAGAACAAGGGTATGGATAGTCCTAAAACTAGGCTAGGTAAGGATAGTGTGGGTTAACAAAGAACATAGGCTACACAAGGCTCAACGGGGTTAAACTTAAACATATAATGAAGTAGGATACACGGCAATTTGGCTTTGGTGGTGGTCACTACACAACTTCATCTTGAATATGTGTTATGCAAATCAATAGCTTTGAATGAAATGGACATGAGTTCTACCATTTGGAACTAAATGATGAAACGCCTTCTAAGTAGCAACCAAGCAAAGAATAATGAGATCATGCAACGACTTTAGAAAACAACAATGCATAGATTATTAACTCTCCAAATAAACGTTTTAGGCTCAAGTCTCACAAGGGTGTAGCGTTACTTTGAGTTCCTTCCTTCAAGCATGTTACAAAAACAACAGCATAAAACACTTAAAAACAGCAAGGAACAACACTAGAAGTAATGGGTGATAAACTCCCACGAATTTCATGCAAAACAACTTGGTTACCCCCCCCCACACTTAAATCAAACATTGTCCTCAATGTTTCAGGCATAAACTCACACAAAAACAAGCAAACAAACAAACAACGAATAAACATGACAAGTATGGCAAAGTAAAAACCAGACAGAGTAGAGTTTAAGAACGCAAATCTGGTTATGGAGAGATGATCTTGTTGACTTTCCACAGCTTTGATCTCGAACTGGGCTAGGGAACTTCTTAGCAAGGAAAAAGAGACTTGATTGGTGATGGTGATTTGATGGCCTTGTACGGCGAGGCTTTGCTCTTTAGCGATTGATGCGTCCATATGTTGTTGAACCTTCTCGAGCTCTTGGTTTCAACTCAGACTCATTCTGCTGGGTTGATTGAGTGTGCAGGCAGCATTCTTCTCTGCTTGTTTCTTCTGCACGGCAGGCAGGCACGAGGTAGAGGTGATGGTCTGTTTCTTTGTTCAATTTGTCCAAGTGCCGACCGATTGCTTTCTTTCTCCTTGTCCCGCAGGCAAGAGCAAGGGTAAAGGAAAAGCATGCCATGAGATATCTTTGCATGCGACTCTGATGATATGAGATACTTTTGCTTTTAAAGAAGTATCTTTCCACAGGTTTATTCTTGAACTGGTCTGGGGAACTTCTTAGCAAAGAAAATGAGACTTGATCTTGAAGATGAATTAGCACGTTGTCTCCACATGCTTCAAGGTATCATTTTCACTTGCCTTATCTGTTCTCCAGGCAGATGTGGCATCTTCTTCGGAAGTACATCAGCAGTTGAAGATGAGCACTCGAGAGCAATGCTAGGTAAGCAATCAGGAAGGAGTTCCAGGCAGTCGGTTCTTAGATCGGAAGATTGACACCAAGTGCTGGCTGATTGCTCTCTTTCTCCTTGTCACAAAGACAAGGAAAAGGACAGGGAGAAAGCATGATATGAGATACTCTTGCTTTCAACCTTTATGATATGAAATATTCTTGCTCTTGATGACTTGTTTGCAGAGGTACCCCAAGGGATGAGAAACACAGAGTAACTCGAGAGGCTTCGTTGGGAATGCATTTTCGGAGATAAAGAAGGATTATGTATGTCTGCCTTGCTATGGAGGGTGAATGACGACATTTATAGGAATTAATAACCGGTACTATTCTTTCACTCTTGTCGGCACCCGTTGGATGATTGAACAGTAAACTTCACGTGCTTTCTACTTCACCAGAAATCTTCGACAGATTACCCGTAATTTCTGCAAGGCTGAGTGTGCATGTGACAGATGCTGACACGTCTGGATAAAGCAGATGCCTCTTCGATATCTGGAATCGGCGCTTCGACAAACTGCCTGTGATTTCCGCAAAGCTGAGTTTGCGTGTGACAGGTGCTGACAAGGCTGAAAAAGACTGGCGCCTCTTCGATATCTGAGATCAGTGCTTCGACAAATTATCCGTGATTTTCGCAAAGCTGAGTGTGCATGTGACAGGTGATGACACGTCTGAAAAAGCAAGTGCCTCTTCGATTTCTGAGATCGACCCGTGGTTTCTGAGCAGCCCAGCTTTTGAGAAAGCAGACGTCTCTTCGATCTCTGAGCTTGCCTATTCGATTTCTGAACTCGCCTCTTCAATTTCTGAAGCTCCGTCGAGTGCTGATTTTTAAAGAGAGGCACGCATCACATTCCAAAGCACACTTGAATTTTCCGCCTGTAGAAGCTCCCTACTTGCACTTCTAAGAACTTGATTTGTCTGACCTCTTCTTTTTCTTCACACCTTCGAAAATGTCTTGCCCTTCTGACCGTTGCCTTAACTTGAATGTTGGGGAAGATATTGATATGTCTTCTCCAAACAACATTTGGCAGCCGTCATTCGTATCCCCAAATGGTCCTCTTACAGTTGGGGATTCCATGATGATGAATGATACAACCGCTTCGGTGGTGGCCAGAAATCTTCTCACTCCTAGAGACACTAGGATACTTTCCAGACGGTCCAACGAACTGGCTGTTCAGGACTCTCTGAACATGGTTTCGAATTCCCCCTAGCTAAGGGGGGTTTAGTTACTCATAATTGCAACAAAATCAGAAAATAACAAAGTAGATATTGAAAGCAAGAACGAAGTACACCTAAAAATGCTCCAAAGTTTCAAGCTTGAAACGCCAAGGACCTTCGTTTTCACCACCTTGTTGCAGCACAAGTGTCTAAGGATGTATATGGATGAATGGATGATGCTCACGGTCAAGGAATGAAAGTGTAAGTGTATGGAGTTGTGAGATGTGAATGTAGTGTCTTTGGATGGATTTTTTCTGATCCTCTCCTCCTTTGTTGTGGTGAAGGATGGATGTATTTATAGGCTAGGGAGAGGACCACCATCTAATTAAGGTGGTAGTGGTGTATGTTGTGGTAATGAGTGGATGTAATGGGTGTAGTGGATGGATGTTTGGTAATGAGTGGATGTAATGGGTGTAGTGGATGGATGTTTGGTAATGAGTGGATGTAATGGGTATAATGGATGAGTGTTTGGTAATAAGTGGATGTAATGGGTGTAGTGGGTGAATGTTTGGTAATGAGTGGATGTAATGGGTGTAATGGGTGTAATGGATGAGTGTTTGGTAATGAGTGGATGTAATGAGTGGATGTAATGAGTGTAGTGGATAATGAGTGGATGTAATGGGTGTAGTGGGTGAGTGTTTGGTAATGAGTGGATGTATTACAAGTTTACAACCTAAGTTTAAAAATATGTTCAATGTTAAAATGGAAACGAAGTGTTGCGTTTAATATTTAATCGATAAAAGAAAAACAAACATCAATTCTCTCCAATATATATTTTGGGCCATGGTGGGCCTTGGACCTGTAAAAGCCCAAAACAGTCCACAATTAATTTACCCGCCAATAAGCTAACAGCTCTCCAACACTTTCCTTCTCTGAGTCCAACTGACATTATCTGTAGAGATAGAAGAGAGAGGCATCCATGGCCGATGGCTGGCTCTGAGCCTCCCCACCACCACCAAAAACAATGCAAACCTTCTCGGCCTCCTTCGCCGTCTGTTCTTCCTACCCATTACGACGCCGTCGAATCAGCACCTCCCCTCCCCGCAAACCCAATCTCCGGCGACTCACCTCCCGCGTTGTCCAGCTCACCCGCCGGAGACAGCTTCACCAGATAATGGTGGAGATAGAGGTCGCTAAAGAACGATTCGGGAAGCTGAACACGGTTGTGATGAACGCGGTCGTGGAGGCTTGTGTACATTGCGGCGATATTGACTCTGCCCTCATGTTGTTCGACGAAATGGCTGAGCCAGGAAGCTGTGGCGTTGATACTATCACATATGGAACCATCTTAAAGGTACTCTTTTGGGTTCTTTTCAAATTTTGTTTTAGAGATTTAGGTATGAGAGAGTTTGGGGGTTTTGTTGTACAGGGTTTGGGCGCGGCACGGAGAATTGATGAAGCATTTTATGTACTTGAATCTGTGGAGCGAGGCACTGCAGTGGGAAGTCCGAAATTGTCAGCACCCCTTGTTCTTGGTCTGCTCAATGCTCTAGTTGAAGCAGGTCTGAATTACTATTTCGAAGAATAACAAAATGTTTTCCAATGCTTTATAAAGCTAGTGCTTTACTATGTGTTTATTGTATGTTCATAGTGTTTTCTAATGCTTTATAACCCTAGTACCCAGTTGGAAGATGATCCGTAATTCTGCATACATTTTTATTACTATTATAGTGTTGTTATACTACACAATATTAGTTGATCATAGAGATGCATCCGCCGTTTGCTTATTGGTGTAGTGCAGGAGATTTACGCCGCTCTAATGGGCTTCTTCATCACTATGGTTTTCTCCTTCGCGAAGGTGGCAGTCTTACAGTCAGAGTCTACAACTTACTAATGAAGGTTCCGCACTGACCTATGTATAGTTCTTTAAGAGATTTGACAAATTAAAGTATGAATTTTCTTTTGCTTTTCAAAGACTGGGCTTTACAATTAAGCTACAGACAGTGTTGTGTGTATGCACGATCCTAAACTTTGTTGTTTTAGTTAATCAATGTTGTTTCTTAAGTGGTTTCTGCTCCTAATTTTCAGGGATATATCAATGCAGGCCTTCCTCAGGGTGCAATAACCATGCACGATGAGATATTACGTCTAGGATTAAAGCCTGATAGGCTCACCTATAATACTCTGATATCTGCATGTGTAAAAGCTGGAAAGTTGGACATTGCAATGCAGTTTTTTGAGGAAATGAAGGTCCCAAGCTATATGAAAGGCTAGTTTAGAGCCTGTATAATATGTTTAATTGTATTAGCTTGTTGCCTATATTAAGGTTCTAAATGCTGTTCTTTTTTCAGGATGAAGCACAGAAATTTAGCCATGGTGACCTTTTCCCAGATGTGGTCACTTACACTACATTACTTAAGGTCCGTTATTTTTGTTTCAGTAACTTTCTAATGGAATTTAAGGACATGTTTAAAGTATTCGCATTTTTACTGCCACAATGAATCCAAATTTTCTTTTATATCATCTATATCCTCTAAAGTTTTAAACGTGTCTGCTCCTTAGATTTTGATGTTTGTTTTGTCTGTTGTGTCTTCCTTTGGCAGGGATTTGGGGATTCCAAAGATATCAATTCAGTTCAGAAGATCATATTGGAAATGAAAACATATATTGGTTTGTTCATTGATCGAACAGCATACACTGCAGCAGCTGATGCTTTGCTAAATTGTGGCTCAATAAAAGGTATGTTGTGCATGAAAAATAGTTTGCAATACAAGGAGTTTCAGTTATCCGAAATTGTTGATGTTCATATCTATGCATTTTCCTAATGATTTTAAAGTTCAATCGCACTTACACATAGAAAAGCTGCATAATTTTCAATCATATAACGAGCACGAAAAATTGACCAAAAAAAATGAGCACGAACTAAAAATTATGCCTTCCTTCTGCCAAATGTCAAGGCTACAAGGTATCATGGTGACAAAAAAATGTGCCAAAGATACCGTTTGAATTGAGTTGTATATTTGCATGCTTATGTTGACATGAAAGTAACTGCATTGTATTTTCTCTATTAGAACTCTCATTATAAGTCAACTGCACCACGTATGCTGCATATTGGCTGGACGTTCCTTTGTTTATCCACTTTGGAAGGATGCTGGAGTTTGAAGGGTTAGGAATTGAAACCAATTCTCACTCTTCTACTGATTAATTTCTTGTTTGTGATAATTAGGTGCTTTATGCGTATTGGGAGAAATATTAAAGCGGGCCGGGGGAAAGCCAAATTTACGACCAAAACCTCACCTCTATCTTTCCTTCATGCGCGCATTTTCTGTTAGTGGAGATTACAGTACCGTTGAAAATCTAAATGAGCACATGTGGCGAGATACTTCTGGAACTATCTCCCCAATGGTTCAAGAGGAAGCTGATCACCTACTCATGGAGGCAGCTTTAAATGATGGTCAGGTACTATATCAACTCATTCCAGGCATCTGCACAGGGTGTGTTACTGCATACATCTCTTTCCACCGCTGATTAATATATACCTTCATAGTGTTTGATGCATTTGGATGCTGTCTTCAGTATCCAGGTACTGCACAGAGATATTAGAATTGCCTTTAGTTATTTCCCTCTGAATGACACTTATCAAGTAATGCGCTAGTTCAATTTCTATGTAACTCTATTCTTTTTCATTTGATTTGCAAAAGGAAACTGACTAGTCTTGACAATTTTAATGTTATAAACTATCCTTTTGTTTTGTCAGGTAGATTTGGCTGTAAAATACCTCGCAAGTACTATTACAAGGTGGAAGAGGATATCATGGACAAGTCGAGGAGGCATGGTAATCCCTTTACTTCTACGACTATTAATACGTCTGAAGTAAAAAAGTTTAACATGGACATTCATTTGTGATGGATAATCTACATTGTCATTTTGATTTTTTGGACTTCTTTCTTTTAATTTCACAAACTTCAGTTTGAAGTGAGATGGCTAAGTAGGCCTTCTATTAGGTTTCAATACTTACCACTACATTCTGATTTCTCTGGTTCCGAGTCATAGTCCCTTAATATGCCTTTGTACTGCAGGTGGCTCTCCGCATAGAGGCCTTGCTGGGATTCACCAAATCGATATTGAGTCCTTATCTACTTCCTCAGGTTTTCATACATACTTATGGCCTTTCAAATAGTAAAAAAAATAACTGCTTCAGGTACTAACCTAATGCCTTCATAAATGTATGGTCGGGTATGGTATCAGTGCTGTAAGATGCTTGATAGTGGACCTATGATTAGTGGCATTAATGTATAAGATCAAATTATGTAGAAAGAAGTGTGACTGGATATAATCATTTATTTATTCAATACTTTTTTTAATTTTTGAATGGACTGACAAAGAATTGCTAGTTGAGTTACTGAACGAGGATTTTGTGTAACTTGATCGAAACAAATGGCAAAGGGTTGACTTATTAGTAATCTATGTTCAACATCTTTGGTCACTTCTGATTGATCTTCCTACACCTTTCCTATTTAGGTATTGGCAAGTGAACCAATTGAAAGTGTCATGATGCCCTTTGAAGCAGCTCAGCCACTTAATGGGACCCTGGATTTGAACAAAGTGGTGATGCGTTTCTTTAAGGATTCAGTGGTGCCCATCATAGATGACTGGGGTAGCTGCATTGGTGTATTGCACCGTGAAGACTGTCGAGAGGTATTTATTGATGGTAAAACCAAAGTGTTTTCTATCCTATACTGCAGCGTACAATCCATTATCTGATAGATTATGTTCTGCTAAATTGCCAAATTTTCAAGATCAACTCGTGGTGGTTGGTATCGAAGTTTGCATGCTGTATGTTTTATGAGCTAATCGAAGTTTGCATACTATCGTGTAGATGAACGCCCCTCTATCGTCAATGATGAGAAGCCCGCCTCCTTGTGTTGCTACTCGAACGTCAATCGGGCATGTGGTGGATCTGATCATGAAGTATAGATATAAAATGGTGATTGTAATAAACCATAGCTCAGTATATGGTGGTAGTGCTTCCAGTTTGAGAGCTGCTGGTGTTTTTACAGCCGAACAACTCTGTAAACTTGTGTCACCGGAATCCGAAACGCCGGGTCTGAGTCGACTTTCTTTACGTAGAAATCTCATGTAACAATCTGTTAGACTATGAAACTATATGTATCCTCCTCCTTGTAAATTCAATTTTTGTTATATAAATATGATCGTAGTGATCAATGTAGCATTCATTTAAATGAGTAAATATGTAAGGATGAGGAAAAAAAATACTGGAGCTAACCGACATCAGGTGGAAAATGAAGAATTAAGCGAATCAGACTAGGCATAAACTTGGTGGTCGGATTTTATACATCGCCACCAATGAATCTCATAACAGCCACATCACTAATTTAACAAATGACTTGATCCTCAAATAGCGCATGGTTTAAATTTATGCAATTATAAAATTTTAGAGTGAAAAATGATAGAATTGAAAAGATCTAGGTCCATTTCGAGGAACGTCTCTAAATCTCGTTGTGTATAATGATAATACTTGGCTCCACAAAATTGTGAAATAATTTTGTGCTTATAAATGGAACTGTTTATCTCTTAATATCAACTCATCCGATCATAAGCATAAAGTTTTGAATTGGTCACGAAACGGTTTGAGAAGAAATTGTTGTGGAGCCACGTGTAATTCGTTCTCAATTAATAAATAAGAAATAAACAAATAATCAGAGCCGTTGATGGAAAGTTGGAAACCAGCTTCACAAAACGCAGCGCATTGGATATATCAGAAAACATAGGAAATGAAGTTAATGAACTGAACCCTCAATCGTCACTGCAAAACCCTAGGAATTAGGAATCGAAGACACAGTGGGATCAGAAATGTCGTTGGTGAGGGGGAAGGAGACGATCAAGAGCGTGATGAAGAAGTTCGGCGACAAAACCTTAACGCCGCGGCTGAAGGAGGAGCTGAAGAAGAAGGGCACCATGGGAGGGAAAACCCTACCCACCCGATTGAGAGAGGAGCTCAAGAAGAAAGGCATGCCCGATTCGAATATCATCATGGGTCGGGCCAAGCGCGGCATCTACGCCGGCCGCCACATCCAGTTCGGCAACCAAATCAGCGAAGACGGCGGCAACAAGTTCGTATTTTTTTTCCCTCAGTATACTTTCATTTTTTTTAATTTTGATGCCAAAGATTTAAGCTTTAGCTCTGATGTTGAAATTATGCCCTAATTTTTTACAATGACAAGTAAAATGGTAAAAATTATATGAAGTTTGGTTAATTATAATTTTGGATTTGATCAGTGA
This sequence comes from Malus fusca, assembly GCA_035220775.1. Taxonomy (NCBI): domain Eukaryota; kingdom Viridiplantae; phylum Streptophyta; class Magnoliopsida; order Rosales; family Rosaceae; genus Malus; species Malus fusca. The sequence continues at coordinate 10,954,554 of CM069066.1, forward strand.
CTTTGATTTTATTTCATTTTTCTTAGCTGGGTTGTTTCAAATATTTTCTTTGAAGTAAAGAATGGTTGAGGTGGGTATTATATATAATCAAGCTGAAAGTATGGAACTTGCGGGTTTGTGTTACCATTTTTGCTGCGTAAGTAGTATTCTCAAAGCTATTGTAGCTAGAGATCAATCTGGCTCGACCGTTGAAAGAGCAAATCGTGCATTCTCATAAAGGATTTTGCATAATTTGGACAAGTGACAGACAAGTATTAGTAGTGTAAAAGTTTCGTATTGGTCAGCTGTCACCGGGTCTACATGGGTTTTCTTTAAGAATTTTGGCATAGCATTTCCTACTATACAGGTTCTTTGAGTGTATTCGAGTTATTAGAACAGGACTGACGTAGATCAATGTAGTTTTGAATGATTTGGTTGTGTAATCTTTTAATAATTTGTGGGAATGGGTTATATTAACCACCAGAACCAAGTGTATTTTTGCAATTTAGAGAACAGGGTTTACTTATGTGACTGCAATTTTGAATGATTTGGTTCTTTTAACGAGTTGTGGGAATGGGTTATATCAACCACGGGAACTTTCTCTTGTTGGTGGTGACAGATCAAGGAGGACATGGAAGCCAAATGTGCAGGAGAAGCGGCTCTTCAGTTACATCCTAGACCGCCACATACGTGTCAAAGTCACCACCCATGCTCTCCGTTGCATAGACAAGGCAGGTGGGATTGATGAGTATTTTCTGAAAACACCTTACCAGAAGATGGATACGGAAATGGGATTTGTCTGGAAAGCCAGAATTGAAAAATTATATGAAGATGTTGGGCACAAGCAGGTTGCTTTTAATAAACCTGAAGCTGAAGCCGAAGCCAACTTGGAACAAGGATTCAAAAACCTAAAAATAGACGAAAGGGAAGTCAAGAGACAGATGTATGGTTGGTCGAAGAAACTAAAACAGATCGAGGAAGGAACTGACAAACAAGTAGCTGATGTCGTAGATGCAAAGGTCGATGCAGGAAGCTCTCATGTTGATGTTCCCGAGCAATTGGTCGCAAACTCCTGAGTTTAGAACTCTTAAACCAGCTCGTGGGATGTTCTCGGTTTTGGTCAGCTACTCCCCGTGTTTCAGAGTTTTGTTTCTCTTCAGGTTTTTTAGAGAGAAATTGTAGCAGTAGTAGCAAAGCCTGATAAGCAGAAGTTTGTTCATCTTTACTCATCACGGAAATTCATATGACATTCACGTTGGTTTCAATACAGTTTTGTACTGAATAATTTCCGTAATCTGCTGTAGATTGCCCCCAGAATCGGTAGCAATGTTTCTGTCATTAAAGTAAAATTCAATTAACTTGAGTTATGATGCACCTTAGAACTTTGTCTTTCTTCTGCTCTGTTTTTATGTCTTCATATTTTCTTGTTTCTTTCAGCTCAAGGAAGTGCTCGTGTTTGTTTTTTTTCTTTTTTTGGTAAACACAAGAAACGCGAAAACAAAAGGAAACATGACTTAAAGAAAAACAGGACACGAATGCCTTTTTAACAAACCTGAAAAGCACAAGTCTTGCAAAGTTAAAAGGGGATTTGCACAAAACTTGGTAGAGGTGGAGTATGTAGAAACTCATGATTATGTGAGAGAACAATTAGAGGTAGAGAGAGAAAGAATTCTACAGAGAGAGATGATTGAATAGAATGACTTTATTACACTTTTAGAATATGTACAATACAATATATATAGATACAACCATCTACTCTACCAACTATATCTTAACAGATAAGAAATCTTTTAATTAGATATAGACTTAGTTAGTGGTCCTATTGTATCCTTAACACACCCCCTCAAGCTAAAGTTAGGGGTTCTAACTGAAAGCTTGGAAGTTAACTCGGCAAAACGATGAGAAGGCAAGGATTTGGTGAAAATATCTGCCAGTTGAAGAAGAGATGTAACATGATGAACATTAACTGTGTCACTGAGAACCTTTTCCCGAGTATAATGGTAGTCGATTTCAACATGTTTTGTCCGAGCATGGAAGACAGGATTGAAGGCCAATGCAATCGCACTCTTGTTATCACAGATAATCGCAGGAGTTTCGAGGATAGGAAAGGAGATATCTTGCAGAATCTTACTGATCCAACTGAGTTCAGCAGCTGTATTGGCCAGAGACCTATACTCAGCTTTAGTAGACGAGCGGGCAACAGTGCATTGCTTCTTGGCACTCCAAGAGATGAGATTAGATCCAAGAAAAACACAATAGCCACTTGTGGATCGTCTATTAATAGGACAAGCTGCCCAGTCCGCATCAGACCACGCAGTAAGGCTTTGACAACCTTTAGTAAACCATAAACCAGAATCAAGAGTACCCTTCAAATAACGAAGTATTCGTTTGACTGCCTGCAAATGAATTGTCCAAGGAGAATGCATATACTGACAGACTTGGTTAACAGCGAATGCCAAATCGGGTCTCGTCCATGTGAGATACTGTAAGGCCCCAACAGTGGATCTATAAAATGTAGGATCGGAGAGTAGAGTACCAGAGTAATCCAGTTTGGCAGATGCAACATGAGTGGAGCAAGGTTTAACACCAACCATATCAGTCTTCTTTAACAAGTCAAGAACATATTTAGACTGATAAAGAAATAAACCGGTGGCAGATATGTGATCCTCAATTCCCAAAAAGTAGTGAAAATCACCCAAATCCTTGATGGGAAACATAGTTTGTAATTGAGAAATGATGGAGGTGCAGACGGAGGTAGAGCTCCCTGTGATGATAATGTCGTCGACATAGACTAAGATGAAGGTGATGGTAGAATCATTTTTTATAAACAAGCTGGTGTCAGAAGAAGAAGCCGAGAATCCCAAGGACAGAATAGCTTTGTAAAATGCTTCATACCAGGCCCGAGGTGCCTGTTTTAAACCATAGAGAGAACGTTTGAGTTTACACACATGTTGTGGGTGGTTGGAATCAACAAAACCAAGGGGCTGGATCATGTAGACATCATCTTTTAAAGTACCATGCAAGAATGCATTACTTACATCAAGTTGATGAATGAACCAGTCATAGGAAACTGCAATGGACAATAAAATTCGAATAGTAGTAGGCTTAGCAACCAGACTGAAGGTCTTAGTAAAATCAAGACCTTCTTGTTGATGGAACCCTTTAGCCACCAACCGAGCCTTATACCGTTCTATCGAACCATCTGGTCTATGCTTGACTTTAAAAACCCACTTGCAACCTACTAAATTCAATTCAGGATGAAAATGAACTAGATCCCAAGTCCCAGTAGATTGCAAGGCTTGAAACTCAGCCTTCATGGCTGCCATCCAGTTTGGATTCTTGGAAGCTTGTAAAAAAGTGGTAGGTGTTGGAGGAAGACAAGTAATGGAATCAACAGAAGCAGGAAAAGAGTGTTTAGTTGCAGTGAAGACTTTTGGCTTGTGAATTCCAGCTTTAGCCCTTGTAAGCATAGGATGGAAATTAATAGGTATAGGTGCAGGTGCGAAGGAGGGAGTAGATGAGGAACACTCTGTTATATTGCAGGGAATATGAGATGAAGAATCAGCAGATGGTGAAGAGGCTGAAGGTTGTGAGACACTATCTGGATGAGCCAACTGAACTGTACTTGTTGAAGAAGAAACAGGAATAGTCATAGGTATAGGTGCAGGAACTGTACTTGTAGTAGAAGCATCTGAAGACAGAGTAGAACCTGAGAACATCCCAGTCTTGAAAGGAAATAATTGTTCATCAAATGTAACATGCCGAGAGACATAGAGCTTATTAGCCACAGGATCAAAGCATCTGTATCCACTATGATTAAGACTATACCCAAAAAATACACACAGTTTACTCTTTGTATCCAGTTTATGCGATGAGTACGGCTGCAACCAAGGATAACAAGCACAACCAAAAGCATTAAGATTATGATACTTAGGAGGCGCTTTGAATAGTTTCTCCCAAGGACTAACAAAAGAAGATTGAGGAGGCAGGCGATTGATGAGATACACAGCAGTTTGAAAAGCTTCTACCCAGAATTTTGGTTCCAAACCACTCTGAAAAAAAAGAGTCCTGCCCATTTCGACAACATGTCTATGTTTCCTTTCGGCACACCTATTTTGTTCAGGTGTATGAGGGCAACTTAATTGATGTGTAATCCCTTGTGCATTAAGAAACCCCTGAAAATCCTTGCTTAAATTCACCACCAGAATCAGACCTTAGACATTGTATTTTACAATCGAAAAATGTTTGAACTTTGTGCACAAAAGTCTTGAAGACAGAGCAAACATCAGATTTATAGAACAATGGATATAACCAGTTGTATTTCATGTAATCATCTACTACAATGAGATAGTATTTATAACCAGTACAAGAGGAAGTGGGAGAATGACCCCAAACATCAGTATGGAGTAAATGAAATGGCCTAGTAGTAGTACACGGCAAAATGGAAAAGGGTAGTCTAGAAGCCTTCCCCAACTTACAAGCAGTACAAATAGACCCTGTGTTTACAGAACCAATCACAGGTAGCTGGTTTTTATTCACAACATTATGAAAGACTAGACTCGATGGATGACTTAGTCGTTGATGCCATACATGAGCATCCGCTTTAGTAATCATCAATGCATGAGGAGAGAGAGCAATGCCTAAGGTTCCATTGGATGCATCCCAGTAGAAAGGATATAAGCCACCTTCACAGGGGCCCTGGAAGAGCATCTTCCCAGTACTTAGGTCCTTGATATAGAACCCAAATGGATCAAAAGTCAGAGAAGCCCAATTATCACAAACAAACTTGTAAAAGGATAACAAGTTATGTGAAGCTTTGGGAACTAACAACACATCATTAAGTTGAAATGTAGCATTCATAGTGCGAATTAAAGCAGATCCAGTGTGAGAGATACACAAACCTTTACCATTACTAACAAAGAGTTGATCATTGCCAGTGTAGGGAATGGCAGAATTGAGAGAAGCTGGATCCGGAGTCACATGATGAGATGCACCACTATCAATTAGCCAATAGCTTGGTGGAGGAGAAGTATCAGCGGTCATACCAAGAGGAGGTTCAGTATGTGATCGTTGAGAGGCAAACTAAGAGAGCTTCTCACAATTGAGAGCTTCATGACCAGATTTGAGGCATAACTAACACTGAAGAAACCTTCCAGAGTAAGTGGTATTATTGTGCTGACCAAATCCTGTAGATCTTGAATTTGGACCCGAGCCAAGAAGACCACTAGAGGTGTTATGAGTAGGACGATTGCCTCTAAATGTGTGATTGTTATGATAGCAATTACGATTCTGAAAGCGACCTCGAGAATTACCTCTGTAAGAGTTGACACCAGAAGATCCTTGTTGAGCCGTATAAGCGTGAAACGGTGCAGATGATGAAGATGAGGCTCGTGTCTTTCGTTTCTGAAGAGAACTTTCCTTACTAAGAAGTAATCCGTGGAGTTCATCAGTGTTGATAGCTTCAGTTCTTGTTTCAATAGAGTCAACGAAGGAATCATACTCATCAGAGAGGCCAGAAAGTATGTAGGCAACAAGATCGGATTCAGAAATTGGATCGCCAGCCACTGCAAGTTTGTCAGAGATCTCCTTGAGAGAGTTGAGGTAATCCGTCATCGAGGAGTCACCTTTCTGAATAGTTTGGATCTTCGAACGTAAGCTGTGAATATGAGTGCGAGAGGCACCAGAAAAACGACGCTCGAGAGATTGCCAGAGAGATTTGGAATCATTCATGCCAACCGTCAAAGGAAGTAGATCTTCAGATAAAGTCGAATTGATCCAAATCATCAAGAGTTGATCTCGTTCACACCAAGTCTCATACACTGGATTAGGAATTTGAGATCCGGAAGAATCAAGCACAAACGGAGAAGGACACACATCAGTGCCATTGACAAGCCCTAAAAGCTTGAATCGCTTCAGAACAGGGAGGAAGAGACTGCGCCAGGTGATGTAATTGTGACGAGTGAGTTTCGTCGCCACCATACCAGTAATGTTCTAAACGGTAATCGAAGAGAGAGATTGAGCTGATGGATTTGGAACTTCGACACGAGAACCAGACGAAGCAGCCGGAGAGGAAGAGTGTGCAGCCATCCAGAAAATTAGAGAAGAAAAATTCAATAAATTCAAGAAATTGAAGAAATTAGGGCAGAGAAGATCTGTTTGGGAGAAGAGAAAAAGGTGAGAAAATTCAAGAAGACGGAAGCGGTGGATCTAGGTCGTTAGACAACGGCGAAGATACCATGTAGAAACTCATGATTCTGTGATAGAACAATTAGAGGTAGAGAGAGAAAGAATTATAGAGAGAGAGATGATTGAATAGAATGATTTTATTACACTTTTAGAATATGTACAATACAATATATATAGATACAACCACCTACTCTACCAACTATATCTTAACAGATAAGAAATCTTTTAATCAGATATAGACTTAGTTGGTGGTCCTATTGTATCCTTAACAGAGTAAGGGGCTCATTTAAACTTTAAAAACCTAGAGAAGATATAAGTTGATTTCGCGACGGACCAACATTATTTTGACCCACAAAATTGACACTCTAATGCAAGTGCATTGTATTTGAAATACATTTGTATTAGGGAGTATATCAACAAGTGTGTATAAATAACGTTATTGTTTTGTTAAAAAAATTAAAAAAAAAAAACATTATTGAGAGTGTAAAACGTTATTGTGAGTGAAAAACTCAAAGCCACAGTAAATTAAAGGGGTGAGCAAAAACAGACTCATCTAACCTGGCTATTTTGTTGATTAACTCTATACCACTCTTAGTCCCCAATTTGAAGAGTTAATTATTTCAGATTTCAAGTGCAATTCAATCTTCTTGTTTTAACTTTAAAATAAGAGCTTATAAGTTTTAAATTCGAATCATGTATATAGCAAGTTCAATGCCAACTTATTCGTTACCACCTCAATGTAAATATATTTTTGTATTAAAAGCTTCAGAATGAGAGCCGTTAAGTGATGGCGAGTTGGGCTTTAGCCAACATAAACCTTCGATTTCTTGTAGTGCAAGACTTAATTAGCAAAGTTGTGGGCCCCACGACAATCATTTTCTTCTGCTTAATTAGCAAGCAACCAAAAAGAACAAAACAAAACACAAGCTCTGTCACACTTCCCACGTAACTCACGCACAAATTACATAGCTGTAATTCCTCACTGAAAATTCAAACAAAAAATAAATAAATAAAAAAATAGCTGTAAGCTCGTTTCAACGCGCCGAAGAAGTTTCCCAACACGCTTTAAAGTGACCACTTTAGCAGTTAGCTTACTCAAGAATCTTCCCTCACTTGCGTATAAAACCAAGCTCGCATTTCTCTTCAGTTTCTCACTTCAACAGCATTAGCTAGCAATGGCTAGGGAAACCTTGTCACTCGTAAGCCACCACCTCAAGAGGGCGGTGAAGAAAATCAACCTGATTTTACTCAGCTTCAAATTAAACCGATTGCGGTTAGCTTCGATCCTTGGTTGCGCTTCTCCAGCTTCTACGCGGCATTGTTTGAGCTTCAATGACCGGTTGGGGCTTTACAGCTGCATTGAAGACGAAAATACTCATGGGAATCAGCGCGGTTTGAGAAGGGTTCAAAGCACGAGGACCCATGATCGTCCGAGGGATCAGGATTCGGATGATCACGATGACGATGATGTCAATCGCAGGGCTGATGTTTTTATAGCAAATTTTCGCCGGCAGCTGATGTTTGAGAGGCAGGTTTCTTTGCAGCTAAGGTACTGCAGAGAAGAGAGTTTTTAGAGGGTATTAGCTAGTTTGAGACAGAAGGGTGACCTGGCCTATATTTAGGCACCAAGAAAATATACTTATATATAGAAAAATTCATTTCTCATTCATTTATTTATTTGTTCTTGTTGGGATTTTTTTTTTTGTTTGTTCTTAATTTGAATATTGACGTTGTTGATATCATATATTTACAAATCATATATACAATTACTTATCTGTGAATAATTTGCACATTCTTTCTTACAATTTTGTTGATCATTTCATATTAATCAGGATCGATGTATACATTCCATTTTCCGAACGACACCTTGCCGGCACTCACTAGTTAGTCAAAGTGCTTTGTGCAACAATTTTGGAAATGAAATAAGTTTTACATCAAAGGTGAAGATATTAAAATGCATAGATTCTAATCATAGTTACACTTTTAAATATGCTTTCAGAAGAAGCGTAACGTTACACCAATATTTAGGGGAGTGAAAACGGACACAGAAAAATTAGGTAAACGACTAAAAATAGAGCATAATTTATGTACAAATGTATGGTATATCTTACACTGGTAATATGAACAAATTCCTGCAGGGAAAATAAAAATGTCCCAATTACACCCTACCCATCTTTCTGCGTTTCAGTCCAATCCAACTTTTTTTTTTCTCTCAAATCTTTTAAGCTCACTTTACCACAGAATATGTCAATGTATGTGCCAAATATACACAGATTTTTACAGCACAAAATTTATGAATTAGGGTTTATCATTTGGATTCGTAATCTATGACAGTCTCAAATGCCCCAACCAATGCCTTCACCTTGTTCTTCCTTTTCTCCATCAACTTGTTTGTAGTCTCCTCAATCACATCATTGTATGCAGGAACTGTGTCCTTCTTCCCTCCTCCTTGTGATGATCCCTCGCTCGCTTGCCGTGGCTTCGGCGCTTCCTCTGACTCCACCTCAGCAGCCTCTTGCGGCTTTGCTTCTTCAACTCCGCCGTCCACAACTTCTCCCCTTTCCTTCTCATCCAATGCCTTTTCCTCAACATTTTTGTTTTCCACCCTTGTATTTTCTTCTTTACTTTCACTCTCTTTCTCCTTTTCTTCTTTCACCTCAACTTTTGTTTCCTGATCTTCACTTCTCAAACCCTCTTCCGCCTTTGCCTCGTCGCTTTCATCTATTTTTTTCTCCTTCTCTTCCCCATCTTGTTGGTCATTATCTGCCTGCTTCTCCTCTTTTTCGGTCAATACACTTCCGCTTTCTTCGCTTCTTTCCTCCACATTTTCCTTCAATTCTTCCGCATTAGAATTTGCACCCTCACTAGCCTTCACCTTCTCATCCTCGCCGCTATTCCCTTCAGCCTCAGAAACGCCAGCGTCGTGATCACCAGCGTGTTCAATCTCCTCGCCTTTCGGATCCAGAAGAATCACTTTATCATGCTCTTCACTCGAGATCTTACATACCTCTTCAACCTCATGATGTTCCAAAGACTCTATAGCATCTAAATTAGCTTCGAGATTAACTGTATGTATTATGTCCTCACTCTTCGGAGCTCTTGTTGAACCCGATGAACTCTCCTTAACCGAACTGCTTCCGCTGCTCTTCTTCACACTCTTTGCATGCAAAAGCTGCGGCTTTCCAGCCCCAGAAGTGCTCGATTTTGTCCTCTCTATTCTTGGCCTCGGAGCATTAGATGAGGTTTTTGCTGAAATTGACGACGATCGCAGTGACGCTTCCCTTCCCGGGGAGACCAATGCCTTCCGAAGCCTAGAAGGTGATGCTGGCTTGTCAAAAGATCTTCTTCTATTCAATGTAGGTTTTTGAGACGCTGCATGATCTTCAGAGCCATGTTTTTTGGCTCCAGCGGACAATGACCTCAGCGAGTTTTCGTGCCTCGAGGCGCTTAACGTCGGCCTGAGATAGTTTGGGACTTGTTTTGCTGATGAGGTTGAAGAGAATTTTTCAGTGATTGTCGTTTGGGACTTGGTGAGCCTTTTGGTGGTTGATGATGTTGATGTAATCTTATTCTCCCTCCCTGGAGCAGGGCTGCTATCTTTAGATCTTGTTGCCATATATACAAGGATTTAAAGACCGACAGTTCAATTTACAGATATATCGAAAGAGATGAGAAGTTTCAGATGCCTACTCTATCCCTGCATCATCTAAAGAAAACCCAAGTTAGAAATGAGTATTAAAACGATAAACATTACAAAGAAGATACACGTCGGATCCTAAAACCATTCATATCAAATCACGATCTAGAAATAACAGGAAAAAAAAAAAGAAGTTTCTAACCAAACATTTCTGGTACGGTTCACTTTTAACGAAAATTCATATTTTAACTTTTTTTTAGTACTATTCACTACACATTTATTTGTCATTTTTCATTAAAACTATTTTTATTTTTATTTTTGAAATTTTCGTTAGTTTTTCTATAAAAAAAAATCGTAAACCAGATACAAGACTAGTATAAGTATGTCAGATTGAATTAAAACATACGAATAAAATCAAGATAGAAGTGGGAGTGGCCCATCACCCCCTTACAAGTTTAATGTGATTTATTGTTGTGATCCACACAGCAAACAAACCTGCAATTCAGGCTCACCTAAGTCTGCAGCAATACGAATCTAAGCACTTGACCTTTCATGGGGAGGAAGGCTTGATTATGGCCGGGTCCATATGTAAACCTTACCAATGGGATAAATTTAGGTGGGTCCCACTCCCATCTTCTACTGAAGAGCAATTATTTGCACTAGTACATTGTCACCGTGTCCAATATTGATGATTATATAACTTTATATTATTAGCACGGTATAAGAAATTACGATGATGATGCATCATTGACATAAGATATCATAATAATAATGTATTCATTTGTTAAGAGTCATCATCATTGACATAAGATATCATAATAATAATGTATTCATTTGTTAAGAGAGAACGGGCTAAGTGAGGGGGCTAACGTGTCTTTCTAGATTCTCCCATTCTTGTTTGTCATCCATTTTTCTTAGGTCCATATTCTTTTCTTATAAATGACTTCTTTTCCTTCTTTTGTTTGTTAAAGCAATCACATGTCTTGTGTATCCGGCACATGTATTATCATTTCATGTAGAAACCATACCTAATTCGATTACCTAAGCTAAGTGGGTTTTGGTTGGTTTGTTTTAGGACCTCGGATCTTATAAATGGTAAACTAATTGAAAATATTGCCCCAAACACTAATACAAACACATGAGATCTATCAAAATAATGATCAACTCTGACTACCAAACAGGCACGGATCCATTAGAAACTTATATGGGCTATAACCCTGATGAGGTTTTTTTTTTTTTTTTTCCTTCTAAAATTAGCAAGTAGGGGCTTCTAAGTTCTAAGAACCAAATCATGATCCCATCTTCTAATAGCCCAGTCATCAATTGAAAATAGCCAGTCTCACCCTAATCAACTAAGCCCTTCTAAATTCTAACCCACGACAATGTCGGTAAGGTAAATTTAGCTCAGTCGACTTTGAAATTCTGGGTCCGTTCCTAAAACCAAACAAATTAGCTTGTCTATAAAACATGTGCGACTTTTGATTCATCTTGCTCAACCCTAGTTACCAAACAAATACAACATCGATAATTGAAAACATATTATAGAGTCAACATTCACAAAGTTTCTTCCACAATCTAAAAACCCAAATTGCAAGCAAAAACAAAAGCAAAAGCATATGGCGTAAGAAAGAGTAAATTTGTAGGAACAAAAAGAAAAACGTACCTTGATTGAAGCCAAAGTTGAAGGAAGAGTTATAAGAAAATCATTCATAGAAAAAGAGAGAATGGTGTGGAAGGTGATGAATATATGAAGGAAGAGAAAGAGATTGGTTGGAAGAGAAATAAAAACAAGCGAAAATTACGTGCGCCCAAAACTGGATGTGGGTGGTGGTGATGGTGTGGTAATGAAGCTTAGTTGGAGGCCATGAAATCAAATCATCTAATAATTCTAATTTATTTTGTTTAATTAGTATGGAACAATATTATTCGAGACATGTGGCAAAGGTTGACCTATTCTTTGTTTCATAATTAATAATTTAATTGCAAACTGATCTTTGTATTAACTTTAACAGAAGACGTTAATTAATTGTGGACATTAGTTTAGTGTCTATAAAAACACTTATACAAGGGTTCTAGCTGAAAATAAAAGTGTCCGGCAAAACAAAACCTCGCTTTATCAACGATCATTTCGTTTTAAAAGCGTTTAGTTTTTGTTTTGTTAGTGAAGGTCATGAGTTCAACTTTCGTCGGTGGAAGATTCTTGTGTTGTTTCAAACAACAAAATCTCTCTCTTATATGTGATGATCTTTAGATGTTAGTACATGGTCATGTTGATTTACTAGCTAGCTCTTGGTCAAGAAAGAAGTTCCGGGTTCAAATTTCTCTCTAAACTTTCTCCATTGATGATGATAATAATAATAATAATAATAATAATAAAGAAAAAAGATAGAGGATCCAAATCATGTCCGTTATCTAAATTCTCGACTATGAATCAAGCCAACCGTTCTTAAACACAAAATTGAATGTGCATTGGCATTGATATCAACATTAATATTGTGTTCGATGCTCATATTCTAATAGCTAACAAGCTTGATCGTGATGTTGGATTGATCAAGAGCTAGGACTTTCATAATTGGAGTATGATTCTCTCCCCTCTTTTTTTTTCCTCCCCGTCCCTCTCCTCCTATTTGAACGGTCATGATTAAGCCACGTCAATATCTTATATTAATTTTTTATAGAAAGAGAAAGACAAAATAGAAAATGTGAGAAGAGGAAATGGAAATGAATGAAAAGAGGATGAGAGAGAATCTTAGTCCTTCATAATTTTAAATGAGAAATATGTATCCATTAGATGCACAGTATAGAAAATGTGAGAGGAGAAGATGAAAATGAATGGAAAGATGATAAAAGAGAATCATAATCCTTCATAATTTTAAATGAAAAATATGTATACATTATATGCACAGTACTGTCAAAGATATAAAACACTCAGAGTCAGTATCAGGTCAAATTAAGTTTACAAATCATGGTCAAAATCAATCAAAATAATTTTAATTTACAATCAATCAGCTTCTTAAATTTCATCGAGTATTAATTTAAAATTAAAGAGTCAAATATAATTTAAACACCAAAAAATCCTTAAAAGCAATTACATAAATTGTGATGTAAGAATCACAGGGAAAAATAAAACAATGTCTGAACGATCTGTGTGCCCACATTATTTTGCTCATAATCTGACATAATCTGAAATAATGAGTGGATGCTATAAGGACTTGATCAACCGGAATCTAAACGTGATGATATCTCCACCAAACTCATCGTTTATAAAACATGTGTAAAGGCCACCTTCATCATCAATGGATGACAACAAACTCAATACAACAACATTTTTTTTTTATTTGGATCATCCTTTCAATGGTTTTCTGAACTGAGGATGGAAAATCGAACTTGAGATTTCTCTAACATCTAAGTTCTCTATAACATTAAAAAAAAATTTGCAAGTAAATTAGAAGTTAGTTAGAGTTCAATTTTGATTATCGTTCTATAAAATCAATTTATATTAAACTGATCTATCAGTAAGAGTTTTTCAATATAGACAAATCTTGCGTTTAGTTGTGGGATGCGAATGTCCAGTTAACTGACTATATTGTGATCATCCACCGGTCATTTAAACCATGCACCTAATCCCACAAAATCTATTTCGTTGGAGAAAACCGTAAACCTCATCATATGATATATGGGGAAGAATCCGTTCACCACTTTTTTATATAACTTTTGACACACATTTTTATGAGGTCCACTCTGTATTGTATTTTAATGATCCAAACTGATTATTTTTTAGAACATCATTAATAGATCGTCCTTACAAAAAGTTAGACAAATCCAATACCATTAAGACATTCGTATGTAGTGAAAATTTTGACGAATACGGTTCTACAAAGAAACCCTACATCTTAATCCAATGATCATATGGTTTTAGAGTTGATGATTTTTGGTAGACATAATTTTTTAGGGAAGACCTAAACGATAAACGGTTCGGATCGTTGAAATACATTACGAAGTGGGCTCTACAAAAACATATGTCAAAAGTTGTGTAAAAAAGTGATGTCACGATCCTTCCCTACAATACATTATCCTAGGAGCAATTTTTATCTAATTTTCACTACAAAATTACTTACCTTCCCATGATCATTACCATTATATAATTGCGTGAGTTGATAGCAGTTTCTTTTTATATCGTTTGTTTGTGTGTGGGTTTGGATGAGAAGTCGAAAGTAGTTTGAACGTAGAAAAGTGGTTTCCTTAAATGTAATTTGATCTACTTATGGTTTGGACAATAGTGTGCTGGTGGATCATTATTGGTTCCAAACCTAATTAAAAGTTGATTACGTACGTGCACAAGTATTAAAAAAATATAACCAAAGAATATTAGGTCCATACACCAGCAATTAATTAAATAATTAATCAGATCACCACCTAGCAAAATGTTAATAAATTAAAAATAAAATAACAATAAAACCCCAACAAGAAAAAGCAACATAATTTTCTCAACTGGGAGATTTTGCCAATAACATATCATATAAAAAATATCGATGTGGCCCTATATATGTAGTGGAATAAAGCTTTAATCCCTGCTGTGTTCATTATGTTTTAAACTTAAAGTTTAAACCCTAATGCTTTTTCGTATTAGGCTTACTTATGTCTACGCTCTTAAACTCAATATGAGTCTTATTTTGCTCAATATAACTCGTGTTATGTCACTTAATTTTCTAAAAACTCAACTTATTTTTCACTTTGTCCATAGTATAATGTCTATTCCGTTAAAATGGGTGATGTGGCATAAATGAGACTCACTTTTTGCATAACAGTATACTATGTGGGTGCCATTTGGAAAAAGAAAGTTAAAAATAATAACAATTAATTTAAAACTCAAGTTTTAATTATTTAAAATAAGAATAAATCCCCTTACCCCCTCTCCCTCTCCTTTAGAACCATCTTTACCGGATTTTGACGGCATGGGCCAAAGTGAGAATTAAGTTGAATTTTACGGGGTTAAGGCCATCTCCAACCGAAGGGTCCAGAGGGTCAGAGGGCCGAAAATAGCCCTAAAACCGTCTCCAACCGAGGGCTAGGCTAGAGGGCTCTGGAATCTGGGAGGGCCCCACGGGATCAGAGAGGGCTGGAGGGCTGGAGGGCTGGCTGCTTTCGGCCAGCCAGCCAGCCCCGGGCTGGCTTATTTTTTTTTTAATGTTTTCTATTGCTGTCGGTTAAAACCGACAGCATTAAAGAGGTTTTATTTTTTTTTAATAGTTCTACTATTAGTGTCGGTTATAACCGACACTAATAGTTTGAATGTTTTTTAATATAACGGCTAGTAGCCGTTGTATTATTAGGCCTTTTTTTTTTAATGAATTTAAACTTTTTTTTCCCTTTTTTTTTCCTTTTCATATTAATCAAATTTTGTTTCATATTTTTTTTCAATTCTATTTTACAAAATTTGTTTCAATTTTTTTTAAATTCTATTTTTTTCCTATAACTTATGTAGTTTTTAAATAATAAATTATGTTTGGCCCTATGGCCCTTTGGCCCTCGGTTGGAGACGGTTTTTTGTGATAGGGCTAAAACAAGCCCTCTGGCCCTCTGGCCCTCGGTTGGAGACGGAGACAAATATGGCCATGTACTGTTCATTAAAATATTAATATCTTGGAGAATCTTGGAGGGCCAGAGGGCTAAAACGAGCCCTCTGGCCAGCCATCGGTTGGAGATGGCCTAAATTACGCATTTTGAGTTACATGAAACAATATGAGACTCATATTGAGTTTTACGGGGTATACGTATAGATAAGCCTTCTTATTATTTTAAATATAATATAGAGCAATTGCTCTTATGTTGTCCATTTGTGGCACATCCTGCTTCTCATTCTGCAGTCAATTACTAAAATTAACTAAATAAATAATTAATCAACTCGTTCCGACAAGAAAAAGAAATTTCATCAACTCGTAATATTATGGTTTTAAGCATTTTTAATTTAATTAATTTAACTAAGAAGAGGAACACAAAGTAGTGGTGTGGTAGGAGATGATGTTTACCTTTCCATGCTACACATGGCAATTTAATAAATAAATAACTACCAGGATTTGAGGTTCGTTTGGTATATATACTAAGACTTATTATAATAACATCCCACAAATTGTTGAATAAACCTCACACACTTAGGGCTGGTTTGGTATTGCTGTGCTTTGAAAAAAAACTGCTGTGAGAATAAGCGGCTGTGAAATAAATCAGCAGAGTGTTTGGTAAACTTTTTTGTAAAAGTGCTTTTGGAAAAAAAAGCAGTCTGATAGTGGGTCTTTTCATTAAAGTAGCACTGTAACTCCGTGTGCTTTGAAAAAAAGCCAGTTTTCCAAAGCTGCAAATAGCAGCTTCTGCTTTTTCCTTTGATTTCAGCTTATTCTCACAGCAGCTTCCAAAATAAGCCCTTTTTTTTCAGTTTACCAAACACCTAAAACCCTCACAGCTTTTTTTCATGGGTGCTTTTTTTTTTAAGCACCTCACTCCCAAACCAGGTCTTAATACACCTCACATTTGCTTTTTCAATTAAAAATTATCTAAATACACCCCACATACTTCCTCATAATACCCTCACACCTCACATTCTCAACATACACCTTACATTTTCTACATAGACCCCACATTTTCTATACACCCTACATTTTCATACAAACATTGGTTTTTATATCTCATTTCGTTTTCTTTTTCGGACAAAATTTTTGCAGAGTTGTTGCTTTCCATGAAGTAGAAAATGAGATTGAATCGTATCTTCAAATTTGTGGGTAAATTATAAGGTGTCTGGACCTGTAAATATCTTAAAGGCTCCCTGTCCAGTAGGGAGGATCACCTTCTATAAAGTGCATCCATTTTCATCTGTCTAAGCTTATCCGTCAATACTTGTCATTTTCTCGGGATGCATTCTCTAAATGATTCTCGCACACTTTCGGTTTACCTTATGTGAAGCTTCTGAAACATCGATTTCGTGTTCCATTCGTCAAAAATAATTTTTCTCAAGCAACGTGTTGTAGTTTCGTTAGTTAGGGTTTTGTTCAACAATAGAAGGTGGAAAAGGGTTTTGATAGTTGAAGAAGATAAATAATACATTAAGTGTTTTGGGGTGTATTTAAAACCTAATAAGGTTGAAATTGTCATTCCATGGTAAGGAACACAAGTTATTTAATATTAAATTTTAATGTGGGATGCATTCAACATTATGTGAGGTGCTAATAAAAAAAACCTAAACTAATAATAATAATTTTTTATTATTTATGATTTCTTATAAGGACCAAGAAATAAAATTTAAAAAATAATGTGGATGTGGCTGCTGGGATTCGAGCCCAGGTCTCCACGGCCACAATGTGAAATTCTTACCACTAAACTAAAGCCACAAGTAGTAATTTAATTTAATTTCTTTTTTAAAAAGAGGAACAACTGGTGATACGTCAAGGTTATTCATCCATTTCGGGGGTTGGGAAGACTCATAAGGGCATTTCAGCCTCTTTCTGGCCACAAGTCTGGCATCTACATCAACATTGGGTTTCGAACCCAAGACCTCCAATTTTTAATTTGAAGAAAGTCTCGCAATCCGTTTTTTACCACTGAACCACTAACTAATGCTTAAGTAGTGACTTGATTAGAATTTAACCAATATTTTTTTTATTGATAAAATTGGTGTTCATTAACATATTTTTAGAAGGAAACTGAGCATGCGGAAACTACTCAAGAACATACCTTGTTCCAAAAGTGTCACAGCCCGTCCCAAAAATTTTATAACGGGAACGTGAAATGACGGATATACCCCTAAAGGGTATTAAGGTATGTGTGTATAAGACATTTTTTTTTTTGAGACTTAAACTTTAGAACTTTGGAATTTGCTTATGTGGATTGTTGAGTGGTTAGGGAATTAAGATGAAAAATTGATGATGTGGCTTAGTGTTGGACCACACAACACACACACCTCACACTCCTGCTCTCTCCCTCTTCCCCGTATCTCTCTCCTCCCTCGCGATCTTCTCTCTCTCTCACCCCGATTGTACGGACCTCACCAAAACCATCCAAAACTCCGTGGATCGAAGCAAATAAGGTATGATTCTTCACCTCTGTGATGTTCTGAGTCGATTGGTACTAGTTTTAGGAAGTGAAACCCTCGTAATCGTCGTGAAACCCTAACCCCGAAAATGTGCACTGTTCATGCACACGTGAAATCTTACATTTCAGGGGATTTCAAGCTCACAGGGAGCTTAAGGACATCCTCACGAGCTTCGGGGTGCTTCGTTGGTGATATTTGGACGTCGGAGGACCGAGAACGGAGGTTCTCAAATTTCCCGAACTATCGTGCTTCCCCAGGTAAAATCTAGTGAATATTAGACCTAGAAACTTGTCCATTGTGATTCTTCTTGTTGAGGGCTTCAAATTGATATAAAATTCGAAGAAAATGGTTGAAAAACGAAGGAGAACAAGGAATTACAAAACTCGCCGGAAACCGGCCACCGGAAAAACCAGTCCGGCGACTGGCTGAGGAAGATGGTGCGCGTGGGGGCGCGTAGGCCCGTGCCACCCACGGCGCGTGGGGGCGCGTGGCAAGCCTAAAAATTTATCTAAAAATTTCTCGACGTCCGTGACGTCGAGTAGGTCGATGTGGTATATTCATATACCCAATTTGAGCACCGTATGAGAAGTTATTAAGAATTGTTGGTTAGGTGCTTTAAATAACGTTTTATAATTATTTCTCATATAGACGAAAATGTGAAGTGACGATCCGACCGTTGGATCGTCACCAAACTTTGATGCATCGTAATGCATAATATTTGAGGATTATAGGAACTTACGGATTGGGAATCCGATTTACGGATCTTCCGGAATTGGAGTTGTAAGTTCATAAAGTAGAATGTTAACCGTCACTTGGTTTTGGAAATTGACGGAGATCCGACCGTTGGATGGTAATGAAATTTTAGGATGTTGTTCTAGAGATTTATTGTGGACCTCTGGAAGTTATGGATTCAAGATCTGAGTGGCAGATCTTCCGGATCGAACGACGTAGTGACGTATTTTATATAAGTTATATATTCTATCGATATGAATTCTGAGGTTGGATTTGATTATTGTTTTAGGCGCCGATCGTCATGATGCTTTGGTGTATTGTGCTAGGGAGTAATAGGGCAAACTCCAGGTGAGTGGGCAGTATTTTCTGTATTTACCTATATACTATTGAATTTCCCAGAAACTGAGTTTTTAATGAAAGTATGTTTATAAAATGCCATGCTTGAATGAGATGCATGATATGAATGAAATGCCATGATAGGAATGATATGCATGTGATGAATGATATGAAAAACATGAATTGATATATGATGCATACATGTTGCATGGTGCTGTGGAGGCGCAGGTAAGTCAGGTGAGTCATTATGCATTGAATTATTGATGTTGAAATGTTTAAGCTCATAACCTGCACCCTAGGTGTTAGTGCTTATATTAGTTTCACCACACCGCACGCTCGCCTTGGATCCAAGTAGGTGGATGTCGTACAGACCATGTGAGGGTTCCGACATGCTAGTCGTACAGATCACTAGATGTGATTTCGACTAGTGGGTGACCTTAGTTATGCGCGCTGATGATTGATGAGAGAAGCACTAGAGCGTATTTATACACCTGTCATCGTACAGATTACTATATGTAGTTCCGAGTGACGTGCAGAGTTGAACCGTACAGGTCACCGAGGTGACTCCGGTTGGATTGGATGTTGAGCTTTAGAATCAGCCGTACAGGATCACTTCAGGGTCTCCGGTTGATTTATTTTCACCTGATTTATATTGATGCATCATTCTTTCGGTTTTTGAAAGTTTTTTTAACATGGCATACTTTCTGGGTTTTGAGAAAGAAAAATTGATGATTTGAGATTTATGAAAACATCTATATTATGTTTTTGGACACTTGGCATGGTATATTTTTTTTAAAAATGTTAAAGAATTGGGATTTGAGTTTTGAGATTATATATGGTTTATATATACTATTTTCTGGGAAAGTATACAGGTTTTACAGCGAGGGGTTAGAAATCTTTTAAATGAAAGATTTTCGAAAAGCTTTGTTTTGCTGACCCACTCATTTTGTTTTTCGCCCCTCCAGGTTTAAGTTAGCAGAGCTTGGTGGCCACGAGGAACCCAACGACGTTCTGACAGAATTCACAAAAGTAGGACTCACCCTCGCGGGTTTCCTTTTAGTAATTGTATTTTAAGAGCTTCCGAACTGTGTAAATGGTTACGTCACTCTCACGTGACGGCCAGCACGCCCTCCTTCGGGACGGGGTGTGTCAGTTGGTATCATAGCCTATGTTGCAATTCTGGGCATCTTGAGAATTTCCTAGTGTCTTCTGTCAGAACTATACCGCCTCGTAGCAAGCCACGTAGTTCGGATAAACCTAATTTCCCTGATAAAATAGTTTGGGAGGAAATTATTGCCATTATGATTCAGTCTATTATCTAAAGGAACCTTTGAGACTGGTTATAAGTTAAATTTGAATCCCTTTAAGGATATGAAGGACCTAAAGGAGCAGATTGATGGCTTAATCATTTGGAAAGGACGTTTCGGATTATGTAAAGTCAAGGGAGTCTTCCCCCGACAAGTGGGTCGAGGTGACTACCTAGTTTTTGAGTGTTGAATCTGCATTCTGATGGAGATAGGAATGTTACCCGAGGTTATCGGAGGGACATTTGTTTGGAAGTCGTTTAAAGAATTGTTTAAGGAATTGTTAAAGAAAAGATTTATCCCTCTGGCATATTACGATGGTAGTAAGCAAGGGTTTGCAAATGTGAATCAAGGAAGATGACGGCAAATGAGTAATATAGAAAGTTTTGTTTTAGACTTGCCTCGTTTCCATTCGGATATTGTTGCTAAATTGGTTGAGGTGTTATGTTGTTTTAGGCTGGGTAATAAGAAGAAGTGGCATTTTGGGGACCGCTATCCATGGTACTGTTATTCAAGAGTTTACGAGATGTTGTTGAAAATTGAGGACTCTGAGAATATGATCAGCTAGAGTAA
This sequence comes from Malus fusca, assembly GCA_035220775.1. Taxonomy (NCBI): domain Eukaryota; kingdom Viridiplantae; phylum Streptophyta; class Magnoliopsida; order Rosales; family Rosaceae; genus Malus; species Malus fusca. Next base: position 10,975,381 of record CM069066.1, read on the forward strand.
AGAAGAATAAGATATGGGAATTAAAAGAAAGACGATAAAGTTAATGATCCGTTATATCAAGGACCTCGAAGGAATTCAGAGTTCCAAAAGAAGTGAAGTTAGAACGAATTCTCCCATCTGAGGTTTTAACGCCACTGGTTAGAGGCGAAGTGATAGATTTACTGGTGATTCCAGATCTTAAAGACAAGGTGACTCGAGTAAGGGAAATGTACCTTTGTGCCATGAGTACAATATTAGACACTTTGGAGAGTGTGGGAATCAGTGAATGTGTTCATGTGGACAGATGAGACATCGAGTTATGAATGGTTCCTAGAATCAGTTGTTACCTAGCAGTATTCCCTGACACCACAATATCGATCCAGCAGGTTTATGAACTTAATAGTTTGGTCAGATGGGCCGTGAGTACAGGGATATTTGATGAGTTATAAGTCCAGCCGTACAGGCCACAAGAGGTGGATCCGGCAGACATATTATTTGGAAATTTGATGAGTAAGTTGTACATGTCACTATAGCTGACTCCGGCTGATATATTTTGATTATGGACGATGTTGCCAAAGGAAGTAATGTTGGAGCACGATCGAGGCGTATTTATGTATTTCTAAGGAAGAACTAAATGATAATATTACACCTTCAGGAATTGTTGCTTACTTATCGAGACAACGATGATTTATTAATATTGCGGGCTGCAGACCGTAATATTAATAACTTATTCGTTGGATCCGTTAAGCAAGTAAACAGGTAGGTTACCCTACATGAGTTTGGTGTTATTAAGGGTATTCAGTAATGGTGGGAAATATAGTTATGCCAGTGAATCTTATTTCGTTGGAGATTTGGATGTGATTTTGGGCATATTAGTAACCTTAAATCGTGCCAGGATAGATTGCTACGAGAAACCAGTTACTTTCCATCAATCTGATTGACCAGAGTTTGCTTTTGTGAGTACGCAAAGTGGAGCGAGGCATGTTGTTAGTTGCTGGGAGAGCAAATAGATTGTTATCGAAAGGCTGCCAAGGATATTTAGTTCAGTTACAAGGATTGATTGATAAAGGTTCCATCCAACATAGTTTGTCGCTTTGGAGGATCCCAATTTTGTTTGTAAGGAGGAAGAAAAGGAACGTTAAGACTATACATTAATTATAGGAAACTGAATCGGACAAATTTTGAGGACGATTATCCGTTGCCACGCATGGATGATTTGTCAATCGAGTTGGAGGTGCCTGCACATTTCTTAAGATGGATTTGAGGTCTGGTTATTACCAATTAGAGATTGAGCGACGATGCTCCTAAGATTGTTTTCAGGACTCGTTATGGTCATTATGAGTTTAGTGATGCTATTCGGACTGACGAATGCGCTTGCCGCTTTCACGAGATTGTTAAGACTTGATCAGAACATATCAGACATCTTAAATTGGTATTACAAAGATTGAGGGAACGTCGATGTATGCTAAGTTTAGCAAATGCTAAGGTTGGGTGAGTCAGATAGCATTTCTAAGTTATGTTATATCTGCTTAAGGTACTCAATTGAAATCTTAAAATGTAGCAGCGGTTAAGAATTTGGAACAACCACGAACCGTGACTGAGGTTCAGAGTTTTCTTAACTTAGCAGATTATTACAGATGGTTTGTTAAGGATTTTACAGCCGTTACTTTACCAGTGACGAGATTGACGAGAAAAGAGGTTAAGTGAATGGAATGATAATTTTGAGCAAAGTTTTTAGCAGTTGAAGTATTTCCTCACTCCTACACCTGTGTTAACAGTCCCAGATGATAGCGGAAATTATGAGGTCTAGATGATGCCTCTTTGAATGATCTTGGATGCGTGTGGATGCAATCTGGTAGGGTGATTACCTATACTTCACGACAATTGAAACCATACGAAATGAATTACCCTACTCATGTTTTGGAGTTAGCAGTTACCACATTTGTTTGAAGATCTGGGGACATTATCTTTATAGAGAAAAGTGAAAGATCTTTACGAATCATAAGAGTCTCCAATATATTTTCACTCAGAAAGATTGTAATCTTCGTCAACGATGATGGAAGGATGCTTAGTGATTATGATTACACGACCAAAGTGACCGTGCAATTGTTGTGGCCAATGCACTTGGTAAGAAGACTCAAGTGAGAATTAATGTTGATATACTGGATGTGTTTCTCTTTTTCGGATTTGAGATCTTCTAGAGTGAAGCTTAATGTAAAAGTCGAGAAGAAGCTTTTCTTGCTAATTTCCAAGTCAGGCCAGTTTTGGTTGATCGGGTACTTGAAACTCAGTGGGTTGATGAGGAATTAAAGAAGGAAGTTTTGGACGAAGCATACTGTTCAACTTATACAATGCATCATGGGAGTACTAAGATGTATTATACCGTACGATCATTTTACTATTGATCAGGTATGAAAAGAGAAATGTTTGTATATATAAATAGATTATGTGTGCAAGTTTCATCGTTCACGAGACGGTTATGATGAAATTGAAGTAATAATTAATTGGCTTACTAAATCAGTGCAGTATTTTTCAATGAAAGAGCAGTAACCTTTCCAGAAGTGCAACAGTTATTTATCTGTCTTACGGAAAGGAGAATTAGGCTTACGGATCTGTTGCACTTCTAAGGTATGTTGGTCATTTCAGTTTGTTTCCGAAGCAACACCATAAGGCCGTGGAAAGCTGTGTCTTGTGTTTCGAAATTGTTAGAATTGTGGACGGATGGTATTTAAGACCCTGAGTTAGTGGAGGAGACTACTCGAAATATTCAAGTAATTAAGTCTAACCTGGAAGTGAGCCAGGATCGGCTGAAGAGCTTAGCAGACAAACATGCCACTGGTCGGACGTGTAATGCAGGAGATTGGATGTTTTTGAAATTATTACCTTGGGAAGGGGTGGTTCGAGTCGAAATGGAAGACAAGTTAAATCCTAAGTACATCGGGCCGTCTTTGATTATTGAAGGAATCGGTGAAATACTTTCAAGTTTGAGTACCCTCGGGATTGGATAAGGTGTATAGTGTGGTTAATGTTTTGATGTTCCGTTTCAAAGTAGCAGATTCGTCGAGTATGATTCCAGTTCAGCCCTTAGAGATTAATCCGGATTTGACGTACGATAAGGAACCAGTGACTATCTTGAATTGGAAAGACAAGATTCTGAGGAATAAGGCGGTGAGTTTAGTTAAGGTATTGTGGAAGAACCACTCAGTGGAAGAAGCTACTTAGGAGACAGAAGATAGAATGAGAGAAATGTAATCAAGGTTGTTCTTTGGGTATTAAGTGGTTATTTGGTTGTGGGAATTTCGGGGACGAAATTCAATAAGGAGGGGAGATTGTCACAGCCCGTCCCAAAAATTTTATAACGGGAACGTGAAATGACGGATATACCCCTAAAGGGTATTAAGGTATGTGTGTATAAGACATTTTTTTTTTGAGACTTAAACTTTAGAACTTTGGAATTTGCTTATGTGGATTGTTGAGTGGTTAGGGAATTAAGATGAAAAATTGATGATGTGGCTTAGTGTTGGACCACACAACACACACACCTCACACTCCTGCTCTCTCCCTCTTCCCCGTATCTCTCTCCTCCCTCGCGATCTTCTCTCTCTCACCCCGATTGTACGGACCTCACCAAAACCATCCAAAACTCCGTGGATCGAAGCAAATAAGGTATGATTCTTCACCTCTGTGATGTTCTGAGTCGATTGGTACTAGTTTTAGGAAGTGAAACCCTCGTAATCGTCGTGAAACCCTAACCCCGAAAATGTGCACTGTTCATGCACACGTGAAATCTTACATTTCAGGGGATTTCAAGCTCACAGGGAGCTTAAGGACATCCTCACGAGCTTCGGGGTGCTTCGTTGGTGATATTTGGACGTCGGAGGACCGAGAACGGAGGTTCTCAAATTTCCCGAACTATCGTGCTTCCCCAGGTAAAATCTAGTGAATATTAGACCTAGAAACTTGTCCATTGTGATTCTTCTTGTTGAGGGCTTCAAATTGATATAAAATTCGAAGAAAATGGTTGAAAAACGAAGAAGAACAAGGAATTACAAAACTCGCCGGAAACCGGCCACCGGAAAAACCAGTCCGGCGACTGGCTGAGGAAGATGGTGTGCGTGGGGGCGCGTAGGCCCGTGCCACCCACGGCGCGTGGGGGCGCGTGGCAAGCCTAAAAATTTATCTAAAAATTTCTCGACGTCCGTGACGTCGAGTAGGTCGATGTGGTATATTCATATACCCAATTTGAGCACCGTATGAGAAGTTATTAAGAATTGTTGGTTAGGTGCTTTAAATAACGTTTTATAATTATTTCTCATATAGACGAAAATGTGAAGTGACGATCCGACCGTTGGATCGTCACCAAACTTTGATGCATCGTAATGCATAATATTTGAGGATTATAGGAACTTACGGATTGGGAATCCGATTTACGGATCTTCCGGAATTGGAGTTGTAAGTTCATAAAGTAGAATGTTAACCGTCACTTGGTTTTGGAAATTGACGGAGATCCGACCGTTGGATGGTAATGAAATTTTAGGATGTTGTTCTAGAGATTTATTGTGGACCTCTGGAAGTTATGGATTCAAGATCTGAGTGGCAGATCTTCCGGATCGAACGACGTAGTGACGTATTTTATATAAGTTATATATTCTATCGATATGAATTCTGAGGTTGGATTTGATTATTGTTTTAGGCGCCGATCGTCATGATGCTTTGGTGTATTGTGCTAGGGAGTAATAGGGCAAACTCCAGGTGAGTGGGCAGTATTTTCTGTATTTACCTATATACTATTGAATTTCCCAGAAACTGAGTTTTTAATGAAAGTATGTTTATAAAATGCCATGCTTGAATGAGATGCATGATATGAATGAAATGCCATGATAGGAATGATATGCATGTGATGAATGATATGAAAAACATGAATTGATATATGATGCATACATGTTGCATGGTGCTGTGGAGGCGCAGGTAAGTCAGGTGAGTCATTATGCATTGAATTATTGATGTTGAAATGTTTAAGCTCATAACCTGCACCCTAGGTGTTAGTGCTTATATTAGTTTCACCACACCGCACGCTCGCCTTGGATCCAAGTAGGTGGATGTCGTACAGACCATGTGAGGGTTCCGACATGCTAGTCGTACAGATCACTAGATGTGATTCCGACTAGTGGGTGACCTTAGTTATGCGCGCTAATGATTGATGAGAGAAGCACTAGAGCGTATTTATACACCTGTCATCGTACAGATTACTATATGTAGTTCCGAGTGACGTGCAGAGTTGAACCGTACAGGTCACCGAGGTGACTCCGGTTGGATTGGATGTTGAGCTTTAGAATCAGCCGTACAGGATCACTTCAGGGTCTCCGGTTGATTTATTTTCACCTGATTTATATTGATGCATCATTCTTTCGGTTTTTGAAAGTTTTTTTAACATGGCATACTTTCTGGGTTTTGAGAAAGAAAAATTGATGATTTGAGATTTATGAAAACATCTATATTATGTTTTTGGACACTTGGCATGGTATATTTTTTTTAAAAATGTTAAAGAATTGGGATTTGAGTTTTGAGATTATATATGGTTTATATATACTATTTTCTGGGAAAGTATACAGGTTTTACGGCGAGGGGTTAGAAATGTTTTAAATGAAAGATTTTCGAAAAGCTTTGTTTTGCTGACCCACTCATTTTGTTTTTCGCCCCTCCAGGTTTAAGTTAGCAGAGCTTGGTGGCCACGAGGAACCCAACGACGTTCTGACAGAATTCACAAAAGTAGGACTCACCCTCGCGGGTTTCCTTTTAGTAATTGTATTTTAAGAGCTTCCGAACTGTGTAAATGGTTACGTCACTCTCACGTGACGGCCAGCACGCCCTCCTTCGGGACGGGGTGTGTCAAAAAGCATATAACATCGTCTTTGAAGTTACCAAAATTGTTGAGACACTAATGAAAAAAAGTTGTCTACTAATACCAAATACAATATAATCTTAATATAAAAAATAAAATAAAAATTAACAATAAAATAATTATCGTTTCGTCTCCTAACTCAAAAGTAAATTAAATTTTTTTCTATAAATAAAATAAAGAAGAAAACTTCAGATTTAATAACAAGTAAACAGATTTTTAAAGTTAATGACTGCAATGTCACGTAAATTTACCTTTATTTAAATTCTTCTTTTAAAATAAATTAAAAAAAAAAGGTCTGTTAATTTAACTCAGTTCATGGCCCTGCATAAAATATCCATGAACAAGTTACAAGCGTAATGTTGCAGCAAAGACGTAAGTTAAAAGAACAGATCTGCTAAAATAAAAAATTAAGGTGGAGAGACAGTACGTGTATTTATTTAGGGCAAGCTACCTTCATCTTTTTCATTGTGTAATTTATTATTGTTATTATTACGATGGATGAGGGAAAGATGCAAATAGAAATTGAACGCATGAAAGATGTGCAAGCAAAACGTCAAAATCATATACAAACAAGTTGCTTCAATTTATGTGCTGTGATTTTTCAAAATAATTGCATGGAGTGATGTCATAGATTTAGTACCGATATTGGGAGAAATTCTTAAGTGTAACAACATGAATTTATCACGTAGATATCATTGCACATATTATAATGTGGGTGAATAATATGATTGATATGTTTTATTTTTAAAAGCAATTTTTTAATATACTAAGAACACGACCATATTATGTTACTATTTCACGTAAATTAGGACACATGTCAGGTTTGAAAAATCTCTCCAAAATAACCAAAAGACTTGAATCAAAATTAGAAATTGCATTCGAAGCCTAGCCAAGTTGTCAAGTTTGAATTCCTATCACTGTTCAGATGAATTTATTTACATTTGTTTGTAACAAAAAGTTTATGAGGAGATTATTTACTTTGACCACTAGCCATTGGATACACCTACAACCTCGAGCCGAAAGGACTTACGGTATGTGTCACTGGTATATATTTACGTAGGAAGGTGCCATTGCCCCACTGATATGCTTAGGAATTTACAGATCGCGTACCAATGAGAACTACAAATGGCGAGACTTGAACCTTGATGGGGATCACATGGCAGAGACCTTACTAACTAAGTCAACCCTCATTGGCCAATTATCTTATCATTTATCAAAAGAAAAATCCAAAATTACATGAAAATAGTTTCTTTGAAAATGTATTTTCGTTTTTACCCCATAAAAAAGTATTTTCGTGGAAATGGCAGATATCCTTTAAAATGTAGTAAAACAAATATATTATTGGGGGTAAAAAAAGTGATGAGTGTGTGGATCCACAAATATAAAGAACATCGTGCTCACCAAATTATCCTTTCAAGTTTCAAGACTCTGTGGATTCGATCCTTGACAAATTCACGGGTTTTGTTTTTGTAGATAAAAAACTTGTGTACTCAAATTCTCTTTTCTTTTTATTTATTTTTTATTTTTGATGAATTTTGATTCATTAAACTCAATTTAAAATTTTAAATGGACGTCTATTTTGTCCTTACCAAGCAAATCTCTGACCCTGGAATCTGGGGATTAGTTCGATTATCCTCATCTCCTTATAAAAAAACAATTATCTAATGAATGAGTGAGTCGCAAATAAAATGCACAACACTTCCAATCCAATTAACTTGTGAATAAATTTTGTGAATAAATTAGTGGTTAGAGTTTTTCACTTCAAGTCACTGTGTTTGTGTTCCAATAATTTTTCTCTTTTTAATGTAGATTATATATAACGATATATTTTAGTAAAATGTGATGGTTTGAGCTCATCTTTACAATGAGCATGCTATATTAATTTGATATAGTACACACCGTTAACGAGAATCAAGCTTGATTCGAGCACAGCCTCACACTTACTAAATGGCTTATTAATCGTAGCTTAAAGTAGTAGTATCGTATTTAATAAAAAAATTAACTTGCTTATTAAATATTTTGAGTTAAAATAATCTAGTTACTAGGAAAAATTAGGGATGGATTTTGTTGATGCACAAAATCCGGAGGATCTTGGACCAACGTAAATCCGACCGTGAATCATACAAACGCACAAGAACATAAAGATGTATCGTGGTTCACCCCCAATGTTTGGGTTATGTCCACACTGATGTTGATTCCATTTCACTGTATAAATGTATGGATTACAATAGATCGGCAAGGGAGCTCTATGTGGATGCAGCCCTTGCCATTTTATTCTCTGTTTGGCTGAGAGGGTATTGCCCTCTATTGTTGTGAGGCTCTCCTTTGTGAAGGTGAGGAGGATCCCTTTTATAGAATAAAGGTTTTTTCCCCTCTTACATGGGTTATGGGCTTAGTGATGAGGTTCAAGGACGAGGCCCAAGATATGGTACCAACATATTTTATTACCAAATTACCATGCCAACTGAATTAACAATTGTACAATACCAATTTTGTGTCAATTGGTAATGGCAAGGTATTGGACCGAACCAAAATTTATGGTACAATTTTGGTATTCAATACCATTACCACAGGATTATCGTACCGTACCGAAAAATATAATAATGTAGATTTATAACTTATATAACATATATGCGTATAATATTTATCTATAATATTTGTTTGGTTCGATCTCCCACTTGACCTAACTAATGACAAAAGAAAAAGGCAAAGAAAAGAAACCCTTCAGTAACTCATGTTCTTTCTCTTTGAACACTTTCCCATTCTGCCGTCGACTCCACACTCATCCATCTCTGTTAATTGATTTTGTAATTGGTTTTGTTTTAAGGTTAATTGGGTTTATGAACCTTCTTGTAATACGGAAGGAGTAGGTGCGATCTGGATGTTGTAAGTAAAAAATAGTTGGGTTCACCATTGCCAAGCGCCATAACCATGTCTTCAAACAAGATGATTTTGTCACTTACCATGCCATAACTAAGTTTAATGTGCTATACATATATATGTTTAACAAAGTGACAATTACCATTATCATACTATGCCAACCAAAGTATTTGGCATACCGAATTTTGGTATACTGAAAGTTTGGCACATTAATGGTAATGGATTTTGTCAAAACAAACATTTGGTATGGTAATTGGTACGGAGGCTTTGGCTTGTCTGATTTAACAATTTTTCTTCAAGAGTCCAAACTATTCAGCATTACGCGTGATAAACAATCAGAACTGATTTGAGAAAATACTATTTTTACTAATTTTTTTTTCAAGATTTTTACTCACTTTTTAGTCTAATGAATATAAAGTCAAATTACTATTGAAGACCTACTCTTATGTAAAAGGAAAATATATTTTAGATATACATGAAACAACCAAAAAAGAGGAAAGGTACTACTATCGTTATTAACCCTCCTAATAAGAATAATGGTAGATGTTGAACACAATTCGTTGTCAAAGACATTTCAAGTTTTTCTCCCATGTTGCTTAAAAAAAAGGGTTTAATTTTTTTGATAATTACGTGTTTTCTTGTCCAATAAGGTTTCAAGTTCGTTTTTCCTATCGGATTAATATTTATCTCTATGTCTTCTTAGCCAATTAGGATTTTCAATTTCTAGTAGAATTCTATACAAAAATTTGGGGTGTGCGTGAGTTGGTCTGGGTCTGTTTTGGTCAAAATCGAAACCAAACCGATCTGGTTGGTTGGGCCAAAATTGCAAATCAAAATCGACCAAGCTAGGTCTAAAACCGATCAGGTCGATTAACCGACAGTGGTTGTTTGGTTTGGGTTGGTTTTCGGTTTGTGTGAAGAAGAAAATACATAACAAATTTCTCTTAGAAAAGCTATAGAACGTAGCACTAATATGAGTGATTGCTCAAATGAAGCAACCCAAGAAGAAACCAAAGCAACAATTGCTGCCTTCTCCAAATGGTCCCCCTGTTCTTCGGACTCTTAAGCTAATTATGTTTTGTTTTTAGGTGATGGAAACACGGTAACTCGTAAATAAATAACCATTTATATTACTACACATAATAATTGTGATAAGAAATAAAATTAAATATATGCATATTGGTTTGGTTAACCGCACCTTAAGAATTTTGGAAATCGATTGCCAAACCAATTAAGATCGGTGCGATTTGGCTTAACCATCAAAAATTAAAAAAAAAAAAAAAAAAAAAAAAAACCAAACTAAACCAAGCAGCTTCATTTGGTTTTTTTTTTTTTTTTTCTAAATGCCCAGCCTATTACAAACCTCGAGATCAACTAAGACCTCAACTTTCTCTCAATTGTTAGTTTATGGTACTCCTACTATTTTTTGTGCAGATTTTAATCTAAATCGCTTATACTTATTTTTAGTTGCGCTATTGCTTTGACTCATAAGAATATTTTTCATGTAAAAGAATATGTTAGATTTTCAAATTCCTTTCAACATAATTTTTGTATTTAATTTGATTTGACATAACATAAAGTTATATGTACATTAACACGGTAACGAGTTAGTAAAATTATTATATGGATAGATAGTGTATTTTTATACGAATATGTAGTTTTCATCCACATAAGTCGACTCACTTATTCACACATACATAAAAAACAATCAATCTGATAAGCAAAGTGACAGAGACCCATTTCAAGTCTTCAACCTCAAGGTGGATTCTAATTTACTTGGACCTGAAAAATAATTAAATAAATAAAACAATCTTAATTACAATTTACAACAATTAAAAAATGGCCACAGAAGAAAAAATAGTATGAGGTTGGCCGGCGGCTGATCCCCTGCAGCCGTCGATCGTTGACCTTATATATGATCCAACGACTCACATATCTCCGAACTCACTTTCTCATCCGGACGGGACGGCACTACACTTTGGCTGTTGTTTGTTCCAGTTAACCTTCCAAAGCTGGAAAGAAATTAACTCCAAAAAATAAAAAATTATATATAAAAAAAAAATGGAAGTCCAATATTACAAGGGACTTCTCTCTTCACACAGGCGTTTTTGCCTCCTTCTCTCTCTCTAAAAGGAAAAGCCTTTTTCCTTTCTCTCTCTAGAGTCTTAAAAAGCTTCAACTTTTGGCTTCTGGGTATTCAAAGGAAGAAGAAGAAGGAAGAGGAGGAAGAAATAGGTAGAATTAGAACATCGGATTATCAAGTTTACTTCTTTAACTCCTATCTAAATTCAATGATTATCGTTTTGTATTGGGTTTTCTTCTAAATTTTTCAAATTTCTCCATCTGGGTTTTATCTCTGATTATCGTTTTTGGTATTGGATAGCTGCTGGGCTTGCTTCATCATCATCTGCTTCCTTCTGCCTCCAAACTTTTTAAATTTTTTTTTCAAAATTATAATTTTTGGCGAGGAATTCTGATCAATTTTTCCAGCTTGGTTTTCTTCCTTATTAATAAAAAATAAGCACTTTTCAAGTCCAAAAGCGAAGATTTCTGTTTGGTTTGTGGGAATATATGGAGGAGAAATCATGATAAACATTTGTTTCCCTCCTTTTCACTGGTTTTTATTTTTCAGGAAATTCAGCTTTTTTTTCTTTGTTTCTTTCAAGTCCTTAAATCACGGGGAGAGAGTCTTTGATGAAAATAGAAAATAGGATCATTGTGTGGAGAATAATTCAAGAAAAAAGGGGTTTGTGGCCACTTTTTTGGGATGATTTTATGGGGCATGTGGCCATCTGGAGTCCTTTTTTTAACCCTTGCTTTTCTTCCTTTTTATGTTTTGACACAATTAAAATTTTGGGTTGTTGGGTTTCTCTTTGTATCATCAATGACTCAACTAATGCCGACAGAGGTCTTAATTTGCTTATTCTTGCTTTTTAGTGCTTCATCCTGCATTTTTGAGCCTCTAATCATCTTTTTTTTTATGTGTGTGCATGTTTTGTGTTTTTTCTTTATTATTATGTTGTCTTCTGCATAGAAATTATGCTCGTTTTGATGTTTCGCGTATTGCTAGTGCTCTGAGTTCTGGAATTTGTGTGATATGGTTTTGACTTAGGATACAAAATTGATGATAATGGACATATTTGTAGTGTGGACATTAGTACAGATGATGAATTTCGAAATAGTTATCGAGTGCAGTTAATCGTGTGTGATGGAATGATCAACAAGTGGCTATGGTAAAGTAACAAAATTCTCTTATAATGTTTCATCGCAGCAGATGTCGAGTTTTTTTAAGGTGAAAGAAAGGCTTATCCTTTATAGTTGAATAATGATTCCATGTCTCTGGCTAGGAAACTTGTTTGTGGGGGGGCTATTACTTCCAGCAGAGGAAATGCATCAATATATCTGGCCTCCAATTTTTGTTGTCATGAAAAAATCTTGAAATCTAACCTTAGTAAGATAGTTGAAATTACAACCTCAATCAGATTCCAAGTTTTGCTCATTTATGCGATGAGTTTTTGGCGCATTATTTGTAGCTTTTTGTTTTACATTGGATTCTTGTTATTTTCCATGAGCGATGACAAACTAGTGACTCATTTCTCTGTGAACATTTTTGTGTTTAGCTTTACCTACATATGAGACATAGTGCTTGCATGAAACATACTGTCTGCATAGGAAACATATTTTGTTTTGTTTAAACCTGTCCGTTGCAGTTAGGAAACATATTTTGTTTTGTTTAAACCTGTCCGTTGCAGTTGTTCTCAGGACTATTAGTTATGCAATATCTACACTCTTGTTTCCTTGTTTTTCCCCCTTCCGAAGAAATTGCCAATTATGAGTACCAAGGATTCTTTGACTCTTATATGATACTTCACCTTCTAGATCTAGATTGTCTCTCACTAACATTCTTCATGGAACTTGGAAATTGTTGTCATTTTACTTTGAAAATGGCATCGAAGATCTTAAATTTTTTTTGTTACTGTTCTTACAGAATTGAAACATGCGATCGACATACATGGATGAGTATTCTGGTAAAAGAGCTGTTGATGGGCTCGTCTCTAAAAAGGGATCTGGTCTTGTTTTAAGGGAAACCCCCAATAGAGACCGCAATGCTCAGCTCTGTAGCCGGTTGGGATGTAGTGGAAGATTGAACTCTGTAAAAAGTGCTCAAATTGAAAAGGCCAAACCTTCAAGGCCAGTATTTCGCTCTTCGTCAAGTGGGAAGGAGATAATTGGAAGTTCCTCGAGGTCTTGCGTTGGTGTTGGCAACACAAGCAAGTCCATTGCAGAACCTTGCAAAAAGCTATGTTCTAATTTGGAAACTGATTCATCTGAAACCAGTAGTGTTCAGGATGATCCAGAAGTTTCAGAAATCGCTCTGCCACCTGGAAAGATTCAAAGAGGGCTTCACCCTGAATTTCAAAATTCTGTGTCTAGTGAAGTCACTTTGATGGAAGTTGGAAGCTCTGGTGTCGCATCAAATACAAGATCTCGAAGGAGTTTCAATCAGAGATCTGGATTGCGCAGCCAAGATTCCATAGTGGGTTCTAATGTTTCTACGGGATCTAAAAACATCATCCAGACACGGGCTAGCACAGCCAGGAATGGTTTAAGAAATCTAAGATGTAATTCAGTATCTGACGTTGTCCCTTCCAGTTGTTCATCATCAGATTCAAGCCTTGGTCAGAGAGAGACCATAAAGCGAAGAACTTCCGAAGGAGAAAGTAGTTCTGCTGCTAAGGGGAAGAAAATGAATGGGTCACCGTCAGCACAAAATCCCAGTTCTAGCCATGGCATCTCAACTTCTGATTCAAGAAGAGCTAGAAATATGCCTTCTAACAGGGATAACAATGGTGTTGCATCAGTTAGGACTCGGAGAACTGTCACTGGTCACTCGAGGGGAAAGCTGCTTCCTAATCAAGGAAGTGGAAACAATTCGTCATCCAGTGGATCCTCTGCAGGTCCACATACGTCTGAACCTGAAATGTCTATCAACTCGAATGCTTCTAGTTCATCACAACAGTCATCTGATGAAGTTCCTTTAATTCGGCCGAATTCTTATAGCTGGCCAGGCAGTAGCAGTGGGACTTTACATGGCATTCTGCGAGCTGGTGCTTCAGATGTTGGGTTTTCCCGCTCTCTAAGGAACCAGGATGGACTGCGACGCTACAACATGGATGGGATAGCAGAGGTATTGTATGAAATTTTGATGAACATTTGTGTGGTCTTACAACATGTTGCCTTGTATCTGAGAGAGCACAAAGGAATTGACATAGTTGTGCCGTCATTCTTAATCTGTTTATTTCAAACAATTTTGCAGGTATTGCTAGCACTTGAGAGAATTGAACACGATGAAGAGTTAACATTTGAGGTTGTTATTAGCTTATTATAGACTTTTGTGTTCGCATTTTTAAATTTTTGTTCTTTAACTGTTCTTTTTCCATATTTCAGCAAATACTTGTTCTTGAGACCAATTTGTTCCTGAATGGCCTAAACTTCTACGATCAGCACAGAGACATGAGACTGGATATCGACAACATGACATATGAGGTTTGCTAGCACTGCTATTCATTTCACATAGATATAATCCGTAGTATCTCTCGTTGTTCCTTTATGTTTGAACAATATTCCGCCTGGTCAGGGTGCATCTGAACCTTTTTTTATCATCAGCGCCTCTGTAATGAATCAATTCGAATAATCAACTAATGCTCGGTTTAAAATACTATAATTGGTGCAACTTTTTACCTTCATCTGTTTCATTTACGCTTTTCGCCTGCTTGGATGTCAGGAATTATTAGCTCTAGAAGAGAGGATGGGTACCGTCAGCACAGCATTGCCAGAAGAAGCATTGTCCGATTGCCTTAAGAAAAGCATCTATCAGTTTACACCCCAAGAAGATGCATCCGTAAGCTGCGATGGGAAGAAGGCGGATGTCAAATGCAGTATCTGCCAGGTCCTTGTCGAATAGCTCTGATCTTCTTTTGCTCTTTTAAATCCAAGTGTAATATGTGTACCAGCACCTCTGAGTTTAAGATAATTGAGCACCCGATGACTATTTAATGCTACCGTAGAGGGGTTGCCCCTGGAAGTTTTCACCCTGAACCTGCACTAGGGCAAGTCAGTTCCTTGGTTAAGTTGGAAGTTAGAACTAGCTCAGCTTGCTTCCAAATGTTGTTTCACATATCATAAAGCTCATAGTGGATCTAATCAGATATACTTAAAACTTGTTTTCGGGTAATACTAGTTGAATCTTACTCTGTATAGATGCAGAGTAATGCTTATCGGTCTGTCTTTTTTACAGGAAGAGTACGTGGCTGGAGATGAAGTTGGAAGATTGCGGTGCAAGCATAGATTTCACGTTGTCTGTATAAACCAGTGGCTGCGGCTTAAGAATTGGTGCCCTATATGCAAAGGAGCAGCAGCAGCAGCTCCAGCACCCTCGCCCTCTCCCTCGCCACCCTCCACATAATTCAGTCATTAAATCATTTGGAGGAGAAACTTCCTCATCTTTCTTCTTTTTGAATTTTACTGTTTCGATGTACATATCGATTCTCTTTCATCTTGTCCCATTCAACTAATAAATCCAAGCTGTTGGTCGTAGAATCCGCATTCACTTGTGGAACTGTGAATACATACAAAGTGGTGCTGTTTCTACAAACGTGTTTCTTTTTCGGTTTTCAGTTTAGTTGCTACCATTTCGATGCTCGAAGTGTTGGAATTTTTAGTTTTCCCAACTGTTTCTGGCAATGATCGGTTTTCGAACTTGCTTCAAATACACTGATGCCCCGTGGCCTTCGAGCGTCGTCGGAATTTGATCTTGAACAAAATTTTGAAATTGAGGCTGCAAAAACAGGGCTATAAAACTCCGATTTCGACCAAACAGTTAAATTACGGTATTTGTCCGACAGAACAATTTTGGTACTGTCGAGTGTTTGCTCAAGTGACATGGGAAAGAGTTAGATCCTAAAATTCGGTTTCCGTTGTTCCCAAAATTAGGGATGACACAGCTGCAAGCATGGGAAGGATCAGTCGACTTTGGTACTGCCCAGAAATGTCGCATGTAAATAAAGCCAACATTTGATGTTCCAAACTCCAAACTGCTGCCGGCACTTCACTGGTCCCATATTGTACTTGTTTGTATGTTTAAGTACATGCTCATGCCCTTTTATGCGACTTGGGTCGACCCATTAAATTCTCTCAAATTCTTAAGTGCACGTCCAGTAGCTAAATTTAATATAACTCGAAATTATTGTTGTACTCTAGAATTTTTTAATTCTTTATTAGAATGGATCCACATAAATTACTCATAACCAATAAATTAAACGGATAAGAAAACCTAAGTCGTAGTAACGAAGACCCGACTTACCTATCCCATGTTGCATACCCTCTTCTCTCTTTCATCGCATGGTTAGTCGTGTGGTGATTTTCTATGATACTCCATAGTATTGCATACTCGGAAAGTTTTAACTGTTAAAACTTTGTTCAAAAATACAAAAATTAAGACCTATAGTTAAAAATCTCAAAGTATCCCAAGCACCTTAAAACGTTTGCAGTCATGCGAAGAGAGAAACAAATAGAGAGGTGTGCGACACGTTACATAAGAAAAAACAACATAAGATGAATAATGCAAAACCAGGAAACAGCCCAAAAGTCAAAAGGAGTATGCAAATCATATGATGCCATTTCAGAAAAAATTTCCACAACCTTTTTATCCACTGCGGAAATGCAATAACTGAAGGTTTCCATGAGCTTCCAAGTTACCAGATAACCATGGTCTCTGACGTCAAATGAGGAACCCGATCCCCTCCGGATCCAAAGAAACTAAGCCCAAAGATCAAATGATTCGGACCATTGAAATTTGATCCAACGGTTACAATTATTATAACTTTTAGAGAACTCCCTGTTTGTAACCGTTGAATTTAATTTCAATAGTCCGGATCATTTAATGAGTGAGCTAAGTTCCTTTGGATCCGGAGGGGATCCGGTTCTGTCAAATGAAGCCACAAATATCTCACACTGGTTTTTTCCATTCCACTGAAAACCTAAGCACAGCTGTTGTGACGTAAGTCCGAGGATGTGTCGGGGCCCATAAAAAACAACCAACGACAACAGTTCCGAAGACAAGTGACCTATGAACATGATCCCAACAGCCACATCAAATCTGTTGAAGAAACCTTAGGGATTCTGCTTTTGCTCCATTTTCCCAAAAGCACAAATGATTGGATTTTCATTGTTTATAACTGACAAATTATACTCCGGGTGTTTAGCCGTTAGAACAGAGGTCAAAGATACGATAACCAAGATAGACGGTCGATAACCAAGAACTAGGTTCTTCTTCGTATGAATCTGAAGCTTCCTAGGAATTGCAGAACAGTTGTCTAATGAAGATGCAGAAAACTAGTTTACCAAAAAATAAGAAAGATGCAGAAAAGTAACCCTCAGATTCATGCAATTTGTAAAACTCACTCACCAAATTTCTAATCCGTTTCGCCAGAAAATACAAATCTGAACTGACCCATAAGAACTGGAAATACCAAAATTAATTTACAACGATGGATCGGAATTTCAAATTCAGGCTTGGAAGACAACAGTGCTTAAGAAACCTGGTCCAAAAATAGTATGAGAAAAGAAGGCAGAAATGGTGATGAGACAAATGCATGTTGACAAGCAAGGATTATATGACTGATGAAATGGAAAAGAATGAGAACGCATGGGACATACAAAGCAATAATCCAGGAATCAATTTCCATACCTGTGAGAGGAGTGCGTAATTCCAGAATTCATACCAAAAATGTATCCAAATATGTGCCATTTCTTCATCATTGAGTACACGCCCGATGCTATATTACATATCTCATACATTTCATAGAATTATTTTCATCTGCAGCATGATACTGCAACGTAAATCAATATACTAGCGGGTTTACTCGAAACAACCCGAATCAGATAAGTTTTGAATCATGCCAAAGATTTGCATATTAACAACTGTTCCTCTTTTCATTTGATTTAGTTATATTTATATAGATTTCACTCATTTTGTTTCTCCTTATACTTCTAATTTTTTGCTTATATTCCTCATGATGAAGCTCAATCTTCCACTTTAAATTTAACAAGCTGGGTCGGAACTTGAATCAGACATCAGAATTAACAGGAAAAAAAATTAAGCTGCTTACCTAAAAAAATTACAGTAATTAGAAATATTGTGTTTCGGTGTGTGCATGCAGAAATATAGCCACAACAATTGTTTTACATGGTCAATGGGTTATATACGCATTAACAGATGTCAACTAGAACAGATGAGCAGAGAACGATAATTTGGCAGATAAATACTTTGAGTGTCATTTATGAACACTAAAGTTAAACTCATGCAATCAAGGACAACTCAATTGATGTCGATGTGTTATTGATATTGAAATTTAAATCAATTTTAAGATTCTAAAGTACATACAGAGGATACTGCAGCTCTTACACAAGCAATTATACCTCTCACCGAGCAACAGAACAGTACCCCTGCAAAATTTTCTTATATTTTCTCCACTGGCTGCAATTACACAAAAGCGTGAGGTCTGGAGCGGTAGCAAATACAGCAGCATCTATGTTACACATACAACAGAACAACCAAACATGGGGATTCAGTTTGAAACACCCTTGAACGGTTGCAGTTAGATAATTGTGGATCAGTCCTGGCTCCGCAGCCAGCAATTACAGACATTTGATGCTCAAACAGATGATTTCCCCATGCAACACCCAGAACTTTACCCACATAGGAACCATCTGGTGCGTCCTGGCAATGAGATTACAATTATTTGAACCCATAATCTCCAATAACTGGTGATCTCAGGACCTTTGAACCAGAACAGACCGACCCAACCACAACTTTGGGATAAATTTATCTTCACAAGGATCTTTCATTCCTCGAATGCTTGCATACAAATCTTCTCCAGCAGCAACGGCCAATCCTCTCCAAGTTGCTGTGGATTTAGCTCCATTGCAACCTTAAAATCAAGGAAAGATATTGAACACTGAGGTCTTTGCTCTTCCACGGGCCCACTGCTGCTCTGCATATGCATGTGATTGCTTGGCCACATGCCATTGATAATCTTTCCTTGAATCTGCTGCTGCTGCTTTGGTGCAGCATTCTTTTTTGGCTCTGGTGTAGACCTTGCTCCTACCAACTCAACGCAGGATCTAATCAATCGCTTTAAGTATATATCCAACACATTATTCAGCATATTGGCACATTCTGTAGAAACTCCACCAAGACCCTGTGCTGCAGCAATCTGCTCCATGCGTTTTCTAAGTGTTTCCGTATCGGACAATCCCCCACTGTCATAATAGCTAACAATATCACAGCTGCTACCAACTGGAAAAGCTTTGTGGGCCCCACCTACGCTGGCTGGGTAGAGCGGGATCCCCAGTGGTGCAAGTAGAGGACTTCTTGGGAAACTCAAGCAGTTTGATTGTTCTCCCTCTTCCTCGTGATCAATAACAGCTAAGTCAGCCTGGTCTTTGCTGTGTATCCGTGCTCTTTCCCCAACTGCACCATCTCTTTCACTCTCAGGTAGCTCAGCAACAGGTTGAAGATGTCGCATTGGTCTCTGATAATCAAATGGATGCACATCCCCGTTTTCCACAATAACCTTACCACCATTATCCTCTAAACCCGTGGAATGATGTGATGCACTATCTACCTTCCCATTTGGTCCAAGAGGGCTTGGCCTATCCCTTAGCTTCCGTTCGCGTATCCCGGACCTACCCTTTCGTGGGGACACCGGCAATACCCCATTCGACCAACCAGGTACATTTTGATTTTGATGCGGAAAGAGGCTTTGTTCCTGCCCATCTTCTCTACTTGGAGAACTGTTTGCAGCTTGTATCCCAGGTTTTGCAGGAACCGATGAAAAGACTGGTGGTGGGGTCTTTGCGTGGCATGCATTCTTCAAGACTGACCGTATAAAATGATTGTGCAGTGGCAAGTTCTCACTCCCGAGCACCCGGTGACACAACTTGTCAAATTCTTTTTTGCTCAGCTTCTGACTCAACAACCTATTCAAGTAATAAAAATACCGCTTTGACCTATCGGCCCCAATTCTCTTCACTATCTGTGCTTTCAGATCACCCAAATCAATTCTAGAGAACTGCTGAGGTTGCATTTCTCAAGAAACAGATTCATACACCATCCACAAGAAACAAGTAATCCCCCCGAAACTGCACCAGAAGACAAATTACCGTTATTACTGTTTCCAGAAAACCCAGAATTTGCATTCCTTCATATTATTCATTGCAAATCAATCCTCCAAACTCTGCATATCCCGACAAACAAAGGCAAACCATCCACCAAATCAAAAAAACCCAAAACCCCCAAACTTGAATCCAAATTCGGTTAACCCTGTTTCCAAACGACCCCAAATTGCCCAGCCCACAAACTATACAATGCAAACCCAAATCCCATCTTCTCAATCCCAAAACCCTAGAGATCAAACCAAGTACCAAAGCTCCCTAAATCCCAACAAAACTATACACAATCAAGCTTAATTAATCAAAAACCATCACAAATAAAAAACCCTAACTTCGAATCACCAAAACAAGCGGTTCGAACTCCTCGCAAACTTGAATTACACCACCCCGCCAATCCGAACCCAGAATTTAATTTCCCCCAATTCGCAAGCTTCAACTTCAAGACGCGAAATTTGAAGTCGGGGGAACGAGATCAGTAACTTGGGCGGATTGAAGTCGAAGAAACGGAGCTCGAATTGCAGGAAAATCGAATTCGAACGGAAAAAATAAAGCGCGATGAAGCGCCAAAAAAAAACAGAGAAATTAAATAGTGACAAGCTCGGAGAATGTGTATGAGAGAGGGCTTTTGGGAGATTGAATGGACTCTGACCTTATCGGGTTTCGACGAATTGCAGAGAAAAATCGAACCTCAGTGACTTCGGAGCTTTGCCTTTCGCTTTCTCTCTCTCCGGGGCTTTTTTTCTGTAATTTTATTTTTTGAAATTTCTTGACAGCTTTCTTTTTTTATATATTCGAACTTCCGCTCTGTGTAGCTCGATCGCTTCTGCTAATACTCTCTGTGTGTGTCTCTCTCTCTTCTTTTCTTTCTTTTTTCTCTCTCCTCGTTCTTTTCTTTCTTGGTTGCTCTCGCTCTCAAGGTCTTGCCTCGTGGTTTTTTTCTTATTTCTGGATTTTTGGTTTCATAAAAAGTAAATATTTACAATTTTTTCAAACAATATTTTACGATATTTGTTGTGCTTTAGGAAGTTCTATTACATGAAATTTGAAAATCTTATTTTTAGGAAAAATTACACGTATACTTTCAATACTTAACTATACATTGAAATTACATTTTTTTAAAAGATGGATATTTTTAAACCTGTGTAAGATGACATCATGTCTTGTTTTTGCGTTAAAAACGAATTTACATATTTACTCTTCCTTTCCTGTCAAAACGTGGTCGGCTGAGATTGACGGAAATATAGCTTCAGATTTACTCTCTTCTATTTGAATCATTCAATTTCTTTTTCGTTTCTTTGCTATTTTTCTTCATCTCTAAAGTTTATCTCTCAAGTTTATTCGAAGATAAGTTGTTCTTCTGGTTTTATATTTAATTTCTCTTGTCTCAAGTTTTTGATCCGATTTAGATTTTTGAACGAGTTGTGTGTTTTTTAATTTATTTCAATTTAGATTTTGAAATGAGTATCTGATTTTTCAGTTTTTTATTGTACACATTGAGTTTCTTTTTATTGATTTTGCCTTTTGCATGCATGCTTTTTAGTTTTTGAAGATTTTGATTCAGTTTTTGTGATCGAGTGTTGGCAAATGTGATTTTTCATTGTGCTGCTTTGTTTTCATTGAGTGCTTTGTTTTCATTGAGTTCCTTTTGTTTTTTTTGCAGTATAGTTACCATGTATATTTGTTAGAATGATAATGGATTATGAATTAGTTTTATTTAGAATGTAAACTTTTTTTTATTAATATTTGTGCAACATTAGTTTATAAAATCATGTAGAATCAGTTGACATAAGTTTTGGGAGGATTAGAGGGAACTCTCCCAACAAACATTTAATAATTTTGAACGTTTGATTAAAATTTGTGCAACATCAGTTTATAAAATCATGGAGAATCAATTGACATAAGTTTGGGGGATGGGAGAACCCGCTATAAACATTTAATAATTTTCAACGTTTGATTAAAATTTGTGCATCATCAATTTTACATAATCATGCATTATCACTTGGCATGAGTTTATTAAAAGGATAATGGATTAGCAATTAGTTAATGGATTATTAATCACTTGGCATTTGTGCAGCATCGGTTTTATAGAATCTTTACACTATGCTTGGATGAGGGAGATAAACTTGGAATTTGGATTAAAGTCAGAATTTATAAATTGACTTGCACCAATTCCCTTGTTTGGATTCATAAATATAGAAATTTTAGAATTTCCGCGTGGAAAAAGAATTTAGGACCTCAAATTTCCAAATTTAAATTTTATGTAAATAAGTATCATTTCCTAATTTTTATGATTGAGAGTTTAAAAATAACAAATTTCATATTCAATTACATTGTTCATTTAGGTTAACCAAACAAAAAAATTCACAAATTCTAGAAAATAAATTTAGTCATTTCAATTTCCGTCATTTTAAAATTCCTTAATAATTTTAAATGTCTTCATCCAAACATAATGTTAAAGAATTTCAGCTCTATAAACCTTATGTGCAGAATACTTTTGATTATCATTTGTGCAAAATACTTTTTTATTAGCATTTTGTGCATCATCAGTTTTTATTACCTTTTTATTAGCATTTTGTGCAGCATCAGTGTTGTCGATGCAATTTTCCGGTGTCTCTAGCTTTGACAAAAATGCACCTGCAAAACAATCAACACATTTGATCAAAGACCTAAGCCTCACGCGCCCACAAGGTTGGGGGGAGGGGTTAGGCCAATGGATCTCTGATGCCTAAATTAGTTTCTCTGAAAAAGAGTAAGCGTTTATGGCTTTTAGGAGTAGCTAAATCTTGTCCTTCTTAAGCAAAATCCGCGTGTCGCCTCTAGGATTTTTGGGATTATTTTAGGTTCCACAAATGCCCCCACACCTACTGGGCTCCATGTAGGAAAAAGGCAGTAGGCGTAAAAGTCCCAAGTTATATGGGTGTGTAGAGTTCTTTCCTAATTTGATGTAGATCTCGCTCTTTGACTTGGAGATAGACTCTTCTAGGAAAAGGAAACCATTTGCCCCAACACCTATTTAATCCTGCCTTAAGCAGAGAATTAAATAAATTTGGAGAACAATCTTCATTCTAACAATGAAGAGAGATAATAGATGAAATTTGTTCCCCCTCCCCTAGCTCTCTTCTTTTCTTGCCCTTGCAAATAGTCGTTTCTCGTTGTTGTTCTTCTTCTTCGTGCTGCTCCAAAGTAAAAAGAAATTTATTTTTTTCTTCTCATTTGTCTCGGGTGGTGCTACTACAGGGCAGTCATCGAGATGGTGTGGCACATCGGCTGGCAGGGCTAAGAGTTGGTTTGGTGTAAACCGAGGAGGTAGCGTGGCAGGGGCATAACTTAGGCTACTCGGCTCGATTGAAGCAAAAGACGGTTGCACACCTGGGTCATCGGATTGAGGTGCTAGGGTGTAGTGCGGAGCGAACCACAGGGCTCGAGCTTCTTCTGGATGCCTGAATCTAACATGGGATAGTCAGGTATACAAGATGGTGTGGAGCAGCTGAGATCTCGTCATAGGTTGCTCGACGCCTTAAGCAAAGGTGATTATGAGTGGAAGAGGCGAACAACATGCTGGGCTCGGGATAATGTGGAGGGAAAGACAGAAAGAGTTGTGGGGCGCCATCTCTCTTGCTTGTGACTTAGGCCGCATGTTGGGCTTTCTATGCTTAGCAGGCTAAGCTCAAGCATGTGCCTAGCCTAGAGGGAGAGATGTGGGCTGAGACCCATATGGGTCAGGGATTAGTTAAAGATAAAAAGGGATCAGGTCACAGGGCCTAGCGTATGCTGCTGAAAAGCTTGTCGTTGATCTGACTTCTCTTAAGGGGAAGAAAAATACTATTGAGTTTGAGCCTGTGAAACATACTACTCCAAAAGTGGCCACGACCGTTGCTGCGAAGATTGCTTAGCGAAAAGGTTCAGTGGTGCCCCTAATGTCTGGGTTTGTATTGAAGCGTGTGTCTGAGCTAAGTCCGGTTTGGCTTTTGAAAGGCTTGCTGATATGAAGAGCAGGAATGTGGATTCTGCCGCTAAAGTGGCGCCTGGGCAGTTGTGAGAAGTTCACCAAGTCTAGTTCTAAGGAGTTTCCTGGGGTTTGTGCTATGTTGAAGGCTGGCCTGCTTGAGGACGTCGATGCATGCGCCAAGTTCATTAATAGTATCAGGAAAGTCATCCGCTCTGATTCTTTTGCGAAGCGTTCTGCCTACTTGAAGAGGTCCTTATTGCTTGCTACAATGCAGAAGACTTTGATCTTATGATCGATAAGCTCGAATTTGAACTCGCCGTTTTGAAGGGGTTTAATGTCTATACCTCAACTTCTCTTCTGTGCAGCTGGAGACCATTCATCAGGAGGTAGTCGGTTTGAAAACTAAGCTTAGTGCGACTTAGACAATGTTGGAAGCTGCAGAGAAGGAAGTCAGTCGTGTTGCACCAGTGGTCCAGGACCTTGAACATGTCAATTCGGAGTTACGATTTGTTTGTTTTGCCAAAGACGATGATTTTGTCTTCATGGATGGTGGAGTGTCTCATCTCAAGGATGTTGCCAGTATGCTTGAGTCTAAGGAAATGGATATGCAAAGTGCACTGTCTGCTAGCAAGAACTTGAAAAAGGAATTGGATAAGTTGCAGGATGCTCACACTGGCTTGTTAAGGAGAATGCGCAACTGAATAATGAGAGGGTCGGTCATGAAGTGGCGATTGCTTCTTGTTAGGCCAATTTCTACAAGCTTGGCTATGTAAACCATCCCGATGAGTTGTATTTTTGCTTTGACTTAGGAATTTTCTTCTTTTCCTTTTTGTTCTGCTTTATCTGAACTTTGTCGGCCTTCAAGCCAGTTTATCAATTTGCTAGAAATTTAATAAACAACTTTCCTTGCTATTTCGCCATGTCTTTTACAAAACTTTATTGTAGAACGGGCAGCTGGGTGAACTATTTCGATGAAGCAATCGATCCTACATCATCACTTAGGTTTTAGTTTTGTTTTCGAGGCTTCGGGAGCCTTGCCTGCTTGAGGTGACTTGCAAAACTTTGTTGTTGGACGAGCGACTGGGTTGGCTACTTCGATGAAGTAGTCGATTCCACGTCGTCACTTTGGCCTTTAGTCTTTCCTTTGATGCTCAATGAGCTTTACCTACATGAGGAAATATGCGAAATTTCTAACTTATAGAGCTAGCGGCCTGACTTCTGGCTTTCATAGAAAGCAGACAAGTCTTCATAGCAGCTATAATCGTGAACTTCGACTTTGACGGCTTCATGAGCCTTGGCCCTCCATAGGCAAATTGTGAAACTTTAAACTTATAGAGCTGTTGGTTGGACGCGTGGCTTTAGTAGAAAGCAGACAAGTCCGCGTAGCTACTATAGTTGTACATTTCGGCTTTAGTGGCTTTACGAGCCTGGGCCCTCAAGGGCAGATTGCGAAATTTTTAACTTATAAAGCCGTCTGCCGGACACGTGGCTTTTGTAGAAAACAGATGAGCCTGTATAGCTACTATAATTGTACATTTGGGCTTTGGGTCTTGCAAAACTTAAACCAGAGATTGTTGACCAGAAATGCTGCTTTTAAATAGGTAGATAGTTTCACGTAGCCATAGTAGGTGTAAGTCTTGACTTACAAATTGCCTAGGGCTGCTAGCCGTTGGGTCGTCGGTCGGGTGTCTTACTTAAAGAAGCAGATGACCCACGTGACCACTTTAGGCGTTAGCCCTGTTAACTACATTGAAATATTAGAGAATCATAGAGAAAATCAGAAGAAAGATGAACACAAGAAGGATGAACATAGAGAGTTTAGAGAAAGAAATATAAGACTATTATTAACTAAAGAGAAAGATTACACAACTTTAACCAAATACTAACAAATTACTGACTTGTACATTCATTTTAACTAATCATCTACCTAATGATGTGGAATCCTTAATACTCCCCCTCAATCTCAACTGGGGAAACCCAATTTGAGATTGGAAGAACATATGCAATCACCATTATGAAACCAGAAAACAGAACAGAGTTGAACCATCTGCAATCTTGCAATCTTTCTTCATCCACCTCAGATTCATTCCATGTCATAATAGTATCATTTATATCACTTTGTTCCATATGAAAATCATTCCCATCTGAGTTCAGATAGTAAACCTCTCATCCGTTCTTCATTTTCAGTGGAATTAATTTCCTTCAGAAATGGCAAAGAATGCGGATACCCCAATGCTCAAACTAAACCCACGTGAAGAAGAGAATAGAGTTGAAGAGGTCCTGTCCACATCCATATCTATACCATTATACCTTACCATATCAGAAACAAAACTTAACGAGAAGCAAACCCCTCATAAGAACAACGTCCATCAGAATGATCCCCTATCATCAGAGTGCAATGTTTTTGTCTTATCCTTACATCTCCCCAGGCTTTGGTTCTCAATTTCCAAAACTAAATGCTTCCCAACAATTATGATGCACATTAACAAGATATTCATTACATCAGATTGATGAAGACAAGGAAATTTGCACAATTAGCTTGAAAACATCTTAAACCACATAAATGTACAAATCCAACTACTGCAAAACAAAACCTATATCATCTTTTCAAACTTGCCAAAACCAAAACATGTTACTCATCCAATTGTCATCACACATTAATCTTCCCAAAGACAGAATGTTCTCCAATATCGTATAGTAACATGTGGAAGTGATGCGTTCCACTCCAAATATGATTCCCTTTTTTCTCCAAATATATATATCCATTGCATCACTGCAACATACATACCAAGATCTTTGAAAAGAACTATGTTGCACATATCCAAAAGTCATGCCACCCAATATTTCACTACCTTTCACATGAGTTTCAATCAAATAACAATTTTCTTTGAAGGAGTCATAGCACACCCTCATGCCAGTTATAACAATTTCTTACAGGATTACCCTTCATGGGATTTACCGTCCACAATCTCATTCAACATTGGCTTTGGCCTTTAATATTTACAAAAAACAGAAAATTAACAAACTATAGTTGGCATCGGCCTTAACTATAGTACCACAGGGTCGCCCTTTATGGATTTTACCAAAATCAACTTGTCTTAACAATGGCATCGGCCTTCACAAATTTTAACAACAGAAAATCAACATTTATGTAGGATTACCCTTCGTGGGATTTACTTACTCTAACACGGAATTACCCTTCGTGAGATTTACCGTCAACAACTTCTTCAAACTTTATCTTTTTCTAAGACACGTATAACTGGACTTACTGTGAATACATGTTAACAACTGAGCTGGTTAGACTCGACATTATAGGTTGAGGCAAAGAACTCAAATATTGTTGTAGTATCTATCAATGTATGATAATCGATGCCTTCGCTACTTTGCAACAACCACTTTAACTGAAATTGGGGCCAAGTTATTCACTATGGACAAGAAAATAACCAACATTGCAAGGCAATGCGTTCCATTCTTTAACTGTAATTTTAGTTCGTTCCATGTCAAAGCTACTTTTCCATCTAAATCAATGCTCCTTAACTATTGGCATAATGCCTTAATCCCAATTTCAACTCCTTTCCAACATTAATCAAGAAAATGATCACTTGCCCAAGAAATTGAAGAACAAGAAGAACAATAGTATATACCATAACTCCTAATCACAAAAAATGGCTTCATGTCTTTACTGTACTCTTTCTCATTCCACAACTAGTTTGAAAATGGTGCATGCCCAACTTTAGATAAAACAACTTTGTGGCAAACTCTAATTAACATAAGTAAGAAATATGCCACCACTTTGCCAAGAAAAACCCATTTCAACGAAGTGAAAACCAAGAGAGAAAATAGGCAACAAAACATCAAAGATGCAGAACCCAGAGAGAACAGAGAACTATCTTGAACCCAAGAATCCATACCCATTTCTCCAAACATATCTAGATTTGCAGAAAAAATCAAATCCAATAAAAAGAATGAGCAGAATTTCAGTAGCAATCCAGAGTAACAATCTTGAACCCAAATATCAGACATAACTTGAAGAAGCCGGAAAAACTCACAAGAAGGATGACTTCGTGCTTTTAATACTCAACATATCAACTGAAATCACTTCATGCCCAAAACAAAAACTAATTGATTTACATAATATTGAAAGAACCAGACCAAGAAATTTAGAAAAAAATGACTGAAAAACTTGACCAATCTCGAAACTACCGAGCACAAGTCAACGTCATACCTTCAAGGACCCATTGAGGAGTTCATGCTGAGGCACCCCTACCGAAGCACAAGAGTTTCCCTCCAACCAGGAGGCCAATCACAGCACGACATATGTCAACGTTGAAATAATGCTCATAGAGTCCCACATCGACCGCGAACAGAAGCTGGAAACTCTCCTCAACTATAAAAAGACACCATACTCCTACAATGAATCCCTAATGTCATTATTGTACTTAAACTAGTCATTAGAACTCATTAATGATGATTATGCTTGAACCTATGTATTGTGTAAACCCTTCACTATTAATGAGAACTCCTCTACTTCGTGGACGTAGCCAGACTTAGGGTGAACCACGTACATCTTGTGTTTGCTTCCTTATCTTTATCTATTTACTTATTATCCTCACCAGGTGACCGGAGCAACCGAGTGAAGGTCACAAACTCGACACTTCATGTTGTTCCAAAGTCTTACTGATTTTGTGCATCAACAAACTCCATAAGACTTAGCGATAAGACAAGGTAGATATACGCTCTTAATAGTTTGATTTGCATGGCAATGATGACACATTGGGCGTCGGTAATTATGACTAAATTTTTAGGCTCTTTGATGGCTCCTTTTTTAGGGTCCTTGACGGTTTTTTTACAAAAATGGAAAATAGAAAGGCCATATAATTAGAAAGAAAAAAGTACATGATAAAACTAAAGGACAAGAAAAGGTTGTGTTGGAATTTAAACGCTACTATACCAAGAACATTGAACGAAAATTAACAAACTAGATCTTCCTCTAAATTGCATAGAACAAAAAAGGAATTGACACTCAATATTGTTCGAATCCATGTCTTGTTGAAACTATCAAACTATACTCACCAACTAACTTGACGCTTAATATTGTTTAAACTTGCACACAACTGATATATATTAGAAAAAATCAAGGATAGGCCTGGACCAACTCTGGCCTCCATGTGGCTCCGCCACTGATCTCATATATAAGATTGATAAGCGATATGTTGGAAATGAAGTAGCATGAGTTGATAAGCTATATGTTGGATATGAAGTAGGGGGTGTGAGATTTAACAACACACTAGCCTATATGTTGGAAATGAAGTAGCAGGTGTAACAAAAAAAGAATTGGTGGGGATTCCTACAACTTTTATAAGTCACATGCATCAAATCCTCACCACATAAACCATTTTAGTACAATCCCTCCTTTACCCAACGAGTTTTCATCCACATCATGTTACACTTGAATAAATAGGCTTCTTGCACTTATTTGCAATAACCATTAACCCCATAGAGAAAAGGCATTCCACTTCGCAAATAGCCAAAACAATTCACAACACAAACATGTCCAAGTTTAGACATGAAACTTAGGGTTTTAATGCTGAGTTCCACGGGTGGTATAACATAGAACCTCATCTATTTTCAGGGTCACCCAAGCTATGTTGACTCGGAGACACCACTGGGAAATATAAATCAAGTCTGTAGGAGACTCGATTATGAAACGAGTTTCGCCGAGTCTTGGAACCACAATCCATGAATGCAGAAAAAAAGCTTGTGGACCTCACCGGTAAATCTAATGAAGCGTTATACCGTGCAAGCAAATAGAAAAAGAAGGCTAACATTTCTCAAGAAATGATCTCATTCTTAAAGTTTGAATTGCCGCAGAAGCGTCACGACCATATTGAGTTGTACAAGCATTTTGGGAGGGAAATGCCAAAATTGAGGAGCAACGAACAAGGCGTTTGAGGATTTTCATTAGGTATCGAAGGGAAATGAACCGCATCAACCATAATAGGATTCTATAACAGTGAAGGAGGTTGAATCATGTTCGGTGAGGGTTATGCTTAATAACTATAGTAGAATAAATTTGAAGGTGTACTCTAGCATGTGGTTGACTTGTAATGTTTAATTAAATGTTAAGTAATGTAATATAGTTGTGCAATGTATTTGCTAACTATTATATGATAATAAACATGAGGACTATTTATCCTTGTTATCTTCAGTGCCTACCATGTCCTAAACTACCTTAATGCGAAGAGTATCAAATATGTAAATACGCAGTATATACACTATTAGTACATGATATGTACATTACATGCACATGCTATGCACAAAATTGGAGATCGGGCAGCCAGTTGCTTTTCATATTTATAAGACACTTTAATGGCATGCTGTTGGTATAGTGGATACAATTAAAATATAATCCATAAAGATCACATATATAACGTTACATTGACATATAGTGGATACAATTGGCTTGGAATCCACAATGATCACATATATAAGGTTACAATGACAGTTTGCAAGTCTTCTTACGTAACCATTGCTTAACCGTGCACATGGAAAACATGAAACTCGTTGTCGCTTATTTTATGGTCGCACATGACCCTTAACGTTCTCTAACCTTTTTTTTTAATTTTGTTTATCGCCGAGGTTGGGCAATAACTAGGTTGTGGTCATACTAGCTAAATTCTGGAGCACAACATACGTGCATCATAACTAATGAACATTCCCGCTTCTCATATTAAGTTATAGCCTTGCACACCATATGCACATAGCGGAAATTGTTTTTACAAATTTCTGTAGTTGAATCACTTGAAATAGAAATTAGAACACACCCAGTATTCTATCACATTAAAAATAAAGTTTTTTCCACAGTCCATAGCCTCCAACATGAAACACATACCCTAATTGAACTTCTAAGTATTAATTCATCTTATAAATAGCTCATATATTCCATATATCATTGATATAGGAACTTGGAATTCAACACCCTACCTTACTATGACTGCCGAAGCTTCCATCGCCCGAAAAAATTAAACTTTCCTACCAAAATAGAAAAATATGGTACAAACATCCCATCTTTAAGGATGGAAGAATTTGTTGTGTTTGGTTATGGAATAATAACACACATAGCTCACAGATCTGAGCTCAAACCCAAAAACCCTTACCTCACTCTTCTCACATCTCTCTCGACATCCCTATATTTGAAACCAAAACTATGAGCTCAACCTAAAACACAGCTCACTCTTCTTACCTCTCTTTCCACTTCCTTCTCTTTGAAATCAAAGCTCACACATATGAGCTCAACCCAAAAGGCCACAACTCACATATCTCTTTCTCGACATCCCCAACTTCGAAATAAAAAAACAATGAGTTGTGAGTTTTTACAATTTATATGTCGGTATTTTTGTCATTTTGCTTTTGTGCATAGGGTGTATGGAATGTGCATGGCCGGTTTGTTATATATATATATATATATATATCAAAGAGACTACAGAGACAGATAAAATTGAGACAAAAATTAATTTACTTTTTTTAAGTAAACTATTTGTAATATAAATTAGTAAAAAAATATTGTTTTCTAAATTGACCATCATTACTTTTTTTTTTTTAAATGAGTGAGAGTGATATATAATAATTGAAACAAAATTAATTACAACCCTCAAAATAATACAATTTGAAAAATAAATATTTCATTAATTCAATGACAAGGCAGATTAGTATTCCTCTTCACTTGTACGTGAGAGGTCTTAGGTTCGATTCTCGTCAAATGCAGATTTGAAGCACCTTATTACTAGTTTATTATGAGGCTTAACCTCTTTTGCACTCCTTTAATGTAGATAATATCATTTGTTAAAAAAAAGACAAAAAACAGTAAAATAACGCCTATAATGACCACAAATATGGGTAAACCTTCTATAACGATGAATGTTATTATTTATGTGACTTACTACTAATGCACATTTTAGCACCTCACCTTTTTTAAGCTCAATTTTTTTTTTCAAATTAATCCTAGATGTATTCTCGAATTAAAAATGTCAATAAAAATGAGAATGAAATTGAAATTTTCAAAATTATACATGATGTTATTCGAAAGCTTAATTTTACAATATTTGTGAATTTGTCCAAATCTTGTAGCTATTTAGTTTTGTTGTCTAAAAAAAATTGAATTTTCTTTGTTTTTCTTGGTTAGGTCAAGAAAGCATGATTATTATTTTTTTCAAAATATGTCTATTTTTTTGGAGGCCTAATTTACTGAATCATATAAAGGACACACATAGAGGGGTTGCGGCATGATGCAATGAAAGTTAAACACTCAAATTAAACCCTCTTGTTGTCAAATTGTAGTATAAATGCAAGTAGGGATCGTTCTAAACCGGGGATTAGGAGAGCTTGCTAAAACCTCTAAACTTACTCAAAAACATAAAAACAAAGTTAAAAACGTTTGAATAGACTCAAGGGACTCAAAACAGATTCTAAAGACTTAAAACAACTGAAAAACACTCAAAACTGCCTAAAAACACAAACTGGGCAGATTTGACTCTAACACAACTTTGGACGAATTTAGTGTTTTGACTTAAATCAAAACACTCTAAAACACAAACAAAACATATTTTAAACACTTTGGAACAAGAAAGTAAAATGGGGGTTTTGATTTGGATGAATTTGAAATAAACAAGCAAGTTATAAAACTAGGCAGATTATAAAATGAATTTGAGAAATAAAATGATGGATGGATTAGTTAGAGGTCCGTTCTTCACACATGACACACTTGTACATGAATCGATTTCCAATTGTTTTTCAATAAACTATGATACTCAACACCCCAGATTAACCGTGATGCACAAATTAACCCTCAGATTTATATCTCAAGCATGTTCATGGCTTCAAACTTCCCCCTAACTAAATAGGGGTTTAGCTACTCATAGTTGCAATAAAATCAGAAAATAACAAAGTAGACATTGAAAGCAAGAACGAAGTACACCTAAAACGCTCCAATCTTCAAGCTTGAAATGCCAAGGACATTCTTTTTCACCACCTTGTTGCGGCACAAGAAAGGGGAGTGGCTAAATGGAGGTCACAGCAAGGGATGAAAGTGTAAGTGTATGAAGTTGTGAGATGTGAAAATGTAGTGTCTTTGGATGGAGATGGAATCCCTTAGGAAGGGGAATGGTGGATGTATTTATAGGCTAGGGAGAGGATAGTGTATTTTGTGGTAATGAGTGGATGTAATGGGTGTAGTGGGTTGTGGTAATGAGTGGATGTAATAGGTGTAGTGGGTGAGTGTTGTAATGAGTGGATGTAATGGGTGTAGTGGGTTGTGGTAATGAGTGGATGTAATGGGTGTAGTGGGTGAGTGTTTCTAGCCTCTTTTGACTTCAAATTCTTCCATCCATCTTGCTCCATGCATAAGCTATCCAATCTTGGCCAAAAGCTGCTCCAAATTGCTCCAAATTGCACTTTCTTGCCAACTTTGCCATTAGGACCTACAAACACACGAAAATAGCTTAAAACACTTTTATAAGCAATAACTAACTAAGTAAGTGCAAGAAAACATGTTGACTAAGTCGCATAAATATGCTCCTATCACGGCACAACATAAAGAAAGATAGAGATGTGTAATTGTGAGGTGTGTATTATCTCACTCCATTGTGTCTTTATTTATAGTAGTAGGGAAGATTAAATCCTTACCCTAATAGAATTACAACTCTAATAGGATAATATCTAGTCTAAGAGATATGGTAGAATCCCACAAGGATATCCCATATATGATAGGATTTACACAATCACATTCATAATCTAATATGATTGCAACACTCCCCATTAAGTGTGTAAATACTCAAACAAATGGCGTATCAGGTCTTCAACGATGAAGTAAGTGCAATTGATGAAGTCATCAGCACAATGAGTGAATGCAAATCTCAAATCAACAGAAGAATGCATAAAAAGTAAAACTCACAAAACCTTGATGTAGTAAAACCCAAGGTGGGATAAAAACCCATAGACTAAGGAGAAAAGTGAGAAGTTGTATTAAGTCAAACTGTACATCTTTTGGACGCAAGTAGAATATCTCACAAGGGTATGACTAGCCTAGGATGGATGCCTTGTCAAAACCTAGTTATGTAGCAAAAGCCAAGTGGGAAAAATGCTCCTAAGCGTAGGAAAAAAGAGTACATTAAGATCAAGTGAGTATACTTTTGGATACTCCTTCTGAGTTTGACAGAACTTCCAAATGAGAACAACAAGCATTGCATATGAGCAGTTAAGCATACCAATTCCTCGGACAAGCTTTTGGAAGGTTGACTTCGGCAATGTAGAGGTCGACAAAGTTGTCTGGGATCGGCTTGCATGCCTTTAATCTTATGATGCTTTGCTGATGTGATGTAGATGCAATATGTCTTAGCGTTGACTTCGTTGATGTATCATGTCTTGGTCGGGTGGATACATGTGACATAGTCTTCATATATCGTCATCGGGTCTCAATGATGGATGAAAATAGCAAGTACTTCGAATATACTCAACAAGAGCTCTCAACCATGTCTCACGTGTGGCAAAGTGAAGTAAGGTGAGTCTTGGAACGGTTTGAAGAATTCGCAACTAAGGTCATATCGTGGACCTCCAAGATATTGTGATATCCCTAACGGTAAATACATAACCATTCAGGGATATGCCTTGTGCAGGTTTGATAAGTAACCATCGTCATCATAACAAACAAGGGAAACATTATTTTAAGGATCAAAGGGGTCAGATCTGCTCGGGATGCATTGGGATTAGCCCAAATACATAGTACCTTTGGGGTAGCCGAAAACGTCTTTAATACCAATTCAATGGATGAGTGACACACACCCGATCCTGATATTCTCCGAATACTAGGATAGGTACGTGCTGGGCGACATCCGAAGGTGACGAAAGCCATTTATTAAGTGCAAATGCTAAAAACAAGGGATATAGAAGACTTAGAAATATAAAAGAATAATGAATATGCATTTAAGGAACGTGTTCAGAGCATACAACTAACCAGAATATTAAAAGAAATAATATAAAATTGAATGAACAAAGGAGTATGTCCTACACTAAGAGGACTCGAAGATGCCGTTGCGGAAGTGCCTTGACGCCGGGATTGTATGCCTTGATTCTAAGTCCTGAATGGGGGCGCAAAACAAAGGTGAGTGGACCAAGTTTATATATACAATAATAATAAAATAGTTATCACGATTTTAACCCCCACAGTTTATATAAAGAAAACTACTAGCATAATAAGTGATATGTTTACTGAAAACTTTAGCATGGCAAAAACATCTCAAAAGACATATTGTGGAATAACATCGCGGAAATCAAAATATCAAACGTCTCCCAGATCGTCTTGTAAGCGCGATATGCTGCCAGTAAAATCACTGAATAAATATAACTCCCGGCCCTATGCCAGCACCATGGTCTCTGCGCTTGTAGCCAGAGATTTCCAACTCCCGACCCAATGCCTGCTATGTGGCCCTCAGCCCGTAGCTAAGGATTATTTCTCTTGGCCTAACTGCCAACACCAGATTCTCGCCCCAGGCGGCATAATGTCCATTAGGTACGCACAAATAGTTACGCCTCTCAAATATAACCACTTTATAGTATAAAGTCATCTATCGTCTATACCATAAAGAGGGGTTTTGAAATCATGTTCTAGCATCATATCGTCATCCATCAGATAGTCTACCAGTTTATGGTTTTTAAAGAAAATACGATATATTAAAATATAGCTCAATATAGGCTAATAATTAATTCCTCACCAAAAACGAGACGATAAACAACATATTCCATAAACATGCTTAACATAAAATCAGTTCATAAACTCGTAAGGCATGCTATTCATTTATGCAATTAAACTATGAAATCATGTAATTTTAGAAGGGGTCCATTCACAGATACTCTGTAGCAGCAGAGTTGTGCGGAAAAGGATTTAAGGAAATCCCCACTAGTAACTTCACCTAAGCACAAAAATGTACAATTTATCAAACTATGCCCAAACGATAGAATTCCAGGAAATGGACGCCAAAAACGGATTCAAAACATCGAAGTTGGCCTAGGAGAGATTTTGGGTTTTGGGTTCTAAGGTTTTTGGTTAAAAAGGGTTAGGGTGAAAATGGGTGGTTTGGGCTTAAGCTCAAACCCACACACGCACACATGGCACAACACACACACACACATGCACATCACAACACACACACATGTGCACCACACACACTTACACACGCTTACACACACACACACACACACACACACGAACACACACACATCGTGCACACACAGCACACCCACACACTCGGCCTGCATGCCTAATAATCAAAATGGATGGGTTTAAGGCCCTAGTTAAAATGAGGTGGCCCAAGGCATTAGTGTAACTTGGGTTTCTAAACAGAAAGTAACTAAAATTAAAGAAAATGTGTCGGCCAGGGTAGTGGACTGGTCTAAAACAGGCTACGGCCCGTTGGTATTCTGAACGACCTGAATGCCTGCTTGGTGATCGGGGAAGAACACCAGAAAGTTTGATCGGGATTTGTCCTGATTCCGATTTGACCTAAAACTAAGTAAAAATAGGAAGTTAAAACATAAAAATGATGCTGAGAGAGAAGGGAAGAAAGATTTTACCACAAATAGACTCAATTGGGGTCGAGATTGGCCGAGTTTGGTCCCGGAGATTGCCAGATTTTCATGTCGGTTCTGGAAGAACAAAATTATATGCACGCTAGGTTTAAAATACAAAATCACACTCCAACTTTATCTCAAGTTAACCATAACCAACACCAAACAAATGAAACAATCTAAATATACTTGAGATAGCACATTTCGAGATAGCTCAAGCTCTCGGGTCCACTGGTCACTGCACTCGCAGTGCACCGATGGTACATGTAAGACCATCATCAAGTTCCCTGAGTCTCAATGATCTCAAAAATATTGGTTTGAAGTTTGGTTTGTGAAGAAATTTGGGTGGAAGTGAGGGTTCTCTTTCTCGGTGTTATAGAGATAGTGAGTTCGAGAGTTTCAGGAAATGGGAAGGAAGGTCAAGAGGTGGGGGGAAGAGGGAAGAAAAGAATGGGGAGTTAGGGTGCTGCTGATGTGAATTTAAACTAACCTAATAAATAGATTAATTCAAACCAAATTTACTCGCAAGTGCACGAATCAATTGTAGTGGAAATATGTAAATACGAGATCGAATCCACCGGAGTTGATTCAACAATTTAATCCTATAACTATTACTTAACAAATTGAATTAAAGATTGGGTTGTATCGAAGATTAATTAAAATTAACAATGATTAAACAGAAATATGATTGAGAACATATGTAAGAAAACACTAAGGCTTTGATTCCACCACTAATTGTCATACCCTAATATCCAATTGTCAACTCACGAATTATCAAATTAATGAAAACAACTTCCGTGCATATGTCCGTGGTCAGGTACACATGCCAATAATTTCCCAAATAGTTGTGAATTTTACCGTGGTCAGGTTTAAACTCAACTATTCCTACAGTCTCTATATCCATGGTTCGGTATACACAAACATATAGAAATCCAATTAAGTAAAGTGATAAACAAATTAACCACTTATCAACTTGGTCACGTCAAACAAATAGCTAATTTTCTAGGAAGCCACACAAACCAATATTCGTCTATGTAGGATCAAAATATAAGTTCATGATTCTCATTCACAAAGCATTGATAGAATCCAATTCATGGTCAGAAATAAATTCATATGCAAATAATTTCAATATCAAAATCCTAGGCTATGGTCAAGCACAAAGAACCTAATTTCAAAATTGCAATTCCACTAGTGAATGAAAACTAATCATCAATCTGAAATTCAAAAATTGAACAATCAAATACCTAGAGTAATCATAATTAGGGCTTCCTCTTAGCCTTAGCTAAGAGTTTAGAACCCCATGAACGAAGGATTCATCGTAGTCCTATGGAAAATATGCATAAAATAAAACTTGGGAAAAAAACCGAATTGTTGCTGCTCTCTCTGTTTCACGCCAGAAGCCAAGGAGTCCTAGTCCCATGTTCCGCTGCTTATCCTCCTTTTTATCCCTGCCACCCTATTCCAAGTTTCCTAAAAAATAGGAATTCAAATCAAATTGAGATTCTTTTCTCTAAAATATCTCCCCTGCCTATTGGTCTTTAACCTAAGAATAAAATAACATTTGATTAAATGGATGAAGCCAATGTAATTAGGAAGACTAAAACATATATGATGTATTATAACCATGTTAAATTCCACTTTTATCAAGAAACCTCATAATCCGTATAAATTACAAAACTAAAGTAATTTACTCCAAATAATCAAAATCAAGCACTAATAAATACAAATATAAGGGTAACAATTGTAATAAATACGTGTCTATCAGCTGCCAAGTGGCAGCTAGGGAGTGGAGGAGAAAGTAAAAATAAAAATATTTGATTTCAATAAAACTTTGGGAATTTATAAAATTACATATAAATTTGGGGGTGGGGTTTAACAATGCGTGTAGGTGCGATACTGCATCTTTACTAATAAATCAGCATCAAATGAGATGTCCTATCTAATATAATAAGCTAAGTACAACAAAGCGCAAAGTTGAACTCAGTTATGGAACTTCGGATTCCATAACCTCTTCAAGGGTTTCATTTGCATACAACGTATGGAATATCATAGGTATACTCAAAAGGTAACACCTTCGGGGTGTAGTTTGATTGGTAGACCAAAGTATCATCAGAACAACACTTGAACTTCAGGTCAAGGCATAAACGAGTTTTCCCAAGATCCTTCATCTCAAATTTCGTCTTCAAGTGTGAGGCAGTTTTCTCAAGCTCTTCCAGAGTCTTAGTAGATTCATGTCATTTGACATAAACTGTAACTCTAGCAATTCAAAATAAGAATTCATAGTTTAACACGCAAGGGCATAATTTATATCTCTAATTGATCAAATAATCACTTAGACATGTATACCACATCCGTCGGATTGCTTCAATCCGTAAGTGAACACCTTAAACGAGTTGATAGGGTGTTCCATGGTTTGGAATTATTTGAACCAGTCCATGTAATTCTTCGGGAACTTACATGTAGATGTCCATATCAATATCCCATATGGAGAAACACTAACCACATTTCATAATGTTGCAATCAATCACAGAGCATTTAAGAGAAACCTTGTGCCATAAGGTGTGCATCATATCGTACTATTTCATTCATCTCATTACGTTTCATTTCCCACTTGTAACACAACAGGATTATCTTGGGCAGTGCAGGAACTACAGGTCCAAACACACTTTGGTAAGGAATTTAACTTGGATTGTAATTTCGGTTGTCCAATCAGTTATACGTTGTCACTAATCAACGGAACACGGTTCGATATTGTCGCTTTTCATTTATGTCAGTAGCTACCGTATAAGTGAAAATATCATCGATGATAATCTCATTCCAATTCCATTATCTCATCCAAACTAGTATACTGGACCAAGAATTTCAAG
Source organism: Malus fusca (assembly GCA_035220775.1). NCBI lineage: Eukaryota > Viridiplantae > Streptophyta > Magnoliopsida > Rosales > Rosaceae > Malus > Malus fusca. Next base: position 11,014,811 of record CM069066.1, read on the forward strand.
TCTCAGGAGTAATCCAGATTAATCTCATGAGATGGAAATGATTTAAGATATCGATCGAGTATGGATTCATTTTGTGTCGTGACCTTCGTCTTCTAGGGAAGTGAATCCTATGAACTGAGTGATCTATCGTGCTTCAAGCCGAGACAGATTGATTAGCTATCCGTCAGTGTACCAGACCGTCTAACAGAGGTGGTCAAACCGTCATTTAGGGGTGGCACATCCTTCGAGGATGTTAACTCGACGTCCGTTAGTACGTTTATCCTTGCAGGCATGTTTGCAGCTGGTATATGATCTCGTCACTTTAGCTAGATCAGAGGAATACGTCTAAAAAAACATTCTGAAAGCTAGAATACATCGCACTTGCTTATCACATTTGTGCGATACGGGATCGAGATGAGACATAGTGGGCAACGTGCACACAAATTTGCGCCATTCTACAGGATTTTTTATGTTCTTATCTCCTCCTAACGGTGGGAAGACTGTCTTATTGAAGTGACAATCCGCAAATGAGTAATAAAGATATCGATTGCAAGGGCTCTAAGGGAGCTAATGTGAAAGAGAATTGTAATCGACAAAGATTCACATCCTTATATGAATACCCATATTGGTACGTTGCGGTGGCGCAACTTGGCACATGGAATGCACACCTAGATGCATAAGTATGAAATGTCAAGTTCGTACCCAGTAACCAACTGTAACCTCGAATAGGTTGGGTGGCAATAGACCTCAAGGCAGACTAACATAGCTGCGTACAAGATTGTATAGCCCTAGGTAGAAACCGAAAGCTTGGTGCATTCACCAAGGTTTGGGTGATCATTTATATTGCACTTTATAATCACTCTGCAAGGCTGTTTTGGAGTGAACATGGGAATTTGATGTTCAATTATAAACCCAAAAGATGTGCAAACTTATCGAAAACCTTCGATATAAACTCTTTGACATTATCCAATCTTCTAGACTTTATAAGATTATTGGGATGGTGAACCCTTATAATCAACCAAGAGGTTTAGCAGCAATGTGTATGTACAAACATGTGACCAATTTGTCAATTCGTCAACCAAAACCATAAATATTTATATGGTCTGCATTTTGGTTGGATTAGTCCACATTTATTCCCTTGAATCCACTGTGAAAAAAAAGGTTGTTTCATATCTTTGCTAGGGATAATATAGAAATTAAATTTCCCAAATGAGCAGTCTTTGCAAAGTGTTCTTGTAAGCACATGATCCTTACTTCAGGGTAAGAATATGCGACATGGCATCATTGTTCGACCTAATTGTCCCAAACAATCATGCCAAAGCAAGTAAACTGCTCAATCACTAGGCTCTAGCCTAGCCACATGTGGCATGTTCCCAGTTGGGAGGCAGCCCATTGGCCCCAAAGCAAAGCTTCAGACTCATTTTTGGAGGTGGTGCAAAGATATTCACTATATTTTTCATCAGTGGTTTCATTCATAATTATTGTCATCTTGAATATCCTTAAGACTTAATGACCTTCTTGTGGAACGGGGAGAATATAAGGTTTTTGAAATAGTAATTTAGTACCATTCATACAACGTAGACTGTGCCAATGCTCTTAATCAGGTTAGATAGACCTGAAGTCGTTGTTAGAGATGTAATTTAGGTATAAAATTAGTGTGCATAATATCGCATTCATCCAGACAACTAGCTTTCCTACATTCGTACCTAATCACGTGTTTAATTGAATTTGGTCACATGTATTAAGAAACATGATTCAATTAACTCATATTCGAGGACAATATCAATAAGATTATCCATAACAAAAAAAACAAACACCAAACTTGAATCCAAGAACATGGAAAAATGTTCACAAAATAAATGGTTTACTAAGAGGATTTGGCCAACAAGGCCATTCATGTCAAAAGTCTGCTCTTCCAATCGTGTTTAATGGAGCAAAATTAGTCTCACATATTGACTCCAGAATGGTACTCCTTAACAACATTGGTAGGGGCAAAAATAGGTGCATAATCAATAATCTATTCCATTGAGACATAAGTAGATTCTACAAGGTTGAGGTTCGGGAATATTATCCCTTATTCGAAGTTTTAGGTCTTAGGTGCTAAGGATTATGCTCAGGCATGATGCCACACCTTACTTGGCCCTGATTCTACTATACATTGTAAAAAACAAACTCGAATTTGGATTGTGAGAGAGACAAACCCAAACTTAGGTTCGGTAAGATCCAGCCGAAGCTGGAGAGGTTTGTTCAGTAGGCCTATGCCAAAACAAAGCAATATCGTTTAGTGCACTTCTGCCGAAGCAGAGCATGCCCTTCGATGCATCCCTATCGAAGTAGGGCACCACCATTCAGTAGACTCCAGCCGAAGCTAAGTCTATACCGTTCTCTCATATCTGTGGTAGTAATTAGATCCTAGAATTTGGTAAACTTTCGCTCTCTACACTGCTGCTTCAGGAGCGAGTTAGAAGCATGGAAGGACGAGAAAAGTATTCTCTAGTCAAATTCGATTGGATTTATTAAACTTCAAAGTTGTACTCATTCATAGACGTAATTATGGTGTACTTCAGGCAATATTGTTCATGATTAAACGAGTCGTAGAAGCAAGCCAAAGAGCCATGGAATCCTCATTCAGAAGGTATTTCCAGTGGTAATGCTTGAGGCATAAGTCTTCGAGTAAAGATCATGCCGAAGACTTATTCAACTCTTCCATGTCATTGTTTGCTTTAACGGTTACTTAGCTTCTTGATAGGCAAGTGGAGATTCGGGTCTTGTACCCACATAAAGTAGTTTCGGTCAAGAAACGTCCAAATTAGTGAAATCAAACTTGTTATGGTACGACAATCCACTGAACGGAGGGAACAAGATTGTGATTGGTGCTATAGAAAATAAAATATATATAAGCATCAAAGTTAGAACATTCGAGTTCTAAGACATGGTCTACATGAAAAAATAGGTTTTTCATGGGTGTATTATTTTATGAAAACTTCGGGTTTCAAAGACACTAAATTCAAAAATATAGGTTTGAGTTTAGTTATGAACTTCTGGTTCATAAAAAGGAGGTACCTGTAAGAACACAGAATACAACATACAACTAGGTGTAGTGGATTTGGGTTGCTTTAAGAACTCAAGTGTGAGTGCTTCAGAACTACGAAAGGGAGTCAACGGTTCAAAGAAAAGAAATAAAATATTGAATCGTTAATGTCCAAAATTAAGCTTCAAGCCAATAATTTTAGATGTCTTGTCAGATTAGTGGACTGTTAGTCACTTTAATTAATTCAATAGATCATACCATACAAGGTCAATCGTCGAAGCAAAATAAAAAATTGTCAAGGCCCATATGTGATTTAATGTGGGCAAGCCACATAAAAAATAGGCCTAAGAAACTGTGTTGAGGACCTTGACAAAACAAAGCCCATATTGGGCTTGGGCAGGTCACACGGGCAGCCCAAGTGTACTATGCACGCTGCAGGCTGCAATGAGATGGGCTGATGGGACAAAAAGGCATCCCAGCAACAGTTAGGTGCATGCCTAAAAAAAGGCCCAAATTGGGCTCGAGATGGCTGCATTGGGCAGTCCAATAACCTGCAAAGCAATCTGCATGCTTGCTGCGATGTCACGGGCCGAAAGGAACAGCCCAGCAGCAAATGAGAAAATAAAACCAAGGCCGGATTGATGCGGGCTGCTGCATGTAGAGGAGCAATGATTGTGACGAGTCACATGGATCTAGGGATACAGCTGCAGGCTGTAGAGATAAGGGAGGCAGGTTGAGAATAGGCTAAAGGCAGAAGCCTAGCAAAGTTGGCTTCTTATGAGGCTGGCACGAATTGAGGCTGCAGGCCCAATCGTGAAGAACCTAGATGTTTGGCCTGGTTTGTCATACGTGCAGCAAGCCTATATATTTTTTTTCTTTTTTTCTTCTTCTAATTTCTAGGGTTTGGAAAAACCCAAACTTGCTTTTTTTTTCTTTCAATTCTTTGACTCACAAATTTCACATAGCGTTTTATAATTACGTAATGCATGAATGTGTGTGTGTGTGTGTATATATATTGATAATTATATGAAAACATATGCAATATATATAAAGGAAGGAAAATATAAATATAGGGGGTTCATGCATCATGGGAATGTTTTCATGCTTCGTGATCGTTTCAAATATCTTAATTTATTTAAAAAGAACTTGATTGACATAAAATAAAAGAGCTTTTGAACAGTGGCGGAGCCAGAAATTCATGTCAGGAGGGGCCTTTTAACTAATGAAAGAAATTAGAAAAAAAATTAGTAATATCATGGAAAATTTGAATCAAACAAGAGTGATGGAGCTTTAAAATTTGTATGAAAAAATTAGTATTGAGAGATGTCATAGTAAATAGAACATGTGTTGACATCTAACGCAACATTGATAATAATGTTACCAAAAAGTAGCTTTCCGTCAGCAGGCGTCGACCCCAGGACCTAATGAAACCTTTAAAACCTGACATACCAACACACCACATGCACATTATTGCAAAGATTACTACATAATCAATATAAATTTATTTCCAGGATGGGCCATGGACTACCCTAGTCTCCATGTGGCTCCGCCACTACCTTTGAATTTGTAGAAGATCATTCCCTGAAAGCCAAAATTGCATCTCTAATGCATTGTATCACGTTCAACAAAGAAAAATTAAATTGAATTAATAGCATGTAAATCAATTCAATAAAATAATAAATTAATCATAAAAAGAATGATTAAAACGTAATACTCCCCTAATTGAAGAATAAAATATATTTAGCGCAGCGTCAAGAGCATGCTGATAACGTGTTATAGACCTAATTTACTAAATCATATAAAGGACAGATAGAGGGGGTGTGGCATAGTAGAGGGAAATAGAGAGATGCGTAATTGTAAGGTGTGTATTATCTCACCCTATTGTGTCTTTATTTATAATGGTAGGAAATATCAAATCCTTACCCTAATAGGATTACAACTCTAATAAGATAATATCTAGTCTAAGAGATATGACAGAATTCTATAAAGATATCTAGATATGATAAAATCTAAACAATCACATTCCTAATCTAATAGGATTGCATATTTTTCCTTTTAGAAAAGAAAACTTAGTTTTCAACAAAAAAACATATTTATATATTCTACCATTCGACAAAACAAAAATGTTTTTTTTTTGGAGAAAATATTTATATTTTCTTTAAACGGAGGTAAGAAAATAAGGTGAATTTCGCAGCGGCCCTTTCTGCGAGCGAAGAATATGGAAGTTTAACTTGGCTGCCCAGTTCGTTACCCGACTTTATTCTCGGGTTCGAGTCGAGTATTTTAAACCGCTTCGACAAACCCCTAATTTTTTTGATTCCGGGTTAGTCCGACCCAATCAGAGCTGCTTCTTCTCTCTCTTCCGTGAGGAATGGGTTACAGCGACGATGCAGAAGAGCTTTTGAAGCGGAGACCGAGGAAGATGGCGTATCTCGGAGGGTCAGTTTTTCCGTTTTTATTTCTCCATTTAACTTTACTGTAATTTGTTACTTTTGCTGAGAAATTGATTGGATTTTTCGATTTCTTACTTCATATTTTATATGAATTCCTTCACCATTTCTGTTAAATAATGCAGCAATTTGAATCGCAGAGGACGTTCCTAGCTTGATGTAAGCAACATTTTTCGTATTCATATTTATTCGTCCTTGTTCTTTTATACAAATGTTCACAAGAATTGTTGCTTGTTGTGAAGCCATTGAAGCTTTTCTTGTGCTTGACAGGGACAAATGTTCTCAAAAGGCATAGCGAGTTAGCAGAGCGTCTTTCTAGGTAAAGTATTCGTGGAGCAATTGTTAGGTCTTTATTCACCATGTTTTTGGTTATTTTGAGATCATAGTATAATTTTATGGAACTGTTCTCGCTTTCAAATATTATGGAGTGCTTGTATTTTGAGAAATAATTTTGAGTGACTTCAAATACAAGGCCTTTTTGGCGACGCTCCTTTAGGCTCAATGATACATGGTTTTTGTAAACTTTGTTTCCTTTGTTTTCCTTTTCTTTCTCATACCTGCTTTCCTAGAGCTTCACTTACTAAATCGTATTTAGAGAGTATGTGTGCAACGAAATAGGAAAAAGGAATATCATCAAAGAGTGGAAGAAGGAAGTAACAAATCTACTTAGAATTCTTATTGTATGTGTATGTTTATAAATGCAGGCATTTTAGATGCTTTGGCCTCACCCAAATGGAGTTCAGTTGTTCCTTGATTATCTAAAAAATGTGCGTAGCATTGTTTCTTCATATCTTGCCATTTTGAGTGTATTTGATTGTGATTCATATGTCAGTGAATTTCCGAATAACCTTCCGAAAAAGACTCAACAAGTTTTCTGAATAACCTGATGGTGTCCTATGCCTTTTGTGAATTTGGGACAATGAGATACTTGTGGATTCTGGAATTGGTAATTCAATTTTGTGTTCTTGAAATATCCAGAAGAATTTGTCTAGTATAATAAAATAGCGGGTATGAATATGATGAATGATACGTGATTTTAAGCACCCATTTGGGCCATTCAAACTTGAATAAAAAATTTCAGCCTTCTGAATATTATAAAAAACCCGCATTATGGTTGTAGGGCTTCTTGTGATTAAATGTTAAAGATGTCTTAACTGACTTTGTAGTAAAGGGGTTGTCTAATCTTTTTGCAAATAGGTTTAGTACTATTTATCTTGTATGTGTGAGGATATATGTGCATACATATATATGCAGACACATGCATACGTACATACATGCTTACACATTAAATACACCAGTGAAATAAAATACTCGGCAAGTGCACTTTTCTTTGTTTATTTATTTATGAAAATGTGGATATGCGCCTTAATAAAATATCTGAGCATTTGAAGACGATTTTATGTATGTGCCCGAGTGCCTCCAAAGAAAAAGGAGCCCTTGTTCAGCATTATTCCAGTTAGACTACTGTTATTGTACATTGCTGAGCACCTTTTATTTTCATGTATTTGGCGTGTATATCTTGGTCATGCATTTTCTGCTAATTGTGCTGTTGTGCTTCGCACCTTGTATTTCAGTATGTGTTTGGTTTGTGTATCTTGGTCATGCCTGTAAATATGTTGATACATAACAGAAATAGTATCATAATTGTTGATGGACTTGTATATTACTACTACTAATGCCTTTATGATTCTATTGTTTTAACAGGGATGCCAACAAGATAATTTATGAGCGTCTACAGAAGGAATTTGAAGATGCACGGGCTTCACAAACTCAAGGTATCTTTGAAAAAGTGTTGCGTTTAATGCTTCATTTCAATTGTAATTGTAATCAGTAGAATCTAGCTTTCCATCATGTCAAGTTACTTTATCTTTTCCTCACGGTTTTCTAAGGCACATCTGTGGTGTACTGGTGTGATACCTCAAGTCCCTCATCATTTGTGCACTGTGGATCTTTGGTATATACATGTCTAACCAAAAGCCTGTCATGGCTAACTGTGTGAGTGTGATTGAACCTTCTCTTGATGAGGATACCAGTGACTAAAGGGGAAGACTGTCATGTCCCCAGTCCCACAAGGGACAAATTAGTTTGCTGTCTTGATGGCTCACTTGTGTTGGAACTACTGTATTGCTCAAAGTTATGGTTCTAATGGATAACTTAAGCTGAATTTATAATTAACTGATGTGATATTAAGCTAGAATTAAACAATATAACTCATCGAATATTCTGAATGTATTTTTTCCAAGTTTTCCTATTCATTAAGGAGTTGTGTTAGGGACGAAGCCAGGATTTACCTTCGGGTAGGGCTACAACTCAAAAGAATTATTTTTTTATTTCCAGCAGCATTTAAACCAAAAAATTAAATCTATAAAGCAACTCCTCCCAATAAATTAAACTTGACAACAATTTAGTTTTAATCAATGTTTTAAAATGCAGGTGAAAGGCAATGCTTTTAATGTTTTCTAAGGTGAGGCGCAAGTCTTGACCCGTTGAAGCGTAACCCTTTTGAGTATTGAGTAAAAATAAATATATACAAAAGAATGAAAATGAACTACTTATTGTCAACCAAGCATATTAATCAACCCCCAAACTCTTCTTCCTTTACACTTTCTTGTTTTTTTATATTATGATAACGGAGAAAAGATGAGAGAGCTTGTGTCTATTGGGTTGTTTTGGGACTTGGTCTTCTATTTTGCATTTATATGATCAATGGTTGGCTGGATTTCTTAAAATTAAAACGATGTTACGCTGGTGTAGACTTCTCATACATTGGTTGAAACCACAATTAATTAGTAAGGTGGGCTATTGCATGATTTTCGGCTTGGCTTCCTACAACTAACTTGTGCTACAGCCCAAGGGTGCCTTCACATGGGTCCATCCCTGAGTTGTGTATTGTTTGGGTTAACTTATGAGAAGACTTTGGTTTATCTTCTGGTTTGATTAAGAATTGAAATATATCTTTTGTAGAGAATTATTTGGAAGGTGAACGATGGACTACTGGCTACAATAAGAGAGCGGGTATGGTTCCTTTCAATACTAAAGTGATTGAGATTTACTGTGGGTTTAAACTTTTGATGTTAGAATTTGCCTTTATTTCAATCACTCAAATTACCCCAAGAATTACGTATAAAATCGGAAATAAGGTAATTTGAGAAGTTTGTTTCAATCAGTAACAGGAGGATCCTCCCTATGCCAGCAAAGTAGTTTTTCTGGTCAAAGAATAACTCTGCATTGTTGTCCACTCATTCCTGATAATTTAATAATTTCTTGTAGATACAACAGCAACAACAACAACAAAGCCTTTTCCCACTAAGTAGGGTCGGCTATATGAATCCTAGAAAGCCATTGCGCTCGGTTCTGTGTCATGTCCTCCGTTAGATCCAAGTACTCTTAAGTCTTTTCTTAGGGTCTCTTCCAAAGTTTTCCTAGGTCTTCCTCTACCTCTTCGGCCCTGAACCTCTGTCCCGTAGTCACATCTTCGAACCGGAGCGTCAATAGGCTTTCTTTGCACATGTCTTAATAATTTCTTGTAGATGCAGTTTCTAATTAAGAGTGAACATAAATACAAACATTGATGCCAGGATTCAAGATTATTTAGTTATAGATGTAGCATATACATATGGTAATCTTGATTTCATAAACTTATTGAGTATTGTTTTGGTGAGAAGTTTCCTGAATATTGGTTTAATCTGTGGGCAGGTGACTTCTTGTTTGGAAGGGGCAAGAATTGGCAAACTCTATGAGATATCTTATGCTGGTATGCTGTGAAGTAATTGATTTTCAATTAGTTAGTATCTTATGTGTCTTGTATGGTATCATGTCATTTGACTCATTTTTCTATCTAAAAAAAGGTCATGTTCTATCTGACGTCACTGTCTGCCGTGTGAAATATTCCATAAGCAAACTGAAGGTTAATAGTTGATAATTCTATTTGTTCAAGATTGGTGTAACAGTTGGATCAGCCTCCAATATGTAACACATTGAACAATATAGGTTACAGAAAAATACTTTTTTTGGGGATTAAATATGTGCTATAAGGCTGTAACGCAGACAATCACTTTGGCCTTTAGCGGTGGGGATGCTGACTTATCTGTATCTGCAATGACGCAGGAGAAACTTGTGAATTATACCATTGTGTGCTTGAGAGTAAGTCATTTCTTGAGAAGATGACAGTTCTTGAACACACCATTCCGTACTTTTTGCCGATATGAGAAGTGGAAAATGGTCTTCTTTCCTCCAATGCTATGGTATGATTGGGTTTGTGCATTGGCCTTGCTGACTCAATATTGTAGTACCTGTTCTGATTATTTGTCCTTGATGTGCTTTCAGAAACTTATAGATTACATTGGTGAGATTTTACAGGCTTATGTGTACAGAAGGGAACAAGTATGCTGCTGGCTTATGTAAACAAAAATGAATTTGTATTTACTAAAATATGGTTGGGTTAAATTCCTTTTCGCCAAATGTTGAAGAGCTAAATATATGCTGGATGAGATGTGCAAATTAGAGACGCGGGATTGGGGATGGGGGGTGGGTGGGTACTGTAGCTTTGTTCCATTATAGCTATTTGTTTAATTGGTTACAACTTCACTGATTGTCGTGTAGGTTAGGCTTGCCAAGGAGTTGTATGGGAATCAGATCAAAGAAATTCATTTTACCCTTCCCTACAGCTTAATTGTCTTTTCCAAACTTGATTTTGATTTGTTGGTGCTTTTGTTCCCCTGCATAGACTCTGTTTTTGGATATTTATGTATCAGTGTAATAATATTTTGATGTGCCAAACATCTTCATAACTATATGTCAGCGTATTCATATTCCTTGCCGGTCCCTTTTAGAGTTCTTGTATGAGTTTGTGTGGTTGAGTGTCATATGGGTAGCAGGCATGATTATATATCCTCAAAAGTAAATGTGTTTCCATCATCCTGAAGAACGTGCTTTTCCCTTTGCAGTAAGGTTGTTGTGAAGCTTAAATATGCAGAGCTTGTTTCCGTGCTTCCAAATCATGTCAGTGTGGTAGCATGGCCAGTGTGTCAACCCAGAAAAAGCAGTCCAAATATATCATCCATGAACAAAAAGGAAAACGGAACATTGGAAGGTCCAACTACCCTCTTCTATGCAGAGGATGCCTTGCGAACTATGAGCTTACCGAAAGGTATTCTTTCTGGTTGGTGACCTTTTTACTTGCTTACTGCTGCCAGTATAAGTGATACTTAAAACCTTGATGAACTTCCCTCAACACTATGACCAGATGATACTCGGCAAATTCTGGTTAATTTTTTGGTCTAGGATTACGTTTGAGATATAACAAAACCAAACCGTTGCAACTTTAATGCTAATTTACCTCTGTTCTCCCCACAATATCCTCGGCATCTCACCACCTGTCTGATTCTCATGAACTACTGAACAGGGCCGGTCCTAGGGCCCTCGGCGAAAATTTAAATGATACACCATTTATAGAAATGATATGATTTTTCAAAAGTTTTCAAGTGAAGCATCGTATAGTTTGAGCAATCTCCTCTTCATTTCATTTTTCGTTTTTTCTTTCTTTTCAGATTTGCAGACTTATTTCTGAAGAAACTTCATTTAATTTCTATACAAGACCCAAAAGCAATACTAGTAAAGAGAGCAATAAAACTTCCACAAAGAAATAATTTAACTAATTAATAGGGGTTTGGAAAAAAAAGATAAAAAAAGAAAAAGAAACTAATTATATTTAAAAGATAAAGTCTAAAGTGAAAGCCTGAAATTTTAAAACTTATCTTCAGCTTGAAACTTCCACAAAATCCGGCTACAATGCTTATAAACTCAAATCAATTATAATAATTTCCACAGTGCAATCATTAATGCAATGAATAAGTTAAATGATAAACTCAATTATTGCTCCATTACTGAAATTAGCTTACAAAATTGAATGTTAAAAGGGGCGTTTGATTGAAAAAAAGTCCCTTGCAGACAGAAGAGCGTGTATCTGAATAAACTAGTTATTTGTCATTGACAATGGACTTGCAGATGGGAAAGCGCATGCAAAAAAAATTAGTTATTGGTTATTGAGAATGCAGTTGAAAAAGGGAAACCAAGAGTGCAGTTAAAGAAGGAAACCGGGTGGGAAACACTTGTATACAAGAGGGCGTGTGCGAAAAAGCTAGTTATTTGTTATCGAGAATGCAGTTAAAGAAGTAAAAGTGGTGGGAAACACTAACGAGTGGCGGAGCCCACAAAATGCGTCTTGTGAATTACTTTTTTTCGTCTTTTGAAAATTTGGGAAGTTTTTATCATGATCTTGAGCTCGTTTGGATGTGCTTTTAAAATGATTAAAAGCGCTTTTGTTGAAACTATTTTTAGAACCAATCTTTAGTAAAAATGCAAGTGAATCTTGGAAAAACATTTAAAATGCTTCCTGAAAAAAGCATATAATTGGTGCTTCTTATAGAAAACACTTAAGTGATTTTGGAATCTAAAACTATTTTCTTTAAAAGTGCTTTTCTTTTGCTAAAATACGAATTAAATTAATAAGCTCTATTATTGCTCCACTACTGAAACTAGCTTACGAAATTGAATACGAAAAGGAGTGTGATTGAAAAAGCCTTGCACATGAGAAAGTGAGCACGTCAGGAGAAATTAGTTATTAGTCATCTAGAATGCATTTGTATATGAGAGAGAGTGGCGGAAAAAAACTAGTTATTAGTTATCGAGAATGCAATTGAGGAAAAATATAAGAGAGCGTGTGCGAAAAAAAAAACTAGTTATTAGTTATCGAGAGCGTAGTTACAAAAGGAAAAATAGGTGAGAAACACTGGAGAGTGGTGGAACCTATAAAACGCTTCGTCTGAATTAATTTTTTTGTCATTTGAAAAATTGAAACGTCTTTGCCATGATTTTGTCCACAAGGGAAAAACACTTTTCTCTTGGGCTTATTTTTAACGCCGCCGCCTGAAACTTGATTTTAATTTCACTTTGCCCTATGTAACTCAAAAATCGTTATTTTACTTCCCAAAACTCAAAATTTGCTCGACTTTGCACCCTAAAACTTGATTTTGGATCCCATTTTGCTCCTTAAAAGTCAAAAGTTGTCATTTTACTCTATAAAACTCAAAATTCATTCTACGTTGCTTTCATTATGCTAATTTCGTCATTTTACTCTATAAAATTCAATTTTAATATTTTTGGATTGTTGGATGCTGACACATTATTTCATTGGCACATGCAACATAGCCTTGTTGAATGGTGGGTTCCACATATGTTTAAGGGCCGACTTTTGAGTTTTAGAGAGAAGAGGGAGTCCACAAGTCAAGAAAGAATTTTGAGAGTAAAATATTGATTTTGAGTTACAGAGGATAAAATGAGATCAAAATTAAATTTTAGAGAACGTAGCTAAAAATAAGTATTTCTTTTGATCAAATATAAAATTAAATTAATAAACTCCATTATTGCTCCACTATTGAAATTAGCTTACGAAATTCAATGTTAAAAGATGAGTGTGATTGAAAAAACCCTTGCACTTGAGAGAGCGAGCTCGTGCGGAGAAATTATTTTTGATCAACACTGTGGAAGTTAGTATAATGGCCTAATTGGATTAATAGTCTTCGTGGTGATAGGGTAGTTGGAAGATAGCTCATGTGGTAGAAAAACTAGGGTTTAAGGCAAAGTCTGTTAGGGATTTATGCCCAAAATTGAAAATTCCGTCAACTTTCTGTTACTTATTAGCACGTAAGCCCCGCATATTAGGCTAAAACAAAACTCTCCATACACATATTACGCTAAAACGGGTTGGCTCGCGTGTTAATAATTAATAGAAAGTTGACGAAATTTTCAATTTTAGGTATAAATCCTAACAGACTTTATCACATAGGCTTAAATCCTAGTTTTTTTTTTTTTTTTTACCACAGAGACAATCTTCCAACTACCCTATCATCATGGGTACTATTAATCCAATTAAACCTATTATAATTGATGGAGTTTATAAGCATTCTAGTCGGATCCAACCTAATGATCGCATTATGGAAGTTTCAAGCTGAAGAAAAGTTTTAAATTTTCAGGATTCTTTTTTTTTCTTCCAGATCCCTATTAATTAGTTAAATTATTTATTTGTGGAAGTTTTGTCGTCTGCTTTACTGGTATGGCTTTTGGGTCTAGTATAGAAATTAAATGAAGTTTCTTGAGAAATAAGTCTGCAAATCGAAAAAGAAAGAAAAAAAATAAATGAAGAGGAGATTGCATCACTTGAAATTTTTTTTTTTAGAACTCCTATCAATTCTATAAATGGTGTATCATTTACATTTTGCCCGGGGCCTTAGGACTGGCCCTGTTTAGTAGTTCATGAGAATTAGACGGGCTGCTAGTGAGAAGGCGAGGATTTTATGAGGAGAACGGAGGTGAATTATAACGTAAGAAGTTATCAAAGTCTAAATGACCTTGATTAAAATGATGGTACAAATCAGATGGATCAAGATAGCAAAATACAAATTTCTAGTGGCAACGAGCAGGTGAACCTCAAATATACAAATTGCCGAAATTGAATGTGTTCCTACTTTCTAGTGGCAATGTGTAGGGATGAGTTTTACTTTGCTTTTGCTACTAAGACTAATTCATAGTGTTTTTTTTTTTTTTCATTTGTCATTTTCTTAGGGGCATTGCTTTAAATTTAAAAAGTTTAATTTAATTTTGTATTTGAGCATAAGAAAAGTGCTTTTCCCTTATGGACAAAGGCCCTGTTTGGGATTGAGGTGATTTTAAAAAAAACCACTGTGAAAAAAAGCTGAAGCTCATTTTTGTGTTTGGTAAACTGAAAAAAAATGGCTTATTTTGGAAGCTGCTGTGAGAATAAGCTGAAAATCAAAGGAAAAGCTGAAGCTGCTATTTGCTGCTTTGAAAAAAAGCCAGTTTTTTCAAAGCACACGGAGCTACAGTGCTCCTTTAATGAAAAGACACACTATCATCCTGCTTTTTTTTCCAAAAGCACTTTCACAAAAAAGTTTACCAAACACTCTACTGACTTTATTTCACAGCCGCTTATTCTCACATCAGTTTTTTTTCAAAGCACAGCAATACCAAACCAGCCCAAAATCATCGCAAAGACGTCCTTATTTTTCAAAAGACGAACAAAGTAATTCAGACGACGCGTTTTATGGGCTCCGTCACTCTTCAGTGTTTCCCACTCGTTTTATGGGCTCCGCCACTCTTCAATGCTTTTCCCCTATTTAAAAAGGCCAATTGCAGGTGAAGAAAATGTGTGCTGATAAACTAGTTGTTAGTTATTGATAGTGCACTTGCATATGAGAGAGCGCGTGCAAAAAAATTAGTTATTAGTCATCGCACTTGAGGAAAGGAAAGTTGGTGGGAAATACTGCGAAGTGGCGAAGCTCATAAAACGTACGGAGTTTTAACGAAAAACCCACGGTACTGTTCATTTTAAAGAAAAATCATATTTTTACACTAAAAAGTCAAACCTGGTACTATTTACTTTACCATTTATTTTATCCTGATTATTAAAACTCAAAATTTTTAAGCTATTTTCATTAGTTTTCCTTAAAACGTATCATTTGAATTACTTTTTTCGTCTTTTGAAAATTTGGGATGTGCCATGATTTTGTCCACAAAGGAAAAGCACTCTTCTTTTGTTTGAATTACTTTTTTCGTCCTTTGAATAAGTTAAATGATAAACTCAATTATTGTTCCACTACTGAAATTAGCTTTACAAAATTCAACGTTAAAAGGAGCGTATGATTGAAAAAAAAAGTCCCTTGTAGATAGAAGAGTGTGTGCGCAAAGAAACTAGTTATTTGTTATTGAAAATGGACTTGCAGATGAGAAAGAGCGGGTAAAAATATTAGTTATTGGTTATCCCGAATGAAGTTGAAGAAGGAAAACTAAGAATGCAATTAAAGAAGGACAAGCGAGTGGGAAACAAGAATAATGCTAGAGAAACTAAATTTTTAAACCACATTTACAAACCAAATTACATAATTGTTGATGATTGGATTGTTATTTAACCATTGATCAGCGTGCTTACTTTCTATTAATGCTATGTCATTTGATTTGCGAATTTGATTTAAAGGTTTGATCTCCTTAGCATTATTTGGGAAACAACCGGAATATGAGGTGACAGAGCCCATAAAACTCATCATCTGAATTACTTTTTTTGTCTTTTGAAAATTTGGACTGCTTTGCCATGATTTTGAACACAATGGAAAGCACTTTTTCTTTTGCTCAAATATAAAATTAAAATAATAAACTCCATTATTGCTCCACTACGGAAATTAGTTTAGGAAATTCAACGTTAAAAGAAGCATGTGATTGAAAAAGCCCCTTGCACATGAGAGAGCAAGCGAGTGCTTGCAGAGAAATAAGTTATTGGTCATCCTACATAATGTATAACTTTGAGTTTTAACGATAAGAACAAAATAAAAGGTAAAATAAATAATACCAGAATTAACTTTTTAATATGAAAATATGATTTTTGGTTAAAATGAACAGTACCAGGATCTTTTCGTTAAAACTCACTTTAATTTCTATACTAACCCCAAAAGCAATACGAGTAAAAAGAATAACAAAATTTCCCAACATTTCCAACTTTTCTCTTCTTTTTGTTTAATCCACCTCCCAAAAACAAAAAATCCCATTGCGAATCACACTATCGCTGCGGGTAGATAGATTTGGAAGGTGGTGCTATCACTCACCTTTTTTTTACTTATCACACAGTATTTTTAATTTTTAATTATCGGATCAAATGAAGCACCACTCGTTTGGAAAACAATAATCATATCTCAACTTTGTTTGACTAGAGCTCCAAAAAGAAGCCTGACGATTGAATTCTGTTACCCTCAAAGGCTTGTGTTGTGCTTAATTGCTTAGCTAACTCATACAGTCCTAAGCACATTATAGGGATGGATCACATTTTTCGTCACCCAGGATTCGATTTTTTAAAACTAATCATACTTCTTGATCAAAAATTAAAAATAAAAATAAAAATAAAAATAAAATAACATGAAATATTAGTTAAAAATCTGGATGGTCAATTATTGAAGGGAATCCGAGACAAGTGGTAAAGTCATTTTTTTCAATCAAGAATAGTGGAGGTCCCAGCAGGTAAAGTGTCGTTCAAAAAAACAGTTCAGGTAAAAGTTAAATATCTCCAACTGGAGGACCCCATAAACCGCGTTGCATTCCAACTTTAATCTTTAAGCATCATAACAAAACTCATTGAAACATCCCATGTGGAAAAAGTTGACGGAGATCTGAATGATCTGAACGATCTGAAAGCTCCCAACTAGTAGTAAAGCAAAACTAGCTCATCCCCACAATCCAGACTCTTTCTTCATCCTTGATCAAAAAAAAAAAAAAAAAAACTCTTTTCATCTTTCAGATTCCTATCCGTCGACGGCTCAGTTGTGACCATGGCTGAGTTGGTGGGCGGAGCTTTTCTCTCTTCTTTCCTCAATGTTTTGTTCGATCGGATGGTTTCCCCTCCCGTCCTCGATTTCATCTCTGGGAAGAAAAACGACAACGAGCTGCCCATGAGGGAGTTGAAGATCAAGTTGCTCACTGCTAACAAGCTGGTTGACGATGCGGAGGAGAAGCAGTTGACTAGCCGGACTGTGAGGAAGTGGCTCGACGATCTCAAAGATGCTATCTACTGTGTAGGAGAGTTGCTGGACGAGATCAACACTGAAGCTCTTCGACTCCGGCTGGAAGGTGACGATAACCATTCTCCTGCAGCTAGCAGCAGCACAAGCGGGATCATGAGATCAGTATTCAAGTCTTCTTCTGCGTCCGATGAATTTTACAACTCTCTTGAACCGAAGATATCAAAGGTTCTGCGCGAGTTAGACCTCATTCTCAAGGAAAGAGACGCTCTTGGTCTGAAAGAAGTAGTTCAACATAGACCACAAGACAGAACTCGTCAAACTACTTCTCGGGTCGATGAGTCTGGCGTCTTCGGAAGGGAAAATGACAGAGAAATGATTCTTAAATCATTGCGTTCGAATGATACTGCTGGCCCTAAGATAGGAGTGCTTCCCATCGTGGGCATGGGAGGGATCGGAAAGTCCACCCTTGCTCAACTTGTGTACAAAGATGTCAAGGATGACTTTGATGTCCAAGCATGGGTTTTTGTCGGAGAAGAATTTAGTATTCTTCAAATAGCACAAACAATATATGGGAAGATCAGGGATGAAACTTGCAAGATCACAGATCTGGATCGGCTTTCTGGAAAATTGGAGGAGGTTTTGACAGGAAAAAAGTTCCTCTTCGTTCTCGATGATGTCTGGAGCGAAGATTATGAGCTTTGGAAGAACTTGATGACTCACTTCAATAGTTGCGGAGTACATGGAAGTAAGATCATTGTCACAACACGCCTCGGACGCGTAGCATCTATCACGGGGACTCTTTCAACACATGATCTACAGATAATATCTGAGGACGATTCTTGGTTGTTATTTGTAAAGCATGCGTTCACAAATGCCAGTGTTGTTGGCGCACATCCGGAGCTTGAAGTCATTGGAAGACAAATTGTTAAGAAGTGTCAAGGCCTTCCTTTAGCTATAAAATCATTAGGGGGTCTATTACACTCTAATTCAAACCCAAAGGAATGGGAAAAGATATTGAAGAGTGACTTATGGAAGTTGTCGAACGATAAGGTTTTGCCGGCTTTATGGTTAAGCTACCATTATCTTCCCCCACATCTCAAGCGTTGTTTTGCTTATTGTTCGATATTTCCAAAAGGTTACGAATATATTGATAAAGCAAAGTTGATCTTATTGTGGATGGCCGAAGACCTCTTACAATCGAACGAGGAGGGCGCATTGGATCCGGAAGAAGTTGGAAGTGAATACTTTGATATTCTATTATCAAGGTCTTTCTTTCAACATTCAAGTAACAAGTGGGGGTCATATATCACCATGCATGACCTTGTAAAAGATTTAGCAAAGTTTGTAGCTGGAGAATTTTGTTTGAGATTGGAGGAAAATCAGCTGCCCAGCAAAAAATTTTGCAAAACTCGTCACTTTTCATTCATGAAATTTGGAAGTCATGGCATTCAGAAATTTGAGGCGCTGGATGAGGCTAAGCACTTGCACACCTTTCTACAACTTGGATTCGAACCTGGAGGAGACTGCAATAAGTTGGTATTGAACTACACACTTGGTGATTTATTACCAAATCTACCATGTTTAAGAGTGCTCAAGTTGTCAAATATTCATATTGATGAGTTGCCTAGCTCAATTGGCAACTTAAAACAATTAAGGCATTTGGACGTGTCGTGGACTCGCATAAGAGATTTACCTGAGACGGTGTGCACCTTATACAATTTACAGACCTTGTTATTGGTCGGTTGTCATAGTCTGATTCAACTACCATCCAATTTGGGAAGGCTAATCAACTTGCGCCATCTCAATATCAGATACACATATATTGAAAAGATGCCTGCGGGGATGTGTAATTTGAAAAATCTCCAAACATTAAGCCATTTTGTGGTGGAGAAACAAACAGCTCAAAGGATTGGAGAGTTAGAAGAGCTTCAGCATTTGCGCCGAGGTCTTACAATCTCAGGAGTTGGTAACATTGACCATGAGGGGAATGCTTTGGAGGCAGATATCATGAGCAACAAGGAGTATCTGAACAAACTTGTTTTGATATGGGGAAGAGATCGACATGCTCACGAAAAGGAATTGGGAGTATATATTTTGAGAGATGGAAGAGGCGATGATGATCATGATCCAGAAAATGACAGAGAAGTGCTCAACAAGCTCCAACCTCATACAAACCTCAAAAAACTTGTGATTATATCTTACGGGGGTGTAAGTTTTCCAGGTTGGTTAGGAGATCCATATTTCTCTAAACTATCTTGTATTAAACTCGTAGATTGCCAACATTGCTGCTTATTGCCACCACTTGGGCAACTACCCTCCCTCAAAGAGCTTCATGTTCTAGGGATGAATAACGTGGTTGAGATTGGTAGCGAGTTTTACGGTAACGATACTTGTGGGATTACTCCATTTAGATCTCTACAAAAATTGTTCTTGGAAGGTATGTTGGAGTGGGAAAAGTGGTCCTTTTACGATGGAAGCAGAGGCAACACCACAATAATGTTTCCTAATCTTCGTGAGCTTGGACTGAAAAATTGTCCAAATTTTGTATGTTTTCCAGATGGAGGGATGGATGCGCCCAAATTGAAGGACCTGTACATCAGAGGATGCAATAAATTGAGGTCGTTGCCGGAACAAATGCATACCCTTCTACCGTCTCTTCAGCATTTGAGTGTAATTGGCTGTCCAGAAGCAGTCCCAAATGGAATAATGTTTCCTAATCTTCGTCAGCTTGAACTGATAAGTTGTCCCAAGCTGACTGAGATATTAACGTTGGAGCAGCCGCAAAGTCTTGAAAGGATAGAATTGTGGGGTCTGGAGTCCTTCAGTGGTTTACTTTCACATGTGGAATCTGAATGCCCTAAATTCCTTTCCCTCACTTACTTAGAAATAAGTGAATGCCCAAATTTTGTATGTTTTCCAGATGGAGGGATGGATGCGCCCAAATTGGAGGAGCTGCTTATCAATGGATGCAAGAAATTAAGGTCGCTGCCAGAACAAATGCATACCCTTCTACCGTCTCTTCAGAAATTGGTAGTGTTCAATTGTCCAGAAGTTGAATCATATTACGATGGAAGCGGAGGCAACACCACAGTGCTGTTTCCTAATCTTCGTGAGCTTCAACTGCACAATTGTCCCAGGCTGACTGAGATAGTACCGTTTGAGAAGCTGCAAAGTCTTGAAAGGGTATACTTGCGGGACCTGGAATCCTTCAGTGGTTCACTTGCACATGTGGAATCTGAATGCCCTGAATGCCCTCAATTCCTCTCCCTCACTTACTTAGAAATAAGTGAATGCCCAAATTTTGTATGTTTTCCAGATGGAGGGATGGATGCACCCAAATTGGAGGAGCTGCGTATCTCTCAATGCAAGAAATTGAGGTCGTTGCCAGAACAAATGCATACCCTTCTACCGTCTCTTCAGATATTGGAAGTGTTCGACTGTCCAGAAGTGGAATCATATTACGATGGAAGCAAAGGCAACAGCACAATACTGTTTCCTAATCTTCGTGAGCTTGAACTGAGGGGATGTCCCAAGCTAACTGAGATAGTACCGTTGGAGAAGCTGCCAAGGCTTGAAAGGGTAGAATTGTGGGACATGGAATCCTTCAGTGGTTCACTTGCACATGTGGAATCTGAATGCCCTCAATTCCTCTCCCTCACTTACTTAGAAATAAGTGGATGCCCAAATTTTGTAAGTTTTCCAGATGGAGGGATGGATGCACCCAAATTGGAGGAGCTGCGTATCTCTCAATGCAAGAAATTGAGGTCGTTGCCAGAACAAATGCATACCCATCTACCGTCTCTTCAGAAATTGGAAGTGTTCGCGTGTCCAGAAGTGGAATCATTTCCTCAAGGAGGGTTGCCCTCAAATTTACAAGACCTTTCTTTTGAGTGTTGTAGAAAACTCGCTGCAAACCGCTCACTGTGGGGTTTAACAAGACTCAACTCTCTTAGAAATTTGGAAATCAGTTTCACTGAAGAAGGTGGAGAAGAAATGGGATGTTCGTTTCCGGAAGAGGGTTTGCTGCCCGCCACTCTCACTAGTCTCTCCATCCTCTTTCATCCAAATCTTACAACCATCCAAGGCAAGGTTTTGAGACAACTCACCTCTCTTGAAGACCTCACAATACGAGGAAGCCCCGAGCTCCAGGGCTTTCCAGAAGAAGCGCCCAAATCTCTGAAAAGCTTGACTATTATAGGGTGCCCTAATATCGGGTGCTTGCCGGGAGAATGGCTTCCCACATCTCTTTCACGACTGCATATCTTGAGGTGTCCGCTGTTAGAAGAACGATTCCGAAGAGAGACAGGGGAAGATTGGCCAAAGATTTCTCACATCCCCGAAATATATATAAAATAGATGTCCTTGAGATTAGTACTTGCCGAACTCTCTCTCTCTCAATCAGGTGTGTGTGTCTATATGTATATATACAAATCATTTGAATGACCCAAAACACTTTAGTTGGGTACTTTTCTGATGGTTATTTTTTTACTGCTATTTTTTTAGTATGTTTGGTTAGTACTCCAGCTCCAGGCTCATTATCATTGTATGTAAGCTGTCTCGATCCATCCGATTTGTGTTGTCACTTTAATCAATAGAGCTTTAATGAAAATGATTTGAAAATCATCTCTACAAAAAGCTAAATACATTCAAAAGTTTTTGCTCATGTAACGATTATTCAATAATTCTTTTGAACACTGAAATTATGACAATATTATTATAAAATGGTTTGACGATATCTTGCTTGGTTTTTTTGTTGCAAAGTTGCTCTTTAAAGAGTGGCCTACATAACATACGGTTTTGATCATTGAGTGACATTGCTTGATCATAAAAAAGAAATGAGAAAGTAGAAAGAAAAAAATTTCACAATAAACTAACCAAAATAAATTTGCCCAAATTTGTCTTTGGCGAAAATTAAACTTAAGATTTCACACATGAAAGCCATAATACTAGATAGTGAAGTTTTTTTGGTAAAAGAAATAAAGGAAATAAAATAGCTGGCATGACATCATACTCACCAATCACGATGTATATGTTCCATACATGTGGGGTATTGGCCTTTCATTTTTCCTCTCCCTCACTTACTTACAAATACATGAATGCCCAAATTTTGTATGTTTTCCAGATGGAGGGATGGATGCGCCCAAATTGGAGGAGCTGCTTATCTCTCGATGCAAGAAATTGAGGTCGTTGCCAGAACAAATGCATACCCTTCTACCGTCGCTTCAGAATTTGATGGTAATTGGCTGTCCAGAAGTGGAATCATTTCCTCAAGGAGGGCTGGCGTCAAATATACAAGACCTTTCTTTTGAGTGTTGTAGAAAACTCGCTGCAAACCGCTCGCTGTGGGGTTTAACAAGACTCAACTCTCTTAGATATTTGAAAATGAGATTCAGTGAAGAAGGTGGAGAAGAAATGGGATGTTCGTTTCCGGAAGAGGGTTTACTGCCCGCCACTGTCACTCGTCTCTCCATCTACAATCTTCCGAATCTTACAACCATCCAAGGCAAGGTGTTGAGACAACTCACCTCTCTTGAAAACCTCATAATAGACGGATGCCCTGAGCTCCAGTGCTTTCTTGAAGAAGCCCCCAAGTCTCTAAAAACCTTGACTATTATGAGGTGCCCTAAACTCGGGTGCTTGCCAGGAGAATGGCTTCCCACGTCTCTTTCTTATCTGCAAATCCATTTGTGTCCTCTGCTAGAACAACGATTCCAGACAGACGGGGGAAGATTGGCCCAAGGTTGCTCACATCCCCGCGTGTATATATTATAGATCTTCTTGAAATCGGCTCTCTCTGTCTCTCTCAGGTGTATGTGTATATCCCGCAGCACAATACTTGTTGTGCAGTGTTGAATTTGCCACAAACCCTTCCTAATGCAACAACATAGGGGGGAGCTGGTATAGCCCTTGTTGTTTTGCGATGGAGTAGTACTATGTACATGATTACTAGGCTAAAACAAGTGCAAATTTGATTTCATCAATTTGTCTATTCGACTATATAACCTTGCTCATTGTCATTGTATGTATCATGCTGTCTCGATCCAGCCAATTTCATTTCATGTTTGATTAATGTCTGGCACCGTGAAGAACAAAAGTGAAGAGTTTCCATTCTGCATTACATGATCCCTGTCAAACTTTAATCATTAGCAGATCCCAATTTCATTCAAAACACAAAGCTTAAATCCAACTACTACTAAAATAAAACCACATTACCAAAAACTAGAAGGAATCATAAAACCGAAAAAACCCAAGAAATTCGAAGTTTTACGCTTTCAATTTACGAAAAACAAGAACAAGCAGTATATTTTGTCGTGTGTAAAAATCTGGTTTAGACAAATCATCAAACACCTGGTGTGCATCGAGCACCCAGTCTCAGAGAAAGGAGAAAGACATAGTTTACTTGGGGGATTGCATGAGGGAAAGCTTGAGTGAGCCGAACTGTAGATCCGCCCATCGAATAGTGCAGACATTAACGGTGAAGTCCAACCCTTTCGCGTTGAACCGGGAGGCTTTTGGCACGTCCTTGTGCAGCTGCAGTAGCCACCTAAACGACTCCGCTGCCATTTTTTCCCTCGCTTTATAGGCTATGTACTTCTGGCTGAAGGAAACTAACTCACTGGTTGTCGTTTTAACCGTGAGTCGTGACTGATATTAGACGACATGTCGTTTTGAGGGTCTCAAAGTTAAATTGGGGGATTAGCTTATGATGCGTGGGCCCGTATATATGTACTCAGCTTATATCGGTCCCACCTCTAAACTATGGTGATAATTATTGTTATACAGAAAGATTTCTTATTTGGACGTAAATATTAAAATTTCATTAGAGGTCGTCATTCAATTTGTTACATTTTAGGATGAAAGTTGCGCTTTAGCTTTGCTTGACTCCTGTTTTCATAATTTTTTTCTTTTTCAAAATTTGACCTAATCTTAGACATGATTGATTCTTTTAGGGTATCAAGAGATTCTACAAGCTTAAGTTTTATTATTGAACTCTCAAAGTGTTTGGTGACTGAAATCTAAAACCTAAGCGAGAAATTTGTGTTGATCAACTGGAAAGATAGACCATGTGACAAAATTTATATCGGCACGAAAAATCAAACATTAAAGTCCGGATAAGAGACTAATTGCTTCGTTGTCCATATTGTTTAACTAGAGTCAATTACTCCGGAATCATCTCCGTGATTATTGCATATATTATAGAAATGTAATTTCTAATTGTAACTTGTGTAGGATTCCTATCTAAATCGGAATTGATATTGTGAAAACAACCAAGCTGGAGTACGGTAGGAGCAGAGAAAATTTTCGGTGAAGCGATGAAATGGGTAAGATCGAAAAGTACTCTTCACCAATCCCGAAACTATCGAGCATCGGTTAACGTTATACCGTCAAGGACCCAGAAGAGTTTCCCTCCAACCAGGAGGCCAATCACAGCACGACACATGTCGACATCATAAGCCAATCATAGCGCGACACATGTCAACATCAGAAGCCAATCATAACACGACATGTGTCAATGTCAGAACAAAGCTAGAAACTCTATTCTATAAAAGGAGATCATTCTCCCACAATATTTCCTAATGTCATTTGTACTAAATCATTCACTAGTACTCACTAAAGGAGAGCTTGAACCTATGTACTTGTGTAAACCCTTCACAATTAATGAGAACTCATCTACTCCGTGGACGTAGCCAATCTGGGTGAATCACGTACATTTTGTGTTTGTTTCCATGTCTCTATCCATTTACATACTTATCCACACTAGTGGCCGGAGCAATCTAGCGAAGGTCACAAACTTGACACTTTCTATTGTACCAAAGTTCTCACCGATTTTGTGCATCAACATTTGGCGCCGTCTGTGGGAATCGCACTTATTCCTACTCTCTTCAACTTTGTCAAGCTGGTTTTCACCATTCGTACACTTTCTTTTGACCAGGCATCCCTCTCTAACATGGGGAGCGAAGGAAGCCATAGCACGCAGAACGACACCCCATCGCAGCTAGTGCGAAGCAACGAAAGAAGGAACAAAAGAAGTTTGCTCTTCAAGCTAAAGTCGATGAGCTGGAGGCTTAGAACAACAAGATAGCGATGAAGAATAAGATCCTCCAAGAGCAGTATGAGAAGGTCTTCGAGATGCTCCACGAGGCTAGATATACTAAAACACACGAGCTCATCACCTATGTGGAAGTCAACCATCGACTGGGTGCCCCCCAACAAGGAGGGTCATTTGCCCTCGACATGGATATTCCCGTTGAGGAGCGAGCTACTCATCGAAACGGCAACCAACATGAGACTTCTCTCAACCTAGCTGCTTCGACCCGAAGCAGGAGGAGTGGAGGAAGGCACCTCCTTACAGAAGGAGTGGAAGGATCGAAAGCCGTCTTTCGCGACTGTCGAGACTTCCTAAAGCAACGTCGAGACAATCTCATCCATGTAAGCTCGAAGATCAATGACCCAAAGGTCTTTAAAAGACTCGGTCCCCTCCCATGTCCCAGGCCGGCTACCAATTTGGGGAAGGGGGCAACAAGTCCTAGAGAAACACGAAGGTATAAGGGACTCATAGATGTTCCGACAGACATACCTTGGAAGTCAGTATGACGAGTCCAGGGAAAAATCACATGCTCTTGATCAAACCTTCCTACTTCCAAGAAGAGATGGAGATTTACGAAAGAAAACTCCAGTGGTACATGACTCCACTCAGGACCCTCTTGTCCTACAACTCATTAAGGAAGTAAACAAGTTGAATGCCGAACGACAAGCTGAGATACTTGATTAGAACCAACCTAGGCCTGGCCCTCTTACAAGGAGGATCATCGACACCCCCCCTCAAAGCAAAGACAAAGCAGAAGCTTGGCTTGCAACTCTATATTGGAAATGAGGACCCAATTGAACACCTTAACCTCTTTGAGTCCACCATGGCATACCAGATGCACACCGACGAAGAGCGATGTATTCGCTTCCCCTCCACCCTCTCTGGCGGAGCTCTAAACTGGTATTGTCGTATTCCACCTTAGACGGTAGACTCATTTGAGAAATAGAGGAAACTGTTTGTTTCTCAACACATTTTCTAAACCGATCGCTTGCACTCTGCGGATGACTTGTACATTATTCGCCAGAAGCCAGACGAGTCATTACGTATGTATGCTGGCCGCTTCAGCCATGAGTATTCCGTTGTGCCGAGGCAGACAACAAGACTGCTCTCAAAGCCTTCACAGCAGGCCTACGTGACTGTTTCTTTAAGTACATGATCAATGCCAACACTTGGAAGACTTACTCTGAGGTGATGGCACATGCTTATAACCATGCCTTCGCCGAGGCAAGGACATACCAAGAGAAACCCCCAACAACCATCCCCTATCAGCAAGTGGGGAGTGGAAGTCAGACCCACCCGAATGAGAAGACCTCAACCTTCCAAACGGTAGCGGTGCCTCCCCCTACCTTACTTAATACTTTGCCAAGTCAACAGACGTATCAATCTTAAGGCAAAAGGAAAGATTTCCATCCTCACTAGTGTCATTTTAGTAAAAGAGGTAAGGGACACTACTGCGATAACTAAGGGTATATGTTGACCCTAAAAACTACAAAGCCTACGTGGCGCGCATGCCGAGTAATCTATAAGCTAACTATGTCCTTCGGTTGAATGCGGGGCGTGCCAATTCGTCGGCCGAGCTCGGTCGAGGAGTAAAATTTGTTGATGTTACGTTGGGTGCGCGGCTGACTTCTGCGTCTTGCGATTGCGATCGAGGAAGGAACACGTCTCGGCCTCTTGGGTTCTAGAACCTGAAGACAAGGCTACTATTCTTACGAAGTTCACAAATCGTCGCCGTCCGATTCAGTTACAGTTATGGTATTCGTCAGAATAAACTCACGCCGAATCGACACCAAAGTGTAAGGGCACAAATACTCAAAGCGGATATATATCTTAACAATAAACGTGGTTCGGCCGTCGGAATGCCGAACTCTAAATCCCACTTAAGAGTATCCAATCATAAACTAACTCGGCATGCAATGTGCCGAGCTCAATAAACTGTAACACCTCACTTCGCCGAGAAGCTAATAAGATGACCTCGACCGATAAGGATTCGGAAATCCTTTTCGATCGAGACTTGGATAGATAACCAGTCACCCTCGACGCAATGCTATCTATGCCGATTGAAGATGCTGCGATACCGGCTGGTTCTACGGTGACAGTGCTATCTATACCAACTGAAGATATCACCGGTTGCCTTCACATTGCTGTTTATCCAAACTGAAGGTGTGTCGGCGAAAAAAGAAAAGGAAAAAATCTCAAGGTTGTTAAGAGAATTTGCGCAGGGCAGTTGTGTGTTGAATTGGAGGGGCTTGAACGATGCACAGCCTCTTCCATTTATAGCACCAGATACTTTCTAAACCGAGTTAAAACCCTACTCGGATTAGGATTTCTTCTTCTAATCAAACACCATCGTGACCAGTCCTATTTTCATTATGACTTTGAACCCAATCCTTTGTCAAACCGGATTCACTTCTATCCATATCTTGCCGAGACTCCCTATTGCGTCAGGATTCAATTACTCGTTTCGCAGCATGACTTAACCGACCTAGGTTAGGAAGCCTATGAACTAAACGATCCACGGTAACCTTTTTGTAAGGCCTTCCGGGCCGAGAATACATCTCGGCCCAAACCAATATTTTGGGCCCAAACACCTGTACATGACTTCTGGGCCGAAAACGAATCTAAACTCGGCCTATCCGATACTGGACCAAAAAAGTCTAAGCTCGACCCAAAACAATATTTTTTGGGCCTAAACATTGCCCCTTCACTTCTGAGGTCGTCGATCTACACCCCTTAGTTTGAGTCTCGACCTTGAAGAATTGAAACCGATTCTCAGGAGCCGTCCCCATGTGTGCTTATGAGTCGTAATCTCACTATCTCGATTTCCAAAATGTGCCGCCACGTGTCAACCCCCTGGTTACCCTAACAGTCTTTAATCATGATCCTTGAAAACACGCGACCCCCGAAACGTCTCTCCTGCATTAAATCAACCGTAACACACCATCGTGTGACCTCAATTCATGAAAACCTCGATCCTTTCACCTTAGTTTTATGAGCATGTACAATGATTAGTATCACTCTCGCTTGATTTTACCCTTGATTTTGAAAATCAACCGTTCAGCCTTCCGTTCCCAAATGTCTATAAATACCTGGACTCCTCCCGTTCGTACCTTACGCTTTTCAAAACCCTTGAAGTCTTCTTGCCGCTTTGTTTTAAAAAATCAGGAATTTCGACCCTCTTATCTTAGAAATTTCTAACCTTTCCTCAATGGCCTCATTTGTCTCAAAACTCTCTTCTGAATGCAACAAGTGCAAGGATTTCATCGATCATCATGCTATCAAAACTCTGCGTTTTGAGGGTGAATCAAGCATTACTCACCAAGTTTTGGGTCCACTCTCTAAAGATACGGTGCCGTCATCCATCACCAACTTGTTAAAAGAACACTGTTTGACAAATTTGCTGCAAGGATTTGACTGGTCGAAGTGGGGTCAGGCAAAACCCCAAGGATCCTGGCCTTCGCCTAATGCGAATTGGGTGGCATGGGTCATTCGAATGGAAAGATTTTTTGGTAAGGAGTGGAAAACTCTTGGTATTTTCGATGCCATCAAGCTCTCGACCATGGAGATCACAATGGATAAAGAGCTTCTAATGGCATCTCTTAGCCTCTGGTGCTTGGCCACCAACACCATGGTCCTCCCATTCGCCCCTATGACTCCTACCATCCTTGACATCTCGGCTCTCATTGGGACACCTCATTCCGGCATCCCGGTCGACGCTACCCTTATCGGATGCCTTTCTAATCTTGACCTCAAGGCGTTGTTTGACGGTCAGGTCGTCGAGACGTTGAGTCAGGAAGGTCAAGAGCCTTCAAAAGCCGATGTTCAGAAATTGCAAAAGAACTTCCTGAACTACAACACCCTTATTCTCCATTTTACCGGTCGAGGAGAGGCGAGTCTGCGGAAGGGAGAACACGAGGCCTTCCTGTTTTACAAATGTTTGGTCGAGAACATGCTGGTGGCGGAAGCCCTGGCTAGTGGCCACTCTCTAGCGCTCAGCCCTGCCATCCTCGCCAACCTCATTCGTTGCCTGGCAGAGACAACCCTCAACAAGATCGACCTGCACCAGAATGGACCTTTCTAGGTGTTCTAACTCTGGTTGCAGGTTTACTTCTCCACGCTTCGGCCCGAAGTCTCCGACCTCCAGTCTACTGTAGCGCTCGACCTTCAACTGGCCTCCCGACCAGTGCCTCATCACCGGGCCGAAGAAGTATTTAAACACCTCTTCGGCCTGGATGTCATTTCTGATGACAAATTTTTAATATGTCACCGTCAAGAATATCCTTGCTCCATCAGACTTCCCACATCGACATGGAGTGACAACGATGATGCCGCTTTCCGTCACAAATGGGGGTCGTTCGTGTTAACTCGCTACCTTCCCCTTGGCTGTGATGCGCATCGAGCAAGTTGGGAAGTTTATTACCCTCATTTTGCCGTCCGACAGCTCGGTTACCTCCAAGGTTGCCCATTGCTTTTTCTTTCTTCTCGCTCCCTTTTATCCCAAGGGCGCGTTTCTGGTTCTTCAGAAAGGGAGTGCAGAGATGCCGAAAAAGAATTTCAAGAAAGATGTAAGAAATTTCATCTTCGACCAAATTCTCCTGAATCTCTCGGCACTGATATCTTCAGTGACTGGTGGGAAGAATATTTGCACGACTTTTTTGGCACTTCGGTCGAGGGTGTATTCGACAAGATTTTTGGTGATCGGCCTAAAAAAACCCTCCGCCCCTCAACTTAAGGAGGCGCCCCAAGGTATACCCCTGTTTATACCTTTAGTCTTTCTTTTAGTTACTTGTGTGATTCTACTAACGGGACTTCGCTTTCCTAGGCGTTCGGGTACTAAAACAAGCGGACGAGATCGCCCCGGCGGTGATTAAGAAGAAATTGGCCCTTTCTTCCGAGAATACCAAACCCTCTGCACAAAACCTCCCGACCAAACGCCTTCAACCTGTCACTAAGATGACAGATGAAACTCCTCGTCCCTCGAAACGTATCAAGAAATTGGCGAAGAAGGGAGCTCGGGAGATCCATGTTATCTCCAGCCATACCACCGAGACGACCACCCCGAGTGCTTCTCCTCATGTTCCCGTCGCTCAAGCTTCGGCAGGTAACCGACCTTCTTCGGCCAGCCTAGTAACCCATGCTCAACCGACGCCTGAGGTTCCCGAGGTCGTGATCGAGCTGGTTGCTGTACCATCAATCGTCTTGCCTGCAGTTCCAGAGTCGACAGGAATTCCTGTTCTAGGAGAGACGACTCTTTCGATTGGGAAGGATCTCTCCAGGAACCCTCGGTATTCGGCGGTTATCCTAGAAGATGTACGATTATGTCGTCAAATCCTTTCACTTATTAAGTAACCAATAATTATTAACACTTTTGTTTCAGGATGATGAGAGTGATGAGACTCCACTGGCGAGTTGCTCTCGACCAACTCAAGCTCCTACCGTTGATCTTCCCTCTATGGTTGAGGCAGCTGATCGGTTTGATCATTCAGTGGTCGATCGCGAAAAGAGGCCTCTCTTCGAGCCTGAAGCGTCGTCAGAAACTCCAATTCACCCTCAGGACCAAGACCTCGACATCCCGCCTCAAGAAGTGACTTCGGCCTTCGTAAGTACCCCTACTGCTTCTCTTTGGTTTCCTTTCTGCCTTAGAACTCTAAACCAAGAGGATATTAAATGTCAGGTGCCTACCCATTCTTTTCATCGAAAATTCTACGTGTCGAAGGGTGTTATCTATATTTCCTGGCCACCTCAGTGGCCATCAAACGTAGATAACCTCCATTGGCCACGTGAACTGAGAAGCAGTCTAAGACACTGGGCTAGGCCATTAAGTTCTTTAGGTTCAAGCAACGAACCCGAAGACATGGCCGAAGTCTCCTCTTGGCAGGTTTAAAACAAAAACCTTCTTGCTATATTCTTTCGTGATTTCCTTGTGCTTAAACTGATTTTTGTGTGCAGCCTTCATGGAAAGTCGAGTTTAAAGCTCTCTTGTCAAGCACTTCTGGAGCGACCGGCCCCTCGGCTACTACTACAACTGAACCTGCTGATTCAGCTGCTCTGGTTCGGCTGCAAGAAGTTGTCTTTCTCGGCGTCACAAGTCTTTGAGCACAAATGTCTTGATTTGTTAGGTGCATGCCTAAACGACCTCGGAGCAGATGGTCAAATGAGCGCCGAGGCTATCGTTCAGGCGTCGTCCACCTTGGAGCAAGTTCGGGAATCCTTTGGTGTCCTCGAGAACGCTCTTCGAGCTGAACAAGATCTGAAAGCTGCCATGGCCGTCCAAGACATTCTTCGTCTGAAGATCGATGCCTTAAAGGCGAAAGGGGAAGCCTTGGCCGACCTCGACTGTCAAATGGCCGAATTGGCAAAACGAAGGTCGGCCATTGCTTCTGAGCTTGCGAAGGACTTCGAGTCAGACGACAAAGATTGTTTAACCGAGTATGCGGCGATCGTGAGGCGAGTCGAGCAGTTGAAGATGGCCAAGAAGAACCGGCAGGCCGAGGTCATAATGGGCGAGGTGCGGTGGCTGGAGCTAAAGGCCCTTCTTGGAACTCTTATTCCTTCATCACCCTAGAATGATTTGACTGTAAACCAGCTTATTAATGAAATAAAACGAGTTTTTTATTCTTGCATCTCCCATGTGACTGGGTAATATTTCTTTAAGAACTTTCCATTAATTGGCAAACTGTGAATAACACCGGTTCGATCTCGAAGATGGTATGCCTCATTGCCGATGACTTTATGGACGAAGAACGACCCTTCCCAATTCGGCGACCATTTCCCGAACCTGGGGTCTTTAATTCCCACGGGTAGGACAGTTTACCAAACTAATTCCCTCTCGCTGAACTTTTTTGTTTGACCCTTTGATTATACGCTCGCTCGGCAATTTTCTTTTGTGCCATTAGAAGGTTGTAAGCATCAAGCCGATCTTCTTCCAAATCTTCTAACTCTTGTAACATGGCCTGGTTGTACTCGGCCTTGGACAAACTACTCTGCTCGATCACGCGTAAAGAATTTACACTTAGCTCGACTGGTAACATCGCGTCATGTCCATAGGTTAACGCATATGGGGTGGTCCCCGTTACCGACTAGGGTGAAGTCCGGTATGCCCATAAGGCTTCATTCAATTTTAAATGCCACATGCCAGGTCTTTCTTTGATCATTTTTTCTAGAATACCGATCAAAACCTTATTACTTGCTTCGGCCTGTTCATTCGCTTGTGGATAGTATGGTGTGGACTGCTCAAGTCAAAATTTTAAGCTCGCCGTATACTCTTTGAACCTTTCGGCTGTGAAGATTGTTCCATTATCAGTTATGATCATTTTTGGTACACCAAACCTGGTCATAATATGTTCCTCCACAAAATCACAAACCTCCTTGGATGTTAATTCAGCGTATGATTTTGCTTCGACCCACTTAGTGAAATAATCCGTTGCCACGAGTATCCATGCATGTTTCGCTGCTCCAGAGGATGGTGTGATTTTGCCGATCACGTCCATTGCCCATCCTTTGAACGGCCAAGGTTTGGTGACCGAATGAAGTAATTTAGCTGGGGCCCTTTGGATGGGTCCATGAATTTGACACTGGACGCATCTTCGTGCATACTCGATACAATCTTTCAATATGCTTGGCCAAAAGTAACCGTGCCAGTGAAGTAGCCAACGCATCTTGCGTCCTGATTGATGAGCTCCACAAATTCCTTCATGTACCTCTATGATTGCCTGGGCGGCTTCTTGCGGGCCGAGGCATAACAGTAATAAACCGTCTTCGCCTTTTCGATACAACTCATTCTGGTATGAGACATAGTTTGTGGCATGGACCTTTGTCTTTCTGTCGTGTTTGCCTCTGGGATTATCAAGGTATTGCATAATTGGCCTTCTCCAGTCGTTTGGTAGCGTCTCGACCGCGCAAACATCTACAGGATCCTCCCGTTCCAACAACGAAGGTAAGGACATTACCCGTGTACGGATGACTTGGTCTCGCTGAAGGACTTGTTAATTGACCAAAGCTGGATATGATTGCCGTAAAATGGGTATCATTGGTCCACTATTGCCCTCCAGGAGTTGTGCTCCGGAGGCTATCTGAGCGAGTTCGTCTGCGACGGTGTTCAATCCACGAGAAATATGATTGAAAGTGATACCGTCGAATGACTCGGCCAAGTAACTGGCCACCATGTGATAGGGCGCTAGAGTACAACTCATGCACCGAAAAGTGCCATTAAGTTGGTTAATCACAAGCTCCGAATCACCGAAGACAAGGACGCGAGCAGCGTGCAAATCATGAAGTACGCTAAGGCCGATAATAAGGGCTTCGTACTCGGCCTGATTGTTGGTACAATCGAAATCCAACTTCAGGGAAAAGAACCAACGGTGTTGGTGTGGGGACTAGAGTACGATCCCCACACCGGCCAATGTTGACGTGCTGGAACCATCGAAATACATCGTCCAATAATTGTCACGTGCTTCCACCATTCCGATTTCAACATCGTTGCCCCCGAACCCATATGGAGAAGGGTGGTGTGCTAAGAAATCAGTAAGCGCTTGTCCTTTGACAATTTTTTATGGGACGTACTGCAAACTAAACTTCGATAGTGCCAGTGTCCATTTCCCGATTCGGTATTTGACTATTGGCCGAGTAAGCATATATCGAATAACATCTGTCTAGGCGATGACCTGCGTAACGGATGGGATCATATAATGTCAGAGTTTTGATGCGGCGAAGAACAAAGCCAAGCAAAGCTTCTCAACTGGTGAATAATTGATCTCTGGAGGATTGAGGTGTCGGCTGAGATAGAAAATAGCTTGTTTTCGCCCAACGTCAGTATCTTACGCGAGGAGGTAACCGATGGATTCTTCGGCTGCGGAAATGTAAAGCTTAAAGGGTTTATCACGTCGAGGCGGTATGAGGACGGGTGGAGTTGCAAGGGCAACCTTGATTTATGTGAAAGCCGCTCGATGTTCTTCACGCCACTCAAACTTATCTGAGTCTTTAGCTTCAACAGTGTAGAGAATGCCGTCATTTTACGAGCGGAATTAGCTATGAATCGACGAAGAAAAATTATTTTCCCGAGCAAGGACTGGAGTTGTTTTTTGGTCGTCGGTGGTGGACGAGAAAACCTAAGAAATTGCCGGCTGAAACGCCAAAGGCGTATTTGGCCGAGTTCATCTTAAGGTTATGTCATCGCATGTGAAGGAAAGCTTGCCGAAGATTATCAATATGAGTTCGGCGACTTTTTGATTTGACCACGACATCATGAAAAATAGTATTCATCGCGCGTTGATATGTAGCACCAGCGTTTTTTAGACCGAATGGCATAACTACCCACTCGTAGGTTCCAATTACCCCTGAGCAGCGGAAAGCAGTTTTATGAACATCGGCCTCGGTAATAAATATCTGGTTATAACCGGCATGTCCATCCATGAATGACAGCATGTCATGATTAGCCGCGACGTCGATTAGCAGATCTGAAATTGGCATGGGATATGTATCCTTAGGTGTTGCCAGATTCAAATTTCGAAAATCAATGCAAATGCGTAGGGCCCCATTTTTCTTGAGCACTAGTACGATATTCGTCAACCACTCGACGTATCGAGCTGTTCGGATAAACCCGGCATTTAACAGTCGAACAATTTCGTCTTTTATGCCGAGCTGTACTTCGATCGAGAATCGACGAGGAGGTTGTCGAACAGGCTTGCAACCAGGTTTGATCCGTAATTCATGTTCGACAGGGGTCCGGTCGAGACCCGGCATCTCATGATAACTCCAAGCAAAACAATCTTTAAACTCGTGAATCAATTGATGGAGTTTCACTTTCATGGCATGGGGTAATAACGCACTAATAAATAGCGGCCGAGGATCATCGGCCGTTCCAACATTTATTTCCTCTAGAGGATCCTTAACTTGGGGTCGGCTGTCGTCAAGCTCGGCAGGTGCGGCCTGAACATTATCCAACGATAGTACCGGGCCGTTATCCTATTCGGTAAAAAATTCGATTACCATCCCAAAAAATAAGGACTTGGTATAACGAAGAAGGAATGCAATTCGTTTGATGAATCCAATCCCTATCGAGCAAAGCATTATATTCGGTCTTGAAGTCGACGATAAAAAATACGGTTATGTGATTGCGACATGCGATGTTTACCTCTAGAGGGAGTACTCCTTTGGTCTGAGACTTGTCCCCGACAAAGCTACTCATGGTTATTTCTGAAGGAATGAGTTCGTCGGTGGATCGTCGTAATGCTTTCATGACGGATACAGGCATGATATTGACTGTTGCTCCGCAATCGACGAAAATCTTGGAGATTGGGTAGCCTTCAATATGGGCCGTGACATACAATGGTTTTAAATGTTGAAGATTAGTCGAGGAAGAACGGGGAAACAAGATGTCCAAGGCTATTTTAAGTTTATAGTCGCCGTTAGTTGACTCGTTTTCAGCAGTAGTGATGAAATTAACTTGTGTTGCCTCCTCGGTGACCACATCACCGTCCAAGGAACTTGGTTAGTGCGTAGTCTGTTGAAATTTGGCAGGGAGAACATGGACCATGCTGATTTCCATGTTTTCAAGGACTAAATGGCCTATTGGATCCTGGTCGTCATCTTCCAAAGTGGCGAGAACTATATCATCGTGTGTCGGAGCATTCGCGGTCGGCTCGCTGTGTGTCTCAACATATTCAGGCTCATGTGCCAAGCAATCCGACGCTGTATCATGTTGACTGTCGTCTTCGGGCTTGCATGCATCTGGTGTCGGACTCTGCTTCTGCCGTATTTTGCGAGCTCGTTCCTCATAGGTGATCCGAGCATTCCTGGTGTCCAGGTAAGCGTCCAGACGTGCCACCCGCTCTGTCTCATCGGCTGTCAAGCCGAACAAGGAGACGGCCGAAAAAACTTCGGAGTGATACTGAAGGTGTTGAAGGTCTTCAAGAGAAAAAGGGAGTTCGGCTGTGTCAATATCCGTGTATGGGTCAACCTCGAAGCCGAGAACCCTAGCCTCTCGAACGTGCTGAAATCTGGCTTTCATTGCTGGATCAGTTGTTTTTTGGATGATCTGCTCAGCATCGGGGCAAGTTAATGTCAGGTCAAGAGCTTATTGGCAGGCCTTCGGCAACCCATACAAGTCGTTGGCAGAATATTTCTTGTGAAATTCTTTCATATATTCCAATGATTCACCGAGGAATAGAGGGTGCAGATTATGCCGAACTCTGATTAGTGGTTCCTTCAATGGTAACAGAGGCAGTTGGCTTTCGGCCTCTTTCTTAAATTGCTCGAAACGAGCTTTCATTTCCCCGGGCCGAAGAAGAAGTTTGCTGCGCTTCTCGGCTGCTTCAATGGTAGTTTCGAAGTCCCGTTTGGTTTCCTTTTGCCCTTGTAATTCAGCCATGATTGTTGGGGTTGGCCGATCATCTCCGCTTCCTGCCGTTTCTTTCGGCTGCCATTTAGTGGTCGAAACAGGCTGGGCCGCTTGCTGTCAAGCCAAGCAATCTATACGCTGACGTCGACGTTTCTACGATTTGGATAGCGCGGTATACATGCTGTGGGAGAATTGTAGCTGTACCAACGTTGGTCATGTGGTTCAGGTGGCCTGAAGGTTTTTTGATTTGCTGATGAACTCGAACTACTGGAATTACGGGAATAATAATCCTCGTTGTAAAACGGTGCGTCGAAATCAAGGTGCCGTCTGACCGATGTAGAACCATCTGTCTGTTTCCTTGGGCTGAGCCTGTCGAATACTTTCTGGCGCTGGCCTTCACTATGTTCCTTTGAAGGTTTCGTTGTAATCGTCGATTGGTGTTGTGATGTCGGCGTCTGCATCGGAAGTAATTTCCTCTTGGGCTCGGTTAATACAACGCGTGCCTTACAATTGCTACACAGAACTATCAGCCCGCCATTTCCATCTTTGCTGGAGTCTGACATGGACTCGACTATGGCAGGTCATGAGAGTTCGGTGAGTGGTGCATTAGAAAACAAGTCGATCTTGAGTCGAGGTTGGGAACCTTTCTTTAGGATCTGTGGTACTATTGGCCCGTCATTTTCTTCGTCGTTGTAGTTTGACATTGGTTCAACTATGGTCGGTCCTAAGAGCTCGGTAGGTGGCGCATTGGAAAATAGGTCGATCTTGAGCTGAGGCTGGGAGTTTTGTTTTCGGATGTGTTGTACTGGGGTATATTCGACCTTCTCTTTTCCTTTGCTTTTGGGCAAACAGGCGTCTACCATGCCGACTGTCGCTGAAGGGAATGGATCGGTATCAACCGTCATTTGTTTTTCAGGAAACTTTAACTTGCCTTTGTCAATCCAGCTCTAGATATCATCACGAAATATGACACAATTGTTTGTTGCATGCTTTGTCGAGTTATGGTATTTGCAATATGTCCTTCCTTTAAGTTATTCGGCCTTGGGAATATTATGCCCTGGTCGAAGTTTAATGATCTTCGTTGATAACAATTGATCAAAAATTGCTTCGACCTTTGTGATATCAAAGGTATAAACTTTTGATGTTTTTGCTATTTCTTCAGTGGCCGAGCGGGTTTTGACCTCATTGGAATTAATTTGAGTCAATGCCTTGCACACCTATGGTTTATCTATTACTATCTCGGCCGCGTCCACGCTGACGTACTGAGATTTCTTGCCTTCGGTCGATGCGTAATTGACCGTAGGGTTTTTGTAAATTGTCCCTCGAGATAGGGGTTTCGACATCTTCTCTTCTCGGAGCAAATAGTCATATTGCTCGACATGCTGGGCTAATTCATACATATCCTGAAAGTTTGCCCTTAAAAATTTCTTTTTGTATTCTACATCGAGTCTGTTCAAAGCAAGTCTAACAAACCCAACTTGAGGGAGAGGTACTCAACACCAATTCCTGGCCGATTTAAATCTGGTAAGATCCATTGGTGACTCATCAGATGCTTGAGCCATCTTTACCAACGAAGAAACTGACATTTCCATCCCTGGCCGATAAAATTGCTCGTGAAATCTTTCTACCAATTCCTCCCAGCTTTAGATGGAATTAGGTAGAAGGTTGATATACCAGGCAAATGCTGAACCTGTCAATGAAAAGTTGAACAGCCCCAGCTTGTGAAAATCATTGTTGACATCTCCACATTGCGCCGTGAAACAAGCCACATGTTTTAACGAGGATAAAGACGATTCTCCAGCGAAAAGACTAAAATCTGGAATTTTGAAACCTTTAGGATATTCGAACCGTTCCACGTAAGCTGGATATGGATGGATGAATTTAGGGAACTTTGGCCCCTTTTTCATGGCCGTATCAATCATCCGCTGGACCTTAGTTATATCGACGGACGTTACTTCCACTCTCTGGTCAGGTTCATCTGTCCTGCTACTCGATCCTCATTTTTTTTCTAAGTCAATTGGCTTGAGCCAAGTTGGAATTGGCTCGGCCTGTACTACTGGCAATAGATTATTCCTTGGTGGAAATTGCTGGGAAAGATCGAATGACCTGTCGTCGTAGACCTTGCTAACTAGTATTTCAAGCAATTTGTTTTGTACCTCACTGTTATTGCGTATCACGTCGTGCAGTTTATCGATTCCTCGACTAAACGTCTGTTCAACCGCCCTAGACTGTTCGTCAAGTCGTCTTCGAAGAAACGACCTTGTTGGTGGATCAGAGCCTTCGCCACCATCCTTATCACAGTCCTCCACTATCCCTTCATTGAGAACGCAGGTGATTTTGTTAAGGATTTCTAGACTGCAAAGCTGACCGCTGAGACCAATTTCCTTTTCTCGGCGAGTCGTGCTTGTGGACTCAGGTGTCACGGCACTAAGGGGATTTTGTGCCTATGATACACTTTTTCCTATGTTTTGAATTGGCAAATCGGTTGTTGATTTTCCCATAGCTGTTTTCTTTTTAACCGATCGTGTTTCAATTGGAATGAAGTTCGTAGTTTAGCATTGGGTCCCATTGGGCATGCTAAAATGTTGACCCTAAAAACTACCAAGCCTACGTGGCGCGCATGCCGAGTAATCTATAAGCTAACTACGTCATTCGGTTGAATGCGGGGCATGCCAACTCGTCGGCCGAAGAGTAAAATTTGTTGATGTTGCGTTGGGTGCGCGACTGACTTCTGCGTCTCGCGATTGCGACCGAGGAAGGAACACGTCTCGGCCTCTTGGGTTCTCAAACCTGAAGACAAGGCTACTATTCTTACGAAGTTCACAAATTGTCGCCGTTGGATTCGGTCACAGTGATGGTATTCGTCAGAGTAAACTCACGCTGAATCGACACCAAAGTGTAAGGCCACAAATACTCAAAGCGGATATATGTCTTAACAATAAACGTGGTTCGGCCGTCGGAATGCCGAACTCTAAATCCCACTTGAGAGTATCCAATCATAAACTAACTCGGCATGCAATGTGCCGAGCTCAATAAACTGTAACACCTCACTTCGCTGAGAATGCTAATGAGATGACCTCGACCAATAAGGATTCAGAAATCCTTTTCAATCGAGACTTGGATAGATAACCAGTCACCCTCGACGCAGTGCTATCTATGCCGACTGAAGATGCTGCGAGACCGGCTGGTTCTACAGCGACAGTGCTATCTATGCCGACTGAAGATATCACCGGTTGCCTTCACATTGCTGTTTATCCAAACTGAAGGTGTGTAGGCGAAAAAAGAAAAGGAAAAAATCTCAAGGTTGTTGAGAGAATTCGCGCAGGGCAGTTGTGTGTTGAATTGGAGGGGCTTGAACGATGCACAACCTCTTCTATTTATAGCACCAGGTACTTTCTAGATCGAGTTCAAACCCTACTCGGATTAGGATTTCTTCTTCTAATCATGCACCATCTCGACCAGTCCTATTTTCACTATGACTTTGAACCCAGTCCTTTGTCAAACTGGATTCACTTCTATCCATATCTTGCCGAGACTCCGTATTGCGCCAGGATTCAATTACTCGTCTCGTAGCATGACTTGACCGACCTAGGTTAGGAAGCCCATGAACTAAACGATCCACAGTAACCTTTTTGTAAGGCCTTCTGGGCTGAGAATACATTTTGGCCCAAACCAATATTTTGGGCCCAAACACCTGTACACGACTTCTGGGCCGAGAACGAATCTAAACTCAGCATATCCGATACTGGACCGAAAAAGTCTAAGCTTGGCCCAAAATAATATTTTTTGGGCCTAAACAGTATCGCCACGATAATCCCCGACCCCAGGCAGTCAACACAATGGGTCAAGTACGTGTCAATACAGGCCCTACCCCAAGGTATGAGGTATACACACCTTTGAATGCCACATGCGTGGCCATTTACCCCAACATAGCACACCTGATACCGAAGCCAAAGTTGAAGCACCCGGATTACAAGCCCACGAAGAACACAAGCACATTTTGCTGCTACCACGAGCATAACGACCATGACGGCAAGAAGTGTATCACCCTTCATGATCATATTGAAGCTTTGACATGTGAAGGAAAAATTGATCAATTCCTCATTCACCCTCCAAGGGGTAACCGTAACCAATGCCAGGTGAATGTGATATATTCCATAAGTGGCGGCACACCCATATCTAAATCTTCCAACATGGCCATGAAAAATAGTGAACGAGCTTTATGGCCTGGCCACCAAGTATTTCACGTGGAAGACATCAGGGGAGGCAAGTATCAAAAGCCTAACTAGGATCCAATATGTTTCTACCCTGAGGAAGAAAAAGGTATCATCAACCCTCACAACGACCCACTGATCATGGAAGCTCACATAGCCAACTTTGAAGTACGACGAATCCTGGTAGACATGGGGGCTTTGGTCAATATCATGTTTGCTGAAGCTTTCAGGGCACTTAATGTAGCTGAACACTTGCTCGATCGCTCGATTTCTCCTCTTATAAGCTTTTCGTGCAACCCTTAGGGAGCATACACTTACCTTTCACCATTGGTACATGCCCTTACACAACTACCATTACCACTAACTTCCTGGTGGTTGATTGCCCAACGACATACAATGTCATATTCGGACACACAAACATCAATGATCTCAAGGCCATGGTATCCACACATATGTTGTTGATGAAATTTCCAACCCTCTATGGCAATGGTTACATCAGAGGAGATCAACTTAGTGCACGATCATGTTACAACACTTCGGTCAAGCAACAACACCTGTCTGTGCCCAAAGAAACCCTTTCTTTACATGACCAAGTCATAAAGACCAATCCAGACGAAGCCAACTTGGATCATCACGGTGGCAACAGTCAACCCCGACAATCCTCGAGATGACTCTTTCACCCAGCAAGCACAGCCCGTTGAAGAGTTGGAAAAAGTCTCTATCTCAAAAGATTATCCGGATCGCATAGTGAAGATTGGCACCACATTGTCACCACCAATTCGGTTGGCATTAATCTCTTTTTTGCAAGAGAACACTGAGGTCTTCGTATGGTCATACGAGGACATGCCAGGCATCTTTCCCGATATCATCTGTCATCGCTTAAGTATTGACCCCAAGACCAAGCCGGTGAGACAGAAGCGAATATCTTATGACACTGAACGATATGAGGCAACGAAGGTAGAAATTGAAAAACTCAATGGCATAGGCTTCATCTACGAAGTCAATTATCCAACGTGGGTAGCAAATGTTGTCCTTGTTAAGAAGAATCCAACCAAGGAAAGTCTCATGCTCCAAAAGGTCTTGTGGAGAATGTGTGTCGACTACACCTGTGGATGCAAATTTCTGCCTTCTTCTTCTTGGAAAAAATTGTACCTACAAAACAATTAACACCTTAGGTCAAGACCAAGAGCCTCACGCACCCACGATGAATGATGGGGGCTTTGGCCGAAGAACCTCCGATGCCAAAGTTAGAATTTAGAGAGAAAAGTATTTGGAGAGTTTTTTGGAAGTTTTGGAAGAGTATGGAACTTAGTCTTTCGAAGAAAATGGAGTCCTATTTATAGAGCATTGGGGTGTAATGGTGATTAATTTGGTGATTAGTGGATTAATTAGGAATTAACTCATTAATTAGCCTAATTAATTTAATTTATATGGAAAGTTTTGAAGGTTATGGAATGATTTCCTTGTAGAGGATATGGAGTAAAGATGGATGAGATAAATTTGAACTTGTTACTTATTTTGGGCACTCTTGACTCGGTTGATGGATGATTCTCCACTGCTCGCGTGTAGGAAACCCGGTGTGTCTCAAGGGTTTTTGTTCACTTCACCTAAAAATCCACGTGTCGCCTCTTGATTATTTTTGGCTCCACAAATGCCCCCACACTTGCTGGGCTACTCGTAGGAAAGGGTAGCAAGTATAGAGATCTTCTTGCTTTAGGACTGCTTCATATTTTGATGTAGATTCCCTCTTTAATATGAAATTAGATCATTCTAGGAAAGGGAAATAAATTTCTCTCAAAGCCTATTTAAGTCCACCTTAAGTGGGTTCAACTTTGGAGAGCGATTTATTCTACCCTACAAGAGCGAGAAAGCTTAGAGGATATTTGTTCCCCATCCCCTAGCAATCTTCTACACTTGCTCGTGCAAAGGACCGTCTTTCGTTTCTTTCTTCGTCTTCTTCGCGCCACACCAATGTAAGGAATACTTAATTCTCCTTGTCTTTTTCTTGGGAGGTGCTGCCAAGGGGCAGCTGTCGGGGTGGTGCGGCACGTCAGCTGGCAGGGGCCAGGAGTTGGCTTGTAGGGGTGGGTTCGGTTCAAATCGGTTCGGTTTTTTGTTTTTTTGTTTTTTTTTTCAAAAAATGAAAAACATTGAAATTTTAAATTTTAACATCTCCAACACAATCATAACATAAACATTCTAACTAGAATCAAAGACAATGAAAATAAACATTTAAAGTTGAACTAAAATCATCAATCAAGTCTTCCAAAGTCCAAACCAACAACCTCACAACACAAAAATCGTACAAATGACTTAGAAAAGTTAAATTGTATGATGTTGTTCAAAGATCAGGGCTGTTTTTGTAACTGCATGTTGACAACTTGATTAGTAAAAGTAATGTGTGGGTGGATTTATTTAGTGTGTGTTGGATTCTTTTCCATCACAAATTATGCAAGTAATCTACCCGAAATAAATGTTTATGGATTCTGATACATGTTATATGAGAGTAGATTTGGAAAAGAAAGCTGGGGCAGAAGTAGACAGTGCTATGGAGATGGATGTAGGTACTTCAGGAGGAGGTTTGGTTCCGGAACCTTATATGGGGGAGAAATAATAGGTTAGGGTTTAGAGTTTTTATAGGCCTTTTTTTTAATATTTTGAGCTTAAAGTTTGGCAACACATTGGGTTTAGCACATTTTAACTTACAAATTGGGTTTAGAAAATAATACCCAAAACAAATAATTAAATAAAACAATTAATTTAATTAATTCGGTTCGGTTCGGTTTGGTTCGGTTTCTAGATCACTAAAACCGAAACCGAACCAAAAGAATTTGGTTCGGTTCGGTTTTTTCAATTCGGTTCAGTTTTTTCGTTCGGTTTGGTTTTTTTGGTTTCGGTTCGGTTTGGTTTTCGATTTTTTGAACCCACCCCTATTGGCTTGTCATGGGCCAAAGAGGTGGTGTGGTAGGGGCCATTGCTTGTGCTGCTCGGCTTGATCGAAGCCAAGGATTAGCTCGGTATGGGTCGAGGAAGTGGTGTGGCATGGGCAACGATTTAGGCTGCCATGTCTGTGCTGCTTACTAAAAATGAGGAAACTGCTTGAGTTTGATTTCTCAGTTGCGGTAGATGGAGCAGTCAAGGATAAAGCTGCCAAGATCGGAGCTGCTGAAGATAAAGTGTCAGATGAGTGAACTGTTAAATGCAAAAGTGGCTGCTGCCCCTGACCATTTGCTGCCTAGTCGATCTTCAAGCATTCGATCTTTTAAGTTATGTGGCCTTCTCGAACTGGAGAGCTTACCCAGATGGGTGTCGGGGAATTAGTTTACCCTCTCGCACTGGAGAGCAATTAGTTTACCCTCTCGTGCTGGAGAGCAATTAGTTTACCCTCTCGCACTGGAGAGCATGGAAATCATTATCGTGAGTGCA
Source organism: Malus fusca (assembly GCA_035220775.1). Lineage (NCBI taxonomy): Eukaryota > Viridiplantae > Streptophyta > Magnoliopsida > Rosales > Rosaceae > Malus > Malus fusca. Next base: position 11,058,920 of record CM069066.1, read on the forward strand.
GCTGAGGAAAGCTGGACTCTGGGACAACCAAAATAATCCTTAGCCTACCCCCGGTTCTTGGTAGTTGGGATGGTGTGTCCTTCTGGTACTCGTTTGCCTCCGGCGCGCCATTAGGCTGAGCTGCTGCATTTGTTGAAGCAGAAGTTGTCTTTATATCCGATAATCTATGTAGGGTAGTCATGTCTGCTCGATCTTGTCATTGAAAGATAACTCGCTTATGTTGGTTATGTCTCATCGGAGCGCCTTATCAATAGCTTCGTTGTGCGGGAAATTGCACAATCGCTTGGTTATGAGCCTTTCTACTTCTTCCTGAATTTGCCTTTGTTGGGGGTGGCAGAGCTCTTGGCTGCCCCGGTTTTGACCTGCTGGTCTAGGTTGCTCTTTCATATGCTCGGCTCATTTATGTCGTGGCAGGGTGAATATGGTCCACTTCTGGTAAACGAGGGAATTCTTCGCAGGCTGCCGGTTGAACTTGAGCCGGATTGAGTGATTGCTTCTCTTTGTCCATCGTGCTGCCTGCTCCGATGTGATGTGGAGGATACTGCTTGCGGGTTTAGCCGCGAATGAATGCTTTGCCTGGAAGGCTGCACATGTTGATTATCAGAGTGTGGCCCCAACCGTGAGTGTATACTTGTCCTCGGGCCTAGTTGAGAGTGCACGCTCCTTCGCGCGCTAAGACGGGAGTATACGCTATCTCGGGGGCCTAATCGGGAATGTACATTACCTGAATGCTCGGCTCGTGGCTGCTTGCTGGGACGCTGCTGGAAAGGTTCGTCTGCCCTTATCCTACTTCAGGACACCTCGTCCGGGGCACGTTGGATCTCGATGCGTTGCAAAAGTTGATTCATCAAGGTCGTTTGTTGTGCAAGGGCGCTCGTCAACTCTATGATTTGTCGAGACAAGTGTTGTTCGCCATTTAGATTGGAAGAGCTTGGAAGAAATGTGTCTCATTGAGCAGTAGAAGTGTGGTAGGCTCCGGGCGCGAGATTTGAGTTGGGAAATGCCAAATCCGCGAAGAAATGTGGTGAAAATGCCCCCGGCTTGATGGTAGGTCCGGATGGTTGAGATAGACTTGGGCCAACTTGGGCTGCTTGGGAGGCCACAGGGGCAGGCTGGGCCGCTGTAGTAGGTTGGGCCACGGGAGTGGGCTGCCCGGAGGGAGCAGGCTGGGCCTCGGAATTAGGCTGAGCCACGGGAGTAGGCTGCTCGGCGGGAGCAGGTTGGGCCGCGGGAGTAGGGTGGGTCGCGGGAACAGGCTGCTCAATACATGGTGCATGCGAATGCGAGGCTTGGGCTCGGGCCCGTGCAAGCTTGGATGGCATGGCTTGGGCCATGGTGGAACCTTGTAGTGGTGGTGCCACTCTGCTTACGACCGCATTTTGCCTCATGGATCTCCGTGATCCCATTTCTTGAGTATTGGAATTTTCACTTATAGAATTTTCTAAATTTCTAGCCATTATATTTTTCTTATACGTTTTATCAAAGAACCTTTGCAAATAAAAAAATTCTAATAATAAGAACGTATGAAAAATATTTTGCTTATTGTTCGATATTTCCAAAAGTTTACAAAATTGAGAAATTCCTTACAATTTTTTTTCCAAGCACTACGCCCACCCAGCTTACACAAGCACCACAACAATTTGCAAAACATGTAATCCTCCCTTTCGTAAATGACACACGGTCTAGGAAATTACATATTTTAAGAACTAATCACACTCCTTAATCAAAAATAAAAAATAAAAAATAAAATAAAATTATTTACACACATAACTTGTGGACATCTGCTAGTATATATAGCATTATTCACTATTAAAATTGAAAAAATGGGTGAATAGCACCACCATATATATATATATATATATATCATTCTATTGTTAAATTATACTGTTTTGCTTTCTTTCAAAATCCAACAAGAATTCACATGTAGAGCTGGTATAGAATCTTCGGATCTCTTTCACCAAAACTACCGAATCAAGTAATCTGAATTTTTGAAAACCTAGATTACCTGATCCGATGATCTTAGTGAAAAAGATCCGATCTCTTCTCCAATAATTCAAGGGAATCCGAGAGGGGGTAAAACTAGACCTGGCATTCGTGTCGTGTTTTCCGTGTTCGTGTCGTTTTCGTGTCATACCCGATATCTTAACGGGTCGTGTCGTGTAACACCCGTTAAAATAAACGGGTAAAATGACCCGACCCGAAATCGACCCGATAATATTAACAGGTAATATGACCCGACCCGTTACCCGTTAAGGAAAATATATTTTAAACCAATAAATAATCAAATGAAAAACATAATACTAAATAAGTATATACATTCCATATTATCACATCCAAAATATAAAAACGTATTTTTGTTTTAAGTATATTTCGTTTACCTAAAGTCTTTAATAGTTTTTTAATTAATGTAGAAGTGTAAAAAAATATAGAAAAAAATATATAAACACTCGTAATGACAAGCTTTATAACTTTCATGAATAGCTTAACTTCGAAATTCGTCACTATAATCATATAAATCATAGATCAAAATTTAACCGTTGATTGTTGTTTACATTTATGCTTCATTGTTCTCATCAAATTTTGTTTTTTTAGATTTTCTTTTTTGAAAACATGATCTATTAGAGGGTGTAGGTAGATGAACGGTTTGGATCGTTGATATTATATTTAGAGTTTTACGGTTAGTGAAAATATTGCTTGATGTTTATAAAGTTTCTACAAATTATATGACATTGACTCATATTTCAGTTAACCGTAAATATCGAAACGTGATATCATCTTCTTACATCAACCAGATGATCATGTTTTCAAAAAATAAAATTTTAAAAATGAAATTCAGTAAGAAGAATAAAGCGTAAATGACAATAGACGGTTAAATAAATTTAAGGTTTCACTACTACAAAATTATCTATTACTGGCGGTCCAAAAACTTTTTTCAACGATCCAACCGTCAAACTTATTTGTACACATTCCAAGATTGCATACGTAAAAAATCGTAAAAAACAAACATTCAGAGATTACGTAACGGAACAAAAGTTTTCAACGGTTATAAACGAAAAATCACAATTTAACGGTTATTTTAGCTCCGATTTTGATGATTTTTTACAGATACACTCCTCGACCCTATAAGAATGTAATGAATAAATTTGATCTTTAATTTAAAGTATTTACACTAGTGGATACCACAAAAACTTATTTTATACTTAATAGAAGTATAATATTAACTCCAAGTGTTTGTTTAATCTACCGTTTTGACGCAATATGCATTCTACGAAACTTTTTTCAACAATCCAACCGTCAAACTTATTTGTACACATTCCGAGATCGCATACGTAAAAAATCGTAAAAAACAAACATTCAGAGATTACGTAATAGAACAAAAGTTTTCGACGGTTATAAACGAAAAATCACAATTTAACGGTTATTTTATCTCAGATTTTGATGATTTTTTACAGATAGACTCCTCGACCTATAAGAATGTAATGAATAAATTTGATCTTTAATTTAAAGTATTTACACTAGTGGATACCACAAAAACTTATTTTATACTTAATAGAAGTATAATATTAACTCTAAGTGTTTGTTTAATCTACCGTTTTGACGCAATATGCATTCTACAAAACTTTTTTCAACGATCCAACCGTCAAACTTATTTGTACACATTCCGAGATAGCATACGTAAAAAATCGTAAAAAACAAACATTTAGAGATTACGTAATGGAACAAAAGTTTTCAACGGTTATAAACGAAAAATCACAATTTAACGGTTATTTTATCTCCGATTTTGATGATTTTTTATAGATACACTCCTCGACCCTATAAGAATGTAAAGAATAAATTTGATCTTTAATTTAAAGTATTTACACTAGTGGATACCACAAAAACTTATTTTTTACTTAATAGAAGTATAATATTAACTCAAGTGTTTGTTTAATCTACTGTTTTGACGCAATATGCATTATACAAAACTTTTTTCAACGATCCAACCGTCAAACTTATTTGTACACATTCCGAGATCGCATACGTAAAAAATCATAAAAAACAAACATTCAGAGATTACGTAACGGAACAAAAGTTTTCGACGTTTATAAACGAAAAATCACAATTTAACGGTTATTTGAGTTCCGATTTTGATGATTTTTTACAGATACACTCCTCGACCCTATAAGAATGTAATGAATAAATTTGATCTTTAATTTAAAGTATTTACACTAGTGGATACCACAAAAACTTATTTTATACTTAATAGAAGTATAATATTAACTCTAAGTGTTTGTTTAATCTACCGTTTTGACGCAATATGCATTCTACGAAACTTTTTTCAACGATCCAACCGTCAAACGTATTTGTACACATTCCGAGATCACATACCTAAAAAATCGTAAAAAACAAACATTCAGAGATTACGTAATGGAACAAAAGTTTTCGACGGTTATAAACGAAAAATCACAATTTAACGGTTATTTTATCTCCGATTTTGATGATTTTTTATAGATACACTCCTCGACCCTATAAGAATGTAATGAATAAATTTGATCTTTAATTTAAAGTATTTACACTTATACTTAATAGAAGTATAATATTAACTCTAAGTGTTTGTTTAATCTACTGTTTTGACACAATATGCATTCTACGAAATTTTTTTCAACGATCCAACCGTCAAACTTATTTGAACACATTCCGAGATCGCATACGTAAAAAATCATAAAAAACAAACATTCAGAGATTACGTAATGGAACAAAAGTTTTCGACGGTTATAAACGAAAAATCACAATTTAACGGTTATTTTATCTCCGATTTTGATGATTTTTTACAGATAGACTCCTCGACCTATAAGAATGTAATGAATAAATTTGATCTTTAATTTAAAGTATTTACACTAGTGGATACCACAAAAACTTATTTTATACTTAATAAAAGTATAATATTAACTCCAAGTGTTTGTTTAATCTATCATTTTGACGCAATATGCATTCTACGAAACTTTTTTCAACAATCCAACCGTCAAACTTATTTGTACACATTCCAAGATCACATACGTAAAAAATCGTAAAAAAAAACATTCAGAGATTACGTAATGGAACAAAAGTTTTCGACGATTATAAACGAAAAATCACAATTTAACGGTTATTTTAGCTCTGATTTTGATGTTTTTTACAGATACACTCCTCGACCCTATAAGAATGTAATGAATAAATTTGATCTTTAATTTAAAGTATTTACATTAGTGGATACCACAAAAACTTATTTTATACTTGATAGAAGTATAATATTAACTTTAAGTGTTTGTTTAATATACCATTTTGACGCAATATGCATTCTACGAAACTTTTTTCAACGATCCAACCGTCAAACTTATTTGTACACATTCCGAGATTGCAAACTTAAAAAATTGTAAAAAACAAACATTCAGAGATTACGTAACGGAACAAAAGTTTTCGACGGTTATAAACGAAAAATCACAATTTAACGGTTATTTTAGCTTCGATTTTGATGATTTTTTACATATACACTCCTCGACCCTATAAGAATGTAATGAATAAATTTTATCTTTAATTTAAAGCATTTACATTTTTTTATATATGAGTGATTGTATATATATATTTTTACATTTTTTACACTTCTACAATAATTATTATTAATTTTATTAATTTTGCCCTCAAATAAAAAACATTATTCTTGAGGGTTTGAAGGATTTTAAAAATCTAAATGATAATATAAGTGTAACAATTATCTATTCGTAGAGAAATAATGATAAATCACGAGTGTTTATATATTCTTTCACATTTTTCATACTTGCATGTATGTCTTCTTAGTTCTTGCATATACAAATACTATACTAGTGTATTTTAATTTTGGACAAGAATATGTTATGCAAAATTTATCCTAGTAATGATAATAAGGAACTCTCATAATAAAAATAAATAATGACTAAAACTTTTTTTTTTAATTTATATAGAACAATAATACAAAACTATATATTTAATATAGAATATATTGTAAATATTAATATGACTATTGTATTTTATAATAAATCTTTTAGTAATTAAACTTTAAAATTATTAAAATATTTTTTTTCTTAACGGGTCGAAACGGGTTACCCACGTGTTACCCGCGTGTATACCTGTTAAGAACCCGTTATTAACGGGTTCTTAACGGGTCACCCGATAGTGACCTGATAAGTTATCGTGTTGACCCGAAACCCGTTATTTTCGTGTCGTTTTCGTGTCGTGTCACCGTGTCGTGTCAAAAACTGCCAGGTCTAGGTAAAACCCCTTTCAATCAAGGACAGTAGTTGTACAGTATTGTCCCTATCCCAGCAAATATAGCTTTTCTTGTCAAGCGGGTCATGATTTAACTCCAATAGGTAAACTTCTGATGATACACTTATATCACTGTGATGGACAAGGATTGTCTGCCCTCCTAGTTGTGGTGCCATTCCATGCCCTCCTATTTTGTGCGGCCACGGTTAAGCCACGTCAATATTTTATATTTTTATTGTTTTTTGTCTTATTATCTCATTAAAAAATTAATATAAAATATTGACATGGCTTAACCGTGACCCCACAAAATAGGAGGGCATGGAAGGGCACCACAACTAGGAGGGCAGACAATCCTTGTCCCACTCAATCCTTGTCCCACTGTGATTGCTTTCTCGATCATTATCCAAATTCTAAATCACATGCTCCACCACTTGTGTGGACTCCTTCAATTTTGTTAAGTTTCATTATCCTAACAAAGAAGATTCAGAAAGAAGATTCATTCTTTGCAAATGTATTTTTAGGCGAGCTGCTTAATGCATTATTAAATTTAAGAATAATGTTAAGAAAATTAAATTTATAGATTAAGTTTTATAAATTAAATAACATAAAAGTTGATAATTAGATTATTAATTAAATATTAATAAACATGTTCGTTTCTTATTAATGATACATTATTCAATTTACAATTTAAACTCAAAAGTGTTTCTTCGATTTAAAAAAAATCCGATGCTAATAGAAGTGCAGATTTCGGTTGGAGGAGTAAAAGTAGGTGGGAACACAGGGAAGTTATTGATTAGGTAAAAGTTGCCAGACGCAGATAACACGTTGCATTTTCCAACTTTAAATTTTTGGCATAAAAAACAAAAGTCACCGACATCCCATGTGAAAAAAGTTGACAAGATATCTCAACACTCAGAACTAGTAGACAAAGTTGACGAAAATGATCATAGCTACACATTTCGATGAGTTGAGGAACCAATGGTGTTGGATTTTTAGTTGAGGGATCATCGCTCCAATTTGATTAAAGTTGAGGGACAATTGCTACAATTACTCTTGTTTTGTCATCTCCACTCCTCTTTTTGAAATTATTACAATTTTTTAAAAGGAAAACTAATGAAAATGACTTGAAAACTTTGAGTTTTAACGATAAGGACAAAATAAAGGGTAAAATGAATAGTACCAGGATTGAATTTTTAGTGTAAAAATATGGTTTTTCGTTAAAATAAATAGTACCGGAAGCTTTTCGTTAAAGTTCTATTTTTTAAATCCTTTCTTGGATAGAACATATGAGAAGGTTGCTTTTTCAACTTCAATATTTTATCATCAAAACAAAACTCATTGAAAAATCTGAACTAGTAGCAAAACGTCATTCAAGCAAAACTAGCAGGATTGGGATCACCTTCGAATTCCAGCCTGCGGAGCCAGCTAACCACAAGATCTCATCCTTCCATTTTTGATCATGTGGTCAGGAATAATAAAAATTCTCACGCAACACAAGGCAAGATGAAAATGAAAGGTTGGGATCCTGAGGTCAGCTGGCTCCGCAGGCTGGGATCTGAAGGTGATCCCAGTCAATCTCCACAATCCAAACTCTTTCTTCATCTTTCAGATTCCTATCCGACGACGACTCAGTTGTAGACCATGGCTAAGTTGGTGGGCGGAGCTTTTCTCTCTTCTTTCCTCAATGTTTTGTTCGATCGGATGGTTTCCCGTCCCGTCCTCGATTTCATCTCTGGGAAGAAAAATGACAACGAGCTGCTCATGAGGAAGTTGAAGATCAAGTTGCTCGCTGCTAACAAGCTGGTTGACGATGCCGAGCAGAAGCAGATGACGAGCCCGACGGTGAGGAAGTGGCTCGACGATCTCAAAGATGATATTTACTGTGTAGGAGAGTTGCTGGACGAGATCAACACTGAAGCTCTTCGACGCTAGCTGGAAGGTGACGATGACCATTCTCATGCAGGTACCAGCAGCACAAGCTGGATCATGAGATTAGTATTCAAGTCTTCTTCTCCGTCCGATGAATTTCACAACTCTCTCGAATCGAAGATATCAAACATTCTGTTTGTATTAAAATTGAACTTTGGGCCCAAAGGGAAGTTGGCCCAAATGGCAGCCTTAAGGGAAGAATAACTCAGAACCCAGTCAAAGCCCAGCCAAAGTCTAGAAGGCAGGAGAAGCCCGTTTCTGACTAGGTGCAGGCCATGCAGACCACTTGCTCACTTACCCAAAGGCCAAGTGGTATAGACTGACCAGCTATACAACCCATAAAGCACTTTATAGTGGCAGTACAAGTAAAAAAGCTAATGAGTCACTACCTTTCAAGAGGCATTCGGGCAAGGTTGCTGCTACAGGAGACCAAGCCGTGTTGTCTATAAAAGAAGAAAGAGAAACCAGGAATAAAGACACTCAATCAAACAAACAAATGCAAGCATAAACTCTGCTCAAGAGCCAAATTTGCCTTCAAAAATGAAAGCTGTAGTCAGCAAGCCTTCATCAATTTCGGGATAAACCCTTTGTAATAGCTCTGCTACCCTGTTCAACTCTTGATGTAGTATCGATTTCTCTTTGTAAACTCATATCCTTACCCCTCTTTCTAAGCTTTCAGACCCTTGATAAACCACAAAGATAGGAACCTGCAAGACGATCAGCCTTGCCCGACAATGTTAAACCTTGCCCAACCCTCTTTGTTTTTGTCTTTTCATTCATTAGCCTAGCAATATGTTGTATACTTCCAGTTGTATTCAAGTTATTTCTAGTAAGATAGCTATTAAAAGACTTCCTCAGTGCTTGAATCCGATTTGAATATGTCTTCACAATTCAAACCAGATCTAAGTTCTAAGCCCTCAGGCATGTGAGTTATTTGATTAGTTAAAAGTCATTGGCCTCAAGGCATAAAAAAGAACCTTATGTGGACTTAACCCATCCACGACAATCCTTGATAAACAAGAAGTCCGAAGTTACTTGGGGCGCAAGTAATCGACCTATTCCTTAGTTTTATCTCTATTATATTATGATTATCATAGAACGTTTGAGCATAGAATGAATTATGATGGGAAGCCTCAAGGCCTATATCTAAGGCCCCACAAAGGCACCTATTTGGATTCATTCTGCTCTGCGGGCTAGGACGTTTGAGTGTAGAGTTAACTCTGATAGGAAGCCTCAAGGCCTACATCTAAGGCCCCACAAAGGCACCTATTTGGGTTCGTTCTATCTCTCGGACTCGGGTAATCAGAAGTATAATGGTTATAAGACTCCCGCAATCGATGGAACAAATATTGTGTGTTCAAGTACTGGTTTAGTTATTGATTGGAAGCCTCAAGGCCTACATCTAAGGCCCCACAAAGGCACCTGTCATAACTAATCCGGTTTCTCGAGCATATAGATATATAACTAAAACTCGTCATCCATTTTACATCTGCCATGTTGAAGATTGCAGTGGCACGCTTGAGCACTTAAAAGTTAATCTTGATTGTGAGCCTCAAGGCCTACACCTAAGGCCCCACAAAGGCACCTTTCAAAGTTAACTTTGTCCTTCTCTTTCAGCCTTGCCTGACGAGCCTTGCCCGACAAGCCCGACAGTGAAGCAGAAGCCCGACAGAAAGCATCAACCGGCGCCAAACCTCCCGGGGAGCTGTGTGCTCGTCGGCCAGGAAACATCCCCGACGGAAATGAAATGAACCAGTCATTCCCTTGTTCCCACTCTTAGAAGAAGAAAATGATAGGGGAAAGAAGAAGGTAGTTCCTGAAGGAAGTCAACCTGTGATAGAACCAATTCTGGAGAAGGAGTTTCCTAGCTTCCCATTATTATCATTTAATAATAGGAAGCAGAGCAAGCAAGAAAGAACGAAGTACGGGATGCCTATGATAGTAGGAGAATCTAGCGGGAAGGAAGACACCATCACTTCAGATAAACCTCCACCTTATAGGCCACCCCCGTTGGCTAATAAGGGATGAGGGATCAACTGCAGAAAGCCCGAATCAAGGAGGGAAACAGGTGCGGGCAACGATCGGAGCCCGAAGAACGAGTCTGTTCTCATCGGTCATAATGATAATTTAGCTACTCAACAGCTGAGGGAAGAATTGGCCGAACTAAGAAGGGCAGTAGCTCAAAATGCTCAACCGAGGGCTCGCCCAGTGTTCAGGGTTACTTACCAAAAGCCTTATCCTGAATATATTGACGAGCAAAACCCATTCCCTCTCAATTTCAAGATGCCTGCATTCCCAACATTCACAGGTGAAGATAGCGGCGTGTCCTCTAGAGACCACATTTTCAAATTCTCCAATCATTGTGTGGCATATGAGGACAACCCAAATTACAAATTAAGGTTGTTTGGGAATTCATTGGCAGGGTTAGCATCTCAGTGGTACTCTCTATTACCCCCTAATTCTATTGCCAACTGGGGGCAGATGGATATGGCTTTCCACTAACAATTTTACAGAATAGAGCCAGAATTGACTATCAATGACCTCGTTAAAGTCAAACAATATGATCATGAATCTACTGAGGATTTCATGATGAGGTTCAGAAAGACGAGGATGAGATGTCAATTCCCTGTCAACCAGGCGCAGCTCATATCAATTGCTCAGAGAGCTCTGAAATTACCTTTGAGAAAGAGGTTTTATGATACACAATTCAACGAGCTGCAGGAATTGGTAATTGCTGCCACAAAGTATGAAAGGCTATTGCAAGAAGAGCAACAAGTGAAGCATACTTCCAAAACTCCTCCATTCTACAAAAACAAAGCTGCAATTCATCATGTGGGAGTAGGAGAAACCAAGCCAGAGCATGAAGATGGCCATGATGGATAGGACATTGATGCGTGTGCCGCTGAAATGACCACGCCTTTCAAACCACTGACGGTAAAAAGGCTAGTTCAACCTGTTAAAGATCAGAAAATCGTAATGAACAATGGTGGTTTCGTCCCTATGAAACCCCCCAAGTACCAGAGTTATTCGTTCGATCTGACCAAGGCACCTGAGATCTATGAAGAGCTGGTGCGGGCAAGAGTAATTATGCCCGACAGTACTAAAAAAATGCCTAAACCAGAAGAACTTAGGGGGAAGAAGTATTGTAAGTTACACTATACCTTCAACCATTCCATAGTCAATTGTGTCCAGTTTAGAGATTGGATACAAGACTTTATAGTGAAGGGGAAACTGTTACTTGACAAACCCCAAGCCAGTATGATGGTTGATACAAACCCTTTCCCGGAGGCTCCTATTAATATGATCAACCTCATTTAGATAAAGAAGCCTGGATCACCGGTTGGTACAACAGAGGAGGGAGAAAAATCCCAGGTTGTCCCAACACCCCTGCATAAATAAAAGTACCATGAGGGGGACCAAGGGATCAAAATCCGGTCCCAAAATTGGTGTCAACGAGGGAAGTGGAAGAAAGAAGAAAGTAAACAAGGGGCAAAGAGTTGCCCGAAGGGAATTCAAACAGTACAAAGAGCAGTGCAGGAGGCAAAACACATGTTCATTCCAATAAGAAAAGGGTTACAAATCATCCTATTCTAAAAATTTACATCTTTACTCAGGGTGATTATTCAAGAATGATATGTTTGCATAATTGCAAATATCCTACTAGGTTCGGCCAAAACAGTATGGCTATTTACAAGTTGAGACCTAGTGTGCTCTAACTCCGAGTTTGACTTCTCCACTCCCTCAATTTGGTTTTCAAGGGTATCCAGAAGAGTTGCTTGTTCAGCTTTAAGAGCAACCAGTTGTTCCTCCAGCTTTTGGATTTCAGAAGTAACAACTCTGACCCTTTCTTTTGTCAGTAAGCTTTCATCCATCAGCCGATCAACCTGAGTAGAGATGCTTGACTCTTTCTCCATAAAGCATCCTACCCGATTGGCTTGTCTGTCAGCTCTCTGATGTTGCTCCCTAAGAGCCCTCAAATTCTCAAAGAAAGAGAGAAAGGAATCATGCTGAGATTTAGATAGCCGACCCGTTTTGAAAGACTCAATTGTAACATTTTCTAGGTCACAAAGAGCCTTGAGGCTGAATGAAGCAGATAAGTCTTTCCTTGCCCAATTTTGGAAGACTCGTTGTTGCTCTGAGAAGCCGGAAGTTGCTGAAGAATGCTTTGAGGATTTCAACCTCGTCTCAAGTCGCCCGAGTGCTTCAAAAAGTTTGGGCAACTTAGCAGGATTTGAGAATGAAGAAGAAGGAGGATCTTGCACTTCAGTTTCCTCTAATGGAGTAACACCCACTAGGGGGGCAATTTCTGTCTGCCCGATCTTCTCAATTCCAGAAGGGGGAATCCCGGTACTTCCAGAAGATAAACGAGGACGGGAACGCTTTGGCTTAGGGACCAAACGAGGGGGAGAAGTCTCTTTCAGAACTTGCTGCAGGAAGCCAAAAAACCACGTTAAGACAAGAATACAGTCTGAGGTAAAGAGAGGCTTTGGAGAGAAGAAATATACCTGACTGAGCCCTGGGGTTTCACCAGGAAGAGTACTAACTCTTGGTTGAGGGGAAGATTCTCCACCACCAACAGGGGAAGAAAAAGTTGCACCTGAACCTTCACCAATGCCCTAGAGATATCCAGGGATAGCAGTAATTGTTAGTAAACAGATTGTAAGAGGAAAACAAGAAGAAAATACTCCCATACCTGGGTTTGGCCCTGAGGAGAAGAAAGAGGTTCATCGATGGTAACTGTCGGGCAAGCACACACCTGCAAAGTAGTTACCTCTGAAGTCACAGGAATCTCAGGAACTATGGGTTCGTCACAGGTGGCCACCAATGGTTGTTGCGGTTTGTGCGTTGGATAAGGTTGAAAAAGATATAAACAAGAAGTTAATATCGAAACAATGTACGAAAAATCAAGGTAGAAACAGTTGCTCACCGAATTACTGCCCTCATCCACAAAATGTAACATGACACATGTGGATGGATCAAATTGAGAAGATGGAGTTGCCTCCAGAGCAGAAGAAGAAATCAAAGACTTCGAAGAAGAACCTTGACTAGGCAAGGGGGCAGATACCCCAACCTAGACGCAGATAGAAGAAGAGAAGAAATTCGGGCATTAGGTCCAGAAACTATAGAGCTACCCAAGGTTTGAAAAGGAAAAAAAGAAGCACCTCTCAAGGGTTAACCCGGGGAAGAGAGAGGCTTGTTTCTCGGGCAGATGGTGGAGAGGCCTCGGGCGGAAGAAGCTTTTCTTCTCTTGCGACCTGATTCAAGTAATCATGTTTAGGGTTTTGTGAAAGCAGGAAGGGATATACAGATAAAAACATAAATCATACCTCAAGTTCTTTGAGGGCGGTATTTCGCAGTTCTTCAGCCTTTTTGTGCATAGCGACTCTTAATGGTTCCTCTTTAGAAGCAATGATGGGTCTCTTAGATATTTGAGGTCCTGTTTTTCAAGGAACACGAGGGCAATTAGATAAAGGAGAAGGATGGCAATCTGGAGAAGAAGAACAGAAACTCACTTAAAGATTGTTGCTTCTTTCTGCCTGCCTCAGAGACTGGAGCGGATGAGGCTGACAACTTGGGATGAGGGACATTTCTTGCTCTCTTACTCTTCCTAGTAAGAGTTGTTCGTTTAGTTTTGGGTAGAGATACAGGATCAGAATCTGAGGCCTCGATCACAGCTGCTCTCTTTCGCTTGGGTGCTTTAACAATCGCCTCAGGTGCTTCTTCAGCTTCTGAATCTCCAAAGGATTCCGAAATGCCCACACATTCCCCAGCTTCTCGCCTTTCAGCCTCTGCTGTAGCTCCATGAAGAACTGCTGCATCAGCAGAGTCATCCCCGGACTCAATGGCTTCCGATTCAACATCCACTGAGGCTGCATGATCAAGCAAAAAAAGGATGAAAGGACTTCAGAGGGAAGACAGAGTCAACTTAAGGAGAAGAAATACCTATCAGGAGTAACCGATTCTTCTCTTGGATCATCTCCTTCCAATTTTCAAGTTCGCCCGAACTGGGGTACGATTTGAGAGAAAGTTGACTGAAGAGGCGATCATGAGTCTCTCTCAAGTCTCCTCCGTATTTCTTGGTCCATTTGTCTTCCCACCAGGAAGAGAAGAGTGAAGTGCATTCAAGATTGAGAATGGTAGACTTTCGGGCGGCCTGACTCATGACTTCAAGACTGCGTCGGGCAGCTCGAAAGATTGCCTCGGAAGGAGATGGTAATCGAAAGGAAGTGCCACAATGAACAGAATCGAAGAACGGGACGGGAATGGCTTGCCTAAAGCCTAACTGCCTGCTGCAAAAGTTAGGATGGTACACCTCCAACCCTCGATCATATCGATTGCCCCGGACTCCCCAGGCCAGGTCTCTCGATTGAATGCAACTGATAAATTTCTCCCTGCAAAAGGAGGTGGCATCTTCTCCAGGAGCATCTTGAAAGGCTTGGTCAGAAAACCAAGGATATCTCTTCAAGACCGACGCACCCCATTCTAAGTCTGATCGAGTCCTACAGACTTTGAAGAAATAAAAGCAGGTGAAGGTGGAGTGATCTGTAAGAGCAGCTTCAACCAGGATTCGGGTAGGAGCCACACCCTCTGGAAACTCTAAGTTGGCAGCCCTAAACTCTGGAAAGTACCATTGAAGCCAGGTTTGTATCATCCAGATAGGTCCATTCAGGTTGGTCTCAAATGGCTCGCCTTGAGTCATTTCGAAAAGAAGATGGTAAAGGTGAGAAAGAAGGAATGGACCCGTAGCTACATCATCAAAATTATGAAGAGCTTCTACTAGGGGGATCCATTTGACCTTCACCCTTTTAGACTTATTGGGGAAGACATGTTTGTTGAGCCAATATAAGAGGAAGTACATATGCTCTTGGTCTTTATCGACACGAGGAGAACCTGCTTCAAAATTATCCTTTACGAAAGGGATGAATCATTTGAAGGAGGTCCCATAGCTCTTGAAAGTTGCAGAATTATATTCCAAGGAAAGGAGAGAGGCAGATGAACCTGAGCTTTCAGCACTTGAAGGAGGAGCCCAGTCTTGAGTGACGTCCACTATCCTACCTGATGGCCTTAGCCCGAAGACCTGGGCCATATCAAGGATAGTTGGAGACATGGGGCCCATACGAAAGTCGAAAGTGTTCGTGCCTGAATTCCAGAAAATGAGGGCAGAAGCGAGCAGTTCGGGCTTGGGAGTAATGGAGGTTTTCGAGAGCATGAGCAATTCATAAATACCATTACTCATCCATTTCTTCTTAAAAGTGGGCTCTAGTTCATCGATCCACTGAGACCAAGCAGGATCGTTCATCAGAGGAAAGCCCCGACGGAATGACGACCATTTGGATGAAGAAATGCCCCGACTTAGCCAAAAAGGGATTTGGGGTAAACCAGTTATCCCTGGGCATATTGTCCTCTACCACTGCAGGGACCCGGGAGATCCATGCGGGACCCAATGATTGTGCCCCATGCACTTCAAAGAAGAGTTCAGAATGCAAAACTGCCCGAGGGCGATGCAGCCCGTTGAGTAGGCAACGCAGAGTGGCGATCCCTTCGCCAGATTCGTAGGATGGTGGGGTTTGGCTAGATCCCGAAGCCATTTGATGGAGTTTGGAAGGGGAATGCCAAAAAAGATATCAGACAAGGAACAAAAAATCTGAGAGATTTAGAGAAGTAAAACGTCTGGGAAGTTAGGGAATTTCGGTTATAGAGGGATTTCGTGCTAAAGAACGCAGAAAGTTCGTGGGGTAGTGGAATGATCGCAGGAAAGTGATGATTATCTTCAGAAGGTGTGCAAATCCCGAGAGAGCGACGTGGGTTTTAAATGAGAAGCTTTTCAATCAATATTGGCGCCTGGAATCCCAGCCTAAATATCAATTGAAGGGGGCACTGTTTGGATTAAAATTGAACTTTGGGCCCAAATGGAAGTTGGCCCAAATGGCAGCCTTAAGGGAAGAAGAACTCAGAACCCAGTCAAAGCCCAGCCGAAGTCTAGAAGGCAGGAGAAGCTCGTTTCTGACTAGGTGCAAGCCATGCAGACCACTTGCTCACCTACCCAAAGGCCAAGTGGTATAGACTGACCAGCTATACAGCCCACAAAGTACTTTATAGTGGCAGTACAAGTAAAAAAGCTGATGAGTCACTACCCTTCAAGCGGCATTCGGGCAAGGTTGCTGCTACAGGAGACCAAGCCGGGTTGTCTATAAAAGAAGAAAAAGAAACCAGGAATAAAGACACTCAATCAAACAAACAAATGCAAGCACAAACTCTGCTCAAAAGCCAAATTTGCCTTAAAAAACGAAAGCTGTAGTCAACAAGCCTTCATCCCTTTCGGGATAAACCCTTTGTAATAGCTCTGCTACCCTGTTCAACTCTTGCTGTAGTATCGATTTCTCTTTGTAAACTCATCTCCTTACCCTTCTTTCTAAGCTTTCAGACCCTTGATAAACCACAAAGATAGGAACCTGCAAGACGATCAGCCTAGCCTGACAAGGTTAAACCTTGCCCGACCCTCTTTGTTTTTGTCTTTTCATTCATTAGCCTTGCAATATGTTGTATACTTCCAGTTGTATTCAAGTTATTTCTAGTAAGATGGCTATTAAAAGACTTTCTCAGTGCTTGAATCCGATTTGAATATGTCTTCACAATTCAAACCAGATCTAAGTTCTAAGCCCTCGGGCATGTGAGTTATTTGATCAGTTAAAAGTCATTGGCCTCAAGACATAAAAAAGAACCTTATGTGGACTTAACCTATCCACGACAATCCTTGATAAACAAGAAGTCCGAAGTTACTTGGGGCGCAAGTAATCGACCTATTCCTTAGTTTTATCTCTATTATATTATGATTATCATAGAACGTTTGAGCATAGAATGAATTCTGATGGGAAGCCTCAAGGCCTATATCTAAGGCCCCACAAAGGCACCTATTTGGATTCATTCTGCTCTGCGGGCTAGGACGTTTGAGTGTAGAGTTAACTCTGATAGGAAGCCTCAAGGCCTACATCTAAGGCCCCACAAAGGCACCTATTTGGGTTCGTTCTATCTCTCGGACTCGGGTAATCAGAAGTATAATGCTTATAAGACTCCCGCAATCGATGGAACAAATATTGTGTGTTCAAGTACTGGTTTAGTTATTGATTGAAAGCCTCAAGGCCTACATCTAAGGCCCCACAAAGGCACCTATCATAACTAATCCGGTTTCTCGAGCATATAGATATAACTAAAACTCGTCATCCATTTTACATATGCCATGCTGAAGATGGCAGTGGCACGCCTGAGCACTTAAAAGTTAATCTTGATTGTGAGCCTCAAGGCCTACACCTAAGGCCCCACAAAGGCACATTTCAAAGTTAACTTTGTCCTTCTCTTTCAGCCTTGCCCGACGACCCTTGCCCGACAAGCCCGACAGAAAGCATCAACTGGCGCCAAACCTCCAGGGGAGCTGTGTGCTCGTCGGCCAGGAAACATCCCCGACGGAAATTCCTGCCACGAACACATTCTGCAGGTGTTAGACCTCATTCTCAATGAAAAAGACGTCCTTGGTCTGAAAGAAGGAGTTCAACATAGACCACAAGACACAACTCGTCAAACTACTTCTCGGGTCGATGAGTCTGGCATCTTCGAAAGGGAAAAAGACAGAGAAACGATTCTTAAAGCATTGCGTTCGGATGATACGACTGGCGCTAAGATAGGAGTTCTTCCCATCGTGGGCATGGGAGGGATCGGAAAGTCCACCCTTGCTCAACTTGTGTACAAAGATGTCAAGGATGACTTTGATGTCCAAGCATGGGTTTATGTCGGAGAAAAATTTGGTATTCTTCAAATAGCACAAGCAATATATGGGAGAATCACAGCTCAAACTTGCGGGATCACAGATCTGGATCTGCTTTCTGAAAAATTGGAGGAGGTTTTGACAGGAAAGACGTTGCTCTTGGTTCTTGATGATGTTTGGAGTGAGGATTATCTTCTTTGGAATAACTTGATGACTCACTTCAATTTTTGCGGAGTACATGGAAGTAAGATCATTGTCACAACACGCCTCGGAAGTGTTGCATCTATCACCGGCACTCTTTTAGCACATTATATAAACT
This sequence comes from Malus fusca, assembly GCA_035220775.1. Classification (NCBI taxonomy): domain Eukaryota; kingdom Viridiplantae; phylum Streptophyta; class Magnoliopsida; order Rosales; family Rosaceae; genus Malus; species Malus fusca. The sequence goes on from CM069066.1 coordinate 11,077,189, forward strand.
AGATATCCGAGGATGATTCTTGGTTGTTATTTGCAAGGCATGCCTTCACAGATGCCGGTGTTATTACCGCCCATCCGTATCTTGAAGTTATTAGAAGGAAAATTGTTAAGAAGTGTCAAGGCCTTCCTTTAGCTACAAAATCATTAGGGGGTCTATTACACTCTAATTTAAATCCAAAGGAATGGGAAAAGATATTGAAGAGTGACTTATGGAAGCTGTCAAACGATAAGATTTTACCGGCTTTATGGTTAAGCTACCATTATCTTCCACCACATCTCAAACGTTGTTTTGCTTATTGTTCGATATTTCCAAAAGATTACAAATTGTATAAATCAAAGTTGATCTTATTGTGGATGGCCGAAGACCTCTTACAATCCAACGAGGAGGGCGTATTGGATCCGGAAAAAGTTGGAAGTGATTACTTTGATATTCTAGTATCAAGGTCTTTCTTTCAACATTCAAGTGACAAGTTGGGTTTCACCATGCATGACCTTATCAACGATTTAGCAAAGTTTGTAGCTGGAGAATTTTGTTTAAGATTGGAGGAAAATCAGCCGCCCAACAAAAATATATGCAAAACTCGTCACTTTTCATTCATGAAATTTGGAGTTCATGGCATTCAGAAATTTGAGGCGCTGGATGAGGCTAAGCACTTGCACACATGTCTATAACTTGAATCCGACTATGGATACTGCAATAAGTTGGTACTGAACTACACACTTGTTGATTTATTACCAAATCTACCATCTTTAAGAGTGCTTAAGTTATCAGGTCCTGTTATTGTTAAGTTGCCTCACTCAATTGGCAACTTAAAACAATTAAGGCATTTGGACATGTCGTACACTTCAATAAGAGAATTACCTGAGACGGTGTGCACCTTGTACAATTTACAGACCTTGTTATTGGTTGGTTGTCGTAGACTTATTCAACTACCATCCAATTTGGGAAGGCTAATCAACTTGCGCCATCTCAATATCAGTTACACAGATATTGAAAAGATGCCTGCAGGGATGTGTAATTTGAAAAATCTCCAAACATTAAGCCATTTTGTGGTGGACAAACAAACCGCTCAAAGGATAGGAGAGTTAAAAGAGCTTCAGCATTTGCGCGGAGATCTTACAATCTCAGGAGTTGGTAACATTCACCATGAGGGGAATGCTTTGGAAGCAGATATCATGAGCAACAAGGAGTTTCTGGACCAACTTGTTTTGAGATGGAAAGATCGTTATTATTATGGTGGTGATGCTAGTGATCATGATCCAGAAAATGACATAGAAGTGCTTAACAACCTCAGACCTCATACAAACCTCGAAGAACTTAAGATTGAATCTTACGGGGGTTTAAGATTTCCAGGTTGGTTAGGAGATCCATATTCCTCTAAACTATCTTGTATTAAACTCGTAGATTGCAAACATTGCTGCTTATTGCCACCACTTGGGCAACTACCCTTCCTCAAAGAGCTTCATGTTCGAGGGATAAATAACTTGGTTGAGATTGGTAGCGAGTTTTACGGTAATGATACTTGTGGGATTACTCCATTTGGATCTCTAGAAGAATTGTTCTTGGAAGATATGTTGGAGTGCGAAAAGTGGTCATATTACGATGGAAGTAGAGGCAACACGACAATGATGTTTCCTAAGCTTCGTCTGCTGGAACTGGAAAGATGTCCCAAGCTGACTGAGATATTACCGTTAGAAAAGCTGCCAAGGCTTGAAAGTGTACAATTGTGGGGACTGGAATCCTTCAGTGGTTCACTTGCACATATGGAATCTGAACGCCCTAAATTCCTCTCCCTCGCTCACTTGGAAATGGACGAATGCCCAAATTTTGTATGTTTTCCAGATGGAGGGATGGATGCGCCCCAGTTGGAGAAGCTGCTTATCTCTCAATGCAAGAAATTGAGGTCGTTGCCAGAACAAATGCATACCCTTCTACCGTCTCTTCAGAAATTGAAAGCATCCGGCTGTCCAGAAGTGGAATCATTTCCTCAAGGAGGGTTGCCCTCAAATTTACAAGACCTTTCTTTTGAATGTTGTAGAAAACTCGCTGCAAACCGCTCACTGTGGGGTTTAACAAGACTCAACTCTCTTAGAGTTTTGGATATCTACTTCACTAAAGAAGGTGGAGAAGAAATGGGATGTTCGTTTCCAGAAGAGGGGCTGCTGCCCACCACTCTCACTAGTCTCTCCATCCACTTTCATCCGAATCTTACAACCATCCAAGGCAAGGTGTTGAGACAACTCACCTCTCTTGAAGACCTCACAATAAGCGAATGCCCTGAGCTCCAGTGCTTTCTTGAAGAAGCGCCCAAATCTCTGAAAAGATTGAGGATTTGGGTGTGCCCTAATATCGGGTGCTTGCCAGGAGAACGGCTTCCCACGTCTCTTTCTGAACTGGAAATCATGAGGTGTCCGCTTCTAAAAGAACGATTTAGGAGAGAGACAGGGGAAGATTGGCCCAAGATAGCTCACATCCCCGAGATAGGGATACTATAGATGTTCTTGAAATTGGTACTTGCCGAATTCTCTCTCTCTTAGGTGTATGTGTGTCTATCCAGCAGCACATCCTCTTGTTGTGCAGTGTTGAATTTGCCACAAACTCTTCCTAATGCAACAACAAAGGGGAAGCTGCTATAGCCCTTGTTGTTTTGCGATGGAGTAGTACTATGTACATGATTACTAGGCTAAAACAAGAGCAAATTTGATTTCGTCAATTTGTCTATTCGAATGTATATGTATAACCTTGCTCATTATCATTGTATGTATCATGCTGACTTCAAATTTGGTAGGGCCATCAAGTTCTCCTCCTAATGCCATTAAATTCGTCACTGTTTGATTACTGTCTGGCGCTGTCAAGAACAAAAGTCATTAACTGCGAAGTCCAACTGTAGCTCCGCCCATCGAATAGTGCAGACATTAACGGCGAAGTCCAACCCTTCGGCGTTTGGCACGTCCTTGTGAAAGCTACAGTAGCCAGCTAAACGACTCCGCTGCCATTGTTTTCCTCGCTTTCTAGGCTAAGTACTGCTGACTGAGGGAAACTGACTCACTAGTTGTCGTTTTAACTTTGAGTCATGACCATGGTCTAAAATATCCATAATATCCCGATATTTTCATCGAAATTTCCGTGTTTTTGGACTACCGATATTTCCGATATCATCGATATTTTAGACCGTACTAAGTCACTCATGTATCTTACCATGCAATGTATAAAGTGTAAAATATTGTACTAATTCATTATATATAAATGATTATGGTGTGTTTAAACTTCTTTAATTAATTATTACATATTTTCTACACTCACAATGTTTGCCAGCTCGCTATATAATCAACTTAAATTAGTTATATCTATCATGCAATTCATTTCCTTCCAATTTTTTGTGATAAACTAATAGATAATTGACTAAATAAACATCCTGCAAAGTTTCAATAAAAATTTCCAAGTTTTTCTTACAATTTCCGTGGTTTTTATTCAATTTTTATTGATATCGATAATATCCCGATATTTCCATCGAAATTTCCGTGTTTTTAGACTACCGATATTTCCGATATCATCGATATTTTATACCTTGGTCGTGACTGATATTATTTATGTCGTTTTGAGGGTCTCAAAGTTAATACTTAAATTGGGGATTAAGCATATGATGCATCAGCCCGGGTATATATACAAGCTTATATTGGTCTCACCTCTCAACTGTTGTGATACTCTTTGTTATACAGAATAATTTCTTATCCGGACGTTAATGTTAAAATTTCATTCAAGTCCAGTCATTCAATTTGTTACATTTTAGGACGAAAGTTGCGTCTTAACTTCGCTCGACTCATGTTTTCATAATTTTTTTTCTTTTTCAAATTTTGACCTAATCTTAGACATGAATGCTTCTTTTAGGGTATTAAGAGATTCTAGAAGCTTATGTTTTATGATTGAACTCTCAAAGTGTTTGGTGACTGAAATCTAAAACCCAAGTGAGAAATTTGTGTCGATTAATCGGAAAGATGGACGATGTGACAAATTGATATCCACACGAAAAATCAGATATTAATGTCTGAATAAAAGATGAATTGATTCGTTGTACATATTGTTAAATTAGAGTTAATTACTTAGGAATCATCTCCGTGATTATTGCATGTATTATAGAAATGTAATTTCTAATTGTAACTTGTGTGGGATTTCCTATCTAAATAAGGAGAGGGATTGATATAACTCTCTATATATTATAGTGTTTTGTATAAATTAATAGAAAGAGTCATATTTCTACACATATTAAACATTTGCTTATATTTGTAATTGTAGCAATGGTTCCTTAACTTTAACTCAATTAGAATAATGGTCCATCAACTAAAAATTCATTACCATTGGTCCCTCAACTAATCAAAACGTGCAACTATGGTCCATCAACTAAAATCCATTACCATTGGTTTCTCAACTTTAATCCAATTGAAGAAATGATCGCTCAACTTTAACCCAATTAGAGCAATGGTTCCTCAACTTTAACCCAATTGGAGCAATGGTACTTCCAACATAACTCATTTTGACAAAATTCTGACAAAGTTGACGAAAATGATCATAGCTACACATATCGATGAGTTGAGGAACCAATGGTGTTGGATTTTTAGTTGAAGGATCATTGCTCCAATTTGATTAAAGTTGAGGGACCATTACTACAATTACTCTTGTTTTGTCATCTCCACTCCTCTTTTTGAAATTGTTACAATTTTTTAAAAGAAAACTAATGAAAATGATTTGAAAACTTTGAGTTTTAACGATAAGGACAAAATAAAGGGTAAAATGAATAGTACCAGGATTGAATTTTTAGTGTAAAAATGTGGTTTTTCGTTAAAGTGAACGGTACCGGAAAGTCAGATGAGATTAGGCATGACTGCATTGATGTGAATTAGATTTTTGCATACACAATAAGACAGCTGCAATAATTTAGGATCAAACTCGTTTTTCATGAAAACCTAACATAAAAATTCCAACACGAATTTTGCAAATTTCATATCGGATCCTTCCTTATTACTTGTTTTGTAGTCTCCTACTCTGTACAGTAATAATGCAAAAGCCTACGCAGCAGCTTTCACATTGAAAAGCCGATATTTGAGTAAAAACAACAAAACTGTAAACTTCATGTTATTTGGCTACAAATGAGGATAATCCTCGGGCCAAATTTAACATCAAAAGTAAACTAGTTGTAACCTAATCTAAAAACACAAGGTTATTGCTACGCGCTCAAGCCCGTTTCCCCTTTAAAAAGCTCATCAAACTGTATAATGCTGTTGAATTGTATCGATGTCGAGTCCTTTCAGCTTCACAACTGACTCAACACGACCCTTCAGCGTATGCAACTCACGAAGCCTGCACCAAAAGGAAAAGCTCTTAGACAATGCAAGACGAAGCATTTTCCCGGAAACAAGAAACAGAACCGGACATCACTACTGAGACAAGCATGTTTCTTTATCTATGTACGAGTGCAATTGGTCCTTACCTTGCAACCTCAGCCCTCCTCTTGGCTTGTTCTGCAATCTCGGAAAGCTCCCTGTAACTGTTCTTCTCAATGAAAAGGTTGTTCGTTTCAGGTGGCTGAAGACCGTGAAGGGTCCTCTGTGCTGCAGCCCACTGTGCCTCTCTCTCCTCTTTCCCATAATCTTTCTTTGTAGTGAAGGCAGTCTGGTGGGAAGGCACAATAAGGAAAATTGTGGCAAGAAACATGAATCTAACTTATAATGTCGAGTAGTGCTTACAATGTAGCGGAATGCAACATACCTTGTTCTCCAAAAGATTATTCCAAGCTTTTCCGCTTTGAATGTATCGGATTGCGAATTTAAGAAAGTCAAGGGGGACATATGTCACTATACTGTAAAGCCAGATGACACCAACCCACCCCCAGCCAGCTCCCTTTATCCGTGCAAAACCCCAGTTTCTAGATTAATCGCCTTAACATTATTGGAAATTACTAGAAATTATAAAACTTCAACACATCCAGTAGAGCAATTAGGTAAAATTGTAAAGGTACTCGGTTGGCAAAAATGCTTACCAGTTGAGCAACCATGAAAGCTCCAAGTAAGAGAAGTCCAGGGCGTTCAACAAAAGACCAGCTACGAGACCTTGTGACGAAAATAAGGGCTTGGCTCACAATGCTCACTTGTAAGTACAACGCCGCCATCATTTGCTCAGGCCTATCCCTCAAAGATCTAACATGAAACTTTTCCTGCATTATGAAAATTAATAAATAAAATCCGAAGAATGAACATACTTGCCAAAATAACTGTGACCTAAATAGCTTATATATTAATGGAAAACAAAGAACTATATATTCCTACCGAGAAGAAGTCGGTATCATTCATAAGCCAGAAGAACACTACTGTCATTAGTGCCAAGTAACCTCCAAGGACAATGCCAGTAGCAAAGATCTCCTTCAGTTTCCAGCTGTCTGGCTGTGGAGATGGCTTCACTCGATCCTTTGAGATTGTCATGATAGTCCCTAGCAGATTCATAAAAACAAAGTCAGACTTGTTTAAAACTATGGTGTTCTAATGGTAACCGAAACAAACAGATTGGCGGATAATCTTACCGTCATTTAGGATGGCGATGATCAATACCATGAAGGGTGCAAAGTCAAACTTCCATATCAAAGCAATTAACATAAATCCAAACTGCACATAACTTAGCAACATGAGAACAAACTTCAACCAAAAATAGGAAAACTCTAACATCTATATACTGATCAATGCTTCACTTACCACTATACGTATGGTAATTGAAACAGCATAGATCTGCAAATAGAACAAAAGAATTAGAATGGCCTAAGAAGATTAACAAAACATCTATGGACCATCTACAGCTCCACTCAATACATAAATGTAACTTACAGTATAGTTCTTCATCCTCTGGAATATGGCTCTGCTTGTCAGTACCGCACTTATGATCACACTTAGCCCTGGTTCAGTGAGAACAATATCTGAAGCACCTCTTGCAGCATCAGTAGCATCAGCTACGGCAATACCAATATCTGCTTTTTTCAAAGCAGGAGCGTCATTGACACCATCTCCAGTCATTCCACAGATGTGCTTCCTCTCTTGCAGTCTCTTTACAATTTCATATTTGTGTTCTATAATATTAAAAAGAGGTGTTAGAACAATGGTCAACGACTCAATATCAAGTTAACAGCATTCATAAACCGTGCACATTTAATTAATAATGAAACAAAAAAATAAAAATAAAAAGTGGACATTTGTTATAGTGTCGCCAAACAAGTAGGCAGAGCAACATGCCCAATTACTTTCATGCTATGAGCAATCATGAGTCTAGGCTGAATTTAAACCAATAACAATGGATTTGGAAATGCAAACTACTACCAAGAAATGTGAGGTTTATAACTTCTCATTAAAGAGATTGTATGTTTAATTAGAAAGTGGAAAGAACAAAGAAACTCCGGTAGAACCCACCAGGAAATACTCCAGCAAATCCATCAGCCTTCTCAATCAACTCGTCCACAGGGAGGGAAGCTATGGCTGCATCCTTGTCTTGGCCAAGCAATGCGGAAGATGGGTACATGTTTGTTCCCATACCAAGCCTCCTTCCAGTTTCCTTGCCAATGGCAAGCTGATCCCTTACACAATAGGAACACAAATTATACTGAATGAGTAAAGCATCGAACTTCCCCAGGCAGGAGAAAAATAGGAGGGACTATATGTAGCCATGGTGTAATACACAGTTTTTAAGGGGAAATGAAGCTTACCTGTAATCATCTTCACTTTCACACCGAGATTGAGTGCCCTGCGAATTGTTTCTGCACTGTCATGCCTGGGAGGATCAAATAACGGCAATAAACCAACGAACTGCCACGGTGTCCCGGGACTCTCTTTTGTTTTCTCTGGTACTTGCTGGAGATAAATCAATGACAGAAATATCAGAAACTCCGTTGACACAGCAATAAGCATATGGTAAAGGTTTTTCTTTCAAACCTGTCTTGCAACACCCAGAGAATGAAGTCTGTTTGTACCATACTTTGATCAATTCCGAAATTATTGAGCACCGGTCAACGTTGTACCGTCAAGGACCCAGAAGAGTTTCCCTGCAACCAGGAGGCCAATCACAGAGCGACACGTGTCGACATCAGAAGCCAATCATAGCGCGACATGTGTCAACATCAGAAGCCAATCACAACACGACACGTGTCAATGTCAGAATGAAACTAGAAACTCTCTTCTATAAATAGAGATCATTTTCTCACAATATTGGCTAATGTCATTTGTACTAAATCATTCACTAGTACTCACTAAAGGAGAGCTTGAACCTATGTACTTGTGTAAGCCCTTCACAATTAATGAGAACTCCTCTACTCCGTGGACGTAGCCAATTTGGGTGAACCACGTACATCTTGTGTTTGCTTCCCTGTATCTATCCATTTACATACTTATCCACACTAGTGACCGGAGCAATCTAGCGAAGGTCACAAACTTAACACTTTCTGTTGTACCAAAGTCCTCACTGATTTTGTGCATCAACATTTGGCGCCGTCTGTGGGAACGACATTTATTCCCACTCTCTTCAGCTTTGTTAAGCTGGTTTTCACCATTCGTACACTCTCTTTTGACCAGGCATCCCTCTCCAACATGGGGAGCGAAGGAAGCCACAGCACGCAGAATGACACCCCTCTTGCACTTGGTGCGAGGCAACGAAAGAAGGAAGGAAAGATGGTTGCTCTTCAAGCTAAAGTCGATGAGCTAGAAACTCAAAACAACAAAATAACAATGAAGAATGAGGTCCTCCAGGAACAGTATGAGAAGCTCTTTGAGACGCTCCACGAAACTAGGCGTACTCAAACACGCGAGCTTGTTACCCCTGTGGACATCAACCATCATCTGGGTGCCCTCCAACACGGAGGGTCACCTTCCTTCGACATAGGTATCCCTGATGAGGAGCTAGCTAATCATCAAAACATTGATCAACATGAGACTTTTCTCAACCCAGCTGCTTCGACCCGCAGTAGGAGAAGTGGAGGAAGACACCTCCTTACAGAAGGAGTGGAAGGATCAAAATTCGTCTTTCGTGACTGTCGAGATTTCCTAAAGCAACGTTGAGACAATCCCATCCATGTAAGCTCGAAGATCAATGACCCAAGGGTCTCTGAAAGACTCGGTCCCCTCCCATGTCCCAGGCCAGCTACCAATTTGGGGAAGGGGCAACAAGTCCTAGAGAAACACGAAGGTATAGGGGACTCAAAGATGTTCCGACAGACATACCTTGAAAGTCAGTACGGCGAGTCCAGGGAAAAATCACATGCTCTTGATCAAACCTTCATACTTCCAAGAGGAGATGGAGATTTACGAAAGAAAGAACTCATCTTCGTGCCACCAACCAGGTGAAATGTACAACCCGTACTCTAATATTATTTGACAACTTGCCATTCATGCCATCAACTAGGTGAAGAAGGAACTCATCTTCGTGCCACCAACCAGGTGATGAAATATGATGAAAGGTGATGAAGGAACTCACCTTCTTACCACCAACCAAGTGATGAAAGCAACTCACCATTCATTCCACCTACCAGAAGACGAGTGGTACAACTTGTACATGTGAACTCCTAGCATTCACAAATAATAAAAAACCATCAAGCTTAACAACTCAACTAGGGGAGCACTTATGCCTAACAAGAGTTATAGTCACCAACAAAGTCTTATTGCAAGCCAACAACAACTTCAGTGCATGGCATACGAAGATCAAGCTATTCAGCCCTCTTGCATCTGCTTCAGACATTTCTCCTCTGTAACAATGCAAACACTACAACTCGTAGAAAGCTTCACACACTCTTAATCAAGACAGTGTGAAGCAAAACCAATTTATGGTGTCAACAAGAGCTTCATCAATTGAGGGTAACCATAATTCTCAAAAGCTTCACACACTTTTGATCAAAACAGTGTGAAGCAAAACCAATTTATGGTGCCAATAAGAGCTTCATCAATGGAGGGCAACCACAATTCTTAAAAGCTTCACACACTCTTGATCAAGACAATGTGAAGAAAAACCAATTTATGGTGCCAACAAGAGCTTCATCAATGGAGGGCAACTATAATTCTCAAACCTTCGAAGCAAATTCAAGATTGTTCGAACCAAATTCAATTTATATGGTTCATCCAAACCTTCGACTACTACAAGGTGTGGCTTGCATCACAATCTCTTGCTCAACAGTGTGGAAGCAAAATTTGTATATGTTGTCTCTCCCACATTTTCAAATTTCTAGTTTCAAAAAAAAAAAAAAAGGGAAATTCAACAAAGCTTCATCAATGGAGGACAACTACAAATTCTCAAAAACTTCACACTATCTTGATCAAGATAGTGTGAAGCAAAATCAATTCGTGGTACCCAACAAAGCTTCACCACAAAAGCTTCACCAACAAAAGCTTCATCAATGGAGGACAACTACAAATTCTCAAAAGCTTCACAGTATCTTGATCAAGATAGTGTGAAGCAAAATCAATTCGTGGTACCCAACAAAGCTTCACCACAAAAAATTCACCTACAAAAACTTCACCTACTTCACCTACAAAAGCTTCACACTATTTTGATCAAGATACTGTGAAGCAAAATTAATTCATGGTACCCAACAAAGCTTCACCAACAAAAGCTTCATCAATGGAGGACAACTACAAATTCTCAAAAGCTTCACACTACCTTGATCAAGATAGTGTGAAGCAAAATCAATTCACGGTACCCAACAAAAGCTTCAACTCCAAAGCTTCACCTACAAAACTTCAACTCCAAAGCTTCGCCTACAAAAGTTTCAACACAAAAGGTTCACCTCACCTACAAAACCTTCAACACAAAAGCTTCACCTACAAAGCTTCAACTCCAAAGCTTCACCTACAAAGCTTCAACACAAAAGCTTCACCCATAAAAGCTTCACCCATAAAAGCTTCACCCACCACAAAAGCTTCACCTACAAAAGCTTCACCTACCACAAAAGCTTCACCCACCACAAAAGCTTTACCTACAAAAGCTTCACCTACAAAAGCTTCACCCACCACAAAAGCTTCACCCACCACAAAAGCTTCACCCACAAAAGTTTCACCCACCACAAAAGCTTCACCCACAAAAGCTTCACCCACCATAAAAGCTTCACCTACAAAAGCTTCACCCACCACAAAAGCTTCACCCACAAAAGCTTCACCCACCACAAAAGCTTCACCTACAAAAGCTTCACCCACAAAAGCTTCACCAACAAAAGCTTCACCCACCACAAAAGATTCACCTACAAAAGCTTCACCCACAAAAGCTTCACCAACAAAAGCTTCACCCACCACAAAAGCTTCACCCACAAAAGCTTCACCTACAAAAGCTTCAACACAAAAGCTTCACCTACAAAAGCTTCACCTGCAAAGCTTCAACATAAAAGCTTCACACTATCTTGATCAAGATAGTGTGAAGCAAAATCAATTCATGGTACCCAACAAAGCTTCAACCTCAAAGATTCACCTACAAAGCTTCACCTATAAAGCTTAATATATATATATATATTTTCGGAAATTCGAAAAATCGAAAAAAAAAATTCAAAAAAAAAAAAGCGAAATTTTTTTTTTTTTGCCTAGGCCTCATCTTCTTTGGGCCTAACAACTTTCATAACAAATATATATGAATGAGGAGTTTTGGGCTACCACTTAGAAAGGAAATGCCTCATTTGTCAACTCCCTCGACCGGAGACTTGGGGACTCCTACCATATGCTACTGCACCTTGATACTCGGAAGTCTCACGACCACTCAGTGACTTGGATTTTTCAAGTCTTCAACCGAGAAGTTTTCCTCACTCGGGAAATTAAGGGAGCACTACCTCAACATACATACTTCACTCACAAAGCTTCAACATACAAGCTTTAACAAAAGAAAAAACTCAAAGAACCTAGTGAAGAAGGCCTTGGTGTATTTAACACAATACGTTGAAATGAAGCAAAGCTTGTTTATTGATATCTCCGATAAGTTACAAATATGTACATATACATGAATCAAAATAAACAAACAAGAGGGAGCCTTCACAAAGGTTGCTCAAGAGAAGTCTCAGCAGTCGGCAGAGCCCCAGAAAGAGGAGGCACCATATGGTGATTATTCGGATCCTCAGTACTAGGCAGAACCCCAGAAGGAGGAGGCACCGAAGGTTGATCATTTGGAGCTTCATTACGTGGTACAGCCCCAGAAGACGAAGACAATAAATGCCTTTGGAACAAACCCACAAACCTCTGATGATCAAGTAAAATCTGACCATCAGATTCCTGCAGCTGGTCGAGCTTCCTCATCATGTTTGTAGCATAGTCATGTGCGAGCCTATGCAACTATTTATTCTCATGCTTAAGCCCTCTGATCTCCTGTTTGAGACTTATCACTTCAGCCGCCAATGATTCAACTTGGTGGGTTCGAGCAAATAGGCGTTGGGCCATATTAGACACAGAACCTGCACACTGAACACTGAGAGCCAGAGAATCCTTAACAGCCAACTCATCAGGCCGTTTGGAAAGTAGTCTATTATCTTTGGGATTGAGAAGGTTCCTGGCCACCACCACAGCGGTCATATCATTCTTCATCACATAGTCCCCAACGGTAAGAGGACTAGTAGGGGATAAGAAGGATGAGCGCCATATGTTGTCTTGAAAAGGCATGACTGCCTCTTCACCAAAGTTCAAGTCAAAACGACGGTCGGATGGGCCAGACATTCTCAGAGATGATGAAGGAGAAATGAGGTGCAATAAATATCTATAGTACAAAAATAAGGGGAAAATTCCTACAAGCAATAACTCTTTGAATGTACTTCTTGCACACAATTGGTGCCCTTATAAAAGAAAGGGCAACATGGCCGTTGATTCAAAAATTGAAGAGGCACCACTCTTCGGATTTCGAAGAGACACCACTTTCCACACGCAACATCAGCTCCTCGGGTACCACAGATAACTTTGCCAAAGATCTACGGTGGTGAGATGAAAAAAATGAAAGAGAACCGACATGATTTTTTGTGTCGATTCCCACAGACGGCGCCAAATGTTGATGCACAAAACCGGAGGTCTTGGAACAACATAAATCCGACCGTGAATCTGCAAGAAAGTAAATAACACAAGATGTATCATGGTTCACCCCAAGGTTTGAGCTACGTCCACACTGATTGTATTGTATTTATCTGAGAAGTGAGGGGGAAAGCCTCAGTAATATGAGAGGGGATGTGAGAGGGTTTCAGGCCTAAGAGTTAGCCTCCTTCAATTGTGAGGGTGAGGGGTCCTTTTATAGAATAAGGACTCCTCACTTATTACATATTTGTCCCTTCGTTTATCACATAATTACATTTAAGTCCCCTGAGTATTTGTACGAGATCTAAATACGAGGCCCTAAATATGGTATAAACAACACTGCTATCCGAATCTCAAGAGTCAGACTCCCAACATGATTGCTTTCTCAAAAATTGAAGAGGCACCATTCTCTGAATCTCGAGAGCCAGATCCCCGACAGGATTGCTTGTTTGAAAACCGAAGAGGCACCCCTCTCCGAACTTCGAGAGCCAGATTTCCTTGGATAAAGCTTGTCTGCAATCTTCACACGCAACATCAGATTTCCAGATACCATAGACCACTTTTTCAAAGTGCTCTGACAAAGTTAAAACACGTGAAGCTTGCAGCTCCCACTACATTGTGATGACCAAGAAGGGTAAAGGAATAACACTACTATTTGTTGTTAAGGAGACTCTTATATATGTCGACCTCCATCCTCCACAGCCAGGCAGACCTGCAAATAAAAAAAATGCTCAACTTTTCTTCACATCCGAGAGGGCACTCTAAGCATAGTCTCTCGAAATACTTAGTTTCTTTTCCCCCCGATAATACCTTTGCAAACAAGCCACACCAGAGCAAGAGTATCTCATATCATCAGGGTTAAAAGCAAAAGTATCCCATATCATGTTTTTTCCCTGTCTTTTCCTTTGGCCTTGTTCTTAGCTGCAAGACAAGGAGAAATAGAGCAATCAGTCAGCACTTGGAATCAAGCTTCCAGTCAGGAACTGACTGTCTGGAACCCTTTGCCTGATTACTTACCTGGCATTGCTCTCGAGTACTCATCTTCAACATCTTATGCTTCCAGAGAAGATACCACAGCTGCATGAGGAACATATAGGGCAAGTGAGAAGGATACAATGAATCATGTGGAGACAAGCGTAATAGAACACGTGCTGATACATCCACTATTTTGTCAACAGCAAAAGTATCCCATATCATCAGGGTCGAACGTACTCTAGATTTGATGGACTTGTTTTAACCCTCAAATTCTTGAGTCGGCCTGATACTCTGGAGGAAACCAGAAAACCCTCCAACCCAGTTCAAGAATAAGCCTGTGGAAAGTTACTTCTTCAAAAGCAAAAGTATCTCATATCATCTCTTCTCCATTTGCTTATCCTTATCCTTGTTGCTGTTTACGACACAAGGAGAATGAGAACAATCAACTGGAAGCCGAAGTCGAACCTCCGATCCAGGTTGCTTGCTTGGAAGTCTGATTGCTTACCTTGTCTGTTACCTCATTCGGCAAATCTCCTAGCTCGGCGACTTGGGGGACTCCTACTATAGGGTTTGTATCACACTTGACCAAGCCCGAAACTACAAGTAAGCTTCAAGTGAAATTGATAAATTACCTTGTGCATCTTCATCGGTTAAAGATACCACCCCTGGATGAAGGAAAAGTACTTCCAGAGAAGATGCCACATCTACATATGAGACAGATAAGGCAAGTGAAAACGATACCACACTTTGGTACTTAGAAGTTTTGTGATTACTCAATGGCTTGGATCTTGCAAGTCCCCAACCAAGGAGCTTCCTTTACTCGGGAACTTAGGGGAGCACTGTTTGTACCATACTTGACCAATCCCGAAACTATTGAGCACCGGTCCATGTTATACCGTCAAGGACCCAGAAGATTTTCCCTCCAACCAGGAGGCCAATCACAGCGCGACACGTGTCGACATCAGAAGCCAATCATAGCGCGACACGTGTCAACAACAGAAGCCAATCACAACACGACACGTGTCAATGTTAGAATGAAACTAGAAACTCTATTTTATAAATAGAGATCATTCTCTCACAATATTGGCTAATGTCATTTGTACTAAATCATTTACTAGTACTCACTAAATGAGAGCTTGAACCTATGTACTTGTGTAAGCCCTTCACAATTAATGAGAACTCTTCTACTCCGTGGACGTAGCCAATTTGGGTGAACCACGTACATCTTGTGTTTGCTTCCCTGTATCTATCCATTTACATACTTATCCACACTAGTGATCGGAGCAATCTAGTAAAGGTCACAAACTTGATACTTTCTGTTGTACTAAAGTCCTCACTGATTTTGTGCATCAACAAAGTCCACGTTCAACAAACTTATTAATCACCCCATGCACCTTTTTCTTGAAATCTTCCTTGCAGTTGCATAGGGTTAATATCTGAGGATAAGAAATATATGCATTTGTTATGTCCGGAGAGGGATATTTCTTCCCTAAATCAATGGCTAGAATTGACTTAAGACTAGGTTACCTGCTTAGGGGCACCTTTACTAGCGCGATGCCAATTTCCATCAGAATCGATGTAGGTCAAAGCAGTCCTCTTGTCTACGAGGTTGAAAGGTAGGAAATGGACTTCTCTTATACCAGCTCATGCCTGCCTAAATTATTATACAACACAGAGAATTAGAATTATAAAAGCTTGGACCACAAAGCAATGATAAAGAAAAGAAAAGCAAGAGACCAATTACCTCCTTAGGATCAGCAAACATTCTTATAATTGCAGCATCAATAGCATCCTGATTTTCAGTCCTAGAAGCCCTTGCTGTAAGAAGGATAACATGCTCTTTCTCCACACCCTTGGCAAACACTTCAATCAGATTTCTATCAACTGAGAGTTTGTTCAGGGTCAAAGTCCCAGTCTTATCACTGCAGAGGACATCCATGCCAGCCATTTCCTCAATGGCAGTCATTCTCTTGGCGATAGCTCCTTGTTGTGCAAGCCTGTAGGAGCCAATAGCCATGGTGACTGATAAAACAGTTGGCATGGCAATTGGGATTCCTCCAATCAAGAGAACCAACAAATTATCAATGCCTTGCCTGTACTTGCGCTTCTGTATTGGGTACATTACTATTATCTCAATTAGTATCCCCACAGCAATTGAACAAATGCAGAAGTTCCCGATGGCAGTGAGAACTTTCTGGAAGTGCCCAACTTGATTGGTGTTGTCCACCAGATGTGTAGCCTTGCCAAAGAAGGTGTGCACACCAGTAGCGATAACAACTGCTTCAATTTCACCCTGTTTACATGTTGAGCCAGAAAACACTTCATCCGAAGGATTCTTAGTAACAGGAAGGGGAAATGGATCATCTCCGGATACCTTCCACCAAATCCTTCCCATCAACTAATCTAGACCCTTGAAATTTGATCAAACGCCTAAAAATTGGGGCCCACTTTAAAAGTTATAATAACTTTAGGCATTGGGTCATATTTCAAGAACCCGGATTGATTAATGGAGAGGATTTGGTGGAAGGGATCCGAAGATGATCAATTTTCCCAAATAAGGGACTCAAAACGCCCAAATCCCAAAACATGAAAGCTAATCAAATACAACCCAAGTATACAATAAAATAAATAAAATCACCAACATAAGTCATCATATAGAATAATTGAATCAATAAATTAATTTCCAAATAAAAACATATTCTTTTCTTTTATATAAAACCACTTAGAACAACTCCAGCGTTGCTAAGGCCCTTTAGGGTAACTCACTATTGAATAGCCTCCAGTGAACAGTAACTACCTTTAATGAACAGTAACTTCCTTTTGTATCTCCACCCTTAACTGAATAGCCATGACAATAGGCAATAAAATATTAGTACTTTTTATTTTATAAAATAATACAAAATAATTTTATTTGCAATTTCGGATAAGATTTTTAATCGTTTTTGTTGCGCCATGTGTCATTATCCGAAAAGACAATTTTCGATGATAGATTTCGATAAGATTTTTAACCAATATCGTCGTGCCACGTGTCGTTACCTTTTTAGAATCGTTGAGGATAGATTTCCGATAAGATTTTTAACCAATCACGATGCGCCACTTGTCACAATCTGTTTACAATCTTTGAGGATAGATTTCAATCAGATTTTTAACGAATGACGGCATGCCACATGACATTATCTATAACCTAATCCTTTCTTTTTCTTCCATATAACCCACCATCCATCCTTAAGAAATCACACACCAAAATCAAAATCTTTATCATCATTCATAGTTTCTGCTTCCTCCTTACAATGTCTTCTTCAAGGATGTTGTGGGAAATCGATGAGCAAGAGAAAAAATTGTTTAAGCAAGGGGAAGAAATGTTCAATCTCCAGGTGGACGAAAATGAGATGGAAGAGGATGAGGATGAGGAGCGTAGAATGAGAGATGACAAAGCAAGAAGCCAAAGAGCCTCATATTCCCATCGAGTTATCCAAGATGTGGCTCAGATCTCCAGGCCCAGCCGTTCCGCAAACATTGATAAAAGTAGGCAACGACGAGGTATGGATCTCTTGGACGATTATTTTGTCCGTAACAGTGCATTCCATGATATGTACTTTATACGTCGTTTTAGAATGGAACGACAATTGTTCAACAAAATCATAATTGCTGTTTGCAACCATGATTATTACTTTGTGCAAAAGAATGATGCTTTTAGTGTTATGGGTCTCATTCTTGAGCAAAAAACTATTGATGCCTTCAGATGCTTGCATATGGAGCATCAGCAGACCAAATGGATGAGATAGCGAGGATGAGGAAATCAATCATTCTTGAGTCCCTGATGAGGTTTTGATCTGCAATCGAATATATCTACACCACAAAGTACATTCGGAGACCTACTGAGATGGACTTGCAAAGGCTTCTGAAGAAGGGCGAGATGCGAGGTTTTTCTGGGATGATTGGAAGCATCGACTGTATGCACTGGACCTGGAAAAACTATCCAAGTGCATGGCAAGGAGCTTATGGGGACAGAAAATGAGCAAAAAGTATCATTTTGGAGGCGGTGGCATCATTTGATACATGGATTTGGCACACTTTTTTCGGTGTTCCGAGGGCTTAAAATGACCTCAATGTCCTTGCCCAATCCTTAGTGTTCGACAATGTCCTGCAAGGACAAGCACCAAGAGTCACGTACTGGGTCAACGGACATAAGTACCACGGGCCATACTACCTAGCATACGGCATTTACCCAAGGTGGTCATCGTTTGTCAAAACAGCGCCCCGTCCGTGAACTGCAAAGGAAAAACACTTTGCAAGCTGTCAAGAGGGTGTAGGAAGGATATGGAGCTTTGTTTTGGTATCCTCCAAGCTCGTTGGACGATTGTCAGGTGTGCTGCCAGAATGTTTGATTTAGAGTCGCTTCGATCCATCATGATGACGTGCATCATTCTTCATAACATGATTGTGGAAGATGAGTACGATTATGATGTTGTTGATGAATATGAACCAGACACGATGAACAATTCCAGAACACAAATATATTATGCTCATGACGCCACCGAAGAACCCGTGCAACACGAGCCATTACAAAGGGATGGATGTTGCAATGAAATGATCATTCCACGATATACTGCACTTCAGAACCCATATATGCACAATGCCCGGCAAATTGACTTGATAAAGCACCAGTGGGAATTGAAACAAGCTCAAGAAACTTAAGTTCATTTGGTGTGTTTATTTAATTTTATTTGGTGTGTTTTTAAGTTCATTTAGTGATTTTTTTTTTTGGTGTGTTTGTAATTTTATTTGGTATGTTTATGTAATTTTATTTGGTGTGTTTATGTCATTTGAATAAAGATTCTCTTAGTTTAAATAAATTACCAAATTAAATAAATATACTCTTAGTTTAAATAAAGTACTAAATTCAATAAATTGGAAACAACATAAAGTACTCTATTCAATAAGAAATTACAACCCAAAGTGATTGGAAAATTATGGGCTCCGATTAAAAACAAATTCCCTAGTCCCTCGTGAATGGAAAATCATCACCTAACCAATTTGTGGTGCTAGGATCATCTCCTCTTGCTCTCGCTTCCCTTGCACGCCTCCTTCGCACCACGTCCTCTTTCTCCGAATTCCAAAAATATGTAGAATTTGGTGACTTCCCCTCTAACGGCTCCTTCATAATGTCACGATCTTGTTGAGCTCTTATTTCTTCTTTAAGATCTTCCCCTTCTTGCCTAAGTAGCTCTCTTTCTCTCTAATTAGTTTGAAATAATTTCTCAACAGCTGCAGCTTTTGCCTCCTCTCTAGCCTTATCAGCCTCAAATTTAGCCATTTCCTGTGCCAAAGTCAATTCACCTTGGCGAGCAAATTCTTCCATATATTTTGCATAATCATTCTTGGAAGCACTCCCTTTTCTCTTTGAATCCTTCTTACCTTGAGGCCTAATTGGATAACAGGTCGACACCGACGCTTGTTTAGGGGGCGTTTCCAGCACTTCTTCTGTGTCGGTTTCATGAACATGAGAGTCATGAATGGGCGTAGAGTGTAGATGGGTACTGTTCATAACAACTTCTGAACCGACAGGCACAACTGTGAATTTAGGACAATCTTTGACAATATTCCAACAGTCTCACGGGGTGAATGATTTGTTTTTGTTTTTGGTTTTGGCATTATACCAAGCTTGAGCTTGAAGTATCTACACAATGCAGGAGAACAAATAATTATAATCAAAGTAGCTAATGTAAATTTGGGTATAGTACAAACAAATAAATAATATATTGTTACCTGATCTGCTAAATTTTCCCCACTTCGAAGATTAGCACTAGCTTGTGCCAAGGCGTCTCTCCAAAGACTAAACGATTGTCGAAGTATTCTCCAACGACTGGACATCGATTCTTTGGTTCTTTTTCCACCAATTTTCTCAAGATAATTGGTATGAATAAGACTCCACATTTCTCGCAACTGCATCTCATTACCCGTAATCGGATCATGAGTAACTTCAACCCAGCTAGAACACAACGTAACATCTTCAATAAGCGTCCAATTCGTACCTGCATCATTAGTCATTTTGTTGGAAACCATTTGGATTGAAACTTTGAGAGAAAGATTGGAATGTGGTTGAAAGTATTTGAGAAAATATGAAATTTAGTGTAAGGTAGAAGATAATGAGAATGTATTTATAGAAAAGTAAAATCATTTTTTTTAATTTTTTTTCGGATTTTTTATTAATTTTTAACATTTTTTATTACTTTAATTAATTTCTGCGTTTGGATTAAAAAAATTTGAAATCCAACCTCCAGAATGTGTCATGTGGCATAACGGTAACATTTCAACAAATAGTTGATAATTGTATTTATATCAACATTGGTGTAACAGGTGGATCAGCTCCAATAATGCAGTCCTCACATTGGTGATGGGGATGGATCAGCTCCAATAATGTTGTATTTATATCACTGTTCTAAAAATCCCCGCCTAGCTCCGCCTAGGCCCCGCCTAGGCGCTAGGCGGCTGGTCACCGCCCCGATTAATGCCTGGCGTTTGAAAATTAATAAAGGGCGCCTAGACCAGTTGAGGCGCCCGCCTAGGCCGCCTAGCCCGCCCAGACCCGCCTAGGCACCTGCTTAGGTTGCGACTCACTTTGATAGAAAATAGATAACTTTCAATTTGCATTTAATTTTTTTTCAATAAATTGTAAGAGACTTGTTGAATACTTAAATGGGCACACACTATATGCTTGTTCCCCATGTTTTCATTATGTTCCAATACTTTATAATACATATGTCATTCTATTTTGTAGTTTATGATGAAATTATATATATTTTAAGTATAAACAGACACTTATTTACACGAAATATAATGGATTTACTTAAATCCGCCTAGTCCGCCTAGGCGCCCGCCTAGACCCCGCCTAGCCGCCTAGGCGCTAGGCCCCAGCACGCCGCCCGACTAGCGCCTAGCGTCTTTTAGAACCTTGATTTATATCAACATTAGTGATGGGGATGCTGACTTATCTGTATCTGCAATGATGCAGGAGAACATTGTGACTAATACCATTGTGTGCTTGAGAGTAGGTCATTTCCTGAGAAGATGACAGTTCTTGAACACACCATTCCTTACTTTCTGCCGATACGAGAAGCTGAAAATGATTTTCTGTCCTCCAATGCTATGGTATGATTGGGTTCGTGCATTGCCCTTGCCGACTCAATATTATAGCACCTGGTCTGATTATTTGTCCTTATGTGCTTTCAGAAATTTATAGATTACATTGGAGAGATTTTACAGGCTTATGTGGACAGAAGGGAACAGGTATGCTGCTGGCTTATGTAAACTAAACTGAATTTGTATTTACTAGAAATACAAAAAAAGAATTGTTATTAGCACTCCAAAAATCTCATTTTACACTCCTCACAAGTGTATTTTTCTTTCTAATTATAGAAAGTTTGGGATGCCAAATAAGATTTTTGGTGTGCCAGTAACAATTCCCACACAAAAATTGAAAATGGGTGAAGGGTGGGTTACCCGCCTTGTTGCCAAATGTTGAAGAGCGAAACATATGCTCGATGAGATGTGCAAATTAGAGACGCGGGAATGGGGGTGGGTGGATACTGTAGCTTTGTTCCATTACACTTTAATTGGTACCAACTTCACTGATTGTCATGTCGGTTAGGCTTGCCAAGGAGTTATATGGCAGTCAGATCAAAGAAATTCGTTTTATCCTTCCCTACAGCTTAATCGTCTTTTCCAAACTTTATTTTGGATTGGTTGGTGCTTTTGTTCCCCTGCATATACTGTGTTTTTGGATATTTATGGATCAGTGGAATAATATTTTGATGATTCTATTTGAGGGTTGCTAAACATATTCGTAATTATATGTCAGCGTATTCATATTCCCTGCCAGTCCCCTTTAGAGTTCTTGTATGAGTTGTGGTTGAATGTCATCTTGGTAGCAGGCATGATTATATATCCTCAAACGTAAATTTATTTCAATCATCCTGAAGAACGTGATTTTCCTTTTGCATCGAGGTTGTTGTGAAGCTTAAGTATGCAGAGCTTGTTTCCGTGCTTCCTGTTAAGGAATCTCCTACATCAAAGGAGATCAGTTCGTCAACAACACAATCTGCTCCATCTACCGCACAATCGGCTCCTCCGTATGAAAGTCAACTATGATATATGCTATGCTGTCTTTCCTATTCTATTTTATTAGGATTGATTCAGTCATTCAAGTATGATTGTATTTACCATATTAGGATTGTATTCAAAGTGTATATAATCACAGACCTGTACCTATAAACAAATCAATGAAATATACCAATTCTATATGGTATCACGAGCCCAAAAACTCCAACGAGCAATATTTTTTTTCTGATCCCTCTCTTCCCTGTCTTCATCCATGGCCACTGACGCCTCTACAACCAACCCTCTACCAGAGCTCAACTCCACTACTCCCACCTTGATCACAATCAACGCTACAGCCCAACTACCTGTGAAACTCACACCCACTAATTACCCATCCTGGCGTGCTCAGTTCAACGCCCTCCTTTACGGCTATGACCTACTCACACCCACTAATTACCCATCCTGGCGTGCTCAGTTCAACGCCCTCCTTTACGGCTACGACCTCATGGGTTATGTGGATGGTTCTAATCTCTGCCCATCAACCGCTCAAACCGTGCTTCGCACCTTTTGGATTCGGCAAGATCAACTTCTCCTTCATGCGATTCTCCTTCCGAGACTCACTGGCAGGCACTCAAGCGTCTTCTTCGCTACTTGAAGGGTACCATTTCCTTTGGCCTTCATCTTTGTCGTCGCCCCTTGTTGTGCTAGGATAGCACCAAAACCCGTTGGAACCAACTCAAGCTAACCCACAGGAAATTTATCAAATGAAAATGCAAGAACAAAATATAAAAACACCAAGATTTTAACGAGGTTCCTCAACAGTCAGTGTAACTGGAGTACATCCTCGGAGCAGTAGGAGCTCACCCAATAATCCACTATCAACCAATTGGGAGTTTACAAAGTGTTGGCAATCTCACAACCCAAATAACCCAATACACCCAATAGCTCTCACACACCACAGAAACAAATAGAGAGAGAAATATAATGTATAATTTATTCTCTATGCATATAGCTCAAAGCTATTACAACAACAATTATGATGGATGATTGCTAACCAAAAAAGAAGAGCACTTTCTTCTTCTCTTCAACGAAGGGTTGCTGCACCCTTTCTATTTTCTGATGCTCTGCAGCTTGCACTCCTTTTCTCTGCAGCTCTCTAAAACAAAATGAGCTTTTATTTCTCACCCTTTCTTCTACACGAAAACCAAATAATTATGGCTTTCAAAAAGCCACAAAACAGGCCACAAAACAAGGAAACATAATCATGTTGTCCTTTCCCCTTTTTTTTTTCTTTTGGTTTGTTTATTAGAAAAGGTGTTGGCCACTTGGCCACATACTCCAACAATCTCCACTTTGGCCAAGTTCCGAAATCACCATGATAAGCCAACCAACACAAAAACACTCCCAAACACTAGCAAGAGAACAACTCATGCAGAGCCAAATGCTCCAAAACTCCTATTGCTCAATGCCTTCTTTATATAGGCATAATGTGAGCCAAGTTCAAACAGTGAACAAACTTGGCTACACCAACAACCTTAGTCAACATATCAGCGGGGTTGTCTTTAGTTGGAATCTTCTGGAGAATGATTTCCCCTTCACCAACAATTTCACGAACAAAGTGATAACGCACATCTATGTGATTGGTCCTCGCATGATGAACCTGATACTTAGCCAAATAAATGGCACTCTGACTATCACAATGTACCTCCACCTGCTTCTGATCAACCCCCAAATCTCTAATCAGCCCATGTATCCAAATGGCCTCCTTTATAGCTTCAGCAACTGCCATATATTCAGCCTCTGTAGTAGACAAGGCAACAGACGACTGCAAAATGGACCTCCAACAAACTGGCCCTTTAGCCATAGTAAACACATAGCCTGTAGTAGACTTCCTTCCATCCAGATCACCTGCATAATCTGAATCAACATAACCAACTGCAAAATGACCAATACCAGAGTCATCTCTCTCAAAGCATAAACCAACATCTCGAGTACCATGGAGATATCTCAATATCCACTTAGCTGCTTGCCAATGCTCTTTACCTGGATTATGCATATATCGACTCACCATGCCAACTGCATGAGCAATATCCGGTCTAGAGCATACCATTGCATACATCAAACTACCAACCAAATTTGCATATGGTATATTTTTCATTTGCAGCTTCTCTTTATCAGTTTTAGGACACTGTAGAGAACTCAATTTAAAATGAGGAGCCAAAAGGGTACTAACCGGTTTGGTTGAATCATGAACTCCAAACTTCCGAATCAACTTCTCAAGGTATTGTCTTTTATTCAAACTGACCAAACCCTTCTCTCTATCTCTAGTGATCTCCATGCCAAGGATCTTCTTTGCTTCACCAAGATCCTTCATCTCAAACTCATTCTTCATTTGTTTCTTCAATTTCTCAATCTCTTCAACATTCTTTGAGGCAATCAACATATCATCAACATATATCAATAAATAAATGAAAGACCCATCTTGCAACTTCTTGAAGTACACACAATGATCATATTGACTTCTAGAATAATTTTGGCCTCTCATAAATTTATCAAACCTCAAATACCATTGCCTTGGAGATTGCTTCAAGCCATAAAGTGATTTCTTCAATTTGCAAAACAAATTCTCCTTCCCTTTCACTATATACCCATCCGGTTGACACATATAAATCTCTTCATTCAAATCACCATGTAGGAAAGCCGTCTTCACATCAAGTTGCACAAGCTCAAGATCATATTGTGCAACAAGAGCTACCATAATGCGAATTGAGGAGTGCTTCACAACCGGAGAAAATATTTCATTGTAGTCAATGCCCTCCTTTTGTGCATACCCTTTAGCAACTAATCTTGCTTTGAATCTCACATTGCTTTTCTCATCAGCATCTTCCTTCTTGGCATACACCCATTTGCAACTGATAGCTTTCTTGCCCTTAGGCAATTTAGCTAACTCCCAAGTCTTGTTCTTCAAGAGAGAATTCATCTCATCACCCATGGCATTGCACCACCTCTTCTTCTCCTCACTCTCAATGGCTTCCTCGAAATTGGATGGAATTTCATCAATGATAATAGGAAGAGCAAAATAAACATAGTCACTATACCGAGCTGGCTTGGTAATTTGTCTCTTTCCTCTGTTCTTGGCAATAGACTCTTGAGGTGAAACTTGCTCTTCAACTTGAATAGAATTTTCAAGTTCAACTTCTTCAACATCCTCATGGTCTCCAACTTCTTCACTTGTAGTGGCTTCGACATCAGCGGAAATAGGATTTGAAGTACTAGAGGCAACTTTCTCAAGCTCCACCTGTTGGACATCTTTCACATTCTTCTCAGAGTCTTTGTACATACTTTCTTCATCAAATGTCACATCTCTACTTATTACAAGTTTCTTCATCTCTGGGCACCACAACCTGTAACCTTTGACACCACTACTAAAACCAAGAAAGATAGCCTTTTTGGCTCTAGAATCAAGTTTATTTTCAGTCACATGAAAATAAGCAGGTGAACCAAAAATACGGATATAGTCATAATCAGAAGAAGGTTTTCCAGTCCATACCTCCATTGGTGTCTTACCCTGAATAGCAGCTGAGGGTAATCGGTTGATGATGTGACATGCATAATTAACTGCCTCTGCCCAAAATGACTTGCTTAAACCCGACTAAAACAACATACATCTAACCTTCTCAAGCAAGGTTCGATTCAATCTTTCTGCAACTCCATTTTGTTGTGGAGTTCCCCGAACACTAAAATGTCTCACAATTCCTTCCTCTTTGCAAACTTTAAAGAAAGGGTCGGATGTGTATTCACCACCATTATCCGATCTCAAAATCTTAATCTTTCTCCCAGTCTGGTTCTCAACCATTTTCTTCCATCCCAAGAAAATGCTTAACACCTCACTCTTGTGCTTCATAGTGTAGACCCAAGACCTTCTTGAATAATCATCAACAAAGGTCACGAACCAATGTCTACCACTCAAAGAGGGAGTCTTTGTAGGACCCCAAACATCCGAATGCACATAATCGAGAATGCCCTTCGTCTGATGTACAGCAGTACCAAACTTCACTCTAGTTTGCTTCCCCAAGACACAATGCTCGCAGAAATCAAGCTTACAAGTCGTGGCACCTTTTAGAAGACCTTGTTTCACAAGCCCTTGTAGAGCTTTCTCACCGGCATGGCCTAATCTCATATGCCACAATCTAGTAGTATCTGAATCAGATGTGCCCATATTTTCAGAGACTACAGATGCTTCACCTGTCACAGTGCTTCCCTGCAATAAATACAAATGGCCACATCTAGGAGCTTTCATCACAACAAGTGCACCATAAGTAACTTTCAATGTCTGTCCATCTGAATGAAACCTGAAACCCTTGGATTCCAAAGTACCCAAAGAAATAAGATTTTTCTTCAAATTCGGTACATACCGAACACCTGTCAATTCTTTAACCATGCCATCATGCAACTTCAAACGAACTGTACCAATCCCTTTTGTTGTGCAAGGATTGTCATCTCCCATGAACACAACGCCACCATCAAACTCTTTCAAGCTTGAAAACCAATCCTTGTGAGGAGTCATATGATGAGTACAACCCGTATCCAACACCCACTTAGTAGCACAATCAAATGATGAGGAAGTGGTTAAAGCAAAATCAGAAAAATCTGTTTCAACCTCAGCAACATTAGCTTCAGAACTTTCTTTGCCTTTGGTCTTCAATCTAGGACAATCTTTCTTCCAATGACCCTTATTACGACAAAAGGCACATTCATCCCTTTCCAAAGGTTTTCTACCTTTAGAGTTTCCTCTAGGTCGAGACTGTGATTTTTTCCTACTAGAAGATGATCTTCTCTCCTATGATCTACCTCTAACAAATAAAGCTTCAGAGGTACTATCATGATTTTTATCTCTATGCCTCATTTCATAATTCATCAAGGCATTTGACACATCTTCAAATTTCACAGTTTCTTTACCATGCATAATAGTGGTAACAAAATGCTCATAAGAGTCCGGCAATGAATTCAACAATATTAAGGCCTTATCTTCATCCTTAATATCCTCATCTAAATTTAAGAAGTCGGCAATCAACTTATTAAAAGCATCAAGGTGTCTAATCATTTTTGTACCTTCTTTGTATTGGAAGCGGTAGAGCTTTTTCTTCAAGTGTAGCCGGTTCTCTGCACTCTTCGTCATATACTTGTCTTCCAATTTTTGCCACAACACACTTGCTAATGTCTCCCGCATCACAAAATACTTCTGAGTTTTTGCAAGGCACAACCGAATTGAAGAGCAAGCCCACAAATTTAATTTCTCTCATTCCGGCTTCGACATAGCTTCCGGCTTCTCTCCCAAAGCGGCAAGTAGATCTTGTTGAGCCAACACATCTTTGACCTCACATTGCCACATCCCGAAGTTGTTTGTGCCATCAAATTTTTCCACTTCGAACTTTGCATTTTGCACCGTAGTTCTTGCAAACCCGGAGCTGCTTCCAAAAGGATTCTCATCTTGCCCGTCTGACATCTTTGGCAACTAGACAGTACCCAAGAGCAACCAGTGCTCTGATACCAATTGTTGTGCTAGGATAGCACCAAAACCCGTTGGAACCAACTCAAGCTAACCCACAGGAAATTTATCAAATGAAAATGCAAGAACAAAATATAAAAACACCAAGATTTTAACGAGGTTCCTCAACAGTCAGTGTAACTGGAGTACATCCTCGGAGCAGTAGGAGCTCACCCAATAATCCACTATCAACCAATTGGGAGTTTACAAAGTGTTGGCAATCTCACAACCCAAATAACCCAATACACCCAATAGCTCTCACACACCACAGAAACAAATAGAGAGAAATATAATGTATAATTTCTTCTCTATGCATATAGCTCAAAGCTATTACAACAACAATTATGATGGATGATTGCTAACCAAAAAAGAAGAGCACTTTCTTCTTCTCTTCAACGAAGGGTTGCTGCACCCTTTCTATTTTCTGATGCTCTGCAGCTTGCACTCCTTTTCTCTGCAGCTCTCTAAAACAAAATGAGCTTTTATTTCTCACCCTTTCTTCTACACGAAAACCAAATAATTATGGCTTTCAAAAAGCCACAAAACAGGCCACAAAACAAGGAAACATAATCATGTTGTCCTTTCCCCTTTTTTTTTTCTTTTGGTTTGTTTATTAGAAAAGGTGTTGGCCACTTGGCCACATACTCCAACACCCCTCTCATCGTCTCTATGCCTTTTCCGATGCTGACTGGGCTGGTGACCGTGATGATCGCAAGTCTACGACTGGCTATGTTGTCTATCTCGGTGGAAATCTCATCTCTTGGAGCTCTCGTAAGCAGCGGTCTGTCTCTCGCTCCTCCACCGAAGCCGAATATCGGGCCATTGCTGCCACCACTGCTGAACTCATATGGATTCAGTCCTTACTGCGTGAACTTGGCATTCCTCTCCCCACAACACCGGTTGTTTCTTGTGATAACATTGGAGCCATGTTCTATTGTGCTAATCCTGTCCTACATTCCCGTATGAAACATATTGATATTGATTTTCAGTTTGTACGGGATCGTGTCACTCGTGGTCTTCTTCAAGTGTCTCATGTCTCCACTACTGATCAGCTTGCTGACGCTCTCACCAAGTCCTTGCCACGTCCTCGTTTCCATCTCCTTCGTTCCAAGATCGGTGTCTCCGATGGTGCCACCGTCTTGCGGGGGCGTGTTAAGGAATCTCCTACATCAAAGGAGATCAGTTCGTCAACAACACAATCTGCTCCATCTACCGCACAATCGGCTCCTCCGTATGAAAGTCAACTATGATATATGCTATGCTGTCTTTCCTATTCTATTTGATTAGGATTGATTCGGTCATTCAAGTATGATTGTATTTACCATATTAGGATTGTATTCAAAGTGTATATAATCACAGACCTGTACCTATAAACAAATCAATGAAATATACCAATTCTATACTTCCAACACTCATGTCAGTGATAGCATAACCAGTGTGCCAACCCAGAAAAACCAGTCCAAATATATCATCCATGAACAAAAAGGAAAACGGAATATTGGAAGGTCCAACTACCCTCTTCTATGCAGAGGATGCCTTGCGAACTATGAGCTCACCCGAAGGTATTCTTTCTGGTTGGTGACTTTTTACTTGCTTACTGCTGCCAATATAAATGATATTTAAAATTTTGATGAACTTCCTTCAACACTATTTACTGATGATACTCGGAGAATTCTGATAAAACATTTTGGTCTAGGACTATGTTTGAGATATAACAAAACCAACCCGTTGCAACTTTAGTGCTAACGTTATATGGAAAATTATGAACAAGATTTATGGATACTGAACAGTGAACAGTTCATGTAATCCTATTGATTGTCACATTGATTTATTTATTTAATTTGATCCTACTGCAGCATATGCAGAAATAGTGTTGAATTTGCCCCAAACTCTTGGGGAAATATGCGAGGGGAACTCTTCGTAATGCTACACCATTCAGTGGGTTTGCACAAAGCCATTGCAAAAAGTGGTGCAGGGATAGCTCTAGTTGTTTAGGACTAGAGTACAATAGGAATAGATTCAGTTTCGGCAATTTGTATGTTCGAGTTTCACCTGCTGATTACCACTGGAAATCTATATCTTGCTGTCTTGATCTATCTGAATTATACAATCATTTTAATCAAGGCCATTTTAGACTTTGATAGCTTCTTACATCCTAATTCACCTCCCGTTCTCCCCATAATATCCTCGCCTTCTCAGTTCTCATCACTGGCCCGTCTGATTCTCATGAACTACTGAACAGGGCCGGTCCTAAGGCCCCGGGCAAAATTTAAATGATACACCATTAATAGAATTGATAGGAGTTCTCAATAAATTTCAAGTGTAGCAATCTCCTCTTCATTTCATTTTTCGTTCTTTTTCGATTTGCAGACTTATTTCTTAAGAAACTTTATTTAGTTTCTATACTAGACAAAAGAAAGAGAAAAAGAATCCTAAAATTTAAAACTTTTCTTCGACTTGAAACTTGCACAATGCGATCATTAGATTGGATCCGGCTAGAATGCTTGTAAACTCAATCACATAATGACTTCCACAGTGCAATCACTGATACAATAAGTTAAATAATAGACACCATTATTGCTCCACTACTGAAATTATGTTACGAATTTCAACGTTAAAGGCATGTGATCGAAAGGGCTACTTGTAGATGAAGAAGTGCGTGTGGAGAAACTAGTTATTAGTTATTGAGAGTGCACTTGCAGATGAGAGAATGCGTGTGGAAAAATTAGTTACTAGTTATCGAGAATGCACTTGAGGAAGGGAAAGTTGGTGGGAAATACTAGGAAGTGATGGAGCCCATAAAACGTATCGCTTGAATTACTTTTTTCATCTTTTGAAAATTTGGGATGCTTCATGATTTTGTTCACAAAGGAAAATTCCTTTGTTTGAATTACTTTTTTTTTTTTTTGTCATTTGAATAAGTTAAATGATAAACTCAATTTTTGCTCCACTACAGAAATTAATTCAACATTAAAAAGGAGCGTGTGATTGAAAAAAAATCCCTTGTAGATGGAAGAACGTGTGTGCGAAGAAACTAGTTATTTATTATCGAAACTGATAATCGCGAATGAAGTTGAAGAAGGAAAACCAAGAATGCAATTAAAGAAGGACAATCGGGTGGGAAACAAGGGTAACGCTAGGAAAACTAAGTTTTTAAACCAAATTACATGGTTGTTGATGATTGGATTATTGTTTAACTATTGATCAACGTACTTACTTCCTATTGATGCTAAGTCATTTGGTTTGCAAATTTAGTTTACAAGTTTGGTCTCCCTAACATTATCCGGATAACAATCGGAATAGGAGGTGACAGAGCCCATAAAATGCATCGTCTGAATTATTTCTTTCGTCTTTTGAAAATTTGGACAGCTTTGCCATGATTTTGTCCACAAGGTAAAGCACTTTTCTTTTGCTGAAATACAAAATTAAAACAATAAACTCATTATTGCTCCACTACTGAAATTAGCTTAGGAAATCCAACGTTAAAAGAAGCGTGTGATTGAAAAAGCCCCTTGCACATGAGTGAGCAAGGAAGTGCGTGCGGAGAAATAAGTTTTTGGTCATCCAGAATGCACTTGTATACAAAAGAGCGTGTGCGGGAAAAAAAAACAAAAAAAAAAAAACTAGTTATTAGTTATCTAAAATGCAGTTGAAGAAAATTTAATTATTAGTCATTGAGAATGCACTTGTATATGAGAGAGTGTGCAAAAAACTAGTTATTAGTTATCGAAAATTAGTTAAAGAAGGAAAAGTGTGTATCCGACCAAACAAGAAAAAGAAAGAAAAGTGGGTGGGTAACACTGGAGAGTGGCGGAGTCCATAAAACGCGTCGTTTGAATTACTTTGTTCGTCTTTTGAAAATTTGGAACGTCTTTGCCATGATTTTGTCTGGAAAAAACACTTTTCTTTTGTTCAGATACAAAATTAATTTAGCTTTTTAATGTTAAGCATGTCCCTAAGAAAATGACAAATGAAAAAACACTCTAAACTAGTTTAATAATGGGGTATGTTATCCACACAATCTTATCAATTTTCGACAGTCGAATCAGATAAATTGAAGAAGATCAAATAATAGAAATTAACACGAGGTGTGTACGAAATAAAAAATAAAAAATAAAAAAAAGTGAATATCACACTCCTTTAATAATTTCTTCTAGGGGAAGTTTCATTACATTTCAGGTATACCCGCTGCAACACGATCAAATCTAATACTAATGTTGGTATGATATGATGCATTCGATTTCGGCTTTTGTACATTTGAGTTTCACCTTGAAAAGGATCTGTATCTTGCTGTCTTGATCATCTATCCGAATTAAACCACATACTCTATCGCTTGTGCAGATCGCATCAATTCATTTGAACTTTATTCTTGCGAACATACTTACGAGGCGGGTACTGAGAAGTTCTTTGATTAAAAAAGAAACCCAATGCTATTGGAATTTGAAGGGCAGATTTTGGTTGTTGGGAGTAAAAGTAGGTGGGAACACGGGGAATATATTGATTAGGTAAAGGTTTCGTCCAAAAATAAAAATTACATAAAAACTAAAAATCTCCAAGTGGTGGATTCCATAAAATGTGTTGCATTTTCCAACTTTAATATTTTAGCATCAAAACAAAACTCATTGAAACATTCCAAGTGAAAAAAGTCGACAGAGATCTAAACGCATGCGAAAAAATTAATTAGTTTATAGAATACTGTTGAAAATGGGTGGAAAGTAACGGAGCCCATAAAACGCGTACTTTTTTCGTGTTCTGAAAATTTAGGACGTCTTTGCCATGATTTTGTTTGGAAAAAACACTTTTCTTTTGTTCACATACATTATTAATTTAAACCTTTTAATGCTAAGCATGTCCCTAAGAAAATGACAGATGAAAAAACACTCTAAACTGGTTTTTTTTTTGGTCAACACACTCTGACCTAGTCTTAGTAGCAAAATCCAAGTAAAAACTCATCCCCAAAATCCACTCTTTCTTCATCTTTCAGTTTCCTATCCAACCAAGACACAGTTGCGGGCATGGCTGAGTTGGTGGGCGGAGCTTTTCTCTCTTCTTTTCTCTCTGTTTTGTTCGACCGGATGGCTTCCCGTCCCGTCGTCGACTTCATCTCTGGAAAGAAAAACAACAACGAGCTGCTCATGAGGGAGTTGAAGATCAAGTTGCTCACTGCTAACAAGCTGGTCGATGATGCCGAGGAGAAGCAGATGACAAGCCCGACCGTGAGGAAGTGGCTCGACGATCTCAAAGATGCAATCTACTGCGTAGGAGAGTTGCTGGACGAGATCAACACTGAAGCTCTTCGACGCCGGCTGGAAGGTGACGATTCTCCTGCAGCTAGCAGCAGCACAAGCCGGATCATGAGATCAGTATTCAAGTCTTCTTCTCCGTCCGATGAATTTCACAACTCTCTCGAATCGAAGATATCAAACATTCTACGCGAGTTAGACCTCATTCTCAATGAAAAAGATGTTCTTGGTCTGAAAGAAGGTTCTCCAGATAGACCCCAAGAAAGAACTCGTCAAACTACTTCTCGATTCGATGAGTCTGGCGTCTTCGGAAGGGAAAAGGACAGAGAAACGATCCTTGAAGCGTTACGTTCGGATCGTCCGACTGGCCCTAGGATAGGAGTGCTTCCCATTGTGGGCATGGGAGGGATCGGAAAGTCCACCCTTGCTCAACTGGTGTACAAAGATGTAAAGGTTGACTTTGGCGTCCAAGCATGGGTTTGGGTCGGACAAGAATTTGATATTCTTCAAATAGAACAAACAATATATGGGAGGATCACGGATCAAACTTGCGGGATCACAGATCTGGATCTGCTTTCTGAAAAATTGGAGGCGATTTTGACAGGAAAGAAGTTCCTCTTCGTTCTTGATGATGTCTGGAGTGAGGATTATCTTCGTTGGAATGACTTGATGGCTCACTTCAATCGCTGCGGAGTACATGGAAGTAGGATCATTGTTACAACACGCCTCCGACGTGTTGCATCTATCACCGGCACTCTTTCAGCACATTATCTGATGGAGATATCCGAGGACGATTCTTGGTTGTTATTTGCAAAGCATGCCTTCACGGATGCCAGTGTTATTACTGCACATCCGTATCTTGAAGTCATTGGAAGGCAAATTGTGAAGAAGTGTCAAGGCCTTCCTTTAGCTATAAAATCATTAGGGGGCCTCTTACACTCTGTTTTGAATCCAAAGCAATGGGAAAACATATTGAAGAGTGACTTATGGGAGTTGTCAAACGATAAAGTTTTGCCGGCTCTATGGTTAAGTTACCATTATCTGCCTCCGCATCTCAAGCGTTGTTTTGCTTACTGTGCAATATATCCTAAAGGTTACGAATTTCAATCTTCAAAGTTATTCTTGTTGTGGATGGCTGAAGACCTCTTACAACCCCATGAGAAGGAGGTATTGGAAGATGTTGGAAGTCACTACTGCGATATTCTATTATCAAGGTCTTTCTTTCAACATTCAGTAAACGAGTATGGTCAGTCATGTTTCACCATGCATGACCTTATCAATGATTTAGCAAAGTTTGTATCCGGAGAGTTTTGTTTGAGATTGGGGGACGACCATCGGACAGTCAATAGAAATATATGCAGAACTCGCCACGTTTCTTTCATGGGGTTTGGCAATCAAAGCATTCAGAACTTTGAGGAGCTATATGAGGCTAAGCATTTGCACACCTTTCTACAACTACGTTCAGCGAGTCCCTCAGTAGGTTTTAATGCC
Source organism: Malus fusca (assembly GCA_035220775.1). Taxonomy (NCBI): domain Eukaryota; kingdom Viridiplantae; phylum Streptophyta; class Magnoliopsida; order Rosales; family Rosaceae; genus Malus; species Malus fusca. The sequence goes on from CM069066.1 coordinate 11,111,592, forward strand.
AGCCATAAGTTGATGCTGAGAAACAAACTTGTAGATCTATTGCCAGTTCTACGATGTGTAAGAGTGCTCAATTTATCAACAAGCAGTATTGTTGAGTTGCCTAGCTCAGTTGGCAACTTAAAACAATTAAGGTATTTGGACGTGTCTTACACTTCACTAAGAGAATTACCTGAGACGGTGTGCACCTTGTACAATTTACAGACCATATTGTTGTTCTGTTGTTTTCAACTTACTCAACTACCAACTGAACTGGGGAGACTAATCAACTTGCGCCATCTCAGTATCAGAAACACAAATATCAAAAAGATGCCTGCAGGGATGTGTAATTTGAAAAATCTCCAAACATTAAGCGATTTTGTGGTGGACAAACAAACAGGTCAAAGGACTGGAGAGTTAAAAGAGCTTCAGCATTTGCGCAAAAGACTTGCGATCTCAGGAGTTGGTAACATTCACCATGAGGGAAATGGTTTGGAAGCAGATATCATGAGCAACAAGGAGTATCTGGACGAACTTGTTTTGAGATGGGGAAGAGGTGACGCATACTTTTTGAGATGGGGAAGAGGTGATGATGATGATACCAGTGATCATGGTCCAGAAAATGACATAGAAGTGCTCAACCACCTCCGACCGCATACAAACCTCAAACAACTTGAGATTAAATCTTATGGGGGTTTAAGATTTCCAGGTTGGTTAGGAGATCCATATTTCTCTAAACTATTTTGTATTCGACTTACAGATTGCAAACATTGCTCCTTATTGCCAGCACTTGGGCAATTACCTTCCCTCAAGAAGCTTTGTGTTGAAGGGCTGAAGAACGTGGTGGAGATTAGTAGTGAGTTTTACGGTAATGACACTTGTGGGATTACTCCATTTAGATCTCTAGAACAATTGGCCTTCAGAAATATGTTGGAGTGCGAAAAGTGGTCATATTATGATGGAAGCATAGGCAACACCACAATAATGTTTCCTAATCTTCGTCGGCTTGAACTGAAACTTTGTCCCAAGCTGACTGAGATGTTACCGTTGGAGAAGCTGCCAAGGCTTGAAAGGGTAGGATTGTGGGCGCTGAAATCCTTCAATGGTTCACTTTCACATGTGGAATCGACATGCCCTAAATTCCTCTCCCTCACTTACTTGCACATTGAAGGATGTCCAAATTTTGTATGTTTTCCAGATGGAGGGATGGATGCGCCCAAATTGGAGTATCTGCATATCAACGGATGCGAGAAATTGAGGTCATTGCCAGATCAAATGCATACCCTTCTACCGTCTCTTCAGAATTTGATGGTAATTGGGTGTCCAGAAGTGGAATCATTTCCTCAAGGAGGGTTGGCGTCAAATATACAAGACCTTTCTTTTCAGTGTTGTAGAAAACTCGCTGCAAACCGCTCACTGTGGGGTTTAACAAGACTCAACTCTCTTAAACATTTGAAAATCAGATTCAGTGAAGAAGGTGGAGAAGAAATGGGGTGTTCGTTTCCGGAAGAGGGTTTACTGCCCGCCACTCTCACTCGTCTCTCCATCTACAATCTTCCGAATCTTACAACCATCCAAGGCAAGGTTTTGAGACAACTCACCTCTCTTGAAGTTTTCACGATACACCAATGCCCTGAGCTCCAGGGCTTTCCAGAAGAAGCGCCCAAATCTCTGAAAAGCTTGACTATTTGGGAGTGCCGTAATCTCGGGAGCTTGCCAGGAGAATGGCTTCCCAAATCTCTTTCTGAACTGAAAATCCAGCGGTGTCCGCTGCTAGAAGAACGATTCCGAAGAGAGACAGGGGAAGATTGGCCCAACATTGCTCACATCGCCAACATAGATATAGAATGTTCTTGAAGTTGGTACTTGCCGAATTCTCTCTCTCAGGTGTATGTATGTGTGTGTCTATATGTATTTACATATCATCAGAATGGCCAAAAACACTTTAGTTGGGTACTTTTCTGATGGGGGGTTTTTTTTTTTTTTGTTTTTTTTTTTTGTTTGTATGTTTGGTTAGTGCTCCTACTCCAGGCTCCAGCAGCACATGCTCATTATCATTGTATGTATCAAGCTGTCTCGATCCATCCGATTTGTGCCGTCAGTTTAATCAAAAGCTATTTATTTAGACTTGAATCAATTGATAGCATCTTACATTTGACATCATAATTGATCAGACTCATTGTGTAAGGACTTGGCGTTCCACACCAATAACACAATGTCATGTGTAAGTGACATTGTTACTTTGAGTTCAATCTATGTAATTAGTGAATTTTTTTAGGGCCAAGCCAAACTATGCTACCAAAAGAGAATGACGGAGAATTAGGAATAGAAGCTCCTGTAGTCATTTGTGTAAGGACTTACGTGCACCACGTCGGATGCCACGGTGGCATTTTAGACCAGATAACACAATGTCAGGTGTAAGTGTCTCCAAATGGCATTACATTATTAGTCCAGGATAGCATGGTAGTGGCAAACCCGATGCAAACACAAAATGAATCCATTGCCCACTATAGTATATCACTCTTTGGTTACACAGTTTGCTTTCTTTCCAAGTCCAACAATAATTCACACACTATGCCCACAGCTGAAATAGATCTCTGGATGATCAAACAAAACCAATCATTGAAGGAAATTCGAGAGGATTGGTAATTTTCTCCAATCTAATGTGGTAAAAATTTCATGATTCACTTACAAAAGCTCGTAGCACCATATTTTGATCCTCAGCTAGTGGCACTTTTTCAAGGGGTTTGCTTCTGAAACTCCTAAGCAGGTTCATAAAGGCCTAACATACGCCCATCAAATACATCGCATGGCAGCAACCTGTAACAAGAAACTCTTATTAAAATCTCTGCACCCAGTGTAGCAATGAACTTGCAGCAGCCAAGTCTTGTTCCTAAACGACGGCGTGCCATTTTTTTTTTCAACGCTTTGAAGGCTATGTGATGCTGACCGGAGGAAACTGACTCATTGGTTGTTGTTTTAAGTTTAACTGTAAGTCCGACGACACGTCGTTTTTAGTGTCTGAAGGTTAAATTGGGGATTAGCTTATGATGAATGGGTCCGGATATACGTGCTCAGCTCATAGTGATCTCACCTCTAAACTGTGTTGATAATTGTTGATATACAAATAATTTTCTTATCCGGACGTTGATGTTTGAAAGTACAACACCGCCATCATTTGCTCAGGCCTATTTCTCAAAGATCTCGCATGAAACTTGTCCTGCATTATGAAAAAAAATAAATCAAATAATTAACATACCTGCCAAAATAGTTGTGTCGTGAACAGCTTATATACTAATGGAAATTAAATAAAGAACTGTATTCCTATCGAGAAGATCAGTATCCCTCATACGCCAGAAGAAGACTACTGTCATTAGAGCAATGTAACCTCCAACTCCAAGGACAAAGCCATTAGTAAAGATCTCCCCGGTTTTCAGTTGTCTGGCTGTGTAAAAAGATAAGGACTTAAGGCTAAGCTTTGGTATAACCCTACGATTATATGGAAAAGTTTTCGGTTTGTCCTTCATGAATTCTTACTACAGTCATTGCTCCTTCGTACATATCTTTTATTGCTTAGATATATGCTACTCTTCTTCTTTTCTTCTCTAGAATCCTCCAAAAAATTTCTTATGGGACCATATTATATGCTTTTGCTAAATCTATAAAGTCCATGTTCAATTTCTTTTCATTTCTTTATATTGTTCTAGCGATCTTCATAAGAGATATATTGCCTTCATGGTTGAGCGCCTTGGTATGAACCCGAATTGATTGTTTGGGACCCATGTCTCTTGCTTCAGTCTATGCTCAATTACTCTCTCCCAAACCTTCATTGTATGACTCATTAACTTAATACCTCTATAGTTCATGCAAATTTGTGTGTCGCACTTCATTTCTATATTGTCACAAAAATGCTTCTTTTCCACTCATTTGGTACCTTCTTCTTTATCAAAATCTTATGGTAAATTGATGTTAAATTTAACTAACACACAAATTAAATCCTCTTATTGACAATTATAGTAAAGATGTAAGTAGGGATCGTTCTAAACTGGGGATTATGAGGGATTGCTAATCTACTTAAAACTGATTTAAAAACATAAAACTGGGCTTAAAAACACTTAACTAGACTCAAAGAACTCAAAACAAGCTAAAAAGACTCAAAACAACACAAAACAATCAAATAGACTCAATCTAGACACTATGGGTTGATTTGGGTGAAAATTGATTTTAACTTGACTCAAAACACTTAAAAACACAAACTAAGACATATTCTAACTAATTTAACACACAAAAGTAAAAGGGATTGGGTTTTGGACGAATTTTAAGTAAAACAAGTAACTAACAACTTAAGACAGATTTTGGACGAATTTGGGAAAAAGTATGGGTGATTGGCTAGCTAGAAGGTCCTTCTCCACACATGGCACACTTGCATACAAATTGATTTCCAGTTGCTTTTCAATAAACCAAGAACCTCAATGCCCCAGATTAACCGTGAACAACACTAATTAACCCTCAGATTTTCCTTAAATCATTGAATTGGACGGATAACGCATCGGCAATCCAAATTATTCTTCAAAAGTTCCCTACATGAACAGCATAATAGAGATACAATTAAAGATCATTAAGCCTTGTGAAAATCATAAGCATTGACAAAGCATTCGTAACTATGATGAGCATGATACTCCTGCTAGGAATCTACTTAACGCGATTGTGACTAGCAGCCTCCACTACTTATGAATATAATTTCATAACGATTAGGTGAAACTCCCTTATATTCTAGCATCAAATTCATGCATGCAAACTAAGTATGCATCCTTAATCCACAAACAAGAATAAGTTATCAATCAAACAGTTAAGTAAATTGCATTCACGATTCATAGAATCACTTATGAATATAATTTCATAACGATTAGGTGAAACTCCCTTATATTCTAGCATCAAATTCATGCATGCAAACTAAGTATGCATCCTTAATCCACAAACAAGAATAAGTTATCAATCAAACAGTTAAGTAAATTGCATTCACGATTCATAGAATCACAATTGGAAGTAATCAATTCATATTGCAAATATGTTCATGGTTTTGAAATTTCCCCTAGCTAAAACGAGTTTAGCTCCTCATGTTCGCAAAACAAAGATACATAAACTTAAACATTGAAAACAAAAGATTGATTACACCTAAGAATGATCCAGCAATCCAAACTTGAATAGCAAGCACTCCAAGGGTCCTCCTTCTTCTCCTTGCTGCGGCATAAGGTTTGGGTGAAGGGTTGAGTGGTGAATTGTATGGAAGAATGGCTGAATGTATGAATGAGTGTGTTTAGAATGGGATATGTCGATGGATCCCCAATGGCTGCGGCAAGGATGAATATTTATAGGGAAAATAAAAACATGACTGGGAATTAAATTTGGAAAGGTTTTAATGCTCAAAATCCCCCAAGAAAAGGGTAACAAATCAAAATCCCAAGAGAAAAGGGTAAGGGGATATGCGGCAAGGTCATAAAACAAAAGGGAAACCAATCCTCCTTGCACAGCAAGGAAGAGGGAGTGAAGGGAAAAGTGCGTCAAGTCACTAGGGCTGGGATTTAGGTATCCCAAAGTGTCCTAGAGAAGAAGGGAAAGGTTTTACATGGTTTAGGAATAGGGAAACATGGCAAAGGGAAATGCTGCATAAGGAGGGACAGAGAGGGGACAAAGGGGAGACAAGGCGCCACCTTTGTAGGAATAGGTTGAATTGTGTCTTTCCTTGTCTTCCAAGCTTCCATTCTGACTTCTCTTGACTTCTAGCCTTTTTTGGTCTTCAATTTCGTCCATCCACATTCCTCCATTCATATGCTATCCATTCTATGCCCAAAACTGCTCCAAAATGCACCAAAATGCACTTATTTGCCTTTTTAACCCTTTGGACCTACAAACACACGAAAATAGCTTAAAATACTAAAATAACTATGAACTAACAACATAAATGCAAGAAAACAAGCTAACTAAGTCGCATAAATATGCTCCTATCAAATTGCCCCACACTTAGCTTTTGCTAGTCCTCGAGCAAAACAAAACAAAACAAACAAAACATAACCTAAACCTTCCAACATTTACCTCAGGGATTTCCAATGAAACATGAATGTCAAAGATTACTACTCACATGAATTTTAGCAATCCTTACCCTCGAGCATACACTTAATCATAGTCACCACTTACTAGCTCGCATTTAATCAATTAAAACAACATTTTGAAGTAGTAACATGCCTTAGAGAATTCCCTTAATTCCTTACCGAATATACACTCTATTTTCACACAAATTTTCTGACTACACACCCTATACTAGGTATATGTGAGAAGTTGATGTAAACATGAAAACTAGTACTCACATATGTTTTAAACAAAGAAGGCAATTTCTGGAATTATTAATGCATGTATATATATGATCTCATGAATGGAATGCCACTACTTAAAAGCGAGAACCAGTGATACCATATGCTCATACCAATTTCAAACTCCACAGATTGAAACACATAATACTCAAGATTGAAGTCTAAGGGTTGTAATGGGGCTAGGGTAATGGCGAACAAAGAAAGGTAAAGATAAACAAACGTTCGTAAAGCAATAGTGAGCAAAGTAATGAAATTGACACTTAGAATTCAATTTTGAATGCAAAAATCCACTTTAAACGCAAAGGGAAGATTCACAAAACACTTAGGGCCAGATTCACACTTTTGGACCCTTTCTTCAACAACCAACACTTGTGAGTTCATTCTCACTTATTTAGAACTCTTTTTCTGTCTTTTCTACATACTTTTTCTTTTCTTTTTCTTTTGCACTTTTTTTTTTTTCAACCCGGTATTTCTTTGGCACACCAAACACACACTTTGAAATCCTTCCCCCACACTTGTTTTCTGCATAATGTTGATCAAATTGAATTCCCTCTAAGTCATGCTCCACTATACTTCAAGAACAAGGGTATGGATAGTCCTATTCTAGGCTAGGTAGGGATAATGTGGCTAACAAAGAAAATAGGCGAAATAAGGTTTAAAGGGGTTAAACCTACAAAACAAATGCATGGGATGAAGTTTTTTCTTTTTGGCTTTGGTGGTGACTACTAAACAACTTCATCTTGTTATGTGTTATGCACTCAATTTTAAGCTTTGAATGAAACGGGCATGAGTTCTAGTATTTAGAATTATAATGATGAAAACGCATTCTAAGTAGCAACCAAGCAAAGAATAATGAGATCATGCAACGACTTTAGAAAACAAGAAATCACAGATTAATAACTCTCCAAATAAAGTTTAGGCTCAAGTCTCTAAGGGTTGTAGCGTTTGTTTGAGTTTCTTCCTTCAAGCATGTTACAAAAACTTTTTTTTTTTTTCCTTTGTGATTACATGTGAATTCGTAAACTATAACTACAACCAAGCATAAACCAAAGAGCATATCAAACTTCCATCCATGTTTGTAAATTCCTTTAACAGTCATGCAATTAAAAACCAAACCCTCATCATTGTGTTGGAAGGTACCCTAAGACACAAACACACAAAAAGAACTCTAAAACACTCTTTTTGGGTTTGTTTTCAAAACATTTTCTAACTGTTTTTTTTTCAAATTTTCGTATTTTTCTTTCAAACCACCTTAAAACAGCTCAAAACACACTAAAAACACTTAAAAACAGTGAGAAACAACATTAGAAGTAATAGGTGAATAAATCCCACAAAATTCATGCAAAAACAGCTTGTTTACCCCCGCCCTCCCACACTTAAATCAAACATTGTCCTCAATGTTTCAAACAAAAATTCACACAAAAGCAAACAAACAAACAACAAACTAATCATGGCAAAATAAGTGCAGTAAAGAAAAGGGTTTAGGAATGCAAATCTGGTTGTGGAGGTAGAATTCCATCGTTCCCTAGTTGAATGCATGGGTTGCCTCCCAAGAAGCGCTTGCTTTAACGTCTTGCAGCCGAACGAAAGTTCCTCTGAAACTTGATTGGACCCCACGGATGGAGGGGGAGTTCCTCCACCACATGCTCTTCAAAAAGGTCATAGTAAGGCTTCAAACGATGCCCGTTTACTTTGAATTCTTGACCAGTCTTGAAACTTTGGATTTGGACTGCACCATAAGGAAAGACATTAGTAATAACAAATGGGCCAATTGATAAGAGCATATTTATGCGACTGAGTTAGCTTGTTCTCATGCATTTATGTTGTTATTTCTTAGTTAATTATGTATTTTAAGCTATTTTCGTGTGTTTGTAGGTCCATAGGCCTTATGAAGCAATAAGATGCATTTTGGTGCATTTTGGAGCAGTTTTGGGCTTGGAATGAATAGCACATGCATGGAGCAAGGTGGATGGACAAAATTGAAGACTAAAGAGGCTAGGAATGTATTAAAGAGAAAGAAGAATTAATGTAAAAAGGACAAAGGGCTCAGCCACAAAGGGGTGTCACTCCACCATTCACCTTTTCATCATTGTCGTGCACCACCATTACACTCCATTTGGATTCCTATGCCGTGCATCATCATCCATGTTCCCTCCATTGACTCATTTGTTGCATCATTCCACCTCCCTTTCCTTTCTCTACCATGTGCACAATCATTCATGTTCCCTAGCTGCATCACCATTCCATTTTACCCCCATGTTTTGCATCATCACTTCACTTTCACCTTTGAATCATTTCAAACACCACTCATTGCACTCAATTGCTACACCATTCCTAGTTCCCTCTATCATTTCAGATTTCATGCATCATTACATTGAATCATTGCACTCAATTGCTACACCCTTCCTTGTTCCCTCCATCATTTCAGATTTCATGCATCATTGCACTCAATTGCTACACCACTCCATGTTCCCCTCCATTGCCATGCACTTCCTCTATAAAAGGAAGTGTGTGTAACATAAATTTAGTTCATACTTGGTTAGATCATTCACTCCCATTTCAACACAACCTTCATCCAAACACATTCATTCATCTTCACATCCATTCCTCCATACAAACAAACCTTCAAACACTCACCAACACCTTGTGCCGTAGAAAAGGAAGGGAAGGAAAGTGCTTGACGTGCTTGCTATCCAACTTGGATCGTTGGAGCGTTTAAGTGTTTTCTTTCTTTTGTTTACTATGTTTAAATTCATTATCTTTAGTTTTGTTGTAAATGAGTGGCTAAACCCCTCTTAGCTATGGGTGATTTCAAAGCCATGATTATGTGTGTAATATGATTTGATAAATTCTAGTTATGAACTCTTGAATCGTGAATGCAATTGGCTTAACTATTTGATTGATAACTTATTTGTATTTGTTAATTAAGGGTCGACACTTAATTGGCATGCATAAATCCGTTGCTAGAGTATAAGGAAGTTTCACATAATCGTTACAAACTTATATTCACATGTAGTGAAGGTCGCTTATAAACGATCGCGTTAAGTTCAATTCCTAGCATGAGTGACATGATGTCATAGTTGCAAGTGCTTTGTCAATGCTTATGATTTTCATTAAACGTAATGATCTTTGATTGTATCTCTATTATGATGTCATGTAGGGAACTTTTGAAGAATGTTTTGGGTTGTCGAATGATGTCATCCAATCCAATAAAAAAGGAAAATCTGAGAGTTAACTAGTGATGTCACGGTTAATTTGGAGCATTGTCATTCATAATTCAATGAAGTAGTAACTGGAAATCGAATTATTTGCATACATGTCATGTGTGGAGAAAAAGCCTCTAGCTATCCCATCCATCATCTTATTTCTCAAATTTATTTTACAATCTGTCTAATTTTTCATACTTGTTTGTTTGTTTCAACTTCATCCAAATCAAAACCCCCCTTTTAGTTTCTTGTTTCAAAGTGTTTCAAATCTGTTTTAGTTTGTGTTTTTAAGTGTTTTGATTCAAGTAAAAGTCAATTTTCGTCCAAAGTCATTCCTAGTGTCTAGTTTAAGTTTATTTGGTTGTTTTAAGCTGTTTTGAATATTTTAAGTTTGCTTTGAGTCTTGTGAGTCTTGTTAAGTGTTTTTAAGTTTAGTTTTATGTTTTTGAGTCAATTTAGAGGTTATTAGCAAGCCCTCCTAATCCCCGGTCCAGAACGATCCCTACTTATACTTATACTACAGTTGTCAAAAGAGGGTTAAATTTGTGTGTTAAGATAATTTTCGCATCACCAATCCATTTAGAATGTAACTTACCGAGAAACAAACGAAGGTGAGAATTAAAAAGTAACACTTTCTGCCCTATTGAGAATGTCTTGCTACGAATCATCTTGTCATGGAATGCCTTGGTCTTCTCTTTGTAAATTCGAGCATTCTCATACGCCTCGTGTCGAATCTCTTCAAGTTCATCCAATTAGAGCTTCCTATGAATGTCAGCCGCATCTATGTCCATGTTGAATGTTTTGACAGCCCAATGTGCCTTGTGCTCTGATTCTACGGGAAGATGTCATGGTTTGCCATAAATGAGCCGAAATGGGGACATGCCAATGGGTGTTTTGTAAGCGGTACGATATGCCCACAGTGCATCATCCAAACGCAAGCTCCAATCCTTCCTGGTTGGTCCCACGGTCTTCTCCAAAATCTGCTTGATTTCTTTATTCGAAACTTCAACTTGGCCACTTGTTTGAGGATGATAAGGTGTTGCAACCTTATGTGTGACATTATACTTCTTGAGCAGTGCCTCGATGGTTCGATTGCAAAAATGAGACCCTTCATCACTTATGAGAACTCTTGGCATTCCAAACCTTGCAAATATGTTAGTTTTAATGAAATCTGCAACTACTTTAGAATCATTAGTACAGGTCCACCCATTTCGACACATAATCCATAGTAAGCAAAATATAAAGGAAACCATGTGAAGAAGGAAAATGACCCATGAAATCAATGCCCTAAACATCAAAGATTTCGACAACAAGTACGGATGTTTGCGGTATTTGGTCTCTTTGAACTATACTTCCTGTTCTTTGGCAACGATCACAAGTCATACAAAAAGTTCTAGCATCCTTAAAGATAGTACGCCAATAAAATCCACATTCTAAAACTTTATGTGTTGTGCGTTGTGTGCCAAAATGACCTCCACATGCATAAGTGTGACAAAAAGTTAAAATTGAATGAAATTCGGACTCATGAACACACCTACGTACAATCTGACCAGGGCAATATTTCCACAAATATGGGTCATCCCAAACATACAAATGTGCATCATTTTTAAGTTTATCACGTTGGTACTTGTTTAGGTCACTTGGAACTTGTTTAGATACCAAATAATTCACTAAATCGGCATACCATGGCTCACTTACCTAAATGGACAGCAGCTGCTCATCTGGGAATGTGTCTTGGATAGGCATGACATTGGCATCCTATTCAGGCACCATTCGGCTCAAGTGGTCAGCCACCACGTTTTCACTCCCTTTCTTGTCTCTAATTTCAATATCGAACTCTTGAAGAAGAAGCATCCATCGAATAAGCCTTGGTTTAGCTTCTTTCTTTGTAAGCAAATATTTCAAAGCTGCATGATCAGTGAAAACAATAACTTTAGTGCCTATTAAATAAGAATGAAACTTATCTAATTCAAACACAACAGCAAAAAGTTCTTTTTCCATGGTGGAGTAGTTTAATTGAGCATCATTCAAGGTTCGTGATGCATAATAGATGACATGTGGTTGCCTGTTCTTCTTTTGGCCTAAAACAGCTCCAATTGCATAATCTGATGCATCACACATTAGTTCAAAAGAAAGGCTCCAATCTGGTGGAATGATGATGAGGGTCGAAGTAAGCATGTCCTTGAGGTGTTTGAAAGCCTTCTCACATTCCTCGTTGAACTCAAAGGCCACTTCTTTTTGGAGGAGACTGCATAGGGGTTGTGCAATCTTTGAAAAATCCTTCATAAATCGCCTATAGAATCCTGCATGACCAAGAAAAGAACGAACCTCTTTCACGGAAGTAGGAGAGGGTAAGTAGAGTACAAAATCTATTTTTGACTTATCAACCTCAATTCCTTTTTCAGAGATTATGTGACCCAAAACTATGCCTTGATTTACCATGAAATGACATTTCTCCCAATTTAAAACAAGGTTAGTTTCAATGCATCTGTTCAAAATTAAGGTCAGATTATCCAAGCAAGCATCAAATGATGTACCAAAAACACTAAAATCATCCATGAATACTTCAATGATCTTTTCAACATAATCTGAGAAAATACTTATCATGCATATTTGAAATGTGGCTGGTGCATTACAAAAACCAAATGGCATGCGACGATAAGCAAAAGTACCAAATGGGCAAGTGAAAGTGGTCTTTTCTTGATCTTTCAGGGCTATGACAATTTGATTATAACCTGAATAACCATCAAGAAAACAATAAAATGCATAACCAGCTAACCTTTCAAGCATTTGGTCAATGAACGGCAAAGGGAAGTGATCCTTCCTTGTGGTGGCGTTGAGCTTCCTATAATCAATGCAAACTCTCCAACTGGTTTGGATACGGGTAGGCACAAGCTCATTCTCTTCGTTCTTCACCACAGTGACTCCAGATTTCTTGGGAACAACTTGGACCGGTAAAACCCAATGACTATCAGAGATGGGATAGATCACTCTACAATCAAGTAGCTTGATTATCTCTATTTTCACAACTTCCATCATTGGAGGGTTAAGTCGGCGTTGAGCTTCACGTGATGGTTTAGCTCATTCTTCCAAGAGTATACGATGCATGCAAGTTGTAAGACTTATACCCTTGATGTCGACCAAGGTCCATCCAATGGCTATTTTATGCTCCTTCGACACCCTCACCAACTTCTCTTCTTTTTGTGTCGTGAGTGTGGATGAGATTATGATGGGCAAAGTCTCTTGTTCTCCCAAGAAAACATACTTCAAATGGCTTGGTAACGGTTTAAGTTCGAGGGAAGGTGCCTGAATTACTGAGGGCATCATCTTATTAGTAGAAATAGGAATTGAAATCGGGTCGGAAGGCTTACCAACATGCTTTGGAATTGATTCAAGGGCAGCAACAACTTCGGCTAATTCCTCATTAAAAGGTATGGCAAAGTTGTTTCCCTCCTTGCCGTGAGCATGGACAGCACATTCCCCTTCACTTTTGAGTCCTACTCCCTTTGTAATGGCCGTTTCAAGTGCATCCTCATTCAAATCTTCAAGATATTCCTGCGCCAAAGAATCAATTATATCAATAGAAAAACAAGAATGATCATCATTAGGATACTTTATAGTTTCAGAAAGATTGAAATTAATAACTTCCCCATCAAATTCCATGGATAACATCCCATTGAACACATCTATCTTAGTGTGGGTTGTTTTCATGAATGGTATTCCAAGTAGAATCGGCAATGAGGAAGAATGGGTCGAATCTTCCATCTCGAGCACATAGAAATCAGCCGGAAAGATCAATTGATTAACATGCACCAAAACATCCTCCAAAACTCCTTTTGGATAAGCATTAGATCGATCGGCTAATTGAATAATCACACCATCATTTTTCAGCTCACCTAAGTTCATAGAAGCATAAATTTAATAGGGCATGACATTAATGGATGCACCTAAGTCTAACATGGCATGTTCAAATCAAGTATTGCCAATAACACAAGGAATTGTAAAACTACCCGGATTTTTGCATTTAGGGGGTAATTTTCTTTGCAAGACGGCTCAAACATTCTCACCTACCTTTACCACCTCCTTGTTCGAAATCCTCTTTCTGGTTGTGCAAAGTTCTTTCAAGAATTTGGCATACTTAGGAACTTGTTTGATTGCATCCAAGAGTGAGATATTGACTTGAACCTTCCTAAATGTCTCAAGAATGTCCTTGTCACTTTCTTCCTTCTTTGATTGCATAAATCTGCGAGGAAAAGGTACATTGGGTGGAATAGGGTTAGAATTAATAGAATTTGAACCTTTCTTACCTGTGGTGGACGGATTGGATGGATTAATGAGTGTGGAAGGCTGCAGCAAGGTTGTTTCCTTCCTTGCCATGGCCTTGGTTTGTTCATCCTCTTCGAATTGCAACTTCTCGTCCTTTTTTTTGTTTGAATTAGATGATTGTGGATCAGTTCCTACTTGTTTTCCACTTCTCAATGTGATTGGTTTGGCAGATTCAAAGCCTCCTTTTAGATTAACAATGGTGGAGCTAGGTAACTTCCCTTCTTCGCAAAATTGCCCCATAAACTCTGCCATTTGCCCAATTTGCTTCTTAACTTCATTCATCTCATTGGCTTGATTTTGTTGGCCCTGCGTCAATGAAGTTAATAATTTAAGAAGTGTATCATTATCCAAAGACGTACCTGAGTTTGTTTAGGCAGATTGTGGTGGAGGTTGTGGTGGTGCGTATGGCCTTGGAAACACCCCAGGGGGTGGTTGTCTAAATGGTCCTTGATTTTGAGGTTGTTGAAGCTCTCTCTATTTGAAGTTTAGATAATCTCTTCATCCCGAATTGTAAGTGTTGGAGTATGGATCATTGCGTGGCTGGTTTGGTCCTTGATAGCCCACGGCATAGGCAGTTTCCCATCCTCCATTTTCAATCAATTGAGGGCATTGGTTATTGAGATGTCCTTGCATAGAACACACTCCATATATGGCTGCATTTTGCATTTTAGATCCATCCACAACCTGTGACACAAGGGTAGTGAGGTTAGCTAATTAAGATTGAATTTTAGAAATTGCACTTACCTCATTAACTTAGGGTTGTTGCCGTGAGGGCTCCCTTTGTCCAAAGCCTTCATATTGTTGTGCATTCAAGGCTCGGTTGGCAATTAGGGTCTTGGCAGCCACGGGTGTTTTGTCCACCAAAGCACCACCCGCTGAGGCATCTAGCATTTGTCGTTCAATGGGAAGAAGTCATTCATAGAAATATTGAATGAGAAGCTCCTATTTCATTTGATGTTGGGGACATGATGCAACAAGAGCCTTGAAACGTTCGTAGTATGCCGGAAAGGATTCTCCTTGATTTTGTTGAATGCCACTAATATGCTTCCTCAAAAGAATGATTCTTGATGTTGGAAAGAACTCCTCTAAGAATGCTCGTTTCATGTTCTCCCAAGATGTAACAGCTCTGGGTGCTAATTCATACAACCAATCATTAGCCTTGTCCATTAGTGAGAATGGAAAAGCTTTCATCTTCAATATGCTTCCATCGACGTTGACTGGGGTCATGCTTGAACAAACCACTTCAAATTCTTTCAAGTGCTTGTTTAGATCCTCCATGGACAGCCCATGGTACTTTGGAATGTGATGCAACAAACTGGACTTCAACTCAAACTCTTCAGTTTTCCCTTGAGCTGTCGTGGGGTATTGAATGCATAAAGGCACGACATTGTCCAATCTCGAAGTGGAAAGCTCCTTAATTGTTCGATTGTCCGCTGCCATGACTTGTGCTTCCTCCAAAACCTCAGACATGGCCTCCTCTTTCTCTTCTACTTCATCTTCTTCAAGCACGAGGTTAGGGCTAGGTGGATTAGATTCTTGCTAATTTCTCTTCCTTCTCAAAGTCCACTCAAAATCGTCGTCAAAGTCAAAGGTATGCTCACCAACCGGTTGAGAACTCCGAGTCATAAACTAGTACCTAAAAACAAGAAAACAAAACAAGGTCAGAAACTAGAAACAAAAACAAAAGAAAAGAAACAACAAGGGATTAGCAAAATTGCTAATCCCCGGCAACGGCGCCAAAATTTGATATTAAATTTAACTAACACACAAATTCAACCCTCTTATTGACAATTGTAGTAAAGATGTAAGTAGGGATCGTTCTAGACCGGGGATTAGGAGGGATTGCTAATCTACTTAAAACTGATTTAAAAACATAAAACTAGGCTTAAAAACACTTAACTAGACTCAAAGAACTCAAAACAAGCTAAAAGGACTCAAAACAGCACAAAACAATCAAATAGACTCAATCTAGACACTATGGGTTGATTTGGATGAAAATTGATTTTAACTTGACTCAAAACACTTTAAAATACAAAGTAAGACATATTCTAACTAATTTAACACACTAAAGTAAAAGGGATTGGGTTTTGGACGAATTTTAAGTAAAACAAGTAACTAAAGACTTAAGACAGATTTTGGACGAATTTGGGAAAAAGTATGGGTGATTGGTTAGCTAGAAGGTCCTTTTCCACACATGACACACTTGCATACAAATTGATTTCCAGTTGCTTTTCAATAAACCATGAACCTCAATGCCCCAGATTAGCCGTGAACAGCACTAATTAACCCTCAGATTTTCCTTAAATCATTAAATTGGACGGATAAAGCATCAATAATCCAAATTATTCTTCAAAAGTTCCCTACATGAATAGCATAATAGAGATACAATTAAAGATCATTAAGCCTTGTGAAAATCATAAGCATTGACAAAACATTCGTAACTATGATGAGCATGATACTCCTGTTCGGAATCTACTTAACGCGATTGTGACTAGCAACCTCCACTACTTATGAATATAAGTTCATAACGATTAGGTGAAACTCCTTTATATTCTAGCATCAAATTCATGCATGCAAACTAAGTATGCATCCTCAATCCACAAACAAGAATAAGTTATCAATCAAACAGTTAAGTAAATTGCATTCACGATTCATAGAATCACAACTGGAAGTAATCAATTCATATTGCAAATATGTTCATGGTTTTGAAATTCCCCCTAGCTAAAACGAGTTTAGCTCCTCATGTTCGCAAAACAAAGATACATAAACTTAAACATTGAAAACAAAAGATTGATTACACCTAAGAATGATCCAGCAATCCAAACTTGAATAGCAAGCACTCCAAGGGTCCTCCTTCTTTTCTTTGCTGCGGCACAAGGTTTGGGTGAAAGGTTGAGTGGTGAATTGTATGGAAGAATGGATTAATGTATGAATGGGTGTGTTTAGAATGGGATATGCCGATGGATCCCCAATGGCTGCGACAAGGATGATTGTTTATAGGGAAAATAAAAACATGATTGGGAATTAAATTTGGAAAGGTTTCAATGCTTAAAATCCCCCAAGAAAAGGGTAACAAATCAAAATCCCAAGAGAAAAGGGTAATGGGATATGCGGCAAGGTCAGAAAACAAAAGGGAAACCAATCCTCCTTGCATGGCAAGGAAGAGAGAGTGAAGGAAAAGGTGCGGCAAGTCACTAGGGCTGGGATTTAGGTATCCCAAAGTGTCCTAGAGAAGAAGGGAAAGGTTTTACATGGTTTAGGAATAGGGAAACATGGCAAGGGGAAATGCTGCACAAAGAGGGACGAAGAGGGGACAAAGGGGAGACAAGGCGCCACCTTTGTAGGAATTGGTTGAATTGTGTCTTTCCTTGTCTTCCAAGCTTCCATTCTGACTTCTCTTGACCTCTAGCCTCTTTTGGTCTTCAATTTCGTCCATCCACCTTCCTCCATTCATATGTTATCGATTCCATGCTCAAAACTGCTCTAAAATGCACCAAAATGCACTTCTTTGGCTCTTTAACCCTTTGGACCTACAAACACACGAAAATAGCTTAAAATACTAAAATAACTATGAACTAACAACATAAATGCAAGAAAACAAGCTAATTAAGTCGCATAAATATGCTCCTATCATAAATCACCTCACAATCTCATGTTTCATCTTCTGAATATGGAATTGTTATCGCTTGAAAAATCTCATTTTACACTTCTCATAAGTATATTTTCCGTTCTAATTATACGAAGTTTGAAGTGCATAATGAGATTTTTGGATTGCTAATAACAATTCTCTTTGAATATTGTAATGTCATACATCAATATACGAATTCGTTGCAATGTCATATCTCTGTCTCAATTTCTGTTAATTTCTTCGGTATTTGCCTACGTGAACATTACGGGCCCCACATATTTATGCCACATGGATAGTAATAATTTTTCTTTTAAAAAAAATCCCATTTTTATATAAAAAAAAGTGTGGATAATAATAAAAATAAATTTAAAAGCTATTTTCGTCTCCATCCACCTTCTTCTCCATTCCAGACTTCAGTCACATCTTTGCAAAGATCGTATTAACCTCCTCAGATGACCTCTTCTTCTTCTTCTTCAACCCTTCGCTTGATTTCTTCCTAAGCAGCGGTGTCATCACCATTTTCTTCCCTTTACTGGCACCCTGTTGTCTGTTGAGAATGAATCTCACATTGATAGGAGGAGAGACCTTACATGGGCTTATAAGCAAGTTGGGTTATTCTCCATATTGCCAATTAGTTTTATGGTGGAACATCAATTTTCTTCTTGGTATCAGAGCAGGTTGTTCCTAGTGTGAAGCCTAACGACCACACGTGCTCCACGTCTCCGATTTGTGTTGTCTATGTGTTAGGCTTGAAGATCGAGGCTTGCGTACCACAATGTCCTTGAAATTTTCGACTCTGTGCTTGTAGTTCGATGAACGTTTGCTTCACCAGGATTCAATGATCTAAGTCGAGATTCCAGCACCAGAAAACTAGACTTCCGGCAAATATCTTTGTGGTACTCTTAGTATGTTTTGTATGTATGGATTGATGATTTCAATGTGTTGAATGATATGCAGATGCATATATTTATAGTGGTCATATGCCTGTTCGTAACATACATGTTTTTGGGAGGCGACTGTTCAACACAAAGGGTGTGTTGCGCCATCTTTCTCTTAGATTGTTTTATACACTCTCAGACTTCATCTGAATATATGAGTATGTTGAAAAATAAAAATATTAATTAAGTTCAAAATTAATTTAATAAAGCCCATATTGTGATAATTAATTATGTATTAAATATATATTAATTATCAATTAATTAGCACACCCCAAAGCCCTGAGCCCAATTTTATTCTCCATGGTCTATCACTCCAATCAATTTCTATAAAGGACAAAAAGTGAGAAAACTTTTTGGTGCTAACCAATGTAGGACAATAAAATATGTACTCAAAATTTCCAACATATTAAACAGTTCATGCAATCCTATTGATTGTTACTTTTTTTGTATTTATGTTTTTTGATCCTACTGCAGCATATGTATAAATAGTGTTGAATTTGCCCCAAACTATTCGGGAAATATACGAGGGGAACTCTTCGTAATGCTACATCAGTCGGAACATCTGAATTTGTACAAAGCCATAGCCAAAAGTGGTGTAGGTATAGCTCTGGTTGTTTAACAGTACAGTACAATAGGAATATAGATTCAGTTTCGGCACTTTGTATATTCGAGTTTCACATGCCGATTACCACTAGAAATTTGTATCTTGCTGTCTTGATCTTTCTGAATTGTACCATCAATTGCAATCAAGGCCATTTGGACTTTGATAGCTTATTACATTCTAATTCACCTCCATTCTCCTCATAATAACCTCGCCATCTCACCACCCTTATGATTCTCATGAACTACTGAATAGGGCCAGTTCTGAAGCCCCAGGCAAAAATTTAAATGATATACCATTTATAGAAACGATAGGAATTTACAAAAAAAAAAAATTCAAGTGAAGCATCCTAGAGTTTGAGCAATCTCCTCCTCATTTCATTTTTCTTTCTTTTCAGATTTTCAGACTCATTTCTTAAAAAACATCATTTAATTTCTATACTAGACCCAAAAGCAATATATACTAGTAAAGAGAAGAACAAAAGCTCCCGATAATTCCAACTTTACCCTTTCTTTTGTTTAATCCACCTCCCAAAAACAAAATTTCCCACATTGACCCACATCTTCTATTTCTAATTGGAATGATTGGCTTTTTAACATATCTCATGTTGATAAAGATGATCTTTATCTTAATAAAGTGCTTATGATTTGGTGGCAAATGTGGAATGATTGAATTAATTTTGTGTTTAATCACGTCAGGCCTAATCACACTCGGTGCATCAGGATGGCAAACACCATAGCTAACAACTTTCATAAAGCTAATTCAAAAGCAAAAATTGCAAGCGTCCTAATGAAAGAAATGTGATCAGTTCGAATGCCCCATCTCAAGGTTTCTTCAAAATTAACTTTGATGGGTCTGTTGTGAGTAACTCGGCTGTTGCGGGTTTCGTTATTTGAAATCATCGAGGACAGCCCTTCATTGCTGGGTCTAGAAAATTGGGTAAGAGTGATACAACCCAATTCTGAATTCCCTTAATCAACCTGCAAGTAGCACAAGAAAACTATGGAAGAAGAGGGAAGGAGAGATGAAGAAGCAGAGCTCCAAATATTTTTGTATTAATATTCTTTTTATCAAATTAACCACTGGGCAAAGCCATTACACATTGGACTATTTATAGTACTCCCAAACCCACTGTGAGCTAGCAGAATCTAACAAACTTTCCTAATTACATGTAATAGTCCCATTTAACTAACTAATTCAATGTCTAACTATGAATAAGATAATCAGGATCATAACACAGAGCACAATCACGTCGGCAAAGGCTTTAGCAGCTCTGGATGCCTTAATGATTGCTAAGGCTCATGGTCTCAAAAGGTTTCTGATTGAAGGAGATTCCAAGATTGTCATTGAAGTATTACTAGGAAGTGCATCATCCCTTGGGTATTCGTACTATTGTGGAAGATATCAAATGACTCGTTTCTTCTTTTGAGTTTATTTGCTAGAAGCACATTTTTAGGGAAGTAAATTTTGTGGCGAGTACCATCACTGCCATTGGGCATAGTTGTAACAATTTATGTGTTTGGGATGGCTGTGTTCCTTTAAAAGCCGTCAATGCATTATTGTATGACTCTAGAGGCCTTGGGTGTTCCCGTGGCTTCTTCCTTTCCTAATTAAATTTTCGTTTCTCCAAAAAAAAAAATATTGGTAGAATCGCATAAGTATTTTCTAAATTTACACAATCACATTTCTAACCAAATTAAGACTGCAACACAAACAACATTTTTTTTGTTTTGTTTTTGTTAAAATGCGATTATCGAGTCGACATTGTAATTGGCATTCGTGGTCTCATTATATGCTTCAAAAACCAAGCCAAACCATGCCACCGAAAAGAACCAAGGAATGACAAAGAAGGAAAAGAAGTTCAAGCACACGCACAACTCCGAACCAAGGAATGACATAGTAATTGGCATTC
Organism: Malus fusca; assembly: GCA_035220775.1. Lineage (NCBI taxonomy): Eukaryota > Viridiplantae > Streptophyta > Magnoliopsida > Rosales > Rosaceae > Malus > Malus fusca. Next base: position 11,132,547 of record CM069066.1, read on the forward strand.
ATGGTTGGAATTTACGTTTCCGACTAACATAATATAGGAACTTTCATGAAAAGGGTTTGGGCTAAGTTTATTTTAACAAAATATTATGCTATAATTTTATACAATGAAAAAAACTTAAATGTTAATAAATAAATAAAACCCTTAAATCTTTATATATAAAGCTAAGGGCCCAATGGACAGTGTTTTTTGGTGTTACAAGCTTCACCAAAAAAGAATTGGACAAAAATGCCTTTCAAACAAAAAACTTCAAAAGCAACTCAAAATAATGCATCAAATGTGACAGAGGTATTTTTGTCATTTTAACAGTTTTTTTTTAATAATTAGTACCTCATAATAGGCTAGCAATAATGTGATTCAATTAGTTGTTCATTAAATATTATTTTCTCTATTTTTAAACACGTTCAAAACATCTTAAGAGGCGTGTAATGCAGGTTATAGAAAAAAAGTATTTAGCATGCAAATAATAATGTGATTAAATTAGTTGTCAAGTGATTTTTTTTTTTTTGACAAACGATATTATCTACACTAAGGGGGAGGGGGGTGAGCTTAGCCTCACATTGAGCTAGCAATAATGTGATTCTATCAGTTATTTATTAAATATTATTTTATCTATTCTTAATATAAATTCAATTGAGACCGATTTTATTATGTGGATTCAACTGCTTTAATTGATTTATGAGGGGTTTCTTCTAGCATGATCTAGGATTATTCATTTACTTCAAATATTTGACGATCCTTTTGTCAATTTACGCATATAATACATTTAAAACGTGTAAGTCAAACCTAGCAAGCCGTGATTCAAAAAATACCTTATGCACGCACGTGAACGCGTGCATGAAGGCTAATTTTAATAAAGAGGACAAAAGAATTTAAATTTTAATAAAAAAAAGACCCAGTTTTAATATAAATAAAATTAAAATTAAAATAAACCTAACGCGCAGGATCCGTGCGTCCATCACAAACACTATTTATGAAACTTAACAGTACTATACTATTTATGAAATCGAACGATACTATACTGTTTATGAAACTGACCGGTACTGCATTATTTATGAAACTGAACAATACTATACTTTTATGAAGGTGAAAGGTACTACACTATTTATTAGTCTAGATTCATAAATATTGTAATATCCCACATTGACCAACGGAAATGGGGTGATGTGCCTTATATGTACATGCTTCCCTCCCTATAACATGAGGCATTCTGGGAACTCACACGAGAACTTCCTAGTGGGTCACCCATCTTGGGATTCCTCTCGCCCGAGCTCGCTTAACTTCAGAGTTCCAATGAAACCCGAAGCCAGTGAGTTCCCAAAATGTCTCGTGCTATAGGGAGAGAAGCATGTACATATAAGGCACATCACCCCCTCTCCGTTGGTCGATGTGGGATGTTATAATCCACCCCTTTTAGGGACTCGACGTCCTCGTCCTCACACTCGCACCGCACGGCAGAGTGGCTCTGATACCATTCTGTCGCATCCCGAACCGGCTCCTCCGTAGCACAATATTGTTCGCTTTGGGCCACACTCTCACAGTTTCTGGGAACTCACACGAGAACTTCCTAGTGGGCCACCCATCTTGGGATTGCTCTCGCCCGAGCTCACTTAACTTCAAAGTTCCGATGGAACCCGAAGCCAGTGAGTTCCCAAAAGGTATCGTGCTATAGGGAGGGAAGCATCAACGGAGAGGGGGTGATGTGCCTTATATATGCATGCTCCCTTCCCTATAACATGAGGCATTTTGGGAGCTCACTGGCTCAGATTCCATTAAAACTCCAAAATTAAACAAGTTCGGGCAAGAGCATTCCCAAAATGGCACTGGGAAGTTCTCATGTTAGTTCCCAGAAACAAAACGGTGAGGGCGTGGCCCAAAGCGAACAATATCGTGTTACGGAGAAGCCAAGCCGGGGATGTGACAAATACTGCTTAGTTTTTGGTTCAACTTCTATTTATAGTGTCTCATTCTTAGGCCAGTTTCTTAAATAGTGCCTAGTTCTTGGTCCACTTTCATATATAATTCATAGTTCTTGGTCATGTTTCATAAATAGTGTCTCAATCCTAAGCTATGATGTATCTGAAACTTCACCTAACTATGCAAACATCTATTAGAGATTTTAATAGTATGTAATATATCATATATATTTATATTATATTATTTATATAATATGTGTGTGTATGATAGATAAAGGTGCGGCAACCTTAGCAAAATGTTAGGTTTTATTCAATCTTTTACTGTTGTATATTTTGTTGAATGGTTGCTATTCTTGGTTAAAAGATATGATGCTTACTCAAATTGTATGAGTAGAATTAAAAGATGTAATTAGTCAATATTTATTTTCTGAAAATTGTAAATGAAAGACATGTCTTTTGCACTATTAAGAAGGGTTGTATATCTTTAACTAAAATGAAAGGACTCAATAAATGGGTGTTTTAATGTCTACAAATACCTATTGTGGCATAATGTTTCACACACAATTTTCAAAAATTTGTTTCTACATTCCTTGCTCTCATACAATTTCTTTCTAGTACTTGCACAGTGCATCATCGAGATGTGGCCTAGTCATACTTAATTTCTCTGACTTATTCTCCCGAGATGCGGAATCAGATCTTTTGATACTTAACGGAGGTTATGACATCCAACTTTATTAGCCAATGTTGCCTTAGAATCCCATTGTAGAGAGACGAGTCGCTTACTATCATGAACGTCTGTTTTGAGACAACTAGTGGTGTTCTCACGTCTAGTATAATGTTGCCGGTGTCAGTCGAGGTGTGCCCGTTGAATCTGGTGCGTACCTTCACTCGACGTATGATTGTGCTTTCCAGGCCCATCTTCTGAATTACTGAGAGCTGAAGTAGGTTGACTAAACTTCTATTGTCAACCATCATTCTGTCGACTATAGCATGGGCTAGTTAGACAAATATCACTAGTGCGTCGTCGTGTGGGAAGTCGACGCCTCTGGCACCTTGCTCGGTGAAGCCAATTATGGGTCCAGTTTGAGTGTCAACTGCATGGACATGTGAGACTAATAGAGCCTGTTAGATCTTCTTCTTCTTGGAGTTGTTGGTGGCCCCTAAGTTCTCGGATTTGGCGAAATGCCATTGATTCGAATTGTCTTGGTTGACAGCTCTTCGTCGGAGTCTACATTCCTTCTAGGTTGCGTAGCTGGCTTGTCCAAGTATCTTTCGACCTTGCCTTTTTTCACCAGCTTGTCTAGGTAATTTCTCCAAGTGTAGCAGTCGTCGGTTGTGTGACTGGGACCTCAATAGAATGTGCAATACGTGGTGTCCAACTTAGAGGTGTCTCCTTTCGATTACTTCGACAGCTTAAAGCATGGTTCATTCTTGATGTTGTGGAGGATTTGGTGGATCGGGATCGAGAATTTAGTATAGTTCTTGGGTGTCGGGCCTCATTTGGTCGAGGATCAGGCCCTATGCTTGGCTTCCTGCCTACTTTTGATGTTGTACTGCTTCCCGTCCGCATTCTTTTGAGCTACCGCCGAATCTTTTCGATGCTGCTCAGGTGCCTTGTTTGTTACCCGAGCCTCGTCCCAAAGTGCATGCTTATCTGATAGAGCGAATGAGTCAGCCATAGTCAGATCTTCTCCCATGATCAATTCTTCAAATAACGGGTGCTTTGCTGGGATTCTTTTTTGGAAGGCTGCACTAGCTATTGAGTCGTTGCATCTGACTATCTTTGCCTTATATGCTTTGAACCTCTTCACATAGTTGTGGAGCAACTCCGTTGGGTTTTTCTTGATATTGAGCAAGTGGTTGGACTTCTTCTTAATCGAGCGATATGATGAATATTCTTTGGTGAAAACCAAAGAAAGCTCATCGAAACTCCGGATGGACTGTGGTGGTAGAGTGTGAAACCAATCTTGCTCATCGCCTTGCAAAGTAATGGCGAATATCTTGCACATGAGAGTGTCGTTATTCCAATAAAGGATCATTGCGCTGCAGTAGTGCTTTAGGTGACTCTCCGGGTATTCGTCTCGTTTAAAAGATGTGAAATATGGCATGTTGAACTTGCGTGGAGGCTCTGCCTGCTTGATCTTGTCCGTGAAAGGTGACCTGCTTATGTTGGTCATGTCCTGTCGTAGCGCCTCGTCAGTGACTTCGTTGCACTAGAAGTCGCGCAATTGTTTCGTCATAAACCTCTCTACTTCCTCTTTTTTAATTTACCTTTGCTGGGGTAGCGGAGTTTTCGTCTGCTCCCGGTCGTGATCTGTTGATCTAGGCTGCTCTTCCCTATGCTCGGCTTGTCCATGCCACGACTGCGGTGCATATGGTGGTACGTTCCTAGCAAGTGAGCGTGTTACTCGCTGGCTGCTAGTTGAACTTGAGAAAGATTGAGTGGCTACTTTTCTCCGTTCGTCGTGTTGCCTACTCCGATATGTCGTGGATGATGCTCCTAGTAGGCATAGTCGTGAATGAACATTTTGCTGGAAGGTTGTCCATGTTGATTATCGGAGTGTGGCCTCAACCGTGAATATATGCTCATCTGTGGGCCTAATCAATAGTGCATGCTCATCCGCACGCTAAGGCGAGAGTATACGCTATCTCGAGGGCCCAGGTGGTAATGTAGACGGTTATAACACTCTGTTCATAACTGTTCGAAGGGCTGCTTATCGGGACGCTGTTAGAGAGGTTCGTCGTCTGCCCTTGTCCTGCTTCGGGACACCTCGTTTGGGGCACATGACATCTCGGTGGGCTGTAAAAGTTGATTCACCAGGGTCGTCTGCTTCGCAAGTGCGCTTGTCAACTCTATGACTTGTCGGGACAAGTGTTGTTCGCCATTTGGGGTAGAAGAGCTTGGACAGTACACATCTCCTTGAGTAGTGAAAGTGTAATGGACTATAGACGTGAGATTTGAGTTGGGATATGTCAAATTTGAGGAAAAAAAGGTGAAAATACCCTCGATTCAATCTTCGGTCCAAAAATTTGAAGCTGGGATGGTTGAACCGATCTTGGACCAGTTTGAGCTCCTATGTGGGTCTCAGAAGCGGATTAGACCACGGGACCAAGTCGGGTCGCTCTACTGGCGTGGGTTGGGCAGTTGAAGCATGCGTTCGTTGGCCATTTTATCATCTCGAGCGCGGCTTGGGCCTGCTATTACACGGCTTTGCCAGGCTACAGTTGTTGGCGTTTGGGCCTGGGTTGCTACAGTGGCAACAAGTTGGGCTGCCTATTGGGCCGTGGCCTGATGGTCCGGCTGCCACGAAGCTATCCCACTATACACTGCCACAATGGTCCCCGTGGCCACGATGGTGGCGATGCTCCGTGGTGGCAAAGTTGCTCATTTTGCCATCGCGTTGAGTCTCGTGGATCATCTGGTAGGGTTTACGTCTTGATCTCCATCACTTGGTCCAAATCCTTAAACGTAGGAAGTTTTGTTCGTTGTGGTTTCCGAATTTTCCGCCATTGTATTTTTCTCTTATGTCTATTCAAAGAATTAAAAAATTCTAGGAATAAGAATGTACGAAAAAATTACGAACAAACGAGAAATGAGAAACTTTGAATGCGAGAGTCTTCTTCGAGCGTATGAATCAAACTCTCAATGAAAGCACCAATTTGTGGATGCAGATTTCCATCATATTCTCCTTTGATGAAAATGCACTTGCAAAATAATAACACATTCATTTAAGGCAAAAAGCCTCACGCGCCCATGATGAATAGGGGGCTTTTGGCCGAAGAATCTCCGATGCCAAAGTTAGAATTATGAAAATAATGTATTTGGAGTTTGTGAGTAGCAAATAACTTAGCATTTTAGTGGGATAATAGGGGCATTTATAGGAGGGTGGCCAACCCTATTGGTGGAAAGTGGATGGCCATATATGGTGTAATTGGATGAATAATTGCAAGATTTTATGTGAAATAATATCATGCAATTAACATGGTAATTAGTTCTAAATCAAATAGGAAGTTTTGGGAGTTACTTTTTGAATAAAATCAATAAGGGATTGATGAGGAGTGATGGAAGAGATTTGAATAAATATCATATTGATTACCTTTGACTCTTCCTTGATTGAGTTGTTATTGTTCATTGCATGCGGGTGAGAATCAATGTGTTCCTCGAGGGTAATCTTTTCTTTTTTACTCAAAATTCACGAGTCACCTCTATAATTTTAAAAATTATTTTTAGCTCCACATCATTCTTGCAGACATACATCCGACGCGAGTACCTAACGCGTCACTAAAGTTCAACTTAAAGTTTTTCTTTGATTAAAAAAAAAGTGCAAATTTTGGTTGTTGGAGGAAACGGAGGTGGGAAACACTGGGAAAGATATTTGATTAGATAAACGTTTCGTCCATAAAAAATAAATTAGGTAAAAGTTAAAAATCTCCAACTGGCAGATCCTATAAAACTCATTGAAACATCCCAAGTGAGAAAATTTGACGGAGATCTAGACGTATACACCAAGTGGCGGACCCCATAAAACGCATTGCATTTTCCAACTTAAATATTTAACACCAAAACAAAACTCATTGAAACATCCTAAGTGAGAAAAATTGACGGAGATCTATACACATACGTCAAGTGGCGGACCCTATAAAACTCGTTGCATTTTCGAACTTAAATATTTTAGCACCAAAACAAAACTCATTGAAACATCCCAAGTGAGAAAAATTGACAAAGACCTGGACGCATACGCCAAGTGGCGGACCCCATAAAACGCGTTGCATTTTCCAACTTAAATATTTTAGCATCAAAACAAGACTTATTGAAAGGTCCCAAGTGAGAAAAGTTGATGGAGATCTGAGCGCATACGGAAAAAAAACTAGTTATTAGTTTATAGAATGCAGTTGAAGAAGGAAAGTGGGTGGAAAACACTAGAAAGTAACAGAGCCCATAAAACGCGTCTTCTAAACTACAATGAGCAGGGCATGAGGGAGTTGAGGACAAGTTGCTCCTGCAGCTCGATCGATCTAATACTAATTTATGAATACTTAAGTAATAATTCAATCATCAATTTTTATGTTATTTAGTGTACAAATTTTATTTATAAATTTAACCCTAAAAAATCCAATACTATTGGAGTATGAAAGTGCAGACATTGGTTGTTGGAGGAAAAGTAGGTGGGCGCACTGGGAAGATATTTTAGCACCAAAGCAAAACTTATTGAAACATCCATGTAAAAAAAGTTGACGGGATCTGACAAAAATTCAGATGTAGAGCTGCAAGCAAAAGATCACTGTCCCAGCAAATAAAGCATTTTTAAATCAAGAATTGTAGTTGTATTGTCCCTATCCTAGCAAATAAAGAGCATTTTTTGAAACCGGATTCCCCCGGATCCTATAAAACTGAACCCATTAATCAATACGTTCGGACCATTAAAATTTGATTCAACGACTACAAATAAGAAGTTTCTCTAAAAGTTATAATAATTGTAGTCGTTTGATCAAATTTCAATGATCCAAATGCATTGATTAGTGGACTCAGATTTATAGAATTTGGAAGGGATCCGGTTCCCATTTTTTGTCTAAGATCGAACAATAACATGGAGGTAGATTGTCTGCCCTCCTGTTTGGGTGTCCTCTCCATGCCCTCCTATTTTGTGCGGTCACGGTTAAACCACGTCAACATTTTATATTGATTTTTTTATAGAGATAATAAGACAAAAAACAATAGGAATATATAATGTTGACGTGGCTTAACCGTGACCGCACAAATAGGAAGGCATGGGGAGGGCACCCAAACAGGAAGGCAGACAATTTGCCTCCCAATAACATAGTAGTTGTCCTGTCCCTACCCAGCAAATAAAACATTTTTGGTCAAGATCGGACAATAACATAGTAGTTGTATTGTCCAAATGAGAATCTTCTCTGTATCATCTTTGTGAGGGTTCTGGCGATCCTCAAATTATGTTCGTTTATCTTATATCATGCTATCATAAATTATTTTAAATTAAGTATGAATAGTATCTGACGAAAACTAACCGCATAATATTATGATGAAATAACACCATTTAAAAATCTCTAGAATTTACATAAAGAGGATCCAAAAATGATGCTTCTGGTATTGTCCAATATCGGACAATAACATAGTAGTTGTACTGTCCCTACCCAGCAAATAAACCATTTTTCGTCCAACATCGGACAATACCATAGTAGTTGTTTTGTCCCTATCCTAGCAAATAAAAATAAAAAAAACTAATAAAAATGTCTTGAAAACTTTGAGTTTTAATGATAAGGACAAAATAAAGGGTAAAGTGAATAGTATCAGAATTGACTTTTTAGTGTAAAAATATGGTTTTTCGTTAAAGTGAACAGTACTTGGTGCTTTTCGTTGAAGTTCCCATAAAAAAAGGATTTATGCCCTAGCTTTTAACGTGAGAAAGAGGGTGAGTTCTAAAGGAAAATGGGTCTTTGATTGGTCGAATTTATGCTGAATTAAGGTTGCAGCCATGCGATTTCCATGGAATGTGGAAGCTTCATTCCATGGTTGCAGCTGTGCTTTTTTGTTTTGTAATGCCTACGAAACTGTTCGATCAGCAACTACAGAATAACTTAGAACGTCAGAGGAGAGTGTTTGTTTTGAGTTTGATTTTTAATTTTCTAAATGGATGTAAAAATAAATTTACATCTTGAATTGAGTTTGTAAGGGTAATTTAATTAGTAAATTTGGGTTTAAAGAAATATTGATAGTTGAATTTTAAAAAGAGTAATGATAGGTAGACCAATTTTTTACACCAAATTTGCAAACCATGTGATGTACCACTAATAGAAATAAGCACGTTAATCAATACTTAAATAATGATTCAATCGTCAACAACTATGTTATATGGTTTACGAAATTTAGTTTATCTAGCATTACCTTTAAAATAATGTGTATAAAGAGTAAACTAAGTGTAGAATAAAATAATATGAATCCAAATAAAATTTACCTAATATCTAAGTCTTTTTTTTTCTCACATGACATAGCGTTACTTGTTATACTTATACATCAATGTAAGTAAATCGTGGAGGAATATGAAACTTCGATGAAAGTCACGGAATCCCCTTCCCTATGTATACATATACATTTATATATATACAGGCCCCCTTTAACAAGAAGGATTCTCATTAAAAAAAAATTACGGACATCATCTTGACTGTTAGATTTGGCTTTAATGAAATTCTGTGGTTAAAATTAAATCACATGCCACAAAATCTCAACCACATAATTTCATTAGAACTCAATCTAACGGTCAAGAGGGGATCCCCATTGTTTTTTTAAATAGAATCCCTCTTGTTAAATTGTGTATATATATATATGAGGCCCCCCTTTAACTACGCTCCAAACTTTCTATATTTGGAAAGAAAAATACATTTGTGAGGAGTGTAGAATGAGATTTTTGGAGTGTCAATAAGGCAATAACACTTCATATATATATATATATATATATATATATATATATTGTGTTGGTTACACTGTTTTGCATTCTTTCCAAGTCCAACAACAAGGAATTGGATCCTCTCCTGAGCCCAAGGAGAGGATCCTCTTGACCAACACACGTGGGTTGTTAGATTTTCATCCAACGGCTATAATCATTATAACTTTAGAGGGATCCCCCTATTTGTAATCGTTGGATAAAAATCGGATGACCCACGTGTGTTGGTTTGAAGGATCATCTCCTTGGGCACAGGAGAGGATCTAATTCCCAACAACATTTCACACTTAAAGCTGGAATCAATAAATTATGGGGTATGCTATCTACACACTATATTTTACTTTCTACACACCCCTTAATAATTTATGTTCGTTGATCTTCTTTAATTCATCCGATCAGACGATCAAAAATTAAAAAGATCTGTGAGAAGTAAAATAGTATGTGTAGATATCATACCCCTAGAATATAGATCTATGTCTGGATGGTCAGTCGTTGAAGTGAATCCGAGAGAAGAAAAACGCGGGTTATGAACATTTTAATAATTTATTATACACCTAGAGGCTAGACCTAGTTTCATATTAGATACAGGAGCATTATACATATGGTAATATGTAAATTTTTTCATGACACAATTAAAGCTTATTTTTAGTTAAGTCTCTAGGAATTTAATTTTAATCATATTTTACTCCTTGTAATTCAAAAGTCGCAACTTTACTCTTTGACATTCAAAAATCGCTTCATTTTTACCTTCTGAAACTTAACTTTGAACCCAGTTTGCCCCCCTAAAAATTGAAGGTCTACAACTAATTGGAATATACATTTGAGTTCAATTAATTGGTATATACATTTGAGTATCACCTGATAAAAATAAGACTACAATTAATTGGTATATACATTTGAGTATCACCTGCTCAGTATTAACGTGAAAAAAATCTGTATCTTGCTGTCCTAATCATTTATACGAATTAAATGACATGGTCCATAATACGCGTTGGAGGAGGAAAAGTAGGTGGGAACACTGGGAGGAACGAGAAATTTTTTATTGTGACGGGAATACGAGTGGTACATTACGTGTTTTTATGTAAATTGTGAGAAATTTTATTTTTTAAGTTATTAACTTTTTAACACACATATCTCACTATTTGTACAGTTACACATGATGTACCACCTCGTGTGTCGATCACATTAAAAAATCTCACGGGAGGAACATAGTGATTATGTAAAGAGAAATATTATTCATACCATATTTTTATATCATATTTCTATGAGCAGCATCTGATGTGGATAGCCACATCATTTGAAAAATTTGCAAAAGCTAAGAAAATAAACGAGAAAGACTAATCGTATATCACAATCATCATTTAATTAACTAGTTTTTCTTAATTATTAGTTTATTGAATAACGAACTAAATTTATAAATCTAATTAATTCAAGAGGTATTCATCAATTTCCCCCCTGAACTTGTGACTATTGGCCAATTTCCCCCCTCAACTTTAATTTTGGCCAATTTCCCCCCTCAACTCTCATAATTAGTCAATTTCCCCCCTCAACTTTAATTTGGCCAATTTCCCCCCTCAACTCTCATAATTAGTCAATTTGCACCCTACTGTTAATTTTTTAATTTGATCATAATTAAACAAGTGTGTGTAAGAAACTAAATAAGATGTATGTTAATCATTTTCCTATGTCTTTATCCTCTTACAAATAGATTAAAATTTAGAATTTTACAATTTATCATAGATAGTATTATTAGTCATAATAAATCAGTGTGTGAAAGCTAAGTTCAAGTAAATTGCGGAGAATAGAGCTTTAGTGCAAAAATGGCTAGTCAATTCATAATTTTCGACTCCTTATTAAGAATAACCCATTTTATTGAAATAGGTCTGATCCATGAGTTTATGATTATTATTTCTTCTTCTACATGCTTTAAACCCAATTCATAACTTTTTCTTATAATCAACCCATATCACATACAAATTGTATTATGTTTTTGTACATTTTACCCTATATTATGCAGGTGAGTTTATGTTAATTTTAGTACTTTGTTGGAAGTTATTAGAAAGATTGAAAGAAAAAAAAAAGAATAGATGGAAAATTAAAAAAAATTAACAGTAGGGTGCAAATTGACTAATTATGAGAGTTGATGGGGGAAATTGGCCAAATTAAAGTTGAGGGGGGAAATTGACTAATTATGAGAGTTGAGGGGGGAAATTGGCCAAAATTAAAGTTAAGGGGGGAAATTGGCCAATGGTTACAAGTTCAGGGGGGAAATTGATGAATACCTCTTAATTCAAATGATATTATTGTTCACATCAAATGTCATCTAAAGTAGAATGAAAATATGATACAAAAACATGGTATAACATTAATCATAAAAACATAGTATGAATAACACTTCTCCGCCTTGAGATTCCTATCCTTCGACGACACAGTTGTGACCATGGCTGAGTTGGTGGGCGGAGCTTTTCTCTCTTCTTTCCTCTCTGTTTTGTTCCACCGGATGGCTTCCCGTCCCGTCCTCGATTTCATCTCTGGGAAGAAAAACAACAACGAGCTGCTCATGAGGGAGTTGAAGATCAAGTTGCTCACTGCTAACAAGCTGGTTGACGATGCCGAGGAGAAGCAGATGACAAGCCCGACTGTGAGGGAGTGGCTCGACGATCTCAAAGATGCTATCTACTGTGTAGGAGAGTTGCTGGACGAGATCAACACTGAAGCTCTTCGACGCCAGCTGGAAGGTGACGATGACCATTCTCCTGCAGCTAGCAGCAGCACAAGCTGGATCTCGAGATCAGTATTCAAGCCTTCTTCTGCGTCCGATGAATTTCACAACTCTCTTGAACCGAAGATATCAAAGGTTCTGCGCGTGTTAGACCTCATTCTCAATGAAAGAGACGCTCTTGGTCTGAAAGAAGGAGTTCAACATAGACCACAAGAAAGAAATCGTCAAACTACTTCACGGGTCGATGAGTCTGGCGTCTTCGGAAGGGAAAAGGACAGAGAAATGATTCTTAAAGCATTGCGTTCGGATGATACGACTAGCGCTAAGATAGCAGTTCTTCCCATCGTGGGCATGGGAGGGATCGGGAAATCCACCCTTGCTCAACTTGTGTACAAACATATCAAGGATGACTTTGATGTCCAAGCATGGGTTTGTGTCGGAGAAGAATTTGGTATTCTTCAAATAGCACAAACAATATATGGGAGAATCACAGCTCAGACTTGCACGATCACAGATCTGGATCTGCTTTCTGAAAAATTGGAGAAGGTTTTGACAGGAAAAAAGTTCCTCTTCGTTCTTGATGATGTTTGGAATGAAGATTATGATGATTGGAATAACTTGATGACTCACTTCAATAGTTGCGGAGGACATGGAAGTAAGATCATTGTCACAACACGCCTCGGACGCGTTGCATCTATCACGGGGACTCTTTCAACACATTATCTACAGATAATATCTGCTGACGATTCTTGGTTGTTATTTGCAAAGCATGCGTTCACAAATGCCAGTGTTGTTGGCGCACATCCGGAGCTTGAAGTCATTGGAAGACAAATTGTTAAGAAGTGTCAAGGCCTTCCCTTAGCTATAAAATCATTAGGGGGTCTATTACACTCTAATTCAAATCCAAAGGAATGGGAAAAGATATTGAAGAGTGACTTATGGAAGTTGTCGAACGATAAGATTTTGCCGGCTTTATGGTTAAGCTACTATTATCTTCCACCACATCTCAAGCGTTGTTTTGCTTATTGTTCGATATTTCCAAAAGGTGACAAATTTACAAAATCAGGGTTGACCTTATTGTGGATGGCCGAAGACCTCATACAATCCAAAGAGGAGGGCGTATTGGATCCGGAAGAGGTTGGAAGTGATTACTTTGATATTCTATTATCACGGTCTTTCTTTCAACATTCAGGTGAATTATGGGGTGAGTCATATTTCACCATGCATGACCTTATCAATGATTTAGCAAAGTTTGTATCTGGAGAGTTTTGTTTGAGATTGGAGGAAATTCAGCCGCCCAACAAAAATTTATGCAAAACTCGTCACTTTTCATTCATGAAATTTGGAGATCATGGCATTCAGAAATTTGAGGCGCTGGATGAGGCTAAGCACTTGCACACCTTTCTACAACTTCAATACGTACCAGACTGTAGAGGTAATAAGTTGGCATTGGACTACACACTTGTTGATTTATTACCAAATCTACCATGTTTAAGAGTGCTCAAGTTATCTGCTATCGTTGAGTTGCCTAGCTCAATTGGCAACTTAAAACAATTAAGGCATTTGGACGTGTCGGACACTGAAATAAGAGAATTACCTGAGACGGTGTGCACCTTGTACAATTTACAGACCTTGTTATTGTTTGGTTGTCATCGTCTGATTCAACTACCATCCAATTTTGGAAGGCTAATCAACTTGCGCCATCTCGATATCCGTGACACAGAGATTCAAAAGATGCCTGCAAGGATGTGTAATTTGAAAAATCTCCAAACATTAAGCCATTTTGTGGTGGACAAACAAACAGCTCAAAGGATTCGAGAGTTAAAAGAACTTCAGCATTTGCGCGGAACACTTCACATCTTAGGAGTTGGTAACGTTAAGGGGAATGCTTTGGAGGCAGATATCATGAGCAACAAGGAGTATCTGGACCAACTTGTTTTGACATGGGGAAGAGGTTATGATGCTAGTAATCATGATCCAGAAAATGACAGAGAAGTGCTCAACAAGCTCCAACCTCACACAAACCTCAAACAACTTGAGATTATGTCTTACGGTGGTTTAAGATTTCCAGGTTGGTTAGGACATCCATATTTCTCTAAACTATTTTCCATTCAACTTACAGTTTGCAAACATTGCTGCTTATTGCCACCACTTGGGCAACTACCCTCCCTCAAAGAGCTTCATGTTCGATGGATGAATAACGTGGTTGAGATTGGTAGCGAGTTTTACGGTAATGATACTTGTGGGATTACTCCATTTAGATCTCTACAACAATTGTTCTTCATAGATATGTTGGAGTGCAAAAAGTGGTCATATTACGATGGAAGCAGAAGCAACACCACAATACTGTTTCCTAATCTTCGTGAGCTTGTACTGAGCAGATGTCCCAAGCTAACTGAAATAGTACCGTTGGAGAAGCTGCCAAGGCTTGAAAGCGTACAATTGTGGGACCTGGAATCCTTCAATGGTTCACTTGCACATGTGGAATCTGAATGCCCTAAATTCCTCTCCCTCGTTCACTTGGGAATAGACAACTGCCCAAATTTTGTAAGTTTTCCAGATGGAGGGATGGATGCACCCAAATTGGAGGAGCTGCGTATCTCTCAATGCAAGAAATTGAGGTCGTTGCCAGAACAAATGCATACCCTTCTACCGTCTCTTCAGAAATTGGAAGTGTTCAGCGGTCCAAAAGTTGAATCATTTCCTCATGGAGGGTTGCCGTCAAATTTACAACACCTTCGTCTTGACTGTTGTAGAAAACTCGCTGCAAACTGCTCATTGTGGGGTTTAAAAAGACTCAACTCTCTTAGATATTTGAAAATCTTTTTCACTGAAGAAGGTGGAGAAGAAATGGGATGTTCGTTTCCGGATGAGGGGCTGCTGCCCACCGCTCTCACTCATCTCGCCATCCGCAATCTTCCCAATCTTACAACCATCCAAGGCAAGGTGTTGAGACAACTCACCTCTCTTGAAGACCTCGCAATATACAGATGCCCTGAGCTCCAGTGCTTTCTTGAAGAAGCGCCAAAATCTCTGAAAAGCTTGACTATTAGCGAGTGCCCTAATATCAGGTGCTTGCCAGGAGAATGGCTTCCCACGTCTCTTTCTCGACTGAAAATCTGGAGGTGTCCGCTGCTAGAAGAACGATTCCGGAGAGAGACAGGAAGATTGGCCCAAGATTGATCACATCCCCAGAGTGAGTATAACATAGATGTTCTTGAAATTAGGTCTCTCTCTCTCTCTCTCTCTCTCTCAGGTGTATGTGTGTCTATCCAGCAGCACATGCTCTTGTTGTGCAGTGTTGAATTTGCCACAAACTTGGTAATGAAACAACAAAGGGGGAGCTGCTATAGCCCTTGTTGTTTTGCGATAGAGTAGGTACAAGGTACATGATTACTAGGCTAAAACAAGAGCAAATTTGATTTCGTCAATTTGTCTATTCGAATGTATATGTATCACCTTGCTCATTCTCATAATCTCATTGTATGTATCATGTTGACTTCAAATTTGATAGGGCCATCAAGTTCAGCTCCTCCTAACGCCATTAAATTCGTCACTGTTTGATTAATGTCTGGCACTGTCAAGAACAAAAGTGAAGACTTTCCATTCTGCATCGCATGATCCCTGTCAAACTTTAATCATTATCAGATCCCAATTTCACTCTAAACACAAAGCTTAAATCCAATTACTGCTCAAATATAACCATATTACCAAAAACTAGAAAGAATCATAAAATCCAAAAAACCCAAGAAATTCAAAGTTTTACGCTTTCAATTTTCGAATAACAAGAACAAGCTGTATAATTTGTCGCAAAGGATGTGTAAAAATCTGGTTTAGACAAATCATCAAACATCTGGTGTGCATCGAGCACCCAGTCTCAAAGAAGAGAGAGAGAGAGAGAGAGAGTTAATTGGGGGATTGCATCGAGCACCCATCTGGTGTGCCCAACTGTAGCTACCCCCATCGAATAGTGGAGACATTAACGGCGAAGTCCAACCCTTAGGCGTTGAACCGGGCGTCTTTTGGCACGTCCTTGTGCAGCTGCAGTAGCTACCTAAACGACGCAGCTGCCGTTTGTTCCCTCGCTGTCTAGGCTACGTACCGCTCACTGAGGGAAACTGACTCACTGGTTGTCGTTTTAACTTTTTAGAAAACGTGACCAAAGTATAAAATATCCATGATATCGGAAATATCAGTAGTTCAAAAACACGGAAATTTTGATGGAAATATCGGAATATTATCGATATCGATAAAAATTGAATAAAAACCACGGAAATCGTAAGAAAAACTTGGAAATTTTTATTGAAACTTTGCAGGATGTTTATTAGTCAATTATCTATTAGTTTATCACAAAAAATTGGAAGAAAATGCATTACATAATAAATATAACTTATTTAAGTTGATTATATAGCGAGCTGGCAAACATTGTGAGTGTAGAAAATATGTAGTAATTAATGAAAGAAGTTTAAACACACCATAATCATTTATATACAATGAATTAGTACAATATTTTACACTTTATACATTGCATGGTAAGATACATGAGTGACTTAGTAAGGTCTAAAATATCGATGATATCAGAAATATCGGTAGTCCAAAAACACGGAAATTTCGATGGAAATATCGGGATATTATGAATATTTTAGACCATGGTCGTGACTGATATTAGACGACATGTCCTTTTGAGGGTCTCAAAGTAAATAACTTAGATTGGGGATTAGCATATGATGCATTGACCCGGACATATATACAAGCTTATATTGGTCTCACCTCTCAACTGTTGTGATAATCCTAGTTATACATAATAATTTCTTATCCGGACGTTAATGTTAAAATTTCATTCAAGTTCAGTCATTCAGTTTGTTATATTTTAGGATGAAATTTGTGCCTTAGCTTCGCTCGACTCCTGTTTTCATATTTTTTTTTTCTTTTTTAATTTTTGACCTAATCTTAGACATGACTGCTTCTATTAGGGTATTAAGAGATTCTAGAAGCTTATGTTTTATGATTGAACTCTCAAAGTGTTTCGAGACTAAATCTAAAACCTAAGTGAGAAATTTGTATCGAACAATTGGAAGGATATACTATATGAAAAAATTGATATCCACAAGAAAAATCAGATAATTAACGTCTGGATAAGAGATGAATTGCTTCATTGTACATATTGTTAATCCAACTGGAGAAATTGTCCCTCAATTTTAACTTAATTGAAGCAATGGTTCCTCAACTTTAATCAAATTTGAGCAATGGTTCCTCAATTTTAACCCAATTGTAGTCTCCTACTCTGTACAGTAATAATGCAAAAGCATACGCAGCAGCTTTCACGTTGAATAGCCGATATTTGAGTAAAAACAACCAAACTGTAAACTTCAAGTTATTTGGCTACAACAACAACAACAACAAAGCCTTTTACCACTAAGTGGTGTCGGCTATATGAATCCTAGAACGCCATTGCGCTCGGTTCTATGTCATGTCCTCTATTAGATCCAAGTACTCTAAGTCTTTTCTTAAAGTCTCTTCCAACGTTTTCCTAGGTCTTCCTCTACCCCTTCGGCCCTGGACCTCTGTCCCGTAGTCGCATCTTCTAACCGGAGCGTCAGTAGGCCTTCTTTGCACATGTCCAAACCACCGTAACCGATTTTCTCTCATCTTTCATTCAATTTCGACTACTCCTACTTTACCTAGAATATCCTCATTCCTAATCTTTTCCTTTTTTGTGTGCCCACACATCCAACGAAGCATCCTCATCTCCGCTACACTCATTTTATGTACGTGTTGATGCTTCACCGCCCAACATTATGTGCCATACAACATCACCGGCCTTATTGCCGTCCTATAAATTTTTCCCTTGAGCTTCAGTGGCATACGCCGGTCACACAACATGTCGGATGCATTCTTCCACTTCATCCATCCAGCTTTTATTCTATGGTTGAGGTCTCCATCTAATTCTTTGTTCTTTTGCAAGATAGATCCTAGGTAGCGAAAGTGATCGCTCTTTGGTACTTTCTGATCTCCGATCCTCACCTCTAACTCATTTTGGCCTCCATTTGCACTGAACTTGCACTCCATATATTCTGTCTTTGATCGACTTAGGCAAAGACCTTTAGATTCCAACACTTCTTTCCAAAGGTTAAGCTTCGCATTTACCCATTCCTGAGTTTCATCTATCAACACTATATCGTCTACAAAAAGCATACACCAAGCAATATCATCTTGAATATGTCTTGTTAACTCATCCATTACCAATGCAAAAAAGTAAGGACTTAAGGATGAGCCTTGATGTAACTCTACAGTTATGGGAAAGCTTTCGGTTTGTCCTTCATGAGTTCTTACGGTAGTGTTTGCTCCATCATACATATCCTTTATAACTTGGATGTATGCTACTCGTACTCCTTTCTTCTCTAAAATCCTCCAAAGAATATCTCTTGGGACCCTATCATACGCTTTTTCCAAATCTATAAAGACCATGTGTAAATCCTTTTTCCCGTCTCTATATCTTTCCATCAATCTTCGTAAGAGATAGATTGCCTCCATAGTTGAGCGCCCTGGCATGAACCCGAATTGGTTGTCCGAAACCCGTGTCTCTTGCCTTAATCTTTGCTTAATGACTCTCTCTCAGAGCTTCATTGTATGACTCATTAGCTTAATACCCCTATAGTTCATGCAATTTTGTACATTGCCCTTATTCTTGTAGATAGGCACCAAAGTGCTCTTTCACCACTCATTTGGCATATTCTTCGTTTTCAAAATCCTATTGAAAAAGTATGTGTGCCAAGCTATACCCATCTCTCCCAAGACTTTCCACACTTCGATTGGTATATCATCTAGGCCCACTGCTTTTCTATGCTTCATCTTTTTCAAAGCTACAACCACTTCTTCCTTCCTGATTCGGCGGTAAAATGAATAGTTTCTACACTCTTATGAGTTACTCAACTCCCCCAAAGAGTACTCCTTTCATGTCCTTCATTGAAAAGATTATGAAAATAACCTATCCATCTGTCTTTGACCGCGTTCTCTGTAGCAAGAATCTTTCCATCCTCATCCTTGTTGCACCTCACTTGGTTTAGGTCCCTTGTCTTCTTTTCTCTTGCTCTAGCTAGTTTATAGATATCCAACTCTCCTTCTTTAGTATCTAGTCCCTTATACATATCGTCATAAGCCGCTAGCTTAACTTTTCTCACAGCTTTCTTCGCCTCCTGCTTCGCTATTCTCTGGCCAAATTTAACATCAAAATAAACAAGTTGTAACCTAATCTAAAGATAACCTAATCTAAAGACACAAGGTTATTGCTACGCGCTTCATCATCATGGTCATTAGTTTTCGCTACACGCTCTTCAAGGTACAAGCTCAAGCCTCTCTCTGCGTTTCCCTCTCTGCAATCTCGGAAAGCTCCCTGTAACTGTTCTTCTCATTGAAAAGGTTGTTCGTTTCAGGTGGCTGAAGACCGTGAAGGGTCCTCTGTGCTGCAGCCCACTGTGCTTCTCTCTCCTCTTTTCCATAATCTTTCTTTGCAGTGAAGGCAGTCTGGTGGGAAGACACAAGAAGGAAAATTGTGGCAATAAACATGAATCTAACATATAATGTCAAGTAGTGCTTACAATGTAGCGGAATGCAACATACCTTGTTCTCCAAAAGATTATTCCACGCTTTTCCGCTTTGAATGTATCGGATTGCGAAGTTCAGAAAGTCAAGAGGCGCATATGTCACTATACCGTAAAGCCAGATGACACCAGTCCACCCCCAGCCCAGTTTGCATAGAATGCTATGAGAGTTGCAACCTGCCCATTTTGCGGAATAAGTTATTATTTAAAAAAAAAAAAAAAGGGAAATTATTTCGTCATACGCTTACCAGTGCAACCAATTGGAACATCAAACAGGTTTTTAAGCTCGTTAACAGAGTAAAATTCTTGCTTTGAAATGTACAATTTCTCGATTAATCGCCTTAACATTATTATAAATTACTACAAATTATAAAACTTCAACACATCCAGTAGAGCAATTAGGTAAAATTGTAAAGGTACTCGGCTGGCAAAAATGATTACCAGTTGAGCAATCATGAAAGCTCCAAGTAAGAGAAGTCCAGGGCGTTCAACAAAAGACCAGCTACGAGACCTTGCGACAAAAATAAGGGCTTGGCTCACAATACTCACTTGTAAGTACAACGCCGCCATCATTTGCTCAGGCCTATCCCTCAAAGATCTCACATGGAACTTGTCCTGCATTATGAAAATAATTAAATAAAATCTCAAGAATGAACATACTTGCCAAAATAAGTGTGACCTAAATAGCTTATATATTAATGGAAAACAAAGAACTATATATTCCTACCGAGAAGAAGTCGGTATCATTCATAAGCCAGAAGAACACTACTGTCATTAGTGCCAAGTAACCTCCAAGGACAATGCCAGTAGCAAAGATCTCCCTCAGTTTCCAGCTGTCTGGCTGTGGAGATGGCTTCACTCGATCCTTTGAGATTGTCACGATAGTTCCTAGCAGATTCGTAAAAACAAAGTCAGACTTGTTTAAAACTATGGTGTTCTAATGGTAACTGATGCAAACAGATAGGCAGATAATCTTACCATCATTTAGGATGGCGATGATCAATACCATGAAGGGTGCAAAGTCAAACTTCCATATCAAAGCAATTAACATATATCCAAACTGCATATAACTTGGCAACATGAGAACAAACCACAACCAAAAATAGGAAAACTCTAACATCTAAATACCGATCATTGCTTCACTTACCACTATACGTATGGTAATTGAAACAGCATAGATCTGCAAATAGAACAAACGAATTAGAATGACCTGAGAAGATTAACAAATTATCTATGGACCATCTAGAGCTCCACTCAATGAACATAAATGTGACTTACAGTATAGTTCTTCATCCTCTGGAATATGGCTCTGCTTGTCAGTACTGCACTTATGATCACACTTAGCCCTGGTTCAGTGAGAACAATAACTGAAGCACCTCTTGCAGCATCAGTAGCATCAGCTACGGCAATACCAATATCTGCTTTTTTCAAAGCAGGAGCTTCATTGACACCATCTCCAGTCATTCCACAGATGTGCTTCCTCTCTTGCAGCCTCTTTACAATTTCATATTTGTGTTCTATTATATTAAAAAAGACGTGTTAGAACAATGGTCAATGACTCAATATCAAGTTAACAACATTCATAAACCGTGCACATTTGATTAATAATGAAACAAAAAAAAATCAAATTAAAAAGTGGACAATTGTGATAGTGTCGCCAAACAAGTACTGAAGGCAGAGCAACATGCCCAATAACTTTCATGCTATGAGCAATCATGAGTCTAGGCTGAATTTAAACCAATAACAATTGATTTGGAAATGCAAACTACTACCAAGAAATGTGAGGTTTATAACTTCTCATTAAAGAGTTTGCCTGTTTAATTAGAAAGTGGAAATAACAAAGCAATTCCGGTAGAACCCACCAGGAAATACTCCAGCAAATCCATCAGCCTTCTCAATCAACTCGTCCACAGGGAGGGAAGCTACGGCTACATCCTTGTCTTGGCCAAGCAATGTGGAGGATGGGTACATGCTTGTTCCCATACCAAGCCTCCTTCCAGTTTCCTTGCCAGTGGCAAGCTGATCCCCTACACAATAGGAGCACAAATTATACTGAATGGATAGAGCCTCGAAATTCCCCAGGCAGGAGAAAAATAAAAGGGACTATATGTAGCCATGGTGTAATACACAGTTTTAAGGGAAAATGAGCTTACCTGTGATCATCTTCGCATTCACACCGAGATTGAGTGCCCTGTGAATTGTTTCTGCACTGTCATGCCTGGGAGGATCAAATAACGGCAATAAACCAATGAACTGCCATGGTGTCCCTGGACTCTCTTTTGTTTTCTCTGGTACTTGCTGGAGATAAATCAACGACAGAAATGATATCAGAAATTCAGTTTACACAGCAATAAGCATATGATAAAGGTTCTTCTTACAAACCTGTCTTGCAACACCCAGAGAACGAAGTCCACGTTCAGCAAACTTATCAATCACCCCATGCACCTTTTTCTTGAAATCTTCCTTGCAATTGCATAGGGTTAATATCTGAGGATAAGAAATATCTGCATTTGTTATGTCCAGAGAGGGATATTTCTTCCCCAAATCAAGGGCTAGAATTGACTTCAGACAAGGTTACCTGCTCAGGGGCACCCTTACTAGCGCGATTCCAATTTCCATCCGAATCGATGTAGGTCAGAGCAGTCCTCTTGTCTACGGGGTTGAACGGTAGGAAATGGACTTCTCTTATACCAGCTCGTACCTACCCAAATGATTTTATGACACAGAGAATTAAAATTATAAAAGCTTGGATCACAAAGCAATGATAAAGAAAAGAAAAGCAAGAAACCAATTACCTCCTTAGGATCAGCAAGCATTCCTACAATTGCAGCATCAATAGCATCCTGATTTTCAGTCCTAGAAGCCCTTGCTGCAAGAAAGATAACATGCTCTTTCTCCACACCCTTGGCAAACACTTCAATCAGATTTCTATCAACTGAGAGCTTGTTCAGGGTCAAAGTCCCAGTCTTATCACTGCAGTGGACGTCCATGCCAGCCATTCCCTCAATGGCAGTCATTCTCTTGGTGATAGCTCCTTGCTGTGCAAGCCTGTGGGAGCCAATAGCCATGGTGACTGATAGAACAGTTGGCATGGCAATTGGGATTCCTCCAATCAAGAGAACCAGCAAATTATCAATCCCTTGCCTGTACTTGCACTTCTGTATTGGGTACATTACTATTATCTCAATTAGTATCCCCACAGCAATTGAGCAAATGCAGAAGTTCCCGATGGCAGTGAGAACTTTCTGGAAGTGCCCAACTTGATTGGTGTTGTCCACCAGATGTGCAGCCTTGCCAAAGAAGGTGTGCACACCAGTAGCGATAACAACTGCTTCAATTTCATCCTGTTTACATGTTGAGCCAGAAAACACTTCATCCGAAGGATTCTTAGTAACAGGATGGGACTCCCCAGTAAGGGCAGATTGATCAATTTTCAAAGGATCACCCTCGAGAAGGCGGGCATCAGCAGGAACAATATCTCCCAATTTGATACTGCTTATGTCTCCGGGCACCAAAATTGAAGCATCTTGCTCGGTCCATCGACCATCTCTAAGAACCTACATCAGGTAACCATAAAAAATAAAGAAATATTCAAAAGAATATTTGCAGCACCAATATAAGCATTGTTCAACAATTTTATTACTTCACCTTAGTCTTGGGAGCTAGACCGGCCATAAGGGCTGCAGCAGCATTACCAGCATTGTTTTCTTCGATGAAACTGATAGTAGAGTTAATGACCAGAAGAACAACAATGCCAACAAAGTCCTGCCAATCAGTAGGCTTTCCATCACCATTTTCCAAGACAATAGCCATCAGAGCAGCAGTTTCCATGACCCATGACAAAGGATTCCACATAAATCCCAAGAACTTGAGCAGTTTGCTCTCCTGTTTACAGAAGACGAAAGAATCACCATGTCACACCAAAAAATAAATATATCCGAGGAGGAACAAAGATTTCAATATGTCCGAAATTATAACAAACCTTTTTCTCTTCTAGTTTGTTTGGTCCAAAGACTTGAAGCCTGTTGGCTCCTTCTTCTCCGGTCAGACCTTCTCTTGTACATTTCAGCTGCTCAAAGACTTCCTCTACCGGAATCCGTTCCTGTGAACAAAAATGAACAAATACACATGAACGAACAGTTTCACTTCTTAGGGGTAACTGCATGCAACCAACTGTTTCTGAAATACGAAATTTAAACAATACCTATTTTCTGAACATGAAGCTTTCAGATGATTCCTATAATAGAATCATTTCCGTTTCAATATTATTCTGAATTGGTTGTATGCAGCACTTACATATGCGGTTTCACATCTTGTAAAGCCAACCCGACGTGATGTTTAAACCGCATTTGTCATGATTAAGTTCGGTGCTACACGCATATAATTATTTCAAACTAAAAACTTATTGTAAGAATTCACCACTGCACCATAGTTTATTTGTAATTAGCAAACAAACAGTTCATGATATTTTTAGATTTTTCTTCGGTAAACAAAACCCTCAACACCTAGGATTCACAGATTAACAATCAATAGAATCACGAAATACATGTCTTCACAGATGGGATCTGCTTTAACTCACTGCTCATGTGAACCTTAAAAAAAACAAAGTCTAACAACTGATTTCAAGTTCGACCAAAACAAAAGACAATTGATTTCATGGACAAAAAGTCAAACATTTCTATATCCCTTATTGATTTCAAGACATAGTGAAATAAAATAATTAAATACTTAAAAATGATATTTCAACTGCTTAGGTCATCTCCAACCGAAGGCTGGCCGGAGGGTTCGTTTTAGCCCTCTGCCCCTTCAAGAAATTAATATTTTAATGAATAGTGCAGGGTCATTGATGCGGAAATTAACTAACGTACAAATTAAACCCTCTTTTTGACAATTGTAGTGTAGATGTAAGTAGGGTATCGTTCTAGGCCGGGGATTAGGAGGGATTGCTAATCTATTCTAAATTAATTTAAAAATATTTAAACAAGACTTAATGACACAAAACTAGACTCACCAAGCTATGTTCAAACAAATTTTTGGGATTTTTGGAGTTTTCTAGCTATTTAAATTAAATCGTACAAAAACAGTACAGAAACCGATTTTAAATAATACCAATAGATTTTAATTCACAAGTTAAGAAAATGAGTTAGGGGACATGCTATCCACCACCAAATAATCATGCAAGTATGTTACGTTTTATTCAAATTCCTTTTATTTCTGGATGAAGATGCTCAAGTTGGCTCAATGTTAGAACACAACCTATTACTCTTTTTTACGTAGTATGTTAAGAGAATGGTGTTTTCAACTTAACTTAGTTCCTATCATGCAATCTAGAATGGTGTGTTCATAGATTTAACAAGTAGAAATCATTAAGAATAAAAAGAGTTTGAGTCATCACAAGGCATCGTAAGTACTGGTGTTGTCTTACTTATCCTAGAAATCGATTCACATGTTAACCACAATTAACAAGTGCTACTGTAGAATATATGTAGGTCCTCATTCAACAAGGGCAGGCAGACATATATTCATAGCATTAAAATCCTAGATATGCTCACTATGTATGCATCCATAGAAACACATAAAGAATTTATCAATGAGATAAGTAGTGAAACAATTTTCATCCTTCCATAAAAGTAATTCAAACAAAATATCACAACAAACTTACAATCATATTCGGGGCTTCAAAACAGCCCCTAACTACTAAAAATTAATTACACATAATTCTTAAATTAAAACATAAAATAAAACATAGATTTGGAACGAATTAACCGAATGAGGAATTTCTTCCTCTGTCCTCTGCGCGCCATGGCTGAACTGCCAGACTCCTGCGCTCCAGCCTTCCTGCGAGCGCCAGTCTCCCTCGCTGCCCACAGCAGCTCTCCGCTGCCCGTCCTCTTTCCGCGTGCCAAGGCAGCTTGCAGCTGCACAGTTTCTCAGTCCTCTCGTTCCTGGCGTCTCCTGCTTCAAGTGCTGCCCAAGGCAGCACTGCCGAGAGCCATTTCCTTTCTGTCCCCGTGCTCGCTGCCAGCTGCCAAAAGGCAGCTCCCTTCTTTCCTTATCCCCCAGACCCCTTTATTTTATTTCTTCTTCATCATCTCCCCCACGTTAGTTTTTCCTCTTTCCATCATGCACTCCCACCTTCTCCTTCTTTTATTATTTTGCTTTCCCTTTTCTTTTTCTGACTCCACATGCCCGTTGGTTCCTTCCATTAGTCCTCCCCCCTTATTTTAAGCATTCCTTATTATATTTCTGCACACTCACCACCTCCACTTATATCTCCTTTTAATCCTCTTATTATTTTTTTTATATTCTTTTCTTTACAAAACAGGTTCAAACATATCATTATTATTATTATATATATATATATATTATTTAATTTAAAAACTAATCTGCATTGACGAATTTATTACATAAAATCACACTTATGCTATTTATATTTTCTTAGCTAGATAAATTCTATAGAACACCAAAACAAAGTAAATAGCACAAAAATATAAGAAACTAACTAAGAAAAGACGAGAGAATTTGATGTAAAATATGTATAAATATGAGCTTATCAAATACCCCCACACTTAGCTTTTGCTAGTCCTCGAGCAAAACAGAGAAAACAGAAAAAGTAATAACATGAAAATTATTAGCTTCCCCCTATGTGACCCTCATAGAATTTCATTCGAGAACACAAATCATCAAGAACCATAGCTAACACCAAACAAGCTAATAATCCAAGTTCATCTTCCTAATTCAAATATTAGCAGTAATTTTTGAAACATCCTTGAAGTGTAGTGTGTGAGATAGCCATGTTAATGCAATTTCAAATTTTTATTTTAAAAACACCATATGCAAACTAGCAAACTTCTCACGGAATATGCACTCAATCACACATGTGTTTAGTTTTAATGTGTTTCGCTCAAAGAAACAAATGTGAAAGTTCTACCATAAGCTTGCATAAAGATCACTTCTCCACAATCATAATTGCAAAACTTAAATCAAGAGGACTTTTATTGGATGTAATGAGGTTTAGGGCGAGGGTTATTGAAATGAAAGAAATAGGAAAACACAAGTTCCAAGCTACATTTCAAGCAATTCTTTTGTTTAGATTTATAAGAACTCAAGCTTTCCAGCTATTCTTCTAGTCACCTCCAACCACAACCTTAAACTAAACACTTTTTTTATTTTCTTCGTAAACAAACTTTCTTTCTTTCTCTTTTTTTTTTTTTTTTTTTTTTTTTTTACTTCATAGAAACAAATATGAAAAACCCCCACACTTATTCTATTGCCAAAACCCCTTAAAAGTACTTCACAAACATTTTTCATAAGACAATTTCACATTGCTCAATAGCTCGCTTGGAAAGGGTAAGGAAAATTATTTCGGGCATAAGGGTAGACATATCTGGTGATAAGAAATAAAAGGTTCACAAATACGGCTCAAATTGGCAATCTAATGATATCATTTTTCTTTGGGAAACAAGGTTATTTGGGCCATGGTGGTAAACCTAATGCCTCTATCATTTTCAAGTTCATGCAATTAATGACAAATATTTCGAAAGATCGTTATGCAAGTTCTAGAGAATTATCTCACATAAGTTCATCACACATAAAAAAAATAGGAGTGTATGAAAAATGCACACACTTTCAATAGGCTCAAAAACTCACATAGGATGTATATGGTCACTAAATTCACATATGGAGCTTTAAATCATGCTTTAGTTTCACATCAACAAGGCTATGTGCATTTGGTTTTTCAAAGATGAACAAATATGTACAAACTAACACGAGAATAAGGAATTTCACACAACACATGTTAACTAAGTTCTTGATCATCATGGTTCAAATTTTATCCAATTATATCATTGGGTCGGGAAACTAACAAAAATCTAATTCAAAACAATAAGGAAAACAAGGAAATATTTTTTTTTTTTTTAAATTTTCCGTTTTTTTTTTTTTTTTAAATAAAACAAAACAAATGAAACCAGTTCAAAGTTGAAGGTACAAAAAATTTTCAATTTGGTCATTTTTATACTCTATACCCCCACACTTAAACTAGACATTGTCCCCAATGTCAGAAAATATAATAAAATGCAAATAAAAATAAAGTAGATAAATATAACGAAATAAAATAAAGCAATAGGACTGAAAACTTCCCTAATTTGCAGAAAAAATCAAGCGATGACCCCCAAGCTAAAATTCTGCAATCAACCTCAAGGGTGGAAATAGCCAAAAGTTCCTGCAAAGAAAAGAAATAAATCAGTTAAGCACGCAAGAAAATGTAAAAAAATGCAAACAAAAAATTAAAAATGAAAAAGACAATGAATAAAACTAAAAAGTGATCATTGGTCCTGTTTGGTGACTTTCCACAGCTTTGAATTTGAACTGGCCTCGGAACTTCTTAGCAAGGAAAATGAGACTTGATTGGTGGTGTTGTTGAAGCTTCTCGAGCTCTTGGTTTCAACTCGGACTCCTTCTGCCGGGTTGATTGAGTCTGCAGGCTACATTCTTCTCTTTTTGTTCTTCTGCATGGCAGGTAGGCACGAGGAAAAGGTGGTGGTCTGCTTCTTTGTTCAATCTGTCCAAGTGCCGACCGATTTCCTTTCTTTCACCCTGACTCGTAGCCAAGAGCAAGGGTAAAGGAAAAGCATGCCATGAGATATCTTTGCCTCTGACTCTGATGATATGGGATACTTTTGCTTTTGAAGAAGTATCGTTCCACAGGTGTATGCGTGAACTGGGCTGGGGAACTTCTTAGCAAGGAAAATGAGACTTGATCTTGAAGATGAAGCAGCACCTTGTCTCCACATGCTTCAAGTATCATTTTCACTTGCCATGTCTGTTCTCCAGGCAGATGTGGCGACTTCTTCGGAAGTACATCAGTGGTTGAAGAAGAGCACTCGAGAGCAATGCTAGGTAAGCAATCAGGAAGGATTTCCAGGCAGTCGGTTCTTAGATTGGAAGATTGACACCGAGTGCTGGCTGATTGCCCGCTTTCTCCTAATCACAAAGACAAGGAAAAGGACAGGGAGAAAGCGTGATATGAGATACTCTTGCTTTCAACCTTCATGATATGAAATACTCTAGCTCTTGATGACTTATTTGCAAAGGTATCCCAGGGAATGAGAAACACAGAGAAACTCGAGAGGGTTTGTTGGAAAGGCATTTTGGGAGATGAAAAATTTCGGAGATGAAGAAGTGTTGAGAGAGTTTGCCTTTGCTGTTGAAGGCGAAGGTAGACGTTTATAGAACTTTTCTTCATAACCGAAACTATTCCTTTACCCCTGTCGGCAGCCGGTGGATGGATGAACAGTACAGGTCACGCGCTTTCTGAAAAAGCCACCCGTAATTTGCGCAAAGCTGACAGCACGCGTGACGAGTGACGACAAAATTGGAAAAACAGCTCGCCTCGTGATTCCTGACCGCTCCGACTTTTGAGAAAGGCGCCCGACTTTTGAGAACGGCGACGCCGCTTTTGAGAAAAGAATCCGGCTTTTGAGAAAGGAGCCCGGCTCTTTGATTTGCGAGAGGGCGCCTCTTCGACTGCTGAGTGATGCCTCAACGATTTCTTCTTCTTATAAGAACGCTCATTTTTGTTCCACAACACACTTAAGCTCCCTCCTGTAAACACTTCCTCCTGCAAACACTCCCTCTTGCATTTTCTTTAATCTTGATCAGTTCGACTCTTCATTCTCAACACCTTCAAATATGTCTTGCCCCTCTGACCGTCGCCTTAACTTGAATGTTGGGGAAGATAGTGATATGTCTTCTCCAACCAACATTTGGCAGCCGTCCTTCATATCCCCAAATGGTCCTCTTACAGTTGGGGATTCCATGATGATGAATGAAACAACCGCTTCGGTGGTGGCCAGAAATCTGCTCACTCCTAGAGACACTAGGATACTTTCCAGGCGGTCCGACGAACTGGCTGTTCAGGACTCTATGGCCTACAGCGTCCGAAGTGCAGGCTCAGTATCAAACATGGGTCAGCGTCTTCTTGCACGAACTCGTCAGGTGGAGTCGTTGATGGCTGAAGTGGCTAGTCTTCGGCAGGAGGTCAGAGTGCTTAGGCATGAGAACAGGGATTTGCACATGCTCGCAACCAATTACTCCACAAGCATGAAGAGGAAGCTTGATCAGCTGCAGGAGTCCGAAGTGCGGATTCAGAGTGATCATCAACGGTTTATGACGTTACTCCCGAGGTTTGTGTTGCCTTCGTCCTCGGGAGCAGCACCAAGTATTGAGGCTCCGAATGATCCAGCTCTGGCGCTTCGTCTTTCAGGGGCTCCGTCGACCTCCGAGGCACCACCTACCAATGACCAATGAAAGCTCTTAGTTTAAAAGTTATTGTAAAATATTTATGCATTTAAGTTTTTTTTTTTTTTTTTTTTTTTAATTATATATATATATATGTAAATATTTTTGTGTTTTATTTATATGAATGTTTATGTTCTTTTTTAATCTTTTTATTTTTTTTTATTATTTGTTTTTATCAAAGAAATAAAACTAAATCAAAAATCAAAAGTAAAAAAAACAAAACACAAAAATAAACACAAACAAAAACATAAAACACAAACAAAGGATTAGCAAATTTTCTAATCCCCGGCAACGGCGCCAAAATTTGATGCGGAAATTAACTAACGTACAAATTAAACCCTCTTTTTGACAATTGTAGTGTAGATGTAAGTAGGGTATCGTTCTAGGCCGGGGATTAGGAGGGATTGCTAATCTATTCTAAATTAATTTAAAAATATTTAAACAAGACTTAATGACACAAAACTAGACTCACCAAGCTATGTTCAAACAAATTTTTGGGATTTTTGGAGTTTTCTAGCTATTTAAATTAAATCGTACAAAAACAGTACAGAAACCGATTTTAAATAATACCAATAGATTTTAATTCACAAGTTAAGAAAATGAGTTAGGGGACATGCTATCCACCACCAAATAATCATGCAAGTATGTTACGTTTTATTCAAATTCCTTTTATTTCTGGATGAAGATGCTCAAGTTGGCTCAATGTTAGAACACAACCTATTACTCTTTCTTACGTAGTATGTTAAGAGAATGGTGTTTTCAACTTAACTTAGTTCCTATCATGCAATCTAGAATGGTGTGTTCATAGATTTAACAAGTAGAAATCATTAAGAATAAAAAGAGTTTGAGTCATCACAAGGCATCGTAAGTACTGGTGTTGTCTTACTTATCCTAGAAATCGATTCACATGTTAACCACAATTAACAAGTGCTACTGTAGAATATATGTAGGTCCTCATTCAACAAGGGCAGGCAGACATATATTCATAGCATTAAAATCCTAGATATGCTCACTATGTATGCATCCATAGAAACACATAAAGAATTTATCAATGAGATAAGTAGTGAAACAATTTTCATCCTTCCATAAAAGTAATTCAAACAAAATATCACAACAAACTTACAATCATATTCGGGGCTTCAAAACAGCCCCTAACTACTAAAAATTAATTACACATAATTCTTAAATTAAAACATAAAATAAAACATAGATTTGGAACGAATTAACCGAATGAGGAATTTCTTCCTCTGTCCTCTGCGCGCCATGGCTGAACTGCCAGACTCCTGCGCTCCAGCCTTCCTGCGAGCGCCAGTCTCCCTCGCTGCCCACAGCAGCTCTCCGCTGCCCGTCCTCTTTCCGCGTGCCAAGGCAGCTTGCAGCTGCACAGTTTCTCAGTCCTCTCGTTCCTGGCGTCTCCTGCTTCAAGTGCTGCCCAAGGCAGCACTGCCGAGAGCCATTTCCTTTCTGTCCCCGTGCTCGCTGCCAGCTGCCAAAAGGCAGCTCCCTTCTTTCCTTATCCCCCAGACCCCTTTATTTTATTTCTTCTTCATCATCTCCCCCACGTTAGTTTTTCCTCTTTCCATCATGCACTCCCACCTTCTCCTTCTTTTATTATTTTGCTTTCCCTTTTCTTTTTCTGACTCCACATGCCCGTTGGTTCCTTCCATTAGTCCTCCCCCCTTATTTTAAGCATTCCTTATTATATTTCTGCACACTCACCACCTCCACTTATATCTCCTTTTAATCCTCTTATTATTTTTTTTATATTCTTTTCTTTACAAAACAGGTTCAAACATATCATTATTATTATTATATATATATATATTATTTAATTTAAAAACTAATCTGCATTGACGAATTTATTACATAAAATCACACTTATGCTATTTATATTTTCTTAGCTAGATAAATTCTATAGAACACCAAAACAAAGTAAATAGCACAAAAATATAATAAACTAACTAAGAAAAGACGAGAGAATTTGATGTAAAATATGTATAAATATGAGCTTATCAGTCATATTTCTTACCATCTCCAACTGAGAGTCAAAGGGCCATATGACTCATTTTAGCCCTATCACAAAAACTGATTGAGATTTACTGTGGGCTTAAACTTTTGATGTTAGAATTTGCCTTTATTTCAATCACTTAAATTACCCTAAGAATTACGTATAAAATCGGAAATAAGGTAATTTGAGAAGTTTGTTTCAATCAGTAACAGGAGGAGCCTCCCTATGCCAACAATATTTCTGGTCAAAGAATAACTCTGCATTGTTGTCCACTCGTTCCTGATAATTTAATAATTTCTTGTAGATGCAGTTTCTAATTAAGAGTGAACATGAATACAAACATTGATGCCAGGATTCAAGATTATTTGGTTATAATGTGGTTGTAGAGTTTATATATTATATGTAGCATATGCATATGGTAATCTTGATTTCATAAACTTATTGAGTATTGTTTTGGTGAGAAGTTTCCTGAATATTGGTTTAATCTGTGGGCAGGTGACTTCTTGTTTGGAAGGGGCAAGAATTGGCAAACTCTATGAGATATCTTATGCTGGTATGCTGTGAAGTAATTGATTTTCAATTAGTTAGTATCTTATGTGTCTTGTATGGTATCATGTCATTTGACTCATTTTTCTATGTAATGAAAGGTATTGCTATATCTGACGTCATTGTCTGCCGTGTGAAATATTCCATAAGCAAACTGAAGGTTAATAGTTGATAATTCTATTTGTTCAAGATTGGTGTAACAGTTGGATCAGCCTCCAATAGGTAACACATTGAACAATATAGGTTACAGAAAAATACTTTTTTGGGGATTAAATATGTGCGATAAGGCTGTAACGCAGTCAATCACTTTGGCCTTTAGCGGTGGGGATGCTGACTTATTTGTATCTGCAATGACGCAGGAGAAACTTGTGAATTATACCATTGTGTGCTTGAGAGTAAGTCATTTCTTGAGAAGATGACAGTTCTTGAACACACCATTCCGTACTTTTTGCCGATACGAGAAGTGGAAAATGGTCTTCTTTCCTCCAATGCTATGGTATGATTGGGTTTGTGCATTGGCCTTGCTGACTCAATATTGTAGTACCTGTTTTGATTATTTGTCCTTGATGTGCTTTCAGAAACTTATAGATTACATTGGTGAGATTTTACAGGCTTATGTGTACAGAAGGGAACAAGTATGCTGCTGGCTTATGTAAACAAAAATGAATTTGTATTTTGCTAAAATATGGTCGGGATGGCTGCATTGGGCAGTCCAATAACCTGCAAAGCAATCTGCATGCTTGCTGCGATGTCACGGGCCGAGAGGAACAGCCCAGCAGCAAATGAGAAAATAAAACCAAGGCCAGATTGATGCGGGCTGCTGCATGGAGAGGAGCAACGATTGTGACGAGTCACATGGATCTAGGGATACAGCTGCAGGCTGTAGAGATAAGGGAGGCAGGCTGAGTATGGGCTGAAGGCAGAATTAATACTTTTCTTTTGAAAATTTGTGACGACTTTGCCATGATTTTTATCCACAATGGAAAAATACTTTTCTTTTGCTCAAATGCAAAATTAAATTAAACTTTTTAGCTGTAAAGCAATGCCCCTAAGCAAAAGACAAATGAAAAAACACTATGAAGTCATCTTTTAGTAGCAAAAGCAGAGTAAAACTCATCCCTGCACACCAAACTCTTCATCTTTCAGATTCCGATCCGACGACGACACAGTTGTGACCATGGCTGAGTTGGCGGAGCTTTTCTCTCTTCTTTCCTCTCTGTCTTGTTTGACCGGATGGATCGAATTTTCCAAAAACTAATCACACTCCTTAATTAAAAATAAAAAATAAAAAGAAATATTAGTTAAAAATCTGGATGGTCAATTATTGAAGTGGCAAAGTCATTTTTTAATAAAGAATCGTAGTTGTATAGTTTTATCCCAAAAAAAGTGTCGTCCCAAAAAAAGTTCAGATAGAAGTTAAAAATCTCCAACTGGCCGACCCCATAAACCGCGTCGCATTTTCCAACTTTCAACATTTTCGCATCAAAACAAAACTCATTGAAAAATCCCATGTGGAAAAAGTTGACGGATATCTGAACGATCTGAAGGCCCTGAACTAGTAGCAAAGCGTCATTCAAGCAAAACTAGCTCATCCTCACAATCTAAACTCTTTCTTCATCTTTCAGATTCCTATCCGACGACGACTCAGTTGTGACCACGGCTGAGTTGGTGGGCGGAGCTTTTCTCTCTTCTTTCCTCAATGTTTTGTTCGATCGGATGGCTTCCCGTCCCGTCCTCGATTTCATCTCTGGGAAGAAAAACGACAACGAGCTGCTCATGAGGAAGTTGAAGATCAAGTTGCTCGCTGCTAACAAGCTGGTTGACGATGCCGAGGAGAAGCAGATGACGAGCCCGACGGTGAGGAAGTGGCTCGACGATCTCAAAGATGCTATCTACTGTGTAGGAGAGTTGCTGGACGAGATCAACACTGAAGCTCTTCGACGCCAGCTGGAAGTTGACCATGATCATTCTCCCGCAGCTAGCAGCAGCACAAGCTGGATCATGAGATCAGTATTTAAGTCTTCTTCTCCCTCCGATGAATTTCACAACTCTCTTGAACCGAAGATATCCAACATTCTGGGGGTGTTAGACCTCATTCTCAATGAAAAAGACGTTCTTGATCTGAAAGAAGGAGTTCAACATAGACCACAAGACACAACTCGTCAAACTAGTTCTCGGGTCGATGAGTCTGGCGTCTTCGGAAGGGAAAAAGACAGAGAAACGATTCTTAAAGCATTGCGTTCGGATGATACGACTGGCGCTAAGATAGGAGTTCTTCCCATCGTGGGCATGGGAGGGATCGGGAAGTCCACCCTTGCTCAACTTGTGTACAAAGATGTCAAGGATGACTTTGATGTCCAAGCATGGGTTTGTGTCGGAGAAGAATTTGGTATTCTTCAAATAGCGCAAACAATATATGGGAGGATCACGGATCAAACTTGCGGGATCACAGATCTGGATCTGCTTTCTGAAAGGTTGGAGAAGGTTTTGACAGGAAAAAAGTTCCTCTTCGTTCTTGATGATGTCTGGAGTGAAGATTATGAGCCTTGGAATAAGTTGATGACTCACTTCAATAGTTGCGGAGGACACGGAAGTAAGATCATTGTCACAACACGCCTCGGACGCGTTGCATCTATCACCGGGACTCTTTCAACACATTATCTACAGACAATATCCGAGGACGATTCTTGGTTGTTATTTGCAAAGCATGCCTTCACAAATGCCAGTGTTGTTGGCGCACATTCGGAGCTTGAAGTCATTGGAAGGCAAATTGTTAAGAAGTGTCAAGGCCTTCCTTTAGCTACAAAATCATTGGGGGGTCTATTACGCTCTAATTTAAATCCAAAGGATTGGGAAAAGATATTGAAGAGTGACTTGTGGAAGTTGTCAAACGATAAGATTTTGCCGGCTCTATGGTTAAGCTACCATTATCTTCCGCAAGATCTCAAGCGTTGTTTTGCTTATTGTTCAATATTTCCAAAAGGTTACGAATTTGAAAAGTCAGAGCTGAGTTTATTGTGGATGGCCGAAGACCTCTTACAATCGAACGAGGAGGGCGTATTGGATCCGGAAGAAGTTGGAAGTGAATACTTTGATATTCTATTATCAAGGTCTTTCTTTCAACATTCAAGTAACAAGTGGGGTGAGTCATGTATCACCATGCATGACCTTATCAATGATTTAGCAAAGTTTGTAGCTGGAGAATTTTGTTTAAGATCGGAGGAAAATCAGCCGCCCAACAAAAATATATGCAAAACTCGTCACCTTTCATTCATGAAATTTGGAGGTCATGGCATTCAGAAATTTAAGGCGCTGGATGAGGCTAAGCACTTGCACACCTTTCTACAACTTGAATCCGACTATGGAGACTGCAATAAGTTGGTATTGAACTACACACTTGTTGATTTATTACCAAATCTACCATGTTTAAGAGTGCTTAAGTTATCAGGTCGTGTTATCGTTGAGTTGCCTAGCTCAATTGGCAACTTAAAACAATTAAGGCATTTGGACATGTCGGACACTGAAATAAGAGAATTACCTGAGACGGTGTGCACCTTGTACAATTTACAGACCTTGTTATTGGATGGTTGTCATCGTCTGATTCAACTACCATCCAATTTCGGCAGGCTAATCAACTTGCGCCATCTCGATATACGGGATACATCAAATTGCAGTGACACAAAGATCAAAAAGATGCCTGCAGGGATGTGTAATTTGAAAAATCTCCGAACATTAAGCGATTTTGTGGTGGACAAACAAACAGTTCAAAGGATTGGAGAGTTAAAAGAACTTCAGCATTTGCGCGGAAGACTTAGAATCTCAGGAGTTGATAGCATTGACCATGAGGGGAATGCTTTGGAGGCAGATATCATGAGCAACAAGGAGTATCTGGACCAACTTGTTTTGACATGGGGAATTAGAACACCAGAGGAACTTCGTGAATATGGTTGGAGAGATCTTTTTTTGAGAGATGGAGGTGATGATGATCATGATCCAGAAAAAGACAGAGAAATGCTCAACAAGCTCCAACCTCATACAAACCTCAAACAACTTGTGATTAATTCTTATTGGGGTTTCAGATTTCCAGGTTGGTTAGGAGATCCATCTTTCTCTAAACTATTTTCTATTCAACTTACAGATTGTAAACATTGCTGCTTATTGCCACCACTTGGGCACCCTTCCTCAAAGAGCTTCATGTTGAAGGGATGAATAACGTGGTTGAGATTGGTAGCGATTTTTACGGTAATGATACTTGTGGGATTACTCCATTTGGATCTCTACAACAATTGTTCTTCATAGATATGTTGGAGTGCGAAAAGTGGTCATATTACGATGGAAGCAGAGGCAACACCACAATACTGTTTCCTAATCTTCGTGAGCTTACTCTGAGCAGATGTCCCAAGCTAACTGAGATAGTACCGTTGGAGAAGCTGCCAAGGCTTGAAAGATTATACTTGCGGGACCTGGAATCCTTCAGCGGTTCACTTGCACATGTGGAATCTGAATGCCCTAAATTCCTCTCCCTCACTTCCTTCCACATTGAAGAATGTCCAAATTTTGTATGTTTTCCAGATGGAGGGATGGATGCGCCCAAATTGGAGGAGCTGTTTATCAATGAATGCAAGAAATTGAGGTCGTTGCCAGAACAAATGCATACCCTTCTACCGTCTCTTCATAAATTGGAAGTGTTCGGCTGTCCAGAAGTGGAATCATTTCCTCAAGGCGGTGGAATAATGTTTCCTAATCTTCGTGAGCTTGCACTGAGCAGATGTCCCAAGTTAACTGAGATAGTACCATTGGAGAAGCTGTCAAGGCTTGAAGGGGTACAATTGTGCGGACTGGAATCCTTCAGTGGTTCACTTGCACATGTGGAATCTGAATGCCCTAAATTCCTCTCCCTCGTTCGCTTGCAAATAGAGATCTGCCCAAATTTTGTATGTTTTCCAGATGGAGGGATGGATGCGCCCAAATTGGAGGAGCTGTTTATCGAAGGATGCAAGAAATTGAGGTCGTTGCCAGAACAAATGCATACCCTTCTACCGTCTCTTCATAAATTGGAAGTGTTCGGCTGTCCAGAAGTGGAATCATTTCCTCAAGGCAGCGGAATAATGTTTCCTAATCTTCGTCAGCTTCATCTGAGACGTTGTCCCAAGCTGACTGAGATACCGTTGGACAAGCTGCAAAGTCTTGAAAGGGTAATATTGTGGGACCTGGAATCCTTCAGTGGTTCACTTGCACATGTGGAATCTAAATGCCCTAAATTCCTCTCCCTCGTTCACTTGGAAATATACAGCTGCCCAAATTTTGTATGTTTTCCAGATGGAGGGATGGATGCGCCCAAATTGGAGGAGCTGCTTATCTCTCGATGCAAGAAATTGAGGTCGTTGCCAGAACAAATGCATACCCTTCTACCGTCTCTTCATAAATTGGAAGTGTTCGGCTGTCCAGAAGTGGAATCATTTCCTCAAGGCGGCGGAATAATGTTTCCTAATCTTCGTCAGCTTCATCTGAGAAGTTGTCCCAAGCTGACTGAGATATTACCGTTGGAGAAGCCGCAAAGTCTTGAAAGGGTACAATTGTGCGGACTGGAATCCTTCAGTGGTTCACTTGCACATGTGGAATCTGAATGCCCTAAATTCCTCTCCCTCACTTACTTAGAAATACGTGAATGCCCAAATTTTGTATGTTTTCCAGACGGAGGGATGGATGCGCCCAAATTGGAGGAGCTGCTTATCAATGAATGCAAGAAATTTAGGTCGTTGCCAGAACAAATGCATACCCTTCTACCGTCTCTTCAGAAATTGAAAGTGTTCGACTGTCGAGAAGTGGAATCATTTCCTCAAGGAGGGTTGCCCTCAAATTTACAATACCTTTCTTTTGAGTGTTATAGAAAACTCGCTGCAAACCGCTCACTGTGGGGTTTAACAAGACTCAACTCTCTTAGAGGGTAGGAGCAGAGAAATTTTCGGTGAAGCGGTGAAATACGTAAGATCGAAAAGTATTCTATATATTATAGTGATTTATATAAATTAATGCAAAGAATCATATTTCTACGCATATTAAACAGTTGCCTCTATTTGTTTTGTCATCTCCACTCTCTTTTGAAGTTGTTACAATATTTTAAATCCTTTCTAGGGTAGGAAATATGAGAAAGGTTGCTTTTTTGCTTAAGATTGAACAATAATAAGAATTGAACCATGTGGGCTGCCCTATATTCAAACAAATTAATATATACCACATGCTCACCCTATATTCAAACAAATTAATATATACCACATGCCCAGAAATCAAGGTAAATATTTTTAGTACATATTTTCGTGTCTAGAGCGTCATGGAAATGACTAAGCTTGGACAAGTTGGGGTTAAGATTGGAAGCCGGGTGAGATTATGCATGATTCTACTGATGTGAATTATATACCTAACGTAAAAATTCCAACATGAGTTTGGCAAATTTCATATTGAATCCTTCCTTATTACTTGTTTTGTATTCTCCTACTCTGTACAGTAATAATGCAAAAGCATACGCAGCAGCTTTCACATTGAAAAGCCGATATTTGAGTAAAAACAACCAAACTGTAAACTTCATGTTATTTGGCTACCAAAGAGGATAATCCTCTGGCCAAATTTAACATCGAAAGTAAACTAGCTGCAACCTACTCTAAAGACACAAGGTTATTGCTAAGCGCTTCATCATCATCGTCATTAACTTTTGCTACTCGCTCTTCAAGGTACAAGCTCAAGCCTCTCTCTGTGTTTCCCTTTTGAAAAGCTCATCAAACTGTATAATGTTGTTGAATTGTATCGATGTCTAGCCCTTTGAGCTTCACAACTGATTCAACATGGCCCTTCAGAGTAGTCAACTCACGAAGCCTGCAACCAAAACGAAAGGCTCTTTTAGAACTCAATTCTCACGTGGAACAAGTCCAACCAGCAAAGGAAAACAATGAAAGATGAAGCATTTTCCCGGAAACAGAAACAGAACCGGCAGACATCATTATTGAGACAAGCATGTTTCTTTATCTATGTATGAGTGCAATTGGTCCTTACCTTGCAACCTCAGCCCTCCGCTTGGCTTGTTCTGCAATCTCGGAAAGCTCCCTGTAACTGTTCCTCTCATTGAAAAGGTTGTTCGTTTCAGGTGGCTGAAGACCGTGAAGGGTCCTCTGAGCTGCAGCCCACTGTGCTTCTCTCTCCTCTTTTCCATAATCTTTCTTTGTAGTGAAGGCAGTCTGGTGGGAAGACACAATAAGGAAAATTGTGGCAAGAAACATGCATCTAACATATAATGTCGAGTAGTGCTTACAATGTAGCGGAATGCAACATACCTTGTTCTCCAAAAGATTATTCCACGCTTTTCCACTTTGAATGTATCGGATTGCGAATTTAAGAAAGTCAAGAGGGACATATGTCACTATACTGTAAAGCCAGATGACACCAGCCCACCCCCAGCCAGCTCCCTTTATCCGTGCAAAACCCCAGTTTGCATAGACTGCTATGAGAGTCGCAACCTGCCATTTTCTATTTTGTCATACGCATACCAGAGCAACCAATTGAAACATCAAACAGGTTTTTAAGCCTGCTAACAGAGTTTAATTCTTACTTTGAAAATGTACAAATTTTTTAGATTAATAGCCTTAACATTATTGGAAATTACTATTAATTATAAAACTTCAACATTATAATGGTACTCAGTTGGCAAAAATGCTTACCAGTTGAGCAATCATGAAAGCTCCAAGTAAGAGAAGTCCAGGGCGTTCAACAAATGACCAGCTACGAGACCTTGTGACAAAAATAAGGGCTTGGCTCACAATACTCACTTGTAAGTACAATGCCGCCATCATTTGCTCAGGCCTATCCCTCAAAGATCTCACATGAAACTTTTCCTGCATTATGAAAATAATTAAATAAAATCAGAAGAATGAACATACTTGCCAAAATAACTGTGACCTAAACAGCTTATATATTAATGGAAAACGAAGAACTATATATTCCTACCGAGAAGAAGTCGGTATCATTCATAAGCCAGAAGAACACTACTGTCATTAGTGCCAAGTAACCTCCAAGGACAATGCCAGTAGCAAAGATCTCCTTCAGTTTCCAGCTGTCTGGTTGTGGAGATGGCTTCACTCGATCCTTTGAGATTGTCATGATAGTTCCTAGCAGATTCATAAAAACAAAGTCAGACTTGTTTAAAACTATGGTGTTCTAATGGTAACTGATACAAACAGATAGGTGGATAATCTTACCGTCATTTAGGATGGCGATGATCAATACCATGAAGGGTGCAAAGTCAAACTTCCATATCAAAGCAATTAACATAAATCCAAACTGCACACAACTTAGTAACATGAGAACAAACCACAACCAAAAATAGGAAAACTATAAAATCTAAATACTGAACATTGCTTCACTTACCACTATACGTATGGTAATTGAAACAGCATAGATCTGCAAATAGAACAAAAGAATTAGAATGGCCTGAGAAGATTAACAAAACATCAATGGACCATCTACAGCTCCACTCAATACATAAATGTAACTTACAGTATAGTTCTTCATCCTCTGGAATATGGCTCTGCTTGTCAGTACTGCACTTATGATCACACTTAGCCCTGGTTCAGTGAGAACAATATCTGAAGCACCTCTTGCAGCATCAGTAGCATCAGCTACGGCAATACCAATATCTGCTTTTTTCAAAGCAGGAGCATCATTGACACCATCTCCAGTCATTCCACAGATGTGCTTCCTCTCTTGCAGCCGCTTTACAATTTCATATTTGTGTTCTATAATATTAAAAAGACGTGTTAAAACAATGGTCAATGACTCAATATCAAGTTAACAGCATTCATATACCGTGCACATTTAATTAATAATGAAACAAAAAAATCAAAATAAAAAGTGGACAATTGTGATAGTGTAGCCAAACAAGTAGGCAGAGCAACATGCCCAATAACTTTCATGCTATGAGCAACCATGAGTCTAGGCTGAATTTAAACCAATAACAATGGATTTGGAAATGCAAACTACTACCAAGAAATGTGAGGTTTATGACTTCCCATTAAAGAGATTGCATGTTTCATTAGAAAGCAGAAAGAACAAAGAAACTCCGGTAGAACCCACCAGGAAATACTCCAGCAAATCCATCAGCCTTCTCAATCAACTCGTCCACAGGGAGGGAAGCTATGGCCGCATCCTTGTTTTGGCCAAGCAATGCGGAAGATGGGTACATGTTTGTTCCCATACCAAGCCTCCTTCCAGTTTCCTTGCCAATGGCAAGCTGATCCCCTACACAATAGGAACACAAATTATACTGAATGAGTAAAGCATCGAAATTCCCCAGGCAGGAGAAAAATAGGAGGGACTAATGTAGCCATGGTGTAATACACAAATTTTAAGGGGAAATGAAGCTTACCTGTAATCATCTTCACATTCACACCGAGATTGAGTGCCCTGCGAATTGTTTCTGCACTGTCATGCCTGGGAGGATCAAATAACGGCAATAAACCAACGAACTGCCATGGTGTCCCAGGACTTTCTTTTGTTTTCTCTGGTACTTGCTGAAGATAAATCAATGACAGAAATATCAGAAATTCAGTTGACACAGCAATAAGCATATGATAAAGGTTTTTCTTTCAAACCTGTCTTGCAACACCCAGAGAACGAAGTCCACGTTCAGCAAACTTATCAATCACCCCATGCACCTTTTTCTTGAAATCTTCCTTGCAGTTGCATAGGGTTAATATCTGAGGATAACAAATATCTGCATTTGTTATGTCCGGAGAGGGATATTTCTTCCCCAAATCAATGGCTAGAATTGACTTCAGACTAGATTACCTGCTCAGGGGCACCTTTACTAGCGCGATGCCAATTTCCATCAGAATCGATGTAGGTAAGAGCAGTCCTCTTGTCTACGGGGTTGAAAGGTAGGAAATGGACTTCTCTTATACCAGCTCGTGCCTGCCCAAATTATTATACGACACAGAGAATTAGAATTATAAAAGCTTGGACCAAAAAGCAATGATAAAGAAAAGAAAAGTAAGAGACCAATTACCTCCTTAGGATCAGCAAGCATTCCTACAATTGCTGCATCAATAGCATCCTGATTTTCAGTCCTAGAAGCCCTTGCTGCAAGAAGGATAACATGCTCTTTCTCCACACCCTTGGCAAACACTTCAATCAGATTTCTATCAACTGAGAGCTTGTTCAGGGTCAAAGTCCCAGTCTTATCACTGCACAGGACGTCCATGCCAGCCATTTCCTCAATGGCAGTCATTCTCTTGGTGATAGCTCCTTGCTGTGAAAGCCTGTGGGAGCCAATAGCCATAGTGACTGATAAAACAGTTGGCATGGCAATTGGGATTCCTCCAATCAAGAGAACCAGCAAATTATCAATCCCTTGCCTGTACTTGCGCTTCTGTATTGGGTACATTACTACTATCTCAATTAATATCCCCACAGCAATTGAACAAATGCAGAAGTTCCCGATGGCAGTGAGAACTTTCTGGAAGTGCCCAACTTGATTGGTGTTGTCCACCAGATGTGCAGCCTTGCCAAAGAAGGTGTGCACACCAGTAGCGATAACAACTGCTTCAATTTCACCCTGTTTACATGTTGAGCCAGAAAACACTTCATCCGAAGGATTCTTAGTAACAGGAAGGGACTCCCCAGTAAGGGCAGATTGATCAATTTTCAAAGGATCACCCTCGAGAAGGCGGGCATCAGCAGGAACAATATCTCCCAATTTGATACTGATTATGTCTCCAGGCACCAAAATTGAAGCATCTTGCTCAGTCCATCGAC
This sequence comes from Malus fusca, assembly GCA_035220775.1. Classification (NCBI taxonomy): domain Eukaryota; kingdom Viridiplantae; phylum Streptophyta; class Magnoliopsida; order Rosales; family Rosaceae; genus Malus; species Malus fusca. Next base: position 11,175,896 of record CM069066.1, read on the forward strand.
CATCTCTAAGAACCTACATCAGGTAACCATAAAAAATCAGGAAATATTCAAAAGAATATTTGCAGCACCAATATAAGCATTGTTCAACAATTTTATTTCTTCACCTTAGTCTTGGGAGCTAGACCGGCCATAAGGGCTGCAGCAGCATTACCAGCATTGTTTTCTTCGATGAAACTGATAGTAGAGTTAATGACCAGAAGAACAACAATGCCAACAAAGTCCTGCCAATCAGGAGGCTTTCCACCACCATTTGCCAAGGCAATAGCCATCAGAGCAGCAGCTTCCATGACCCATGACAAAGGATTCCACATAAATCCCAAGAACTTGAGCAGTTTGCTCTCCTGTTTACAGAAGACGAAATCATCATCATGTCACACCAAAAAATAAATAAACCTGACGAGGAACAACAGATTTCAATATGTCCGAAATTATAACAAACCTTTTTCTCTTCTAGTTTGTTTGGTCCAAAGACTTGAAGCCTGTTGGCTCCTTCTTCTCCGGTCAGACCTTCTCTTGTACATTTCAGCTGCTCAAAGACCTCCTCTACAGGAATCCGTTCCTGTGAACAAAAATGAACAAATACACATGAACGAACAGTTTCACTTCTTAGGGGTAGTTGCATGCAACCAACTGTTTTCTGCAATACGAAATTCAAACAATACCGATTTTCTTTACACAAAACTTTCAGATGATTCCTATAATAGAAACATTTCCGTTTCAATATTATTCTGAATCGTTTGCATGCAGCACCAATATATGCTGTTTGACATCTTGTAAAAGCCAACCCGACGTGATATTTAAATTGCATTTGTCATGATTAAGTTCGGTGCTACACGCATACAATTACTTCAAACTAAAAACTTAATGTAAGAATTCACCACTGCACAATAGTTTAATTGTAATTAGAAAACAAACAGTTCATGATATTTTAAGATTTTTCTTCGGTAAACCAAAACCCTCAACAGCTAGGATTCACAGATTAATGATCAATAGAATCACGAAATACATGTGTTAACAGAAGACAATTGATTTCATGGACAAAAAGTCAAACATTTCAGTCTCCCTTATTGACTTCAAGACATAGTGAAATAAAATAATTAAATACTTAAAAATGATATTTCAACTGCTTACCAACACACTTTTGACCTTATCTATAGCTTTAAACCAAACAAGACAATGGGATAAGTGACAATCATAAATATCAACAACACACTTTAGTCTATACGCGCCTATATTTAAGGATAATACATGTTATTTAATTTTTTTGGATTTAAAAAGTAAGTAATACAATAACATTTTTTATTGGGCCAAATCAGAAAATAAATACATAAAGTGGACATTTAAATATTATCCCTATACTTAATCGTGTTGCTTGTTTTTTTTTTTTTCTATCAGGAGAAAAATAGGGTGAGATTATCATTTACTAAACAATTTAGGTATTCAATAGAAATTTAATGTTTGACCAAATATAAAAAAATTAAAGAAATATATAAATGAATGATCCAAGCATTTATGTAGTACAAGGAAGGGACTTAAAACGCCCAAATCCCAAAACAAGATAGCTAATAAAATACAACCGTATACAATAAAATAAATAAAATCATCAACACAGGTTGTCAGATAGAATAATTCAATCAATAAATTAATTTCCAAATAAAAAAGATATTCTTTTCTTTTATATAAAACCACTTAAGAATCGCCCAATAACAGGGTGCGTGACGACCACGCGTCCAATTGGGCGCGTGAGGGTAAACTAATATTCGGTTGTCAGCCATGTTCTCTGGTAAAGCAGCGTTGCGTTTGTCAAGCCGCTGATTTCATGTGATTTCGGAAAGGCACAGACCATACAAATTTTTTAAAAACATTTTCCGAAAACAAAAACAAAACTGCAATCTTTTTTTTAAATAAAAAGTGCCTGAAGCAGAAGCGATGGTAGGGAAGCATCTGGGCCGTTCGTTCTGGGATCTGGGCCCACCAGAAGACGAGGATAAACGGCCCCAACGATTCGGATGGCCTGAAAAAGGTTTTCGTGTGTCGGCTCTCTATGATGATCGCCGAAATGACAGACTCAAAAAAAGGGAAAAGTCCCGCCGCCGATTAACCACGAAAAAAAAAGATGATTTATTAGTTTTTATTTTTTTATTTTATTTTTGAAGAATCGCAACGAAGAAGCGAAATCTCCTGCTTAAAATATCAACAACCGTTTGGTAGGTGAGAAAATTAGCGAAAATAATAAAATAAAAGTAGAGCACCGAGAAAAAATTAAGAAAAAGCAACAAATTAATTGCAAATTAATTTTTTTCGCGAAAGAAAAATAATTAAAAAAAAATCTTCAAAGTGAGTGAGATGAACTGACGATACTGATACTGAAATCTCTAATATTTCAAGTAGATCACTTTTTGTTTTGAGTAATTTTTCTCGGAAACCCTTTTTGGTCATTTTTTCCCGGAAACCAAACACATGCAGCAGAGTTCAACAGAGAAAAGGAGAGCATATAGATATATGTATATACCAGATCGACGGACTCGTTTTTTATCTCTTCGAGGCTGATGGCCATATCGCCGGCCATGGTGGAGGAGTAGCGGGGGAGCTCGGAGGAGCTCAGAGCTGCAGACAGAGAGGGCTTGATTAGTTTTTGAGCAAAAAATTGGAGAAAGGACGGGGACTATATATAGTGTGAAAAAATAAAGGCCTAGAATCTAGAGAGAGAGAGCCATAGTGAGAGAAGACGAACGATCACCCACCATGAAAAGTCTACAGAGGATGAAGGATTGTGGGAATCGGGTTTTCGGGTATCGAAGCCTCCCGGGTCGGGTGAAACGGTGGAAGTGAAAGAATGAATGAAGGAGGAAAGAGTCGACACTGGTTTGATTTATATACACCTGACTTTGGGAGGGGGTGAGGGCCCACTTGGGGCCCAAATGCAAGCGTTTTTGACTTGCCACCCTTTTGCGCAATGCGGCGCGTGGAAGTGGTGGGAATCAGTGAGGGCATTTTCTCTGTTTTACTTCTCAGGAAATTTTTAAAATATCTTATATATTCGTACACATTTTTCAATTTTTCATATAAATTAAATATGCGATTTTTTATATTAACTTTTAATTTGTCATGTCTTTATTTTAAAAATAATTCGTGAGCCTTTACACATGACTTATGTTTAGAATTATTTAGGACATTTCAAATCTCCGAAAATCTATAGTACTACAAACTATAAAAAGTGAAAATGATTACAATAAAATATTATTTTTTATTCTAAAATGAAAATAGTATAATCCTGATCGAGTTTCTCTTTAACATCATAGTCCTTGGAACATATATCGCATGTTCTTGAAATATAGTTGTCCTCTAAAATAATGATATATACTAAACTTACAATGCTTTTACTAATTTATTGTTTTGACAAAGAATGAAATGAAAATGCTGTGAAACATCTGAAATAACCCTAAACACAAGTCATGTCCACGAATTTTAGATGGAAAACTTAACAGCTTAGGATGAGATGACAAAGTAATGATTTTGGAAAGGTGATATAACAAATTGTTTAAAATTTTAGTTCAAATGATAAATTGAAAAAATGTGTATAGGTCCTTAAAAAACATTCCCTTTTTTTTTTTAGTGAAGGATTGAGACATGGAACTTGCATCAAATAAGAAATTCAACTCCCTATTTCAGAGGAATTGGATTTGCGTAAGTGATATTCTGATTTTAGGAGAAATAAAGGATTTGGCTACAATACTAACATGTATTTGATACAATCACCATCTCGACGGTCAGATTGTGATTATATCATATACATATACAGATAAATTATCTTTGACTATCCGATGATGATTCTATTAAACACAACATGTAAATTTATTACTTTTAATATGCAAGTTTACTATTAACTAGCATATACATTAATATGTTCGAATAAGGGCATCTTAGCTAGTAAGTGAGAGGTCTTAGGTTCGATTCTCGCCAAAGGCGAATTTGAACCACATTATTGCTAGCTCATTATGAGGCTAAGCCCACCCCCTCTCCTTAGTAAAGATAATATCGATTGTTCAAAAAAAAAATATATACACACACACTTGTTTTCATACCGATTAAGATGAATTAGTAAACTGGTTATATAACTACTTTGATTCAATAAATTTTAGTAATAATTTATAATGAAAATCTAAATTATGAATTCTTAAATTGAGTTCCCTCTCAATTAATTCATTTCATCTCATTCTAAATAGTAATTGAGTCATTAGTATGGCGGTTGTTGTCATGTGTGATAGGAAGCATTTTTTCTCACTATCCTAAACTTTGGTGTATGTTCATCATACACCTAATCATCTACCACATGTTCTTTCATTTAACTTGGTTTTTTTTTAAATTAAAAAAAATAGCATTTATTGTGAAAGTTAACTAGAGTTAGATGAAAAGATGCATGGTGTCGTAAATTTTTCGATATCATATTATGTGTGAATGATAGACAGATATGTCATAAATCTAAGGTATGTGATAACATTAACAAATAATAACACATACTAATAAATGATAACATATTGTGACGCTGTAATGGTAATAAAAACAATAATTAAGATAGAGGCAAAGTTTGGCTTATATATTTTTCTCTTTTTTGATTTATGTAAAAGAGAAATGTTAGCGAGATTTTCTTAAAGTGGAACTTTCTATAGACTCTCTGTCATCTCATAATTTAACGTCAACTCTCGTGCCAACATTATAAAATATTGTGTCAAAACATGATGTGGCAGAGAGTCGGCGAGTCCTACTTTGAGAGAGTTCGCTTAGCATTTCTCAATTTTTATAGTGCTAAGAAGGCTACATATTTATATTATATTCTTGTACTATCTAATGTGGCAAGTGATGCATATAATTAACATCTAATTAGATATTTATATTATAAATTTATTAATTGATGTGGCACATAAATAACACTTCTCACATCAGATGAATGGTACACAAATGTGGTACAAAAATATAGTATTCTTAGCATTTTTATTAAGAATTTAATTTCTTCATATAATGCCAAATATTCATTTAAAGGCTTCCAACTGACGATATTTCTCTTACTTTTATGAGGGGAAGAATCTAAATATGAATTTAATCATTTTGTTCTCTACCTCTTTAAAATATGATGCTCGAACATGTACTTGTTTTGAGTGTCTACTTACTTTTTATCGGTATCTATGGATTAATTAAGCTGGAATATGGTTAGAGCTGTGTCTTGAACTTATACTGAATGCAGTTAATATAAATTTGGTAACCTTTTCTGTTTAATCATTTTGTTCTTTTCCACTTTAAAATATGCAATTCATTGTACAATAACTTCTCGCATGATTACAAACTCAAATTATTGGTTCGTTTAGGAAGTGCTTTTAAAATGTTTTTGAAACAAATTCTTAGTAAAAATGCAAATGACGTATACAATCAACATCTAATTAGATAAATTCATTAATTGACGTGATATGGACGCATCACTTATCACGTCAGATGGTACATAATGTGGTACAAAAAATGATCTTCCTAACATTTTTTTTTAAGAATTTAATTTCTTCATATAATGCCCAAAATACACTTATAGGTTTCCAACTGACGATATTTTTCTTATTTTTAAGATGGGAAGAATCCAAATATGATCTTATCGTTTTGTTCTCTACCTCTTTGAAAAATGCAAATTCATTGTACAATAATTTCTCGCATGAATGTTGTTACAACCATGAAAGTGTGTTTGGAACTACTTTTCAAATGACTGAAAACACTTTAAATGAAAATGCTTTTGGAATCAATCATTAGTCAAAATACAAGTGAATTCTAAAAAAAGCATTTTAAGTGCAACATGCAATGAAGCACATAACTAGTGTTTTTAAAACCTAAAAACATTTTCACCAAAACATTTTCAGTTATTTTAAAAGTACTTTCAAACAAACTCTCAAATTATTGGCTCATTTGGAAAGTGCTTTTAAAATGTTTTTTAAACAAATTCTTAGTAAAACTACAAGTTAATCATAGAAAATCACTTAAAGTGCTTCCTTTAAGAAACACCTGGAACCCAAAACATTTTCTCTAAAAAATACTTCCAATCATTTAAAAACACCTCTCAAACACACCCTATAACATAAAACATAATTTATCAATAGGAGACGAGGATTTGAACTTTAAACAAGAAGAACTAGTGGTTTTTAATACTCAAATATAGTACATGTTTACACATTTTCACTACTTAATCATAAAACAAAAAAGGGTTTTTGAGTTCTTCCCATACATTTGGTAGAACTTTTTTTTTTTTGTCATTAGTTAAATTTGGGGGTGGGGAGAATCGAACTTGAGTGAGGTGGGAGTTTTCTTGGCTCTAGTGCCACTGCAACTAGGCCCCATCCTCATTTGGTAGAACATTGATGATGCTCAAGTTAATTTGCAAAAATAATGCCAACATGTTGAAGGTTTTCCATCATGTCAACTAGGGGTGGGTTCAAATAACCGAAAACCGAAAAAAACCGAAAACCAAACCGAACCGAGGCCGAAAAAAACCGAACCCAAAAAAAACCGAACCGAAACTGCCAAACCGAACCGAACCGAATCTGGCTGGTTCGGTTTCGGTTTTTAAGGTTCGGAAACCGAACCAAACCGAACCGAACCGAACAGATATATATATTTAATTTTTTTTCAATATTATAAATAATTTAGTGATACAATCATAACAAGACATAACCTATTACCAAGTTGGTTTGCTTGAAACTTTTCAAGCCCCTGCGCATGGGTTCGAATCCTCATGCCTCCAGGGTTTCAGAAAAGTTTTTTAGGTTTTTTGAGCAATCAACAAACCTTTTAACTTAAAATTAAATATAAATACTTAAACCTGCTGCTGTGAAGAATCGAACCCCTTCCGTCCAGGGGGGATAATTCCTTCAAGCCAACTTGACTGTAGGCTTGTTGTTGCTATATCTGTACCAGTATATGATTTATAGGTATTCTAATCGCTAATGCTTTATAAAATTTGTTAAGTTTACAAACCCTAGCAGCCGTCACTCATTTTTGAGTTTTCATTCTCAAACACTCTCGCTCCTTCCTCAGTCTCTCTCTCCCTCATCCGCTGCTCTCTCTCCCTCATTCCTCAGTCTCTCTCTCCCTCCTTCCTCTCTTCCTCTCTTCCTCTCTTCAACTCTCCTTCCTCTCTTCCTCTTTCCAACGTGCCAAGTCCATGGTTGTAACATGGATCTTTAGCTCTCCTTCCTCCGGATTTCTTTAACAGTAAGTATTCAATTTCTTCCTTTTTTTTCATTTTCTTGTTTAATTCTTTGAGTGCTGAAAATGGTAGTTTTTTTATTTATTGATTAATAGTTTTTATTTCTTTAGTTTGTTGAATATGCTTTGTGAATTTATTTGTTGGCTTTGTGAATTTATTTGTCCGAGGCCCGCCGATTGGCGGATCTGGAGGAGAAGGATCTCGAAAAGGAGGAGCAGGCGGCGTTGGAGAAGAATTCGGATGAGGTGAAGAAGAAGCAGAGCCGTACGGTCGAGGAGGAGTATGAAAGGATGGTGGTGGTGGAGAATAAGAAACGGGATGATTCGTTTAGGAGGCTCAAGGCTTCGTTTATGTTGTGCTTGTTTTGCATTTTTTGGAGGAAAAAAAATAAAAAAAATCGAAAAAAACCGAAACCGAACCGAAAAAAATCGAAAAAAATTTGGGCCGAACCGAACCGAACCGAAATTTCGGTTTGGTTTCGGTTTTGATAAAAAACCGAACCGATAAGAACCGAACCCAGCCCTAATGTCAACATACAATGCTCCTTACAACCTTCGCTGAGATTACTGCATGGCATTTCGATGCCGAAATTAGCCAAGCAAAAACATGTCCCGTTTTTGTCTTCTGGTTTTTTCAACAACAAAAGTTTTGCATTCGCAGCTTTTTATTTTAAATATTCGTATGAGCTAAAAAACAGTAACATTCTTTTTTTTTTGGTCAGTAACATTCTTTTATCTCAGAAACTTATTGTACTCTTACCTTCGGCTTTGGATTATGATCACGTGACATAATTAACATTATGCGGTTTCTGTCTATGTTACTTATTATACATGATTGAATTATTAATACTATACTTTAAAGTACAAGCTATAAAATCGTAATTTGTTCATATTATAACAAAGGCCGTTCCTGAAATTTTTGGTGTCATGTACGAGACTCAAATTGAGGCTTTTATAAGGTCTACAATTTTAGTTTCTATCTTTTCTATTATGTTTTATCTTTATTTGATTATGTATAAATTGATATAATGTAAACGGAAAAAAAAAAATGAAGCGTGGTGTGGTGCTAAGTACCTAGCTATCTACGGAAAGGAATTATCTTCGGATCCCTTCCTCCTAATCCATCAAGTCTGGAGATCCAGACCATTGAAATTTGATCCAACTGCTACAAACAGGGGCCCACTTTAAAAGTTATAATAACTTTAGCTGTTTGATCAAATTTCAATGGTCCAAATCCCCAAACTTGGTGAATTAGGAGGAAGGGATCGGGAGAGGATCAATTTCCGCTATCTACATCTCCTATGCTTTTAGGTTCAAAACTCTTTAATTTTAAATACAAAAAAATAAAAACATGAAAAAATGTGTTGCAAGAGGTATTTGAACTCAATTGAGAGAGATTCAGTGTGCCCAATCTAGTACATCAAGTGTCATAATACAAGTGGTTGAAATTCTTTTTCAAGTATCCAACCACTTATATTATAACTTATGGTGTACGGGACCGTGTTTCTAGCACATGAAAAATTTATCCTTAGTTAGAGCTACAAAAATAAGAAGCACAAAAACAATTACACTAAGAACTTAATTTGGTTGATTGGTGGAACTTTATATATACTTTATACACAAATAAAATAGAATTGTAAATTGGGGCCGTACTAAAGGTTATGTGCGTTGACACTACTTGCACACTTTCAGAACCGACTTTGATTATAATGCATAATGGATTGTATAATCAAATAACATAAAATAATTTTTCATTTATAGGTCATACAATGTTTTTATAAATTTCTATACAATAATTTGATGTAGAATTTGGTCTTTCATTCAGAAATTGACTAAAACCGCATCATCATCCTTTCGTGCGGCTCTAGTGTTCCACTTGAAGGTGCAGCTTCTTAGCGTTAGGTGACACACTTATCAGAAAACTCTTATGCAATTTATTTTTATTTTAAATAATTTTATGAGATAAGCTATACAAATTAACCTACATAAATAACATGATTTTTGTTAACCTGCATACCTGCAATTGCTAGAAAACTACGACATATATGGATCCAAGTGTATTATCTTTGCACCTTATTGTATTGAATAATTATAAACCAAGCGGAGTAGAGATCTTATTCCAATCATGTTAAGACACTTCTGAACTTTTTATTTTCTTTGCTTACTAAAAAAGAATTCAGGTATTTTCGCACTCTTATTTTTTCTATATCCATTGCTTCTGTGACTCCTCCTTCCTCGGATTCTTTCAATTATTGAAGCTTAGAAATAAGAGGCGAGTGCACATGGAGGAAACAGAAAGCGTAACAATTGACACCCTTATTTTTTTCTTTCTATGATGCAACTCTCTTGTAAGTAGTGGATGGTCTTCGTTGATAGAGCTTTCTTCTCCATCTCATTTGCGTCTCAAGTATAAATTCTCAACCGTCCCTCAGTGTAGCTTATAAAATATCATCATGGTAATTAATGTATGAAATTAAAATATTTTAAAGGTAACCACGAGTTGGTAGCCTAGTGGTAAATGGCGTATTGCGAGGCTTCCTTCAAATTAAAAACTAAAAGTTTTGGGTTCGAAACCCACTACTGGTGTGGAAGCCAGACTTATGGCCAGAGGGAGGCTGAAATGCCTCTGTGAGTCTTCTGGCCTCTGGAACTGATGAATAATCATGACTTGCCACCACTTGTCCTCTTTAAAAAAAAAAAAAATATATATATATATATATATATTATTTTTAAAGATGTTGGATGATGTTATAAAAGCTCTTTCAGAAACAAATAAACATCTAATTTAGTCACTAACGCATGCAAGAAGTGTAGGAAGTGACGGTGACCGACAATTTTCAGAAACGTTCTTTTCTTTTCCTGTTCACCTTCACCGGAGAGAGAGTTTCTTTACACTATTATTAGGGGTGTGATATCCACACACATCTTTTTATTTCTCACACACTTTTCTAATTTTCAGCCGTCGGATCGGATGAATTGAAGAAGATCAAAGGATAAAAATTAACAAGGGGTGTGTGAGAGTAAAAAATGATGTGTGGATAACACATCCTATTATTATTCTCTCCAAGAAGATGGTGGCATGTGTTAAATTCGAAGAATAATATTTAACATATATTATTCGAAGAACAATACTAGTTGATACGTGTAAACATCTTTTGACATATACTAATGTAAGCGAAAGATACTTTAAACTATACAAATATCACCACCTATCACTATGTATATGTTAAAATATTAATCAGTGTTACAATATACTTATTTTTATACATGTAAGTGTTACAGCTACATGTATATTATATCACGTATACTAATTATCAATCAAATGTTAACATGTGAATGGTATACGTAACTAGATGAGACTTTAAACTTCATGAAGCTAAGATTTTTTTCTGTGCATGTAACAACGTCTTTGTGTCACAAATTATATGGTGTTAGAATTTTATTTCATGTTTTAATATTGCATAAATTCCTCATCTCACATTTTATAACCGTATATATTTTGCATTCTAGATTAAAAAATATACTTCTTGTAAATTTTGACTCTTTTTTAAAGATATAAAAAAGAGTTATGACAGAATTATAAATTGTTCAAGCTTTACATGTTTTCGAGGAAGCAAACATGGTGGCAGATGAGCTTGCATGCATCGGCAACATCGTTCAAACTTGTGTATTTTATAAATTAAGGACTCAACTAATTTTTAAGCCAATTTTTCCTTACCTCTATTTTCTAAATGTTCCATACAAATTACTAATTACCTTAAACTATTTATATGTTACGAACGTGACTAAATTCAACGAAAATTTGAAGAAAATAGAAATTAAAAAGGGTAATTTGCTAAAAAGTTAATTTGAGTCATTAATTTATATTATATACATATAAGTATAATTTAAAATAAAAAAAATCCAAAGTGCAAGTACCAAATTCAGGTAGTAATTGGGCAATTTACTCTTATTTTCTTTGTCATAAAAATATTTTTAAAAAACAGCTATGCAACCATAGAATTAGACCATAAAGCCTCGTTTAGTGAATTAGATGGGATATGTTGTGATCAATTAAAATGAATTTGAGTCAAGTTCTTTGTTTGTTATGTTAAATATAAGATGAATATGACCGGACATAATAAGTTATAAATTTACAATAAAATAAATTATAAGTCCCGTTTTACAAATTTTTGCTAATCCAATTTTATCCTTCAGACTCGATCCCAGCGTATAATAGGGCTGCACATAGCTGAGTAGAATAGGAACTGCACAGCAAAATGTTAGACTCAAACTGGATCGTGATGACAACGCGCCCAACCTGCACGCGTGGGTGACATAATCCTGCGCATAACAGAAATCTCTTTGTGTCAGTCAATTAACCCTCGAATCCTGCCTTCTTAAAGGGATTACGTGTGAAACAGTCGTTGCTCAAGGCAGGAAGCTTCCGTGCCCTCGCGGTCCCCCAACGACAATCACATCAGATTTTTCATGTGTTCCAAACCAGAGTTCAAATGTACTGCACCCAGAACTCTTCGTAACTTCTCTAAAACTCTTCGCAACTTCTCTGTAACTTATTAGCTCATTTGTTAACGTCTTAACATTCATTTAAATTTTACTTAATAATGTTATTTCTTTAACTTATCTTTTCAATAAAAAAAATTATAAATTAAAGATAAGTTAAGTTAAAAGAACACATGTCACTCAAGTATATATGTCATAGAGAGGCCAATTTAGAATTTTGAGTGCAGAAGATTTGCACTCTCCAAACCATGCATTTTGAAGCTATTGGCTTATTTTCTATATAAAAATTAGGATAGAAAATCAGTTATTTGAGCTATTATGATTTTATTTTATTTTTAAGACGAAAAAATAATTTACATTAAATATTTTATTTATTGAGAGAAGATCACATTGTTATAACCAGCGTAACTTTTATTTTTTATTCCAAGGGAAATATTTTTGCTGCTCTCTCTTCTTTGGGCCTCGGGCGCCCGATGATCGGCTATTTGTCTTCGTTTGATTGTCTCAATACGTTTAATATTTGTACTTGTAATGTAAAATAGTTGCGCAACAGCTAATAATAATCTTTTTGTATAGTTTTTGTTAAAAAAAATAATAATGTCTTTGTATAGTTTTAGTTAATAATCTTCATCTTATACAAGTTTTAGTAAATAATCTCATCTTACCTTCCAAAATTGGATTCTTTCTCGTGAACCATTCAATCCAAATATACCCGCGATTCCATAGCTAATTTGATAATAAGTCGTGATTTATTTGTAATAATATACAATTTTGTGGGAAATAATAGAAGGAAATTCCTTTTTTATGTATGAAATAAGAACCCCTCTTGAGGAAATGAAATTAAAAATAGCCGTGCTAATTTGGAATTTACCATATGGGGGTAACGTACGTTGAATGAATTCATTAGGTCCAAGTTGCCGTGTAAATTTCATGGCTATATTAGTATGTATGAATAGGTTTACCTACACTAAATGTACATGGGATATAACGCATTCCATCTAATAGTCTACCCAATTTGACCATACAAAACTTGAGCATTATTTGAATAAAAAATTATAATTTTGTATTATAAAGGGATTCAGATTATCGTTTAGTACTACAATCTAATTGTAATTATTTTCACTTGTAAGTAGAGATTATATGTTCAAAGTTCGAACCCAAATCCGCCCATGTCCAATTTGACTTCAAACCCGATCGAGCGGGTTAGAATGAAGTAAAACCTACCCAAACCCAACCCGACCTCAACCAGATTATTTATTGGGTTAGGTTGGGTTGATGTTTTGCCCTTCCATGTCAACCCAAACCCAACCCGATTTCTAGTCCGAATTTCTCATGCACAAATTACCCGTCCCACTTCTTATTATACAAGCTAGATACAAGTTTGGGAGAGCTGAACTTGAAGTTTGTTGTTTGCTTTTCATTTGAACAAACAAAATTATTGCTTTTACGTTTTTCTTTTTTTGGTTAAAACGGTGGTATTGTTTTGTCATTGAATTTGAACTTTGCATGGTTTAAACTTTAGAAACGCATTCCACACTATTTGGTTTATTTTTCATATGGATGGTGATGTGTAAAATTGAATTTTAAATAGTTTTGTGGTATTTTGTTCAAAATTTGAGACTTGTCTTACAAAATAATGTGTTACAAGATTGAATTTGATAAAATTGGGCAAACCCGAACCCAACTTAAACTGGAACCCGAATAAAATTGCATGACCCAAATCCGAATTAAGAATGTTGAGTTAGGGTTGGTTTGACCATCTAACCCGCCTAATCCGCCCGAGTTGCACCACTAACATAGATAGTGAATTTCATACTAGTTTATTATAGCACGTTTAATACCAATTTGTTACGTCTACCGACTTCTGGATCATCTGTTTGGTTTTTTCTTTGCTTATATATGCTTCGAACAAGAAAGCCAAATTCCTCTCTGGCTCCTAAACAAAATACAACTGCAAATGGATTGCTTTCAATGGCTTTTTAAGGTGTAATTATTATCTTCTTTCTTCTATAAACCACTCATAATTTTTATCATTTTGAAGGTCAAATTAGTTGTAACTAGCGAAGGCTTCATACAAGAAAATGACCTTAAGAAATGTGATGGTTTTGAGTTAATATTGCAGTATTGCACGAGGCACGACCATAATATAATGTAAATGCTTTTCGAAGACAAACCCTAAATCCGTAATTGGATATTTCTCAAGCAATTGGTGTACACTTTTTTAATGTTTAAATTAATTTGTTTTGTGTGGTGATAAAAAATTTCAAAGGCTAATTGACCCTTAATTTTTGAAGAACCCTACACCAGAAAATGCCTCAACCATCTTTTTCTCTTAATTGGGGGGTTGAAAACTTAGAAAGCTGACACGTCTTAGTCTACTCTTTCACATACAACTGCAGCGGTAAGCTTTTGACCTAAATTTTTTTAGCTTATCTGTTTAGGGTTTATAAAAACATGTGTGATTACTAATAGAACAATTAAAAATGACTAACTCTTTAATAGAACGACCACTTGTCTTCTATCTTCGAAATATGTAATGACTTTGATGACGTTAAACCAAAAGCAAATAAGAATGTCTTTTGGGAGATAAAATCTTACTTTTGTTGTTTTATGAAACTCATCCAAGGAACAGAAGAAATATCAACATGCCAATGATCTTTGAAAACAATAATTTTGATAACTATTTCCTTTTTTTTTTTTTTTTTTTTTTTGTGTTACATATAGAGGAAAAATATAGAGGAAACCAAAGAACTATAGAAGAGTGAATGGAGAATATTGAGAGAGATGTATAATAAATGTTTTAAAAAATAAAAATAAAAAACAAAATAATTAGCAAACAGGTTCTAAAATTTTATCACCTAAAAAAAGAGATTGACATTTGATTCTGCTTTCAGATCACAGACTATAGCCATATTCTATATGTCTACAATGCCTTGGCGTGATAGTTTTGTTGTCCGACTTTTTGTATGGCCAAAAAAAAAGATTCATTGTTCTAAACATATGAAATCCAACAAAAGCATACTTAAAAAGAAAAATGAAGGTAAGATCTCGTGATATCCAACGGTTGAGATTTAGTAACACAAAGAATATAGGTTTGGTCAAAATTATACAACCACCGTACACGTGGAGCTTTGGACTATATAGATTTCACACACGTTAGACTATAGTGATTGAGAAGAATACTTGAAACTTTATTTCTTTTAGACTTATTGAATCCTTGAAACTTAATTGAAAAAAGAATTAATTAGTATAACACTCTAATTTTATATTGTGAAGGCTTCTAAGTTAAGCGATAGAGTGGTGCTATCTAAACCTTTTTTTTAATTCTTACATACTTTTCTTAATTTTCAGTCATTCGATCAATTAAATTGAAGAAAATTAAATGATATAAAATAATAAGATGCATAAGAAATTAAGCAGATTTCATAAACTCATTAGTAAAATGAATATAATTTATGAGATAAATTTATTAATTGAGCGGTCTTAAAATGATGGTGGATGATGCTAATTGAGCGCGACTGACTTTATTATACAGAAGAAAAGTAACCTCTTATACATAGCCTCCAAATGACTTTCATCACCTCCTTTTCTGTCAGTATCTGATTAGCAAAGTCCTTATCCTCCAATTTACGATCATTTTGGGGACACGTGGCTCGATGGAAATATATTTTTAGTTAGGCTTTTTAGCTAAAATGGTGCATAAGATTTGCATAACTAATCACTTTGGTATTTAGGATTGAAAATCAATAAAAATGGTCCATGAGATTGTCCACCATCCATTATTTTAGTCATTCCGTTAAAAACTCCGTTAAGTGTCCCTCTTGGTCGGAAGTTTAGGCAATTTTCAAAGTTTTGTAACTCAATCGTTTCTTAACCAAATTTGACCCATAATTTATCAAAATGAAGATAGGAAAGTTTGGAACAAGATTAGACCTATTTGGAAGCTCAATGGTTGTCGAAGATGCCGAAAAATAGCCTGAAAAGTGACTAGCCCGCGGGAAAACTGGAAAACTCGCCGAAAACTGGGTAAACTTTAAATGTTCATAACTTTTTCAATACTCAACGAAATCGAGTGATTAAAAAACAAAAATCATACTTCTAGATGATACGAAGAGAATGGTACCTTTCTCGATGGCTAATTCGCTGTGGTTTGGTTGGAAACGGCTCGAAAGTGGCTAACTCGAGACCAAGATAGTTTTCCGGCTTATTCTACACTTTCCTATCTTCATTTTGATATATTATGAGTTGAATATGATTATGAAACGATTGAGTTACGAAGCTTTGAAATTTGCCCAAACTTCCGGCCAAGAGCTCCGGGACACTTAACGGAGTTTTTAACGGAATGACCAAAATAATGGATGGTGGACAATCTCATGGAGCATTTCTATTGATTTTCAATCTCAGGGACCAAAGTGATGTGTTATGCAAATCTTGGACACCATTTTGGCTAAAAAAACCTTTTATTTATTTATCTTAGCAATTATCATTGCTTTATTTTCAATCAAGTTATTCGGAGCTTCAGGCCAGAAATAGAAGATAAAAAGAAGTCATTGGAATATTGTAATTGAAGCCTGTACCTTGCATTCAACATTGGGAATTGGATCCACTCTGAATTTTAGTATCTGGAGTCTAAGGATCAACATATCCGAACTGCACAAAGTGACTTCGACGATCTCTATTAACTCATTTCGCTAGTACATTACACAAATCAACAGCTCTGATTTCTTTTACACACTAATCAACAATTCATATATGTTGATCCTTAGGCTCCGGACAATAAGGTTCGGAGCCGATCCAATTCCTCTACATTGTACATGAACTTTCCACAGGGAAAAGTCAGTCTACAGTGATCAATTTAGTATACTTGTAGCGTTTTATTTTCTAATTTGATTGCTCAGATAGATATTTAGTAGCATTATGTAGAGTTGCTTTTTGTCACGTGATTAAGGTAATTACTGAATAACTGAACAATTCAATTGAAGACATGTTTAAAGTTTATGATGTGTTTTCATACTTATAACTTGAAGTAATTATTCTGTCACTGGATACTATCACCTGACAAGAACAATCTACGAAATCTTTTCTGTGTCCTTTGAGAACTGCATACATATTTTGCATGATTTTCATCCTTTGAGACCCGCATGCATGCATCATGCTTAGTTTTTTTATTGGTTTTCAAATCAGAGACCATATTAAACGGGAAAGGATCCTCTCCGGACTCCTTCCAGTCGGATCCTCAGGATTAGGGGTGGGCAAACGGGTCCTGGACCCGCGGGTCGGGGCGGGTACATGCGGTTCGGGCCGGGTACGGGGCGGGTCCAAAATTTTGAAACACAAAACGGGGCGGGGCGGGGCGGGTCTATGAAATTAACGGGGCGGGGCGGGTCCAAAAATAAGAAGGAACGGGCCCCCGGCCCGGCCCGTTTGTAGCATATGGGATAATGGATTTGATTAAAGTGACTCCGTGGCCCTCGACTTACAAGGTTGCCCACCAAATTAGACCAGATTTAGGAGGCCCTCAAGGTCTCTGGAACCATCCTCTCGTCCCAGACTCCCAGACTCCCCCACTTTGTTTCTCCATTTCTCAACTTTCTAGTTCTTTTCTTCCCCCACCCCTCGAATCAACCGCCGCGACATCACAACAGCCACCACATGAGTCACGGCATCACCTCACCATCGTTCTTAAACCTAGAAACCTTTCTGAGAGTGACTTAGTTGATTCAAATTTGACTGCGTCGACATCGCACAACAACCAGCCACCACGGTATCACGCCTCACCATCGTCTCCTAAATCTCAAGCGAAGATGGCTTGTTGCAGATCGGTGAAGACGAAAATGGCTTGCTGCAGATCAGAGATGAAGATGGTTGGTTGCAGATCGGAGAAGACGATGGGCACGAGGTTCAAGATCGGAGAAGACAGTGGGTTCAAACGATTTATATGATTGTTTTTCTTTGAAAAAGGTTTTCAGATTTAGTAGGAGATACTGGATTTGAATTTATATCATTCATTTGGTTAATTTGTATGCATGTCAACCTTTTTGAGGCAAGTGAGTGTAGTAGGAGATACTGGAAATCCCAAAACAATCAAAATACTACTGCTTTGAAAACCATGAGTCGTTCAAATTCTTGTTGCAGATTATCCTTAAGCTACTACTTCCGATTTGAGCGTCTAGGTTATCGACGAAGGAAGATGAACGGCGAGTTAAAAAAAATTGTAATCGGACCCGTGGACCCGGCCCGAATCGGCCCGTTTCAAACGGGCCGAGTTAGGTCCGGTTCCAAATTCAGAAATGGCATTACTCGGCCCGGCCTGGCCCGTTGCATTTTAAAACGGGTCTGGTCCGGTTCTTTCAAATTTGGGCCCGGCCCGGCCCGTGCCCACCCCTACTCAGGATCCAGAAGATCGCCTGCAAGGCTTGCCTCCAGCAGAGCCGGGAAGCAATCGCAGCGTCTTCTCCTTCCTCAAACAGGGTCGCAAAGCCACAGTCGCAACCTTGCCTTGAAATAGGACCACGAAGCCATCGATCCCGACTACGATTTCGATGACGCCATCGTCTCCTCCACATCCGCGCCCCTCTATCAACCTTCCCGCCGTCTAAACCATCGCCGTTGCATCCATGGCCGCTGCCGCCATCACAGCTTCTTCTCATTCCAATGGTGTCAAGGTCGGCTGAATGTTTTCTAGCCGTTCGATTTTCTTTTGAACGGATAGGATTGAAGGATCCTGAACGGATAGGATTGAAGGATCCTCCGGATCTGGATGGAAGGGATCCAGAGAGGATCCTTTCCTATATTAAACAGCATTTTTGCTTTGCCACTCAAAACCCTAGCTAGCAAAATATATATGGTTCAATATTATTATGCAAAAAATGCATATCAACGTCGTACTGGTCCATGGTTTTTGGTTCCACAGGGCCCGACTACGTACGTCTGCGTCCCTCCAAATGGAAACCTTTACGACCAAATAAGAAGATATTATTAACGTGGAAATGCAAAAGCACACATTACTGGGAGAAAAGAAAGGTGGAGAGCAAAGATGCCGTGAGAATAATTGGTTCTGCTGCTGTTGCTCAAGATATGAAGCCCTATATGACCTCCAATTTTATTGGCACCAATGCTTTTTTCCACATCACTAGGAAGATGATTCTCAGAAGTAGGCACGGGTCTTGTCCCAATTACATAAAGAACAACTTTTAAGGCACAGGTGCACTAGTATCGCGACGTCTTGTATCAATAATACAATTACATGTGTAAGTTTTTTTCTAATAACATTGCATCATTGACACGAAATATGAGAATACCAATGTATTCGTGTAAGTTGCTCACAAAGAAACTCTTTACCCTAAATTGCAAACTATTTTACCAGGTAATCAGAAATGTTTTCGGTGTGGTTCCTGTGGTACGGTAGAAATAATGGAAGTCCCCGCATGTAACTATTTTGCAGAGTTGATATGGATTAGACAACCCACTTACTAAGTGGGATGAGCATTTCATGAGTATTCTCACCACCTCTCACTAGCAACCTCCACTTTTTCGAAGGGTACTTGCAGCATTTCATCAAGTTGAAACTAGTAATTTTAAAACACCAAATTTATTCGTCCAATGATGTTTTTGATCGATTCGAACTTAAGATATTGAAACTTGTAATTAGTGTTCCATAATTCAAAAATAAAATGATGTTTTCAAAACCTTATTTGTATCAAATAAATAATATACTGATCACGTATACTGACACATTATTTAATGAACAAATCTTATAACTTTAACATTATTGTGATTCAAATTTGTGCAAAACTAATAGAATTTGAACTTAACCATTCGTTATAATAATTCTTTGCGGTTGCCAGGTTGTAAACTTATGTTCCAATAAAGGACAGTGACCCTCTTCCTGGGAATTGGATCCCCTCCTGAGCAAATGGTGGGGATCCTCATGATCTACTAACACGGGCCGTTGGATTTTGATCCAACGGCTACAAACATGGGGTTCATCTAAAAGTTATAATAATTGTAGCCGTTTGATCAAAAATCAATGGTCCGTGTTAATGGGTCATGAGGATCCCCACCATTTGCTCAGGGGATCCAATGGACGTGTGAAAGAGAAAGATGTTGCAAAATCCAAATTGGGGTCCTCTCATATCCTGAAGTTGACTTTGTATTAGGAACTTGATTTTATTGAGAATTTTACACAAACACTATATACACATTATAGTATAGTTTTCAACTTTTCAAATATTAAGGGCTCGTTTAAAAGTACTTTTAAATAACTAAAACCGCTTTTAGAGAAAAAAAATTTACTTGCATTTTTACTAATAATTGGTTCCAAAAATATTTTCACCAAAAACGTTTTCAGCCATTTTAAAAACATTTCCAAACGAGCTTTAAAACTATTTTATTAAACCCCTAATAATAAAGTGCATATAGACGTTGAAACATGTTAGATTTCACTTTCAAAAGATTACTTGATTAAACCATTTGGTGCTTTTAGATTTACAAGCAAAAGAAGACAAGAAAATGAATGATTTGGTCCCAAAGCATCTCCCTATCTATGTGCAATTATAGGGGTTAAACAACACATTGCACGCCATGCAAATTGAATATATAGTTAGAGAGATGAACAATTCAATCAAGGGACATGAAAGAAAGAAGATAGATGATAAGTTGGGCAAATATTTGATGGGTCACAGAGGTGAATGTGAGACACAAATTAGCTTAATGCAGGTAGCACACTTGGTGGTGGGAAAGTGTAAAAAGTAAAGCATTATATTTTTCTATTTGGAAAAGTCATAAGCTCATGAATGTTTCCAACTATTAGGGTACAAAAATTGGAGCACACAAGACAATTGCATGCACCTAACCCTAGCTAGTTAAGTTGTGGAGGGATTTTGGCATATGAAGTTGTCACAAGTGTAAAGAAAGTTGTACACTACAACATGGCTAGCTACATTGAAAGATTTTGCGTGTGAACAAACCTTTTTGTTTTCTTGTAAGAATCTAATTCTACCAAAAAATGGTGGGGAGAGAGAGAGAGAGAGAGAGAGAGAGAGAGAGAGAGAGAGAGAGAGAGAGGTGGTTAGGGGGAAAGTCATGATTTGCTTGGGGAGAGAGAGACCACAAAAGAACCCACTAAAGAGATAGAAAGTGGAGGATTTGTTTAGGCTTTTAGTTCATGGAACTTCTCCTTCTCTCTATAGTGGGATGGTGATTGTGAAAAAGATGGTTTTGAGGTCCCAACTTTGCAGCAGCAGCATTTGCAACAAAACCTACACAGAGTAGGAAAAAGACCCACGATTGAAGCCTTCTGTTTTCTTTGCATGTGAAACCCACTAATATACACCAAACATGTATATATATGTATGTTTATCTGTGACTGTGTGTATATGTGTATATATACATAAAATGGGGTGTCCCTTATTTCCCTCCCTCAAAAGTCGTTTCATTTATTTCCTCCAATCTTATTGGATGCTTGTATAAATAAGTATTGCATTTGCCTTCATCATCCTTCCAATTTTCTTGCCTACCGCGTATGGTTTTTAGCTCTTATCTTTTAGACCTTTTTTTTATTAAATCTTTTGTAGCATGCATGCTCATGTTAGGGTGCTCCATCTGTTAGAATTTCCTACACATTTAGCAATGGACCAGAACGAATAGTGACCTGCTTAACCATCCCACGTAAAAATTTGTATGAGAGAAGCATTTTTTTGCCTACTTTGATGTTTAATGATGATACCCAATTTAACCCCAACAATAGAGTTTTATAAAGAAAATTGTTTGTGGTTTGTTTTTGTTTGATCATTAATTTGTGACCAAGTTAGAAGTGTGGTAGTTTGAAACGGTAGGGAATCAAATTTGAGTGACTCATTCAATGTTATAAAAGGCGAAGGCTCAAGCAAAATGTTTCATCGTTAGCCCCGCCTAGACGAATGTCTTGAAGCGTGAGGCAAAGCCTTACTGGATTTAAATAATTGGGGACTGCTATGGGTTATTAAGAAAAAACGGAAGACTATTGTAGGTTATTTAAAAAAATGACTTGGCCAAAACGACATGAATTAAGAAGAAAACTTTTTTTTTTTGACAAATGATAGTATATACACTAAGGTGGTGGGGAAACTATTGTTTGTTCAAAAAAGATTTCTTCGAAAAAAAAAAAAAGTTTTCTTCTTCGTCGCGATCGTCTTCTTCGCGAAGACGTCGCCGCACAGTAACAATTATAAACTAGAGGACAGAGCCCTTTGATTTCGATTTCGGATCACTGATGGATCTAGGAACACCCAATCAACCGCCTCAGGCACGCCTCGACCACATCTAAGCGAGTTTTCGCCTACTCCCACTGGGTAGGTGTTATCACTCCTACCCCGTCTCCAAAGCCACCTAGGCGCACCTCGGGGTGTGTTTTTTAAAACATTAGACTCGTTACATATAAAGAGTCAAGTAGTGTTCAATTGTTAGCAGTCATTCCTTCTTGCAGACAAATCAGAATTTGAGTGATTCATTACGTGTAAGGAGCCAAACAATATTAAAAAAAAAAACACTTTTTAATAAACTCCCTGCTTAGTAGGTTACGAGTAAATCAAACCCCAAAAAGGGCAAAAAAATGGTTATGCAAAGATTTTGAATAAAAATTCAATTTAAGCTTACAAGACCAATTATTTCTTAAATTCATATATTTCCATGAGGTAGTTTGGGCCTCGTAGAAATGCAAAGGTAACACAATTCATCATTTGAGCCGCAAAGCTTACTTCCAATAGAAGGATTAATTTTGTCAACCATCCACCAAATAACAGTATATAGATACTAGGATTAGCAAAATGGAAATTCCGAAGAAAACAAAAATAAAGCACCAGCACCCCGAGGATTTACAAAAGTGTAGCAACAGAATTTCAGCAACAATGGACTCGAAATATCGGGATCATAAACAGTGACCCGGACTCCATCAAGGTTTCCTTCCGGCAGTGAATCATCTCCGACATCAGTGTTGCCGCCAGAACGCCAAAATCAACTTTCAACCATTGGTTCGGGGTCAGAAGATGGTTCTGTGAGAGATGGCTGTAGGAGAGATCTGTTGGATTGGCGTACAGAATTGAAAAGAATGTCCTTGATAACCTGAGCAAAGACAAATAAGAGCAACTGTGTTAATTAAGAACAAATTGGACGTTGCTATAAGAATCCACTGCACAAGCAAACAGAGAATATATGAAGATTGGCACGGCCAGGGGTTACCTGTGACATCAGACCATGCACCTGCTCGACAGTTATCTTTGCACTGTCACGAGTAATTTTGGCAAGTTGGGATTCTTCCTGCAAATTCATGAAGCCATTCAAATTCAACTGCTGGCAACATAGGTAATCAGCGTGAATGATGGTTAAATAATAACAAGATTCTGATTATGTAACATTCTTCTCTTAATCACAAATCTCTCCTGCACATGAATGAAATCACCCAGTCATGCATTCTAACATTACCTGGATCTAAAATGCCTATCTATATGGGGGCAAGTGGGACCCACATAGAAAGGATAGCAGAAGAAAAACTGTGGGTACTATAATTCTAAACAGTTGAATTTGTTGAACAAAAACGTTTTTTTTTAATGAGTGGCAGGCAAACAAGTTGAATTTCCATATGGCATGATATCCAGTGGCTGCTAAATTTTAAAACAGAAGCCAATGTTCCAGAGAAGATTCAAAAGTGCTATATTTTTGTTTTCCTGGTTTCTTTGGAAAAATAAATAAATACAAAAACTTAAAAACTGTTTCAAAGCTGAGAACAAGAATCAAGAATACAAGAAAAAACACAAAGGCAAGTCCACATGATTCTCAGACTAGGCAAATAATTTGGTTCTTTATCCTTTTGTTTTTCTTCTTAATATCTACAGAACTAGGTATACATATATTTATCAGTTTGGTTTCGTGAAAGAGAGAGAATAGAACTCAATGAAAAGGGAGAATGACACAATGTTCACACATCAAGTTTGCACGCAAATCCACTCATAGACATATAGAATGACGAATTTTATAAATGTGTATTTTGCATAGACTAGATGAATATAAGGAGTGGCGCTGGAATCCATACCACCTTCCTGCCCTAACCTTCTCTACGTATATATAAATGAGTAACAGATTCCACTTAGCAGTTATACTTGTATGGTCCAAATCCATTTAAAAGATAGCTCTTCTAAATCAAATGAGCGAGATAGAGGGAAATGGGAAGAAAGACTTACCTCTCTCTTTCTTTGTGGGGGTGTTATTAATGGCCCAAAGCGAGAATGAGCCAAATGATTCTCCGCCTGCTCTAGCTTTTCAGCTGGCATGATGCAAAGAACACAACTTAATATTCAGTAGATAATCTAAGATATATGGAAAATACTTGAATAGGTAATATGGACAGGTAAGAAAGTACCTAGATCAGAAATTTGTCCAGCAACATAGTCTCCATTACCCAATAAAGGTGAGGAAGAAAGAGTATTCACCCAATACTTGTTCCAGAGCAGATCCAAGAGGTGAGTGTCAAGAGAAGACTTGAAATAAGTGATATCCAGAGAATAATACTGCATACACAAATACAAAAGAAGTTTCAGATAATAACAAACCAAAGTTCCGCAAAAGAACTCTAGGATAATAACATCATACCTGTTTACAGTGAACACCGAAGTCCTCAATTTTGTTCAGAGGAATGGTCTGATACTCAGAGACAGGATCGTCTGGAGGCTTATATCCATCTGGGTACGTCCTGAATGCACCAATGTCAACTTTTCCAGCAGACACTGTCCGAGTTGGATCAATAACAACAGCCAAAAAGGGCTCCTGATATTGCTGGTTAAGCATCTGCGTCGAAACATCAATACCCGAAAGCCAGCATCCATAACCCGGATGAGAATGGTACCACCCAACCACATTCTCCAACCGCCCCGCCTAGGCAATAAAACACTCAGTAAGCGGATTACCTTGCACAAATAGAACTAATACATGCACTCCAATACAAGAATCCTACTCCACAAATTAACAATAACGAAATTTGAGAAACTATATGTCTTAACACAAACCCCACTAAGAAACCTAGCAAAATTCAATTTAACACCAACTATGTAAGAAAAGACCAGCAACTCAATGACGCAATAGCCTAACAACAGCAGCAATTAGGGTTTCTGAAAGCCCAAAAGTTCATGCCTTAAACATTGAAAAACACAAATAATTTGAAAAAAAAATCTAAAAAATCACAAACCTGCTTATTGGTTTGGGAATATTCCACCATATACTCATAGGCATCAGCCTGAGCATTAACCCTAGTCTCAGTCCCTTCAACAGGCAAAGCAAAAGCATCCATGACGATAATGGCGTCGCCGTCGGTCTTGCCCTGCATGAGGCCCATGACCTCGATGGTCCCGCCGGACCGGGCGTGCACAACCATCTTCAAGAGCGCGAGGGCGGAGATCTTGACGCGCTTGAAGTAGTGGGGGTCGTTGGCCCAGGGCTTCTCCTGCTGGAACTTGGCCTGAGCCACCTCGTCGTAGTAGAATATGGCGTCGGCCGTCGGGTCCGCCTTCGGCTTCGCCACGCTCGGCGGCGTGTCCATGGGGATTATGTTGTTCTCGAGCTCCCATGTCTGCTGGGCTATTTGCGCGTCCATGGTGTTTGCGAAAATGTCTCTGAGAGACACTACTGCGTCCCTTGATTAAATAAACGACTCTGACTCTGAGTAATTAAGCGAAGTCGATTTCTACTAAGAAAATAAATAAATTGCCATTGGGCTGCCTTTTATGTTTAGGGCTCCTTCGGAGAAGAGAAAGCCCAAGGAGCAAAAAACAGTTTTTATTTTATTTTTATTTTTTTAAGATCGATATTATATTTTAAACTAGGGTGCAACTTGGCCGGGTTGTTCATTCAGGTTTACCCAACTTTATTGAGTTCAATCTTATAACACCTTATTTTGTAAAACGTTTCAAATTTTCATCAAAGAACGTCAATATATATTAGTTAAAATTCAATTTTACACCATCATAATCCACACAGATGTTAAACCAAATAATGTGGAGACCACTTCTAATATTTCAACCATGCAAAGTTGAAATAAAATTACAAGAGACTACCAAAAGAAAGGTAAAAGAAATATTATCATTCATTGTTCAAATAAAACCCAACAACAAACTTCAATTATTGTCTTCCCTAAACTTGTACCTTCCTTATATTATAGGAAGCGGGATGAGTTTGCGTTGACATGGGCAGGCAAGAAATCAACCAACCTAATAAATGATCGAGTTGATGTCGAATTGGGTTTGGGCGGATTTTTACTTCATTCTAACAAGCTCGATCGGGTTTGAAACCAAGTGGGGCATGGGTGAATTCGGATTGACCCAAGTTGCACACCTTTAAACTGATTTACGCGGTATGGGATTCAAATTTATGTGCTCAGTGAGTTGCACATCCATTGTAACCAATGTGACTACGCCCACGTCCATTGAAACAAAAGATAGTTTGTTATGAACTGTTTTGCTGATTCCAGCTAATTGTAGCATAATAGCCCCTCTGCACGTGCAAACGCGTTTACTTGATTCTTTCCACTTGCAAATGTTGTCTTCTTTTTCGTTAGCACAGGGGCCCAAAGCCAATTAGTGTAAATCATATGAAGGTCGAGAGATCCCGGCAGTATCAGCCACTATAAAATTGCCTACAAGGAGGAACAAAATCATTACAATTAGCGAGCCATGCAAATGCAAGGTTCACTCAACATGAGAAAATTTGGAGAGCTGTTACAACACATTGTGCACACTCAAACAGGCGGTTTTCACAATTCCAATCAATTAGGAACATTCTCTACAACATTTAAGTCTAGCTAAATGTGGACAAAGACCCGTGGCGTAAATACCTGACGGTAATTCCTACCCTGTTCCTGTTGACATGGAACCCGAACAAAACGAAACACATTTGCCAAATTACATAAGTTAGTATACAATAAATTACACTGTAAGGTACAGAAACCACAATTCTGTGTCATTTGCCCCGCGACCTGCCTCTCCTGTTGGATCTTGTTGGTCTCTTTCCCTTCTGCTTCTCCACAACAATGTCAGTCTTGGCTACCGGGCTTGGCTGGGTCAGCTCCTGTGATAACTCATTGGGCATACTAGAGCTGTTTTGGGAGCCACTGGCAACGAAATCATTGTCCTTCGTGACATCAATATAATTTTCAATCAGTTTGTGGACCTCAAAAGTAGCTTCATTCAAATGTGCGCCATCGTTTTCCTTTGTGGCACCAACATTGTTTCCGTTTTTGTTGGTGACCTCGCCAGTAGGTTCATTCAAAAACTCACGGTTATCATTTAAAGTGAGATCTGTAGCTGCAATCTCATGACTCGAGCTGACTGGATTACTTTCCCCATTGAGCATGGCGTTTTCTTCTGTGCCCAACTGTGCAGACAAACTGAAACGAAGAAAGGCAATGCAATAAGATGATGCAGATAATGCAGCACCAAAACAATGACATCAACAACCGCTTACTCAGCTACTGAAGAACGGAAACCATTTGTGGTATAAGCACTTCTTGATGCAGTCGCTTCTGTTGTCAAGCACGTTACATCGTGTAATTTTGAATCTGAAACTGAAAAGTAAATAGAATATAAATACGAACGCCTGATGCACAACCAAAATGCTTAGTCAAATGTCAACTACTATCCAACAACTGAACTTCAAAGATTTATGAATGGCATCTTTCAGACTCGATAAATTATTCAGTACAAAATAGAACTGCATCATCCAAGCTACATACATAGTGTTCTATCCCAATAAAACAATGATATAACTGGAATTGTATTACTTGCTGACACAATATGGTGAGAGTATATGCATGACACGTCAAGTAAAATAGTTTTAGGTGATAGGCTGATAGCACATATAATTCCATTGGAAACGAAGACCAAGTGAGATGAACTTGTCCTCCCACAGTATCTAGTTTTTTGAGTAAGTCTACCTGGATAAAGTGTTGACATTCAGAGTTTCAAGCACATATACTTAAAGATGATATACTACCGAACAGTAAAGACACAGTTCACACTAGTTATTCAGCCAGACAAAAAAAATTCCTTTGCTACATATACATATTAGTACAACACATTTGAATGCCGAAATGGCCAGCACAATATCAAACATATAACCTGTACGATAACAACACAAATGTGTATGCTTATATAACCCACACAATGACAGGGTCCAAAAAGTTCACCTTGTATGGTTCCTCCGACCACTGAATTTTGTTGTTCAGACCCATTAGTGTCCTTATGTCCATCAAAATCACCAGCACCAGCATCACTGTGACGTACAAGGGGAATTGAATGTGATAAGCCAAACAAATATCGAGGGTACAAAATGGAAAAATAAAGGAGGAGGGGGAGGAGGGGGAGGAGAGGGAGGAGGGGGGAAGGGGGGAAGGTGAAGGAAAGATCAAAATCACCGACCCAAACTGTACAGAATGGGAGTTAGGCGCAGCTTGGCCCTTGTATCAGACATGCTCAACAATAGTAGTTACTAAGTTACTACAAGAATATGAGGATGCTAGGAAAATGAAATATCAACTATTTCTTGTAATTTTTAAGTTTTTATTTAGAACTGCTCCTCAAACACAGGAGCCGTGGTATTCGGAGACAAAGAGTAGATGTTGCCTGACAAGTATTGCTGTGTCTTATCATGCTGAGGTCAGATGACACCTTTAAGTAAACTACAAGTTGACATGCATAAACAACAATTTTAGGTTAACCACAAGCTGATATTTGAAGAATCATAAGCTTGCTTTCAAATGGAACCTGTAATCTAATAACGATTTTTGGGTATGCATTGAATAATTTTTTAAGAAGCTATAAGAATTAGTTGACAGAAGTTTTCTTGGCTAAATAAGATACAATTCCGTGAAGGAGCAAACCTGGGAGCAGTCTTGATATCTTTAGATGCCTCGAGTCGTTGTCCAGAGCTTAACATCTCTTCTAAGGCATTCTGAGAACCTATTTGATGGACAAACTTAGTGAGTAAAAGATGAATTAAAGGTATAGTATACTCATACATATGCATTAATATGAATGTCCAAAGGAAGAAGATAAAAGTGAAAATTACAAGAAGCATCACCCTTGCCACCCATAGAAGCGGCATCTGAATCCTTCACAAAAAGAAAAGAAAAGGTTATAACAAGACATCCGGTAGCGCAATCTTTATCAGACTTACAGAAAAAATAAATAAACCATATGTTAGTAGTCAAATTCAAAACAAAATGATACATATGCCTAAACAGTTGTGGTGATTTTCTTCAGAACTGATAATTACCGGAAGTGGCAAATCTTCTTTCTGCAATCCATATTGTGTCTTCTCCGAAACTGAGAAAGCAGAAGATGAGTTATTTCCTATAATTTATTTTCCTTATACTCTAAAAATTTATAGGGGAGTGTTACTAGCATTCCAAAGTAGTCATCTTAAACTACTCTTTTGTTCATTTTTCTATAAACTCATTTTCGTTGAAGTGTTTATGGAAATTGTTGAATTAAGAAAGTTTTTAATCGGTTGACTGAAGAGAAAGAGAATCCCTAGTGTCTTCCCCAAAACTATACGAGCAGAAGATAAGGTCCCACATGTTAGTTTTATTATATTTAATTTCCTTATATTCTAGAAGTTCAAGGCAAGTGTTATTGGAACTCCGAAATAGTCATTTTGCACGACTGTTCTCCTACGATTTTTCTCCTTTCATTAATATCATCTTCATAGTAGGGTTAATGGAAATTGTATCAATAAATTCTGAGATTAAAATAATTGAAGAGAATATAAGGGAGGAGCGTATGCAGACTATTTTGGAAAGCCAACAAAATCTCCCATAAACTATAAAATTATGCAACTTATTCATCTACTGATGACAGTGGATTATTGGACTAAACCAACAGATTTACTGCATTCCAGTCAAGAAAAGATACCGTCGGAGCCATTGGGCGCAGTTATTCCTAAGGACAAGTTCAAATTCGAACCTACGGCATTTTTAGAATTGTGAAGTTTATCTCCCACATCATCTTCTCGTTGGCCACCCGGAAAAGAACCCAAGACACTTCTTTTTTCTAAAGCAGATGTGGACCAATCAATTCTTGTAGAAGGTAGGGACCTCAGCAGTTCTTCTGTTGCCTTAGATCGCACTCTTCGTATTTCCTCCTGAATATTCCAGGACCCTGTAGCAGGGGCATCCCTTTTCAGCTGCATTAAATTTTCAGATAGCACAATCAGCATATCAATAACGACATACATTCCCTAATTTCTGTTTCACTAACTAAAACACAGAACACAGAAAAAAAGAAAGAGAGAAAGAAACATGTGAGGTTCAACATCAACATCCAATGTCTTATTTATTAAGTTGCATTTTCAATTAATAAATGGTCACTACACATTTATATGAGAAAAAATTTCTGTCATGCTTCATGTTCCCAGATGTGAGTGACAACGCCGTCATTGGACCCAATAAATTGTCTTGACACATCGATAAGTTCTCTGTGGATCCACTCTACTAGGTTAATGTTTTGGCTTGTCTGCCTAAATATTAAATCACTAACTTTTCAAGGGTTTCTCTGCATTTTACAACTTTACAACCTATCCTTGCTTACAAAACAAGCTATTCTTACTTGACCCAGCATACACAACACAACCTGACATTTTTTTCGTCACTGCAAATCGACAGACTCCGTAAAATCTGCAACTCAGCCTTGCTTTGCATAACACAGTTACACATAATACAATAACCAGAACTCCCCTAACCCACATATCTTTCTGATTCAGAAAAAGTTATCATCCATTTAAACAACAAACACCCAATCTTAAACTGAGTTGGCTAGTCTTTGTTCACTTTGAAAGTCGATCTCCAGCCTCAAGCTTTGTCACATACATTTATCATTAACCAAGACCTGGTATCTATATGGACTGGAGTAGTAAATAACCTCCCGTTAGCAATACAGTTTTGAGTTTAGAATCTACATCCTACCTGTCAGAAACCCAAAAGTGAAAAAGATATGACGAGAAAATTTCCAAATGGTACCTTGGATGTAGACACAGAATTGCCACCAGTTGAATATGGGGTTTCTTCGTTGAAAAGTTGCATCCCTATTGATGACGGAGATCTCAGTTCTCCATGCTTAATAGAAGGAGATGCCCATGGAGGACGTGCCCGCATATACACTTTGGCCACATCCACCGGTGAACCACCTTCGTCTTCACCACCCTGCCCCAACAGGATCAAATTGAAAATGTGATACATCAGACTTTGGTATGTCAACAAATTGCTAATATAAACTCAAGGAGAAGGTAATAGCATATATCTTCGAAGATAAAAGACAACTTATGGAAGATTTCACCCCAAAGATAACTTATGGAAGATTTCACCCCAAAGATAAAATGCCAGACATGGGGAAAGAGACAGCACATGATAGCCATGATATAATACCAGAGGAAAGAGCACTAACTTGTGGGAACATAAGAGCGCTCAAGGTGTGGGTTCCATGATCCAAAACTGGCTTTGAAGTTGATCCCAATCTCTTCTCACTCAACCATTTTTTTGCCTCCATAACAGGACTCTCTACATCTGCAATGCAATTAATACCAAAGTTAAAAAGTAATTGGTAAAATTTCTAAACCTGTTTCACTGGAAACTGTTTTGTTAGGTGTCTCACCTGGTCTTGTATTCTCTGCACCTTCAGCATTGGTAAAACCTACGACTCTCGATTTAATAATCTTTATTAATCTATCACATTCTTCCCTGGTAAAAAACAAAGTTGAAGTCAAATAACTAGTTAATAGGAACGAAGAATAATTAGCAGAAAGGTTGCATGATACACAACAGTTTGTGGAAACCTCTCTATAACACAGATTTCAGACCAATACAGTATAGAACCCATAAAAACATTATGTTCATGGTAGAGTGCTTATAAATTGAGGACAAGGCCAATGAATGAAGGCATATCCTAGCCTTGAAGTGTGAAGAACCATCTTTTACTTTGATAGAAGAACTATGCCTAAGCACTAAACCTTAAGAAAATATTTCTAGAAATCAAGGTTCAATAACACGAGATTCTCGAAGTAGAATAAGAATTTACAGACCTCAATGCAGAGAATAAATTAGGATGATATAAATACACAAACAAATGACAAGCAAACATTACAAGTCTAATATAAGTAGAAGAAGGATGAACCGAGCAACAACCAAGGAAAATCCAAATGTGAAATATAAAATTATAATGATTCATCTTTAATCAAGAAAGTGCAGCATTACCTCGAGAAGGTCTCCTGCATAATTAGTTGTTCAATTACATGCTTCTTTTTGCTCTTCCCTGGTGTTGCTGGGGGCTCCTTCTCAAGGAACTTGATCTCTTCTGATGTCCCATTCCTCTAATTCAACAACAAAAATCAACATTGCATGTCTAATACAAGAAAATGAAACTGTAGAAGCTAAGAAAAACTGAAAAAGTGGTTTAACTACACGTATTGTGTTACTGTTCATAGTCCCTGGACAGCCCTGAAATTTATACCTCACAAAATTCTTGGTAGCCCCACATCATATCCTTTTCTTACTCAACTAAATCGCTTACCACAAGCTTTTTCCACAACTTTAGTTCCCAAATAACCCATTGAAACCATCCTTAAAGATCATCTTCAGTGCTGTAAAATATTCACAGCCTCCTTTTTGTTCCTTATCATCCCCATGAGTATAAAAACTTCAAACTAGTTTTCTACAACCTAAGTAAGGATATGACTACAACCTCTTGTAGAGCCCCATACACGAGCTTTCTAAATGTGTACGTTCATCAATGGGAAATTGGGCATGAGTCAAATGACCTAACTGTTTGAAACATGTAGTATAAGTTCTTTCAAATGCTCAAAAAATTGCTCAATTGTAAGCATAACGATGCGTGCAGTACAACTGAACAATACAACATGTAGGGCTATTACCTTATTCAATCCATCATCTTCCTGGGTCGAAATATCTTCATTATCATCATCAGCCTCATCGTCAGTCCCATCCTCTGAAAAATTAGACAAGAAATCCAGTAAAAGGCCACGAAAACCAAAGGGCAGCATTCTTTTTTCTTCACTAAAGCACAAAACTGCCATACTATTTTATACATCAGACAAACCAAAATCCGCCACAGCTATGTACATATATAGCAAGATGTGTACATATATAGCAAGATTTAGAAGGAAAAAATTGTAGCAATGGTCCCTTAACTTTAACTTAATTGGAGCAATGGTTCCTCAACTAAAAATTCATTACCATTGGTCCCTCAACTCATCAAAACGTGCAGCTATGGTCCCTCAACTAAAAATCTATTACCATTGGTCCCTCAACTTTAATCCAACTGAAGAAATGATCCCTCAACTTTAACCCAATTGGAACAATGGTCCCTCAACTTTAACTCAATTGTAGCAATGGTTCTTCCAACATAACTCATTTTGACAAAATTCTAACGAAGTTGATAAAAATGACTATAGCTACACGTTTTGATGAGTTGAGGGACACCAATTGTAGCAATGGTGCTTCCAACATAACTCATTTTGACAAAATTCTAATGAAGTTGACGAAAAGGACCATAGCTACACATTTTGATGAGTTGAGGGACCAATGGTAATGGATTTTTAGTTGAGGGACTATTGCTCCAATTTGATTAAAGTTGAACGACCATTGCTACAATTTACTTGAAAAAAATGCCATCTTTAAAATAATTTATTTTCCAAAAAAATTACGTTTTCTCCTAAATTCCAAGCATGTAGCACACAATTAGAACAGTAAACAATCTCCAATTTTCTTAGCACCAAAACCTAATCGACCTACACATTCAACCTATCAAAACTAATTTCCGGTTCGGAACTAAGTACAGTATCGATTTCCGGCATTTCAACTACGAAATTACCAAAACATACACAAATTGAGCTTCATATAATCACTGTAAACGCATACAAATGCAAAATTAGATTACCTGAGGAGGAAGAGGAGGAGGAAGAAGAGTCAGGACCAAAGACGGAGGAAATAATCTTCCCGGCGCCGCTGGCAATCTTACGAGTAGGCGAGTAGATGAGCCGGGAGAACCAATTAGGGTTTTCGGGTGGTGCGGGATTGACAAACCTAGGCCGGTCGTAGGGAGTCCTAGCACCGGCGTACCGTCGAGGGCGGACAATTTTGCCGCCGGATCGGGAGTCTAGTGCTCGGCGAGATCTGGAAGTGGCGGCGGTGGCCATGGCCGCTCTCTCATGTGAAGGAGGGAGCCAAAAAGGGAGGGAATGAGAAATAGATATGAGTCCGTTGTGGAGGTTAAAAAGGGAGTGTTGGGGGTTTGCTTGTGTGTTTTTCGCAGTCTGTCTTATCAGAAAATTCTATTCGTTGAGGTTTGTATTGTGACGGTTATAACTATTTTGTTTTTTTGTTGACTATTTTATTTGGATTTTCAGTTCTAAACAAGTCATTGTTGGTGTACTTTACTAATCTGAACCATTCAGTATTTTAGAATCATTCGCTCATATATATATCAGTGACAGAATCAGAATTTTATAACAACGAGATTATAATTTGAACCAAGGGAACATCATCGGATCATTTCGTCTAGTTTAGTATCTGCCTAGTTATGCTGCATTTGTCCATTTTGTGGAGGACTATCATGTAAGCTTTTTATCGAACATAAGAAATAAAAGACGAAAGACAAAGGAAAGAAAGATACAAATTCTACAAATAACTATACATGGGGTTGCACAAAAGAAATAGCGGTTTGTAATTCAATGTTTCTGACTTATTCTTTCAGTTTGTCGCAGTCATGTATAGTGTCATACACAAATATACAAATAAATACATATTAAAATTATGGAGTTATTGGGGTCATGAGCAGTCAATGACCTCATGTTGGCTCTGCCACTGTATATACTAACTTTTTGTCACAAGTTTATGCAGGGCTATTGGCTTTTTTATTCCTTTAATTTTATTTATTTTAGATATTTTTTGTTAAAATCTATTTTGAAAAAAAATAGAATTTACTAGTCATAAATGTTTCAAGGGTATTCGGCTAAAATCAAAATTTAGAAAGAAAAAGAGAAATTGAAGGAGATCGAACTCGCACTAAAGTGTATAAGCACAATTGTTTGTTTTGCCACAATATGATGAAAGAAGGCAGTACGAAGTTGAAGAATTTGACTTTGACTTTTAGAAGCATACCGTTGTTGGAGAGCGAGCCAAACGGTACGAGCAGTCTGGAAACGGGCAATGACAATGAGAGCCTTGTGTGGCCAAGGGAGCCATTGATCCACGAAAGAGATTGACAAAACAAGTCAGAATCAATAGAATACCAGAGATATTCCTACAAGTAAAGAGATTGACAAAACAAGTCAAAATCAATATGTGCAGGAAATCAGTGATTACTTCTATCACCTTTTCTCCTCAATCCATAGAGACAAAATGTAGGAATTAGACGGTCTTTCTGGGCATGCCTTTTATTTGGTAAGTAACATCGATGAAGCTACTGTGAAAGCTACAACCTTAGAAAGATTCAAGAATAAATTTTGTTTGTACCATACTTAGGGCCTCCGTATTTAGATATTGTATAAATACTCGGGGGACTCAAATCTAATTATGTAATAAAAGAAGGGGTAAATATGTAATAAGTGAGGAGCCTTTATTCTATAAAATGACTCATCACTCTCCTCATTAAGGGAGGCCAATTCCTAGGCAATAAGCCTCACATCCCCTCTCATATTCAGAGCAAAGCTCTCACCCTCTCATCCTCAATCCTCTCAGAGAAATACAATAATCAGTGTGGACGTAGCCCAAACATTGGGGTGAACCACGATACATCTTGTGTTATTTACATTTCTGCAGATTCACGATCGGATTTACGTTGTTCCAAGACCCCTCCGGTTTTGTGCAACAACATTTGGCGCCGTCTGTGGGAAACGATACGAAAAGTTGTGTCGATTCTATTTCATTTTTTCACCTCCGCCGTGAATTTGCAAAAACCCAGAAACAGAAAATATCCAAATCTCATACACTCATCTTTCCCTCATTCTCTCAGTTTTTCGTTTCTCTGAGTTTCTTCGGGAGCTGCAACTCAGAGTTTGAGCCAAATATGGAAAGCTATCAGCTTCCATTCCCAAAATTGCTTCTTGCATGTCTCATCTGTTCCTCTACATTTTTGTTCTTTGCAACTTTTGGTCAGTCAACCACCACCGCCAAGCTTCACACTCAAGAAGTCAGAGTCGTTGGAGGACCGTATCGCCCATCAGAACCATGAGATCCAGTCCCTCATCGTCGACAATCAACGGCTGACAGTAGCCCACGTCGCTCTCAAGCAGGATCTCGCCGCGGCCTAGCACGATCTCCACCACCCATCCATCGTCGCTGGCAAAATCTGTCGTCACAGGGACGACCTCCGCCATCCATTTTCATCCTTCACCACTTCGCCACTCTCTACGACTTCGCCACCTACCGTTACATCGTCCGCCACGGGGCCCACGCAAGCACTTGAACCTCCTGCAACAACCACACTGGTCGTCATCCGTTCTTGCGGAGGAGACTCTCTGAAATGGAAGCGTCTGTTGCTGCACGATTGCCTATAAGAGTTGTTGCCATTTCTGGGTCTCTTCGTAAAACTTCCTACAACCGCGGTCTCATTCGTTCTGCGATCAAGATAAGTAAGGCGACGGTGGAGGGCGTGCAAATAGAGTACGTAGACATCTCGCCGCTGCCACTGCTGAACACGGATCTTGAGAGAGACGGTACTTTTTCACCTGCCGTGGAAGCCTTTCGTCAAAAGATTCTGGAAGCTGATAGCATCCTCTTTGCTTCTCCTGAGTACAATTATTCCATCGCCGCCTAGGGTTTTCATCCTCTTTGCCGCCATTTCTAGAAGTTTTTTAAATACGGGATCGAAAAATTAAAGATCATGATAGTGTGGCGATCGGCGTCGGGGATGGAGAAGAGGCGGGAGGGATCAGAGGCAGGGAAGATGGAGGCGTGGATGTAGGCGTAGCCCTCTTCCAGTAATGTCTTGAACCCCAGGGACTGAGATTACTTTTCTCCTGTTCACCTCAGCCTCAACGTCAGCAACCAGTCAAACCCAACTCGGATGGGGTGGGCATCATCATCATCATCATTATCAAGGTGAAAGCGGGCCAGCATTGGAGTGAGTTGTGACCCACCAAAAGATTCATCTGGGTTCATCGCCACCAAGTTGCAGATCCAAGTGTGGGAGTTGCTCGCCGTGTAAAGCAGAAAAGAAAAAGAGAAAACGAAAGCAAAAGCAAAAAAAAAAAAAAAAAAAAAGGAAATGACATTATTCCCTTATCTGTCATCTGCCAAAAGAAAGAAAAATAAAGAGAAAGGAAAAGGTAAAACATTCAGTAGGCGCAATACGCACATGGAAAAAGATATGCAACAACCCAATACGCAACAAGTGCAGTACACACCAATGATATGTAAATGTCGAAGCTTTTGTGTCGAAACATTTGTTTTGAATGATGTAATTTATTTTTCTTATCTCTCGTAGATATCTGTATAACCCCATCAGAGGGTAATAATAAATAAAAAAAATAAAAAAAAGGGCAAGCCTAAAAGAATGGGCTGGAATGTTATGTGGAGGGCGAATGCCCATATGCCCAAAAGAGCCAGGCCCTCTATTATCACCAACCAGGTGATCAAAAGTAAGTCCAGTACTACAAAAAAATTATTCGGCAGCCTGCCGCTATTATCACCAACCAGGTGATCAAAAGTACGCCCAGTACTCCAAAATTATTCGGCAACCTGCCGCTATTATCACCCACTAGGTGATCAAAAGTACGTCCAGTACTTCAAAATTATACATGAGCATTACTCATGTCAATCATACATAAACATCCATGAGCATCACTAATGTCAATCATACATAAACATTCATGATCATCATTCATGTCAACATTCATAAACATCACTCATGTTAACATTCATGAGCATCACTCATGTCAACATCCATGAGCATCACTCATATCAATCAACATAAACATTCATGAGCATCACTCATGACAATCTAGCTTCAAAAGCTTCATTTATAGAGCTTTAGCTTCGAAAGCTTCATTTACAGAGCTCTAGCTTCGAAAGTTTCATCTACAAAGTTCTAGCTTCGAAAGCTTCATTGACAGAGCTCTAGCTTCAAAAGCTTCATTTACAAAAGCTCCAGCTTCGAAAGCTTCAGTTACAGAGCTCTAGCTTCAAAGCTTCACTTGCAAAGCTTCACCTACAAAGCTTCAGTGCAGGGTATACAAATACCGCCTCCGAACAACCACCAATTCGGCCCATACATGGATTCAATTTGAAGTCTCCAGCCAACAGACTCTATTGACCGAATACTTGGAGGACTACTTTATGTACCATATATTGGGCCTCAACTGGGCCTCATGAAAAATACTTGGGGAACTTAGCCAATTATTTATGTATTAAGGAGCGATCCCTTATTTTATAAAGGAACTCCCTCACTTTCATTAGAGAGCACCCATTATTCATGTATTGAGGAACGCGCCCTTATTTTATAAAAGAGACTCTCTCACCCTCATTAGAGAGCATCGTCGCCAGTTGAGCAACCACATCGTCGTGAGCATCACTCCTAACCCATTATTCATGTACTGAGGAGCGAGCCCTTATTTCATAAAAGGGACTCCATCACCCTCATTAGAGAGCATCGCCGCCAGCTGAGCAACCACCTCGCTGCGAGCATCACTTATAACCTATTATTCATGTAATGAGGAGTGAGCCCTTATTTTATAAAAGGGACTCCCTCACCCTCATTATAGAGCATCGCCGCCAGCTGAGCAACCGCCTCGCCGCGAGCATCACTCCTAACCCATTATTCATGTACTGAGGAGCGAGCCCTTATTTTATAAAAGGGACTCCTTCACCATCATTAGAGAGCATCGCCGCCTGCTGAGCAACTGCCTCGCCGCCAACATCAACTCTAGCCCATCATTTATGTATTGAGGAACGAGCCCTTATTCTATAAAAGGGACTCCCTCACCTTCAAATGCCACAAGCCGAGCCAACCAAGGCAAGGTAAGCCACAAGCCTCGCAACCTCGCAACATGTGCTACTTCTAGTTGAGCATCATTTCAGATTGGGCACTGCCTCATATCGAGTATCAGTTCTAGACGACATCTAGTTACTTCGGCCCACACTTGGGGGACTATTGTTTGTACCATACTTAGGGCCTCCGTATTTAGATCTCGTATAAATACTCGGGGGACTCAAATGTAATTATGTAATAAAGGAATGAGCAAATATGTAATAAGTGAGGAGCCCTTATTCTATAAAAGGACTCCTCACTCTCCTCATTAAGAGAGGCCAATTCCTAGGCCATAAGCCTCACATCCCCTCTCATATTCAGAGCAAAGCTCTCACCCTCTCATCCTCAATCCTCTCAGAGAAATACAATAATCAGTGTGGACGTAGCCCAAACATTGGGGTGAACCACGATACATCTTGTGTTATTTACATTTCTGCAGATTCACGGTCGGATTTACGTTGTTCCAAGACCCCTTCGATTTTGTGCAACAACAAATTTAATTGGAGGCTCCGTTGTATATTTAGACCAAATCATTATTCGCCACTCGAAACACAAAGGGGAGAGGGAAAAGATTTGGGAAGGAAGGTGTCTGAGCAAACAAAGATAAAATTGAGAAAAATTAAAGAAAATAAATTGAATTAGAAAACAAAAGAATGAAGGTCACATGAGGTAGCGGGGTGGCAAAAGGAGAGAGAGAGATAGGCAGATGTAGAGAGGTGACGGGAAGGCAGAGGGAGAGGGGAGGAAGAATCCGAGAGAAAGCGAGGTGAGAGGAAACATAAAGGGACGGATGGAGAGAATGAAGGAAGAAGTAAAGAGATGGCACGGTGGTAGGAAACATAAAGGGATGGAGGGAGAGAATGAAGGAAGAAGTAATGAAGGAAGAAGTAAAGAGACGGCATTGTGGGAAATAGAGGGGAGGCGGGGAGGTTTGCCACTTAACTAAATTCATCTTAATTACACGGGGATTAAAATTCGAACATCGGTGCAGAAGAGAAGCACATTAGTCTAGCACTTAAGTAAGGCCAAATATTGCAACACTTTGATGGGTTTCTTAGTTTCTTTTATTAATGTTAGGTAGATGAACTTTTTGGACCATATTTGTAAATCATGTAATATGTTACTAATAAAAAATAAGCACGTTAATCAACACTTAAGTAATAATTTAATCATTAATAATCACATCATATGTTTACAAAATATGATTTAAATAGATGGACATCCTAGCATTACTTTTTTTTTGGGCAATTAAATCCAGTCCAAAAATCCAAGCTATTTCTTAAATTTTTTAATGGAGGTATGGCATTGCAACGAATTCGTAAGTTGATATATAACATTGTAATGTTTAAAAGATGAGATATGAGATTGTGGTGTGACTCAAAGTTGAGGTAGTTTCATATAATTTACCCAAAAAATTTCAAGCAAAACATATTTAAAATAAAGTTGAATACAACTAAATCTGAAGAGGTAGTTGTATTAAAAAAAACAACTAAATCTTTTGCATCAAAAAAAACAAGAAGAGTTAGTTGAAAATTTGTTATATGGGTAGATTTTTCAACAAGTGTGCAATAAGTGTTTTATTAATTAGTACATATTCTACGATTCTATAAAATTTTCTATTCTATCACAAAATAATAATTTAGAAAATTGAATTTATATTGAATTTACATTGTTTTACCTTTTTATATTGGTCTCAGATAAGTTTTAAAAAGGTAATATTTTTTTTTATCAACAAGTGTGAAAAAAAGGAAAGAGATTCTCTTCGGATCTACACATTCAGAGCTCAGGGATCAAATGATTCAAGCCTTTAAAATTTGATCCAACGGCTAAAAGCAGAGAAGATCATTTGATCCCTAGATCCAGATGCATAGATCCAGAAATGATCTCTTCCCGTGAAAAAATAGGCTTTTTAGCCAAAATGGTTCCTAAGATTGGCATAACTTCTTACTTTGATTCCTGAGATTTGAAATGGATAGAAATTGTCTTGAATTTGTCCACCATTAATTATTTTGATTTTTTCTCGAAAAAATTTCAATAAATAAGGATAAAATGATGAAAATACCATCAAATTTTGTCAAATATTTTTCCCCATTGTTTATTAAATTGAAGGTATTTTTGTTATTTTGATCCTTATTTAATAGAAATTTTCACGAAATAATCAAAATAATTTATGCTGGCCAAACTTAAAGACCACTTCTAATTATTTTAAATTTCAATAACTAAAGTGAATTGTTGTGAAATCTCAAGAATTGTTGTAGGCTTATTTGATTGAACAATCTAGGGTTTAGAGAAAGAGGGGGCCGACCACTATTAGAGAGAAGAGATATTGATTTAATTGTGAGGTGTGTTTGATTCACCCCATTGTGTCTTTATTTATAGTAATAGGAAGGGTAAAACCTTTCCCTTTAGGATTACAATATTTAATAGGTAATCTAATCCTAATAGGAATATACGATACATTCCCAGATTCCCTAGGATTTACACAATCACATTCCTATTCTAAATATGATTGCAACACTCCCCTTGAGTGTGTAAATACTCAACAAACCATCGCATCAGATCTTCAGCAGAGAAGGTAGAATAGTTGATGAAGTCATCGGCACAACGGGTGATCACGAGTCTCAAAGATTTATGTGAAGTATGCATTTGTAAAAACTCACAAAAACCTTGCTATGGTAAATCTTAAGGAATGGGGAAAACCCATAGACTAAGGAGAAAAGTAAGAAAATATGCATAATGTCTAAAACACTCGTCAAACTGGACGAATGTAGTGAACTCATCGGAGTATGATCATCCCCAGATGGGTGCCTCATTAAAACCTCGTTAGGTAGCAAAAACCCAATGGGAAAAATGCTCCTAATCGTAGGAAAAAGAGTACATTAAGATCATGTGAGTATGCTTCTAGATACTTCCCCTGAGTTAGACATAAATTATAAATAAGAGAACTACGAGCGATTCAATTCAGATAATTTACGCATACCGATTCCTTTGACGAGCTTCTAAAATGTAGACTTGGGCAATGACTTGCTAAAGAGATCGGCCAGGTTGTCCTGGGAACGGATTTGCTTGACTTCAATGTTCTGATGCTGCTGCTGCTGCTAGTGTGAGTAAAAAAACTTCGGCGCTATGTGCTTGGTGTTGTCTCCCTTGATGTATCCCTTTTTCAGCTGCTCGATACATGCTGCATTGTCTTCAAAGATCGTCGTAAGAAGGTCAACGACTAATGTAAGACCGCTAGTGCTTCGAATGTGTTCCATAACTTCTCTCAGCCAAAAGCATTCACGCGATGCTTCATGTAGGGCGAGAATTTCAGCATGGTTAGACGAAGTCGCAACTAGCGTTTGCTTGGTAGACTTCCAATATAGAGCGGTGTCTCCAACGGTAAAGACATAACCCGTTTGAGAACGTGCTCTATGTGGGTCAGACAAATATCCAGCATCTGCGTAACCAACAAGGCGAGAATCAATCCGATGGCCATAGGGGGCGGCAACACTTGGAGATTCACGGGTATAGAACAAGCCCAAATCTGTAGTACCTTTGAGGTAGCGGAAAATGTCTTTAACACCATTCCAGTGTCTGCGTGTGGGCGCATTGCTGTATCTAGCCAATAGATTCACAACGAAGGAGATGTCGGGTCTAGTGCATTGAGCCAAGTACAATAAAGCCCCAATTACACTTAGGTAAGGAACTTCGGGTTCCAAAATCTCTTCCTCATCCTCTTTTGGACGGAAAGGATCTCGTTTAGCATCTAGAGTCCGAACGACCATGGGTGTACTCGAAGGCTTCGCTTTATCCTCATTAAAACGTCGTAACACCTTTTGGGTGTAGTTCAATTGATGTACTAGGATTCCATCCGAACAATGCTCGATCTCTAGGCTGAGACAGTATCGAGTTTTCCCAAGATCCTTTATCTCAAATTCCGATTTCAAGTATGTAGCAATTTCCTCAAGCTCTGCAGGAGTCCCAATAAGGTTCATGTCATCAACATAAACTGCAACGATTGCAAATCCGGAATGTGACTTCTTTATGAACACGCATGGGCATAGTTCGTTGTTCACATAACCCTGACTTGTCAAATATTCACTCAGATGGTTATACCACATCCGTCCGGATTGTTTTAATCCATAGAGTGACCTCCTCAACCTAATTGAGAGTGCTCCATGGTCTAGAACTATTTGAGCCAGTCAATAGAAGTTCTTCTGGAACTTTCATATAAATTTCCGTATCTAGATCCCTATAGAGATAAGCGGTTACCACGTCCATAAGCTGCATATTCAGTTTTTCGAAAACTACCAAACTGATTAGGTAGCGGAACGTTATAACGTCCATTACGGGGGAATACGTCTCCTTGTAATCAATCCCTGGGCGCTGAAAGAAGCCTTGCGCTACAAGGCGTGCTTTGTATCGCACTATTTCATTCTTCTCATTACGCTTCCCCATGAAAACCTACTTGTAGCCAACGGGCTTCACGAGTGGTGGTGTAGGAACGATATGTCCAAATACCTTATGTTTCGTGAGCGACTCGAGTTCGACCTGGATTGCTTATTTCCAGTTTGACCAATCGGTTTTACATCGGCATTCATTGACGGAACGTGGTTCAATGTCATCGCTAAGCATGATGTCAGTAGCTACTGAGTACGAGAATGCATCGTCGACGATCATCTCATTCCTATTCCAAACCTCATCCAATACTGTGTAGTGGACCGAAATCTCGCGATTCTCGGAAGGCCGGCATGTTTCATATGAAGCATCACCGTAATCTAGAATAACATCATGTGTTGGAACGGATGAGTGAGCGATGGTCGGATTCAAACTAGGGTCACTAGTTTGTGCCATTTTCCTCTTCTGGGGTTGTGAATCCTTTGAACTAAGGGGTCTGCCACGCTTCAAGGTCGGAGCAGATGATTGGCTAGTTGCCAATGTACCTTGCCGCGTGGAAGGTGAGGCCTCCCCACCTTCGGGGACGGTTCAGCCTTCCAAGGCGGGTTGTTGACGTACACGGGGTACATCTATCATTACAGGTGTGTTTGCAGCGGGTATATGTGATCTTGTCACCTTTGCTAGATCATTAAAAGCATCCAGCATGCTTTGAGCGATGCTCTGAAGATCTATAATTCGACGCACCTCAATTTCAGACTGAGCAGTGCGGGGATTTAAATGAGACATAGTATGAGCATACCAAGATAATTCGTGGCGTTCTACGGGAACGTTAGCATGCTTATCTCCCCCTAATGACGAGAAGATTGTCTCATCAAAGTAACAATATGCAAAACGTGCGGTAAAAAGATCTCCTGT
Source organism: Malus fusca (assembly GCA_035220775.1). NCBI lineage: Eukaryota > Viridiplantae > Streptophyta > Magnoliopsida > Rosales > Rosaceae > Malus > Malus fusca. The sequence continues at coordinate 11,219,992 of CM069066.1, forward strand.
CAAGGGTTCTAAGTAGCGAACAATTGATGGCGAATCATAACCGACATAGATTCCCATTTTTCTCCGAGGACCCATTTTAATACATAGCGGTGGCACTATTGGCACATAAATGACGCACCCAAACACCCGTAAATGCGAGACGTCAGGCTCGTATCCAATTACCAACTATAACGGTGAATGTGGTTGGGTAGCGGTGGGCCTCAAGCGGACCAACATAGCTGCGTGCAATATTGCATAGCTCCAGGCAGATGCCGGCAGTTTGGTTCGCATAACCAAAGTCTGAGCTATTAATTGAAGGCGCTTTATGAAAGCTTCTGCCAGGCCATTTTGGGTGTGAACATGGGGTACAGGATGTTCCACATTTATCCCTACTGACATGTAATAATCGTCAAAAGTCTATGACGTAAACTCTCCAACGCTATCCAATCGAATCGTCTTGATTGGATAATCAAGGTGGTGAGCCATTAGCTTAATGATTTGAGCTAGGAGTTTAGCAAACGCGGCGTTGCGTATGGACAACAGGCAAACATGTGACCATGTTGTCGATGCATCAACCAACACCATAAAGTATCTAAATGGTCCGCAGGTTGGTTGGATAGGTCCACAAATGTCCCCTTGAATCCTCTGAAGAAATTTAGAGGGGTCGTGAAGAATATTTGTATATAAGGGTTGAGTATTCAACTTCCCTAAAGAACATGCTTTGCATGGTGGGAGTCCAACATAGGGATGTAACTTATGCCCGTGTGAAGATTTGAGGATACGGCGCATCATGTCACGTCTAGGATGTCCCAAACGATTATGCCAAAGCAACAAAGTGTCCGAGAACTCAGGCATAAGGCTGGCCACACTATGGGCTTCTATGCAGCGAATGGTTGTGATGTACAACCCACTCGGTAAGCGTTCCAACTTCTCGTGAATATACTTCTGGCCATATTTATACCAAGTGATACAAAGAAATTCAGAACCATGATCTTCAGTGGTTTTAATATGATATTGATTATCTCGAATATCTCTAAAACTCAGCAATGTTCTTCCGGAACATGGAGAATAGAGTGCCTCCTTAATGGTCAGAATTGTACCATTGGACAACATGATACGTGCATTTCCGTATCCTTCAATCAGGTTGGATGAGCCTGAGAGAGTTGTCAAATGAGCTTTCTTGGGTATGAAGTTAGTAAAATAGCGGCGTTCACGCAAGATGGTGTGCGTGGTTGCACTATCTGCCAGACAACTAACTTCCTCACTAGACATACCTAGAAATAAATTGATTGAATTGGTCACATGTATAAATATAAGCCCATTCATTCAATTAAGCAATTCGAGAAAATAATATCCATTCAAATAACAATCCATAATTCAAAACAAACCAAAACCAAACAAATTATTCCAAATACTTAGAAAAATTGTTCAAAATTAAACCATAAACCTAGCAAAATACATGTCTAATTTATTCATCCATAGGTGCTGACGGCTCTTGGAAATCTGATATCTCCATTGATGTAGTTGCATCTTCCATATGATCTACATGTGCAAAGTTAGACCCACGACGGGAATGATACTTGGCAATAGCCTCAGGGGAAGCTCTGCATACGCGTGACCAATGATCATTTGACCCACAACGATAACACATGTCCAGTTCAGTAGAAACAGCCTGAACGGGAGCTTTGCCCTTGTTCTTGAAGTTTGAGACCTTAGGGGTGAGTGATGGACACTGTTGGGTCGCAATTCTTCCCTTAGGTGAGCACTTTGTTGACCTTGGGCCCGTGGTTGGTTTGCCGCCCATTGCCACGGCCACGACGGTTCTTTCGTCGTTTATGGCTGCTGGAATAGGTCGCATACGCTTCAGGCGCGGCGTTCGAGCCAGTGGGTCGAGCTTGATGATTCTTCATCAAAAACTGGTTCTGCTTTTTAGCTAGAAGTAAAACAGAGATCAAATCTGAAAACTTGGTGAATTTATGTGCCCTATATTGTTGTTGCAGGACAATATTGGTGGCATGGAAGGTCGAATAGGTCTTCTCCAGGAGATCTGATTCGGTTAGTTCTACAGTCGGCCAGAGCAAGCCAGAGGGTGCGTGGGTCCTCCTCAGCGAGATACTCAGTTTGCAGTGCATCATGAATGTGTCTTCAGATGAAGATCATTGCAGTAGCATTCTGAGCTTCGTCAACAGGTTTGTCGGTGATATGTGTCTCGATGGTGACTTTAATACCCTTTGCAGTGAGATGGAGCTTCACGTCTTGAACCCACTTCAGATAATTTCTTTCAGAGACTTCTAGAACGGAGAAATCGAGCTTGTTCAAGTTCGACGTGTCCCTAAAACGGAAGGAGAAAACATGATTAGTCATATGGTAAGCCATAGACATATATCGTAGAATATACAGGTTCTTTAGACATGTATTGGTTTAATTTATGCATGAAAACTACGGGTTTCATGTGGTATGTTTTGAATGAAAACTTCGGGTTTCAAAGGCACTAAATTTGAAACTACAGGTTCAATTTAGTTTTATGAACAATTAGTTCATAATGAGAGGTTCATGCAAGAAACACATAATGCAATATACTAACTAAGTGTAGTGGATTTGAGTTGTATTCGGGAACTCAAGTGTGAGAGCTTCGTTATTACGAAAGTATGTGACGGTTCAAAGTATAAAAAATAAATTATTGAATCGTTAATGTCCAAAAGTGATCTTCAGGTCAATAATTTTGGATTCATTATCAGATTAATGGATTGTAGGTCACTTTTAATTAATTCAATAAATTGGGCCATACAGGGTCGATTGTAGAAGCAAAATAATATTAACATACGGGTTAAATTATTTAGAATGCTAAAATAATAGCATTGAGTCGAAAAATTGCCCCCAAAATACAATTGGGCACGGGTTGGGTGCCTAGAGCATAAGGCACGACCCAAAAAGGGTCTTGGGTGTGAGCTGTAAGCCACAGGGCAGGGAAGGAAAGGAAAGCCCAGCCGCAGCTGGGTTTCAGTTGGGACCAAGAGGGGTGTACGGGGCAAGGCCCAGCAGGAGCTAGCCTTGCGGGTGATGCACGGAAGGACAAAAACCCAGCTCGTGGGCTGGCGTGTGCATGCGGGACAAGGTCCCAGCAAGCATGACAGCTTGCTGGCATGGGCCGAGTGCAGAGTGAATGTCCAAAAGGGGAAGCTGCAGGCTTCCTTGATGAATTGGGTGACGGGCCCGTGACAACCTAACCAAGCCGAAGGCCTAGGGTGTCATTCTGCTCGCAGCAAAGCTGCTATTAAGGTCCATAATAATGCATTAAAGCCCGAAGGGCTGCTGCCCAGTTTGTGTTGCAAGGGTGATGTCCAATTTCGTAAAAAATTTCGAAATTGTTAGGGTTCTACAAACCCTAATATGATTCTAATTTAATTTTATGCTTTGACTCACAAATTTCACATAACAATTTAATTGTGCGATGCATAAAACAAATATATATATATTGACAAATATATAAACATATACAATATATCTATCGAAAGGAAAATATAAACATAGAGGGGTTCATGCATCATAGGGAATGTTTTCATGCTTCGTGGACATTTCAAATATCTTCTTTTATTTTAAGCGTACCTGATTAGCAGAAAATGAATAAGCCCTTGAATTTGGTGGATGAAAGCTTCCTCCAATGATGCGTCAATTCCTTAGCTTCTGACAAGAGCGTGCTGATAACGTGTTGTAGGCCTATTTGATTGAACGATCTAGGGTTTAGAGAGAGAGGGGGCCGACCACTATTAAAGAGAAGAGAAATTGATTTAATTGTGAGGTGTGTTTGATTCATCCTATTGTGCCTTTATTTATAGTAGTATGAAGGGTAAAACTTTTCCGTTTAAGATACATTCCCAGATTCCTTAGGATTTACACAATCACATTCATATTCTAAATATGACTGCAACCAGAATTATTTTATCTAAAAAAATCTAAAAAATTAAAATTATACGAGTCATCCTTCATTAAAATTACGATTTTGCCTAACGATTCGCTCCCTGGATCCCGTCCGTTTCGCTCCCATCTCCTTCCGTCTCCCGTCTCCCTCTCTCTCTCTCTCTCTCTCTCTGTCTCTCTCTACATCCATTCGCATTTGTCTTCCCCTCTCTCTCTCTCTCTGAATTTTGGGTTTTGGATTCTCTAGCTTTCTGGGAAAATTTATCTTTCCCCATGAAACACAATGAATCCACAAAATACCCAATCTACCCCGCCTCCAATTCTCCATTAATCCCTTCTTCCAACAATTTCAATTCCCGATCAATCTAGAATCTCCTCTTCGATTCGACTCAGCGATGACACGGGATGCTTTGCTTCTATCGCCACCGCTAACTCGGCCTCCGTCTCGCGAGAGGCGCGGGGTCGGCGAGGTGGCCGGCGGCGCCGCAGCGGAGTGCGCGGCGGTGTGCTGCTGCTGCCCGTTCAGCGTGATGAATTTGCTGATATTGACGGTGTACAAAGTCCCGAAAGGGATTTGCAGGAGGGCCTTGGCCCACAGGAAGAACAAGCGGCGGTGCTTGGCCGCCCAGAAGAAGGCGCTGTTGCAGCCCAGGCCCAATGGGCTCGCCGGCGGCGGGCTCTATAGCGACGACGACGAATTCTTTAGGAGAGCGAGCAGCTACAGCGATGGCGACGTCGATGACCGAAAGGGTAGCGAGGATGAAACGGAGGGCGCTGATTTGTTGGAGAAGGAGATGTGGGACCGATTCGACGGTGCCGGCTTTTGGAGGAGCGCTTCTCGGAGAGATTTGTGATGATCAATGTCGTCGTTTTTGGACTCGCATGTCGTTTTCATTTGAATTCGAATTTGGGTGAGGACGGTTGGGCAAATTGGTCATTCAATGATTTGTAAATGTGAAAATTTTGAGATTAATGAAGAATTTTAAACAAAAATGAATATAAATTCGGGCATCATATTTGGATTTTGAGTTTAATCTACCAACGATATAAAAGCCAATTGAACATTAACATTTTGTTTCATTTTTTCTGAAATGACCATTTTATTTTCATTTTTTTCTCAAAGTCCAAAACGTGTAGCTTAGATGGTTTAGAAACAAATATTGAATACTTGAAAACTTACTTCTCTTAAAACGCTTGCAGCTCATGGTTAAGAGTGTTTGAGACATTTGAGATAGTGTTCAATTCTGTATGAAATTCACAGGAGTCGATTTCCAATGCCAAATCAAACCAACCGCCTTCTTCAACTGTCGAAGAGGTAGACGAAGAGTTCATGTCACTAATACATGGTGGTTTGAGCACAACTTTGCCAAATGAATACAAGTAATGAAAAGGTTCAGGTAAAGGAAACTGCCATTGACATTCTTTTTGTTTTGTTTTTTTGTTTTTTTGTTTTAATAAAACGGCATTAAATTTCATTGAAAGCGTCATAAAATTCTCGACAGTACAAGAGTATGATTCTTCCCCTAGAATAAGATCACTAACAATAGAGGGAGGATTATCAATCCAAGCAACAGTCATCACCGGAGTGGAGAGCAAATCAAGCCAAACGATGAGCTATGGAATTGGCTTGTTGGCGGATATGAGAAGCAATAGCTTTAATGGCCAAAGTCAGCAAGAACTTCGCATCCTCAATGATAGGTCCCAAAGGAGAGACATTTAGAGAAGCATCCCGAATTGCTGAAATAGTTTGAAACGAATCACTTTCAAGAATAATGTTGTGTAAACCCCTTTCTACCACCAGCTCAATTGATTTCGGTTTGAACTCAAATAAACATCAGATTTAAACAAGGCTCAATTGCCTTTTTCCACTTAAAATTTAAATGGATATTTATTTTAGTAGAAATGAATAGTGCAGATGCCCAAATGATTCAAAAGTACTTTCCACGTGTCATTATGGGTGGCAAACCTTTTTTACATTGTACATTTAACCCAATCAGTTTTCATACAGAAAAACCAACTTTCGAATGGCATTTTGGTAGTTTTCAGGAGGATAAAAGCTCAAATTGTGATGTAAATTCTTATCCTCTGTCAACAATCACATTAACAATTGGGAGCAGAGATAATTATTTCGAGAAGAAAAGGCTTAATTGGGAAGGAAGGTCAACTCTATATCAGACAACAAAAAGGAATAAGAAAATGACACTCAACTCATAACACAAAAAGATTTTAATGCTCTGCAGGTTACCTTCTTTCAAACTCCCTATGTAATCCACATTTTTGTACTTGTATTTATATTTAAAGCTCTGCTACATTGCTCAGTATAGATTTCATTTGCAAAAAGGTCATTTTCAAACACTTCAACAACCTACAAGAACTTGCCCGATTAGGTCTAAACTTGTTAGATCTCTTATATTTCGTATTTCTTTAATGTTAGTATTTTGTATTTGGGTATTTGCTAAGTATTTAACTTCATTTCCCTTCCCTTTTTTTCATTTTCATATAGTCTTTCATACATTTCAATAATCACATCTATGTGAAAATTGCAAACTAAGTTCAACTAAGAGTTGATCAATTTGTAGTTATCATCTGATAGTGAATGATTCTTTGTCAGCATTGTTTATTTAAGAAGGAAATGCCTTCTGTTATCCCAATTCCAATCCCATGTAGCTTTTCCCACTCCCAAGACTTCGAACTTTTTTACCAAACAAGTACTTGTCAAGTGATCTAATTTCCTTCAAAATTATTCCTTTTTATTGAAGTCGTCTCTAACTGAAGGTGCTAAACATAACCTTGTCCAAAATTATAGCCTTGCAATAATTTTTTTTTAAAATGAACAGTGATAGGTCATGTTAATATACAATCTCTAACGTAGGAGCTAAACATAGCCCCTCAATAATTTATTAGTTTAAAGTTTATCTTTAAATTTACTGGTTAATTTAATTCCTACCATTATTAAAATAAGGTTATCCGAACATAATTTTTTAGTGCTACCCACACTAAATGAATAACTCTCCACATTATTATCTTTATATAATTCCATAATTTTTCAGATAGGATTTTTGAGTGAGGTGTGTGTATAAAAAAGAGTATTTGATGTTATCGGGGTATTTCCTAAGACAAGCTAACTCTTGTGAGATCGATCATGATATATTCAAGCCGTTGATGTTATCAGGGTATTTTCTAAGACAAGCTAACTCTTTTGAGATATTCTGGGACTTGGTACGAAACTGCATCAAGGGAGACAAGAGAATGTTCTCGAAGCCCAAGTCCACCTCGACCTAAAAGTCCCCCAACAGAGAGTATGTAAGGGTGAAGAGGATGTGAGAAATGGTATAGAAATGAGATAAGTATTTATAGAAAAAATTAGAATATTTTTTTTAATTTCGCCTAAGAAAATTCTAACGGGTAGCTGACGTCAGCTAGCAGTTGCCTTATGAGCCGTTGGATTTGAATTATTTTATGCAACAACGGTGTTGGGCACTAGAAATTAGGCTGGGATGGGACTTCACTTGGCCAGCTTGATGCCCTCTAGGCCGAAACATTGCCTGGTGGGCTCCATAATATTATTCCCCAACCATCCATTTGATTGAGTTTTTAGGCAAATCTTTTTTTTTTTTTTTGGCTTTTAAACCTTTAGCATTCTTCATTGTAGATGGCTTGAGCAAGCATATTGTTTGTACCATACTTGACCAATCCCGAAACTACTGAGCACTGGTCAACGTTATACTGTCAAGGACCCAGAAGAGTTTCCCTCCAACCAGGAGGCCAATCACAGCGCGACAAGTGTCGACATCAGAAGCCAATCATAGCGCGACACATGTCAACATCAGAAGCCAATCACAACACGACACGTGTCAATGTCAGAATGAAACTAGAAATTCTCTTCTATAAATAGAGATCATTCTCTCACAATATTTCCTAATGTCATTTGTATTAAATCATTCACTAGTACTCACTAAAGGAGAGCTTGAACCTATGTACTTGTGTAAACCCTTCACAATTAATGAGAACTCATCTACTCCGTGGACGTAGCCAATCTGGGTGAACCACGTACATCTTGTGTTTGCTTTCCTGTCCTTATCCATTTACATACTTATCCACACTAGTGACCGGAGCAATCTAACGAAGGTCACAAACTTAACAATTTCTATTGTACCAAAGTCCTCACTGATTTTGTGCATCAACATTTGGCGCCGTCTGTGGGAACGACACTTATTCCCACTCTCTTCAGCTTTGTTAAGCGGGTTTCCACCATTCGTACACTCTCTTTTGACCAAGCATCCCTCTCCAACATGGGGAGCGAAGGAAGCCACAACACGCAGAATGACACCCCTCTTGCACCTGGTGCGAAGCAACAAAAGAAGGAACAAAAGAAGTTTGCTCTTCAGGCTAAAACCGATGAGTTGGAGGCTAAGAACAACAAGATAGCGATGAAGAATGAGATCCTCCAAGAGCAGTATGAGAAGGTCTTCGAGATGCTCCACGAGGCTAGATATACTAAAACACACGAGCTCATCACCCATGTGGAAGTCAACCATCAACTGGGTGCTCCCCAACACGGAGGGTCATTTGCCCTTGACATGGGTATTCCTGTTGAGGAGCGAGCTTCTCATCGAAATGGCGACCAACATAAGGCTTCTCTCAACCCAGCTGCTTCGACTCGAATCATGAGGAGTGGAGGAAGGCACCTCCTTACAGAAAGAGTTGAGGGATCCAAAGTTGTCTTTCGCAACTGTCGAGACTTTCTAAAGCAACGTCGAGACAATCCCATCCATGTAAGCTCGAAGATCAATGACCCAAGGGTCTCTGAAAGACTCGGTCCCCTCCCATGTCCCAGGCCAACTACCAATTTGGGGAAAGGGAAACAAGTCCTAGAGGAACACGAAGGTATAAGGGACTCAGAGATGTTCCGACAGACATACATTGGAAGTCAGTACGGCGAGTCCAGGGAAAAATCACATGCTCTTGATCAAACCTTCCTACTTCCAAGAGGAGATGGAGATTTATGAAAGAAAGTTTCAATGGTACATGACTCCATGATGCGAAATATATAAGCACACAAATTAAACCCTATTTTTGACAATTGTAGTATAGATGTAAGTAGGGTATCGTTCTAGGCCGGGGATTAGGAGGGATTGCTAATCTATTCTAAATTAATTTAAAAATATTAAACAAGACTCAATGACACAAAACTAGGCTAAAAACTTTAATAACTCGAAACACACTTAGAATGACTCAAAATAATGAAAACAATCAAATTGGACACTAGGAACTGAAATGGACGGAAATTGAATTAAAAGACTAACAACAATGAAAACTAACTAAAAAATATAATTTAATAATGGGGGGGTTTGGTTTTGACGATAAGTAAATTAAACTTAAATAAATTACAGAATTGACAAAAGCATGAAATTACAGAATTCTACTCCTTATTTTTACTTGAGGCATATACCATGAATGCATAAATTAATCTTAGTGCATACCACCTCTTGTACTATTTGATAAACATTTCAATTTTTAACTTTTATATTTTTGTGAAAACAAAATACTGGAAATTGAAATCAAATAAGTGAGCAAGATAATTTTTACGAATTTTGTCACTTAAAATCTTACTTGTGCTAATTTTATTTTCTTAGCTAGATAAATTCAATAAAACACAAAAACAAAGTAAATAACTTAAAAATATAAGAAACTAACTAAGAAAAGACGAGAGAATTTGATGTAAAATATATATAAATATGAGCTTATCAAATACCCCCACACTTAGCTTTTGCTAGTCCTCGAGCAAAACAACGAAAACATGAAAGAGTAATAACATGAAAAGCATTAGTTTCTCCTATGTGACCCTCATAGAACTTCATTCGAGAACACAAATCATCAAGAACCATAGCTAACACCAAAAAAACTAATCCAAGTTCATTTTCCTTATTCAAATATTAGCAGTAATCTTTGAATCATCCTTGAAGTGTAGTGTGTGAGATAGCCATGTTAATGCACTTTCAAAATTTTTATTTTTAAAATCACCATATGCAAACTAGCAACCTTCTCACTGGAAACACACTCAATCACACATGTGTTTAGTTTTAATGTGTTTCTCTCAAAGAATCAAATGTGAAAGTTCTACCATAAGCTTGCATAAAGATCACTTCTCCACAATCATAATTGCAAAACTTAAATCAAGAGGACTTTTATTGGACGTAATGAGGTTTAGGGCGAGGGTTATTGAAACGAAAGAATAGGTAAACACAAGTTCCAAGCTACATTGCAAGCAATTCTTTTGTTTAGATTTATAAGAACTCAAGCTTTCCAGCTATTCTTCTAGTCACCTCCAACCACAACCTTAAACTGAAACTTTAAACACTTTTTATTTTCTTCGTAAACAAACTTTCTTTCTTTCTTGTTTTTTTTTTTTTTTTTTTTGGAGTAGAAACAAATATGAAAAACCCCCACACTTATTCTTTTGCCAAACACCTTCAAAGTACTTCACAAACATTTCTCATAAGACAATTTCACATTACTCATTAGCTCGCTTGGAAAGGGTAAGGAAAAATATTTCAGGCATAAGGGTAGACATATCTGGTGATAAGAAATAAAAGGCTCACAAATACGGCTCAAATTGGCAATCTAATGATATCATTTTTCTTTGGGAAACAAGGTTATTTGGGCCATGGTGGTAAACCTAATGCCTCTATCATTTTCAAGTTCATGCAATCAATGACAAATATTTCGAAAGATCGTTATGCAAGTTCTAGAGAAGTATCTCACATAAGTTCATCACACATGAAAGAATAGGAGTGTATGAAAAATGCACACACTTTCAATAGGCTCAAAAACTCACATAGGATGTATATGGTCACTAAATTCACATATGGAGCTTTAAATCATGCTTTAGTTTCACATCAACAAGGCTATGTGCGTTTAGTTTTTCAAAGATAATCAAATATGTACAAAACTAACACGAGAATTAGGAATTTCACACAACACATGTTAACTAAGTTCTTGATCATCATGGTTCAAATTTTAGCCAATTATATCATTGGGTCGGGAAACTAACAAAAATCTAACTCAAAACAATAAGGAAAACAAGGAAATATTTTTGGATTTTTTAAATTTTCCGATTTTTTTTTTTTTTTTTATTTTTTATTTTTTTTATTTTTTAAAAAAACAACAACTTAATTAAGAAAATACAAAGCAATAACATGGAAACAAATGAAACCAGTTCAAAGTCGAAGGTACAAAAATTTTCAATTTGGTCATTTTTATACTATTTACCCCCACACTTAAACTAGACATTGTCCCCAATGTCAGAAAATATAATAAAATGCAAATAAAAATAAAATAAATAAATATAAAGAAACAAAATAAAGCAATAGGACTGAAAACTTCCCTAATTTGCAGTAAAATCAAGCGATGACCCCCCAAGCTAAAATTCTGCAATCAACTTCAAGGTTGGAAATAACCAAAAGTTCCTGCAAAGAAAAGAAATAATTCAGTTAAGTAACACAAGAAAATGTAGAAAATGCAAACAAAAAATTGAAAATCACGATAAAAGACAATGAATAGAACTAATAAGTGAACATTGGTCGTGCTTGTTGACTTTCCACAGCTTTGAACTTGAACTGGCCTAGGGAACTTCTTAGCAAGGAAAATGAGACTTGATTGGTTTGTTGTTGAAGCTTCTCGAGCTCTTGGTTTCAACTCGGACTCCTTCTGCCGGGTTGATTGAGTCTGCAGGCTGCAGGCTGCATTCTTCTTTGCTTGTTTCTTCTGCACGGCAGGTAGTCACGAGGTAGAGGTGGTGGTCTGTTTCTTTGTTCAATCTGTCCAAGTGCCGACCGATTGCTTTCTTTCTCCTTGTCTCGCAAGCAAGAGCAAGGGTAAAGGAAAAACATGCCATGAGATATCTTTGCCTTTGACTCTGATGATATGAGATACTTTTGCTTTTGAAGAAGTATCGTTCCACAGGTTTATTCTTGAACTGGGCTGGGGAACTTCTTAGCAAGGAAAATGAGACTTGATTTTGAAGATGAAGTAGCACCTTGTCTCCACATGCTTCAAGTTATCATTTTCACTTGCCTCATCTGTTCTCCAGGCAGATGTGGCGTCTTCTTCGGAAGTACATCATCAGTTGAAGATGAGCACTCGAGAGCAATGCTAGGTAAGCAATCAGGAAGGATTTCCAGGCAGTCGGTTCTTAGATCGGAAGATTGACACCGAGTGCTGGCTGATTGCTCGCTTTCTCCTTGTCACAAAGACAAGGAAAAGGACAGGGAGAAAGCATGATATGAGATACTCTTGCTTTCAACCTTCATGATATGAAATACTCTAGCTCTTGATGACTTGTTTGCAAAGGTATCCCAGGGAATGAGAAACACAGAATAACTCGAGAGGCTTCGTTGGGAATGCATTTTCGGAGATGAAGAAGTGGTGAAGGGGTTTGCCTTTGCAATGGATGGCGAAGGTAGACGTTTATAGGAATGATTCTTCACAACCGAAACTGTTCCTTTACCCCTGTCGGCAGCCGGTGGATGGATGAACAGTACAGGTTACGCGCTTTCTGAAAAAGCTACCCGTAATTTGCGCAAAGCTGACAGCGCGCGTGACGAGAGACGACAATTCTGGAAAAACTGTTCGCCTCGTGATTCCTGACCGTTCCGTCTTTTGAGAGAGGCGCCCGACTTTTGAGAACGGCGTCCGACTTTTGAGACGGAGTCCGTCTTTTGAGAAAGGAACCCCGACTCTTCGATTTGCGAGAGGACGCATCTTCGATTTCTGAGGAGCGGCTCTTTGATTTCTTCTTTTTATATAGGCGCTAATTTTGTTCCACAACACACTTGAGCTCCCTCCTGTAAACACTCCCTTCTTGCATTTGTTTAATCTTGATCAGTCCGACTCTTCATTCTCAACACCTTCAGAAAATGTCTTGCCCCTCTGACCGTCGCCTTAACTTGAATGTTGGGGAAGATATTGATATGTCTTCTCCAACCAACATTTGGCAGTCGTCCTTCATATCCCCAAATGGTCCTCTTACAGTTGGGGATTCCATGATGATGAATGAAACAACCGCTTCGGTGGTGGCCAGAAATCTGCTCACTCCTAGAGACACTAGGATACTTTCCAGGCGGTCCGACGAACTGGCTGTTCAGGACTCTCTGGCCTACAGCGTCCGATGTGCAGGCTCAGTATCAAACATGGGCCAGCGCCTTCTTGCACGAACTCGTCAGGTTGAGTCGTTGATGGCTGAAGTGGCTAGTCTTCGGCAAGAGGTCAGAGTGCTTAGGCGTGAGAATAAGGAGTTGCACATGCTCGCAACTAATTACTCAACAAGCATGAAGAGGAAGCTTGATCAGCTGCAGGAGTCCGAAGTGCGGATTCATAGTGATCATCAACGGTTTATGGCGTTACTCCCGAGGTTTATGTTGCCTTCGTCCTCGGGAGCTGCACCAAGTATTGAGGCTCCGAATGATCCAACTCTGGCGCTTCGTCTTTCTGGGACTCCGTCGACCTCCGAGGCACTACCTACCAACGACCAATGAAAACTATTAGTTCACATTATTGTAAAATATTTATGCTTTTAAGTTTATTTAATTATATATATAAATATAAGTATTTTTTTTAATTATTATATAGATGTTTATTATTATTATTATTATTTTTTATTTTTTATTTTTTATTTTTTTTTATATCAATGTAAAATAAGTAAATCAAAGTAAAAAGACTATGTTTAATCTCCCAAACAAAAATCACAACTAAATAAACAAAACAAAATGAAAGCAGTAAAGAGAAGGGATTAGGAATGCAAATCTGATTGTGGGTGATTCCTAAGCCTCCCTTCATTATTCAAATGCATGGGTTTATCCTTGAACGGACGGTGGTACTTGAAATGATCCGACAACGGTCTAGGTTCTAATGACGGTGCCTAAATCATCAAAATTAGAATGTTAGTATAACATAAAATTAAAATTGGAGAAGATGGCTTACTTTCTTTTTCCGACACAAACTCAAAGACAAACACCACATCTTTGAACATTTCCGGGACTTTGAACTTGGCCAGGTTTACTATAATGGTTGTGGCTTGTCCCGTGTCATCAGTCTCAACTTCTTTGGGCTTGATTGTCTCATGCACAGCTTCTTTGATATGTTCAACATATTCTCCGGCCACCTCCTTTTCTGGAATCCCTCTTCTTGGTGTGCAAGGTTCTTTGAATGTTTCAACATCATCGGGAACATAATTTGGTGCACCAAAAATTGGGATCTCATTTTGCACCTTTGGAAGAGCTTCCACAACGTCTTTTTCATTCACTTCTTCCTTGGGATTTAAAAACCTGCAAGGAAAAAGGACAATTGGCGGAATGGGGTTAGAATGAATTGAATTTAGAACCTCCTCACCTGAGTTGGATGGCATAAGGACTTGAGGGGTTTGCGACAAGAATTCTTCTAAACTGCCCAAGTCGTCATCCTCAACTTCTTCTTGAAGCGGCAATTCATCCATGTCCGGGCTATGTTTGGATGGTTCTGGGACAACTTCATCCTCCATATCACTTCCCAAAGTGATGGCTTCATTGATTTCCATTTCTCCCTTTGAATTTGCAAATGTGGAGTTGGAGAGTTCACTTTGATCTTGAATCTGTGCCATGATCTCCATAATCTGCCCAACTTGCTTCTCCAATGCATCCATCTTGTTAGCTTGATTTTGTGAACCCTGCACCAAAGAGTTTAATTCATTAAGAATTTGATTATAATCTATTGACGAACCTGAGTTTGGTTGGGAAAATTGTGATGGAGGCTGTGGTGGTGCACATGGCCATTGATAGAACTCCTCTGATGGCTGCAATTGTTCTTCGTTTTGTGAGCCCTGCGTCAAAGAAATGAGTCCATCAAGAATTTCATTATAATTCATGGGCATACTTGAATTCGATTGAAATTGTTGTGGGGGAGGTTGTGGTGACTGCATAGATCTTGAATAAAACTCCTCATCTTGTTGCCAATATCCACTTTGTTGAACCTGTTGAGGTTCTCCCCACCTATGATCTGAATAATTTCTCCAATCCAAATTGTAAGCATTGGAAAACATGTTGCCCCTTGATTGGTTATGACCTTGATATCCCCAAACATCTTCATTTGCAGAAAATTGGGGACATTGATGAGTTTGATATCCTTGCCCATACGATGCACCAAATGTAGGTACACTTGGCATTGTGATCCTTCCGGCATTCTGAGTTAATTGAGACGTGATATTCGCCAATTGAGCTTGGATGGATGCAAGTGCCATGTCTCGCTCCATTTGTACCTAAAATCAAAGAAAGAGAACTAAATCAAATATCAAAAGTAAAAGACATAAAAATATAAAAAAATAAAAAAAAATAAAAAAAAATAAACACAAATAAAAAAAAAACACAAACAAAAACATAAACAAGGGATTAGCAAATTTGCTAATCCCCGGCAACGGCGCCAAAAATTTGATGCGAAATATATAAGCACACAAATTAAACCCTCTTTTTGACAATTGTAGTATAGATGTAAGTAGGGTATCGTTCTAGGCCGGGGATTATGAGGGATTGCTAATCTATTCTAAATTAATTTAAAAATATTAAACAAGACTCAATGACACAAAACTAGGCTAAAAACTCTAATAACTCGAAACACACATAGAATGACTCAAAATAATGAAAACAATCAAATTGGACACTAGGAACTGAAATGGACGGAAATTGAATTAAAAGACTAACAACAATGAAAACTAACTAAATAATATAATTTAATAATGGGGGGGTTTGGTTTTGACGATAAGTAAATTAAACTTAAATAAATTACAGAATTGACAAAAGCATGAAATTAAGGTGAAATGATAGGTGACGGACTAGCTAGAGGGTTCTTCTCCACACATGACACATATGCAACCTAAATTGACTTTCAGTTGTTCTTTCAATAAATTGTGAATGACAATGTTCCAAGTTAATTAGGTCCGCTTAAATTAACTCTTAGATTTCCCTAGATTCATTGGATTGAATGGAATACGCATTACAACCAAATTATTCCTCATCAAAGTCCCTAACTATGGAATACGCATGATAGAGACATTCAACAACAAAGATCATTAAGTTCAACGGAAATCATAAACATTGACTAGGCATTCATAACTATGGAATACGCATGTTAATCCAGCCTAGAATTCACTTAACACGATTGTGGATAACAACCTTCACTACTTGTGAATATAAGTTCATAACGATTAGGTGAAATTCACTTATATTCTAGCATCAAATTCATGCATGTAAATTAAGTATGCATTCTTAATCGACATACAAAAATAAGTTATCAATCAAGCAGTTAAGCAAATTAAATCACAACTCAGAATTCACAACTGAAGGTAATCAATTCATATTACAAAAATATCCATGGCTTTGAATTAACCTCTAGCCAAAACAGATTAATTACACATTATTCTTAAATTAAAACATAAAATAAAACATAAGTTTGAGGAAGAATAACACCGAATGAGGAATTTCTTCCTCTCTGTCCCCGTGCAATTTCTGTGCTCGACGTCCCAAGGCTGACTTGCTTTCTGCGCGCGCCAGCTGCCAAGGGCAGCCCCTCGCTGCCAATCCCCCTTCTTCAGCTTGCTGCCTCGGCTTGCTTCTGCGAGCCTTAGGGATGCTGCCGTGCTCCGCGCCTGCCTCACCAGTCTTCTCTCCCCGCTAACCAAGGCAGCCTTTCTCCTTGCTGTCTGCCTGAGAAAACTCTAAGCTGTCTGTCTTCCTCTCTCTAAGCTGCCAAGGGCAGCTTGCTGTCCGTCTGCTATTCGCTCCTCCTCCGCTAGTTCCCCCCTGCCCTTTTATTCCTCTGGTTTTATTTCTTTTTCCGCATCTCCCTGGTGCTCTGCGTCTTCTTTCCAGCTAAGGCAGCGTGCCTTAGCTTCTTTCACTCCTATTTATTTTTCTGTCCTCTTTTATTATTTCCCTGCTGTCAGTCTTCTTTCAAGCTGCAAAAGGCAGCGTGCTCTCTGCTTTCTTTTATTTTATTTTTTCTTCTTTCGTGCTCTCCCACACCGTCCCACCTTCTAGCTGCCAGCTGCAAAGGCAGCTTTGGTTTCTCACTTTCACATTCTCAATGGATGCATATTTTGATCTATATAAAATATATTAATGCACATTTTCTACTCCTTATTTTTACTTGAGGCATATACCATGAATGCATAAATTAATCTTAGTGCATACCACCTCTTGTACTATTTGATAAACATTTCAATTTTTAACTTTTATATTTTTGTGAAAACAAAATACTGGAAATTGAAATCAAATAAGTGAGCAAGATAATTTTTACGAATTTTGTCACTTAAAATCTTACTTGTGCTAATTTTATTTTCTTAGCTAGATAAATTCGATAAAACACAAAAACAAAGTAAATAACTCAAAAATATAAGAAACTAACTAAGAAAAGACGAGAGAATTTGATGTAAAATATATATAAATATGAGCTTATCACTCCACTCAGGACCCTCTTGTCATACAGCTTCTTAAGGAAGTAAACAAGTTGAAGGCCGAACGACAAGCTGAGATACCTGATTGGAACCAACCTAGGCCTGTCCCTTTTACAAGGAGGATCCTCGACACCCCCTCCAAGAAAAGACAAAGCAGAAGCTTGGCTTGCAACTCTATACTGGAAATGAAGACCCGATTGAACACCTTAACCTCTTTGAGTCCACTATGGCATACCGGATGCACACCGACGAAGAACGATGTCTTCTCTTCCCCTCCACCCTCTCTGGCGGAGCTCTAAACTGGTATTGCCGTCTTCCACCTGAGACAGTAGACTCATTTGAGGAATTGAGGAAACTGTTTGTTTCTCAACACATTTTCCAGACCAATCGCTTACACTCTGCGGATGACTTGTACACTATTCGCCAGAAGCCAGACGAGTCATTACGTATGTATGCTGGCCGCTTCAGCCATGAGTATTCCCGTTGTGCCGAGGCAGACGATAAGACTGCCCTCAAAGCCTTCACGGCAGGCCTACGTGATTGTTTCTTCAAGTACATGATCAATGCCAACACTTGGAAGACTTACTCTGAGGTGATGGCACATGATTACAACCATGCCTCCGCCGAGGCAATGACATATTAAGGGAAACCCCCACAGCCACCCCATATCAACAAGTAGGGAGTGGAAGCTAGATCCAACCATATGAGAAGACCTCGACCTTCCAAACGGCAGCGGTGCCTCCCCCTGCCTTACTTAATATTTCGCCAACTCAACAGACATATCAACCTCAGGGCAAAAGGAAAGATTTACATCCTCACCAATCTCATTTTAGTAAAAGGAGTAAGGGATACTATCGCGATAACCAAGGGTATCGCCACGATAATGCCCGCCCCCAGGCAGTCAACACAGTGGGCCAAACACATGTCAGGACATGCCCTACCCCAAGGTATGAGACATACACACCTTTGAACGCCACATGCGTGGCCATTTACCCCAGCATAGCACACCTGATACCGAAGCCAATGTCGAGGCAGTCGGGTTACAAGCCCACGAAGAACACGGGCACATTTTGCTGCTACCACGAGCATAAAGGCCATGACGCTGAGAAATGTATCACCCTTCGTGAATATATTGCAGCTTTGGCGCGTGAAGGAAAAATTGATCGATTCCTTCATCACCCTTCAAGGGATAACCATAACCAACGCCAAGTGAATGTGATATATTCCATAAGCGGTGGCACACCCATATCTGAATCTTCCAATAGGGCCATGAAAAACAGCGAACGAGCTTTAAGGCATGGTCACAAAGTGTTTCACGTGGAAGACATCAGGGGAGGCAAGTATCAAAAGCCTAACTGGGATCCAATATGTTTCTACCCTGAGCAAGAAAGAGGTATCATCTACCCTCACAACGACCCACTGATCGTGGAGGCTCACATAGCCAACTTTGAAGTACGACGAATCTTGGTAGACACAGGGGTTTCAATCAATATCATGTTTGCTGAAGCTTTCAGGGCACTTAATGTAGCTGAACATTTGCTCGATCGCTCGATTTCTCATCTGATAAGCTTCTCCGGTGATATCGTGCAACATTTAGGGAGTATACACTTACCTTTCACCATTGGTACTTGCCCTTACACAGCTACCATTACCACTAACTTCCTGGTGGTTG
The DNA here is from genome assembly GCA_035220775.1 of Malus fusca. Lineage (NCBI taxonomy): Eukaryota > Viridiplantae > Streptophyta > Magnoliopsida > Rosales > Rosaceae > Malus > Malus fusca. The sequence goes on from CM069066.1 coordinate 11,239,041, forward strand.
ATTGCCCAACGGCATACAATGTCAAATTTGGACACACAGGCATCAATGATCTCAAGGCCATGGTATCCACACATATGTTGTTGATGAAATTTCCAACCCCCTATGGCAATGGTTACATCAGAGGAGATCAACTTAGTGTACGGTCATGTTACAACACTTCGGTCAAGCAACAACACCTGCCTGTGCCCAAGGAAACCTTTTCTATACATGACCAAGTCATAAAGACTAGCCCGGACGAAGCCAACTTGGATCTTCAAGGTGGCAACAGTTAACCCGATGATCCTCGAGATGACTCTTTCACCCAGCAAGCACAACCCGCTGAAGAGTTGGATCAGGTTTCTATCTCAAAAGATTATCCAGATCCCATGGTGAAGATTGGCACCACCTTGTCACCACCTATTCAGTTGGCATTGATCTTTTTTTTTACAAGAGAACACTGAGGTCTTCACTTGGTCATACGAGGACATGTCAGGCATCTCACCCGATATCATCTGTCATCGCTTAAGTATTGACCCTAAGACCAAGCCAGTGAGACAGAAGCAAAGATCTTATGACGCTAAACGGTACGAGGCAATGAAGGCAGAAGTTGAAAAACTCAAAGGCATAGACTTCGTCCGCGAAGTCAATTATCCAACGTGGGTAGCAAATGTTGTCCTTGTTAAGAAAAATCCGACCAAGGAAAGTCTCCTGCTCCAAAAGGTCTTATGGATAATGTGTGTTGATTACACCGACTTAAATAAAGGATGCCCGAATGATAGCTTTCATCTTCCTCTCATAGACAGACTTATAGACTATACGGCAGGGTGTGAACTCCTGAGCTTCATGGATGCTTACTCAGGATACAACCAAATCCTCATGAACCCTCTGGACTAAGAACACACAGCATTCACTACTGACAGTGGACTATATTGCTATAAAGTTATGCCCTTCGACCTAAAGAATGCAGGAGCGACTTATCAAAGACTGGTCAATTCAATGTTCGCCGAACAAATTGGGAAGAGCATGGAAGTTTACGTTGATGATATGCTAGTCAAGAGCAAACATGCTGACCAACACATCACCAACCTATCTGAAACTTTCACCATTCTGAAGAGGTATCGAATGAGGTTGAACCCCAATAAATGTGCCTTCGGCGTAGGCTCTGGAAAATTCTTAGGCTTCATGATAAGCCAACGAGGCATTGAGGCTAATCCCAAGAAGATCAAATCAATCCTTGACCTGAAGGAACTGGTAACTTCAAAAGACATCCAGAGCCTTACTGGCAAGGTGGCAGCCTTAACTAGGTTCATCTCTAAGGCCACAGACAGATGTGCTCATTTCTTCAAAGCACTTAAGGGAAGTAAGAAGTACATTACACGATATTCCAACATTGAGAAATTGGCTCTAGCATTGGTCATGTCTGCTCGAAAACTTCGCCCTTACTTCCAACCACACTCCATCATCGTGCTTACCAATCATCATCTTCGACAGATACTCCAAAGTCCTGACATTTCCAGGCGAATGATCAAATGAGCGATAACATTGGGTGAGTTTGACATCTCCTACCAACCAAAGTCAGCTGAGAAGGGCCAAGTAGTGGCAGACTTCATCGCCGACTTCACATATCATGTTGACATTGTTTCTACGCTTAAAGAAGTGGTTTCATTACCTTTGGAAGCTCAAAAAATAGAACCAACAGCCCCAGCATGGAGTCTATATGTTGATGGCTCGTCCAACCAACAGGGTTGTGGAGCAGGACTAGTCCTTACGACCCCTGACAAAGTGGCGATGAAGTATGCTATTCGTTTCAAATTCAAGGCGTCGAACAATGATGCCGAATATGAAGCCCTCCTAGCAGGCTTACGTTTGGCCAAACATCTTGGGGTTAAACGAATTGATATCTTCAGTGACTCCCAATTGGTGGTTAACCAGGTCACCAACAACTTTGATGCTAAGGATAGCTCAATGGCAGCATATCTGGCACAAACACAATTGTTGCTCAAGCACTTCCACTACCAGATCACCCAAATTCCTCTAGCGGCAAACAGTCATGCAGATGCTTTGGCTCGCCTCGCCTCAGCGGTGGAAGACAAGATTGGAAAAAAAATTCAGGTCGAATTGTTGGCAGCACCAAGCACCATGGCTGCGGAAGTGTGCAACTTACAACAGGGGAATAGTTGGATTACCCTGATTTATAGATTCCTTGCTCATGGCACCCTTCCAAATGACAAAGTCCAAGCTAAGCAGATTCGATACAAGGCTACCCTTACTTGATCATTAATGACCAACTCTACAAGCGGGGTTTTAACCTACCATACCTAATATGCCTTACGCCCGCAGAGGCGGAAACTGTCCTTCGAGCTATACATGAAGGAGTTTGCGGAGATCATGCTGGATCTCGATCCCTAGCACACAAGGCTTTTCGCCAAGGATATTACTGGCCAACACTCCACCAAGATGCCATCAGAATATCCCGCTCATGTGATAAGTGTCAACGCTACGCAACTATTCCTCACTCCCCTCTCGAGCCGCTCACTCCTACGATTAGCCATTGGCCCTTCGCTCAATGGGGACTTGATTTGATTGGCCCAATGGTTGCAGGGAAGGGCCAGGTCCGCTATGCAATCGTTGCAGTTGACTACTTCACAAAGTGGGCCGAAGTATAACCCTTGGCAACCATTACTGAGGAAAAAATAGAAGACTTCGTATGGAAGACTTCCTATGGAAGAACATCCTTTGCAGATTCGGCATTTCCAATGCGATAGTCACTGACAACGGGCGACAGTTCGATAACAATAAGTTCAGGATGTTCTGCTCTAAGTTCAACATCAACTTATGTTTTGCCTCCCCAGCTCATCCACAGTCTAATGGACAAGTTGAAGCCATCAACAAAATAATCAAGCGAACTTTGAAAACCAGCTTAGACAAGGCTAAAGGTTGTTGGCCAGAATTTGTACCCCAAGTTCTTTGGTCATACCGCACTTCGTATCGGACATCAACAGGAGAAACCCCATTCTCACTTGCCTTTGGTACAGAGGCAGTTGTCCCAGTTGAGCTTGAGCAAGTAACGTTCCGAGTCCAGAACTACGTGCAAAGTGAAAATGACAAGCAACTTACCCTCAACTTAGATCTAGTCGAGGAACACAAAAACCAGGCTTACTTGAGGAATGTCGCCTACAAGCAGCGCATCTCCAACTACTATGACTCAAGGGTTAAACCTCGTTCTTTCAAAGTGGGGGACTGGGTATTGAAGACAAGATTACTCTGCGACAGAGTCCCGAGTGAATGAACACTTAGTCCAAACTGGGATGGACCGTTTGAAGTTGTTGGCATCAGTCGCCCTGGCTCCTACAAGCTTAGAAGCTCTGATGGCAAGACCATTGGCCATTCATGGAACGCTGATCACTTGAAGTACTATTACAAGTAAACTCACATTGTACAAGTGTTAAGCTTTAGCCGTTCGGCATCCTATGTAATGAAG